>CAJGYO010000016.1:29069991-30269991 GCA_904845875.1 Miscanthus lutarioriparius | reverse complement strand
GTTAGAGATGTCCCTAGTAGCGAGAAGCTCTTCATAGGAGGTGATCTTAATGGCCATGTAGGTACATCAAGTGCAGGTCTTGAGGCGGTTCATAGGGGGTTCGGATATGGTAGTAGAAACCAGGAGGGAGAGGAAGTACTAGACTTCGCCATAGCTTTTGATCTGATGATAGCTAACACTTTCTTCCGTAAGAGACAGTCCCATTTAGTGTCCTTTAGTAGCGGCCAGTACTCTAGTCAAATCGACTTTGTCCTTACAAGGAGGGATAAACGAACATGTGTGGATTGTAAGGTGATACCTGGAGAATGTGTGGTCGCTCAACACAAGCTGGTGGTGGCTGACTTCCACTTTCTGGTGCAAGCTCGTGGGAACAAACAAGCTAGGGTTGCTAGAACGAAGTGGTGGAAATTAGAAGAGGAGGCATCAAAGGTCTTTAAGAAAAATGTCATTGAAGAGGGCCCTTGGAATGATGAAGGCGATGCAAACAACATGTGGGAGAAGATGGCTACATGCGTTCGGAAGGTTGCTTCAGAGGTGCTTGAAGTGACAAAAGGAAGCGGATGCGACTCGAAAGACACTTGGTAGTGGAATGAAGATGTGCAGAAGGCTATTAAGGAAAAAAAGGAGTGCTATAAGCGCTTGTATCATGACAGGTGTGCAAACAACATAGAGAAGTACAATGTGGCAAAGAAGATTGCAAAATGAGCGGTGAGTGAGGCAAAGGGGCGGGCCTATGAGGACCTCTACCGACGTTTGAGTACGAAGGAAGGAGAGACGGACATTTATAGGATGGCTAAGGCTCGCGATAGAAAGACAAGGGACTTCAACCAAGTCAAGTGCATAAAGGATGAGAGGGAGCAGCTCTTGCTGAAGTAGGATGAGATCAGCCATAGATGGCAAGAGTATTTTAATAAATTGTTCAATGGTGAGAACGAGAACACCACCGTTTAGCTGGATGACTCATTTGATGACACTAACAGGCGCTTTGTGTGGAGGATTCAAGAATCGGAGGTCAGAGAAGCCTTGAAAAAGATGAAAGGGGGCAAAGCGATGGGCATCCCAATCAAGGTGTGGAGATGTCTCGGGGATATAGCTATAGTATGGCTAACCAAGATGTTCAACAATATCTTTCGATCGAACAAGATGCCTAAAGAGTGGAGAAGAAGCATATTGGTACCAATCTCCAAGAACAAGGGAGATATCCAAAGTTGTACTAATTATCGGGGAATTAAGTTGATGAGTCACACTACGAAGTTATGGGAGAGGGTCATCGAGCAGCGCCTGCAAGGAACGACGCATATATCAACAAACCAATTTGGTTTCATGCCCGGAAGGTCAACCATAGAAGCAATTTTCTTAATAAGACAGGTTATGGAGCGGTTTAGAGAGCAGAAGAAGGACCACCACTTGATTTTCATTGACTTGGAGAAGGCTTATGATAAGATACCAAGAAATGTTATGTGGTGGTCTTTGGACAAACATAAAGTCCCATCAAAGTACGTGACCCTCATCAAGGACATGTACAACAATGTTGTGACTAGTGTTCGAACAAACGATGATAACACAGATTACTTCCCGATTAAAATTAGACTTCATCAAGGGTTAGTCTTAAGCCCGTATCTCTTTGCCTTGGTAATGGATGAAGTTACCAGGAACATATAAGGAGATATCCCTTGGTGTATGTTGTTCGCTGATGATGTAGTGTTAGTGGACGAAACCCAGGCGGGAGTAAATAGAAAATTAGAGTTATGGCAGCAGACCCTTGAGTCTAAAGGTTTTAGATTGAGCAGAACTGAAACTGAATACATGAGATGCGACTTTGTCGGAGTTGTATAGGAGGAGGAAGATGTGAGTTTGGAAAGAAGTAGTGTCTAAGAAGGATACCTTTCAATATCTGGGATCGATGCTACAGAGGGATGAAGATATTGATGCGGACGTTAGCCATAGAATCAAAGCAGGGTGGATCAAGTGGCGACAAGCTTCTGACATTCTCTGTGACAAAAGGGTACCACAAAAGCTAAAAGGCAAATTCTATAGAACGACGATTAGACCGGCTATGTTGTATGGAGCAGAATGTTGGCATACAAAGATTCGAGATGTTCAACATCTGAGTGTTGCAGAAATACGTATGTTACGATGGATTTGCGGTCACACAAGAATGGATCGAGTTCGGAACGATGATATACGTGATCGCCTAGAGGTGGTTTGGCCATGTCCAAAGGAGACCTCCAGAGTCACCAGTGCATTGTGGAGTCCTAAGCCAAGCTAATAATATGATGAGAGGTAGAGGAAGACCGAAATTGACATGAGGGAGGCAATAAAAAGAGATTTGAATGCTTGAGATATCCTAGAGATCTATGTTTGAATAGGAGTACTTGGAAAGCAGCTATTGAAGTGCCTGAACCGTGACTTGAGGCTCTTGGTGGGTTTCAACTTTAGCCTACCCCAACTTGCTTGGGACTGAAAGGCTATGTTGTTGTTGTAACAATTGCCAGTGCCTCAGCCATTACCAGAACAATTGGATGGAAAAATCCCACAATGTCACAATGACTTTATTTAGGATAGCAAAATACAGGCAGTGTGTGGAAATCTTGTTAAAAATGCCAACGATAGCTAAATTCTGACCACAATTTTTAACACAATGCCAAGCACTATAAAAATATTGACATGATATTTTTTTATCGAACATGCAGGAGAGCTGCGTATCTTTGTATTATAGGGAAAAGAAATGGTACATACAAGCACCCCTCTTACTAGGACCAAGGTAAGGCGGGTTACAACAAAGAAAACTAAGCTAGCCTAGATTTCTAACTGACTTAGCCCAAGACCCTGTAGCTTGGAAGCCCCAGCAAGCGTCCAGAGATGAGCTTCTAACTTCAGGTTTCTAGGTGTAGTAGGGACACTGGGAGTCTCCCTCAAACACACGCATTCCTCTGCTTCCAGGGACCCAAGATGATGAGGGTGTTGACCCCTTTTCTTTGATCTTTGCTAACTCTTTTGCTAGCTCTCCACCACCAAGTAGTGAAACTATGTTTAGTAATGCTAGGCACCAGCTGCTGCAAGTTAAGTGCAATGAAGAATGAACCTATGCCAAAACTGTCTTGCAAAGACACAGGTTGTAAGGATGTGCTGGACTGTTTCCTCCTCTTGATCACAGAGTAGGCATTTATCCGGATGAGACAGACCATGTTTTGCAAGCTGATCAGCAGTCCAACATTTACCTTTCATGGCATGCCAGAGGAACATTTATTTTCCTCCAGAAGGTTGTACACACTATCATTCACAACAGGTTGGACTACAAGACTCGTTTGGGCCCTTATATACCTTGTTGAACCAAAGCACCATTCCACAATGATTAATCAAAATAAATTCATGTGCATCCTAGCACACTGAAGATCATGCCATTGTGATACTATTTTTAACCATACCACAGTCAGCTCATAAAGTCACTGCAACTCAAACAGCATACGTAATACAAAGTAAAAAAAGGGCAGACCCAGTGCCGGAGGCTCCCACATGAGTGGGGTCTGGGGAAGGGAAAAACCGAGGCAAGCCTTCCCCCCGCAAATCTGCGGAGAGGCTGCTTCAAACCCACGACATGGTGACTCAATGAGACAGCTCTCACCACTGCACCATGCCTGCGTAATACAAAGTAAATTTAAATTTAATAATTCTTTTGCATACCTGAGGTGTTGGGGATGGAGGGGCAGCATCCATGGGAGAAAGTGCTGCAGCTTTGTTGGCCAATTTGTATAATGCTGCTGAGCCATCTTGTTGATGTTTTGAGCTCATGGAAATCAGAAGATCAAGAAGCAAGTCGAGACCTGGATGACCCATAATTTAAATTCATGAAGAACACCATACAGTAGAATGGAAATGAAAAGGTACAATTTTTCAGTGGTTGCAAAATTGTTTACCATTATTATCAATAAAAATTGTTCTTTGATCTTCAGGGGCACAAAGGTGTGCAAGAGCCAGAGCAACACGCCTTTGCACAGATTTCTCTCCTACTCGCATCAAATAAAGCAAGTGTTTCAACACCTGTAAACCATCACATGGGAACAAGCTTCATAAATACTATAGTCAAGCACATCGCAAACAATGAAATACAGAAACCTTGCAAGCAGAACTTACTCGTCCATTTATCTTCTCCTCTAACCTCTTCAATGTTTTTGCCACACAGTCCTTTGTTGCCTGAAATTAAGAATAGCTTAATAAAAAGCATTCACAACAAAGTGACCAATATACAATGAAGGCCAATGTACCTGGACAATAAATTCTCCATCTTGCAACTTTTGAACACCTCCTACTTTAATGAAGTCAGATACATAGTCCTATAAGAAAGAACAGTGATTTGCTTCAGAAATAATGAAGATAAGAAATATAAGATAAACATTTTATAAAAAATGAGTTAATCCCATTAGAAAGGAACATGGAGTGTGGAATTATTAACCAATAGTGGAAAAGGGATATTTGAGAGATATGGCAAACCTTGTGAAAAAAAAAGATCGTAAATTACCTCATTATCTGCAACCCCATAAAGGGCAAATGCAGCATTATGTTGCAGAGATCCATTTTTTGAGTCAAGAAGTTTTAACAAAGGCACCAAGCCACCATTATATGCAATACCTGCTTGGTTATGTGTGTCCTGATAAAAGACTCTTTAGATTAGATTACGAGTTGCAACTAAGCGAAAGAAAAAGAAACAACCCCACTAACCCATAAGTGAAAGGAAAAGATGAATGGGGATTTCCCCTTACATTATATGATATGAAAGAGCGAAAATGTGTTAGATAGTTAAACTTTTCCCAGATACTCAACTGGGTCCATAATCTCTCTAGTGAGGATCTGGGTCAACTTTTTAACTGGTTCACTCCACATTGCACTCTGTATAAAACTAGCCAAACAATCTCACAAGGTAAATATATGCTACGAAGTTTGGTTGGTTGCAATTGTCAGAAATATTATCGCTCTGCTAGAATGTACCACTGACAAAGTGGGTCTTTAATAGTCAGACAGCAGATCAGCTCCTAGCACCTAATCGACGATTAGCTAGGGCCAAAGTCACAGGGAATGCTCCAAGCACCCATCATTGGGCTAGGATAACTAAGCTAGGGATCAAGCCAGGATGGTGTAACCTAGGAATTACAAATGTTCAAAAGTTTTGCTAAGATATGAATGGTTAGTGGTCAGAGCATATGGTGGAGCAAAAACCAAAAGACATAATTGCCTTACAAAAAAAACAGAGTTAGATGCACTCCATTAACTTATGTGGGGGTTTCTGTTAGGCCCATCAACTCTAAAAGTTGATTTCTGGGTCCATAAACTTTATAAGTGGTTCATCGTAGGTCCATACCCCTTCATTTGGCCCTTAGATCTGATGTGGCATGTGGAGTCAGCAGCCAGCATAACATGAAATTTGCAATTAGCCCCTCCTCCCTCCCTTCTCCTTGCTCTATTCCCTGAGCGGCAGTGTGCAGCAGTGAGCGCAAGTGCCGGTAAGCGGCACGAGCATAGAGGGCGGTGGCACGCGACGAAGGGCCGGTGACACGACATAGGGCCACAGGGGCGCATGGCAGAGACACGACGGCACATGTGTCCCATGAATCATCTCCTTCCTCTTCTTTCTTCCCCAAATCAACATAGGCACAAGTATGGCGTGGAGGGGCCGATTCGGCCAAGGGAGCACTCGGCGGCGGCAATGGATGGGACCACGAGCTACCAGCGCACCCGAGGGTGGTTTTAATTTGTCCGATGGAGGCCAATAGCGGGTCGGCCACGAGCGTGCCAATCCAGCGGTCGACTGCAGGTAGAAGGTAGATGGTGGGTCCGGCATAGACTTGCCCTAAATGCATGCGCACTAGGACGATGGGACCACAGCGGACTCAACCGCACACTCATTGAAGCGGTGATGTCCTATACCGACAAGAATGGTAGCGCAAGCGAGCAGACCATGGCAGGGCAGCTGCAGTACGGTGGGCTTGGAGCTCCGACACGGTGTCTGTGTGTCCAACGAGCGCAAAGGGTAGAGGAGGCAGAGATGGACTCAGTAGAGCTCATTTCTAGGACAGAGCTGAAGCACAAGGCAAGGAACAGCGGCAGTAGCAGGAACTCGGTGACCGGTAATGGTGGTGGCAAGCACTGGAGCAGAGATACAGCAGAGGCACAGATGCCAGGCACGGTAGTGGGAGCTCGGTGACCGGT
The DNA here is from genome assembly GCA_904845875.1 of Miscanthus lutarioriparius. Lineage (NCBI taxonomy): Eukaryota > Viridiplantae > Streptophyta > Magnoliopsida > Poales > Poaceae > Miscanthus > Miscanthus lutarioriparius. Next base: position 30,263,787 of record CAJGYO010000016.1, on the reverse strand, counting down.
AATGGTGGTGGCGAGCACTGGAGCAGAGATAGAACAAAGGCACAGATGCCAGGCTTGAGGGAGTGGAAAGGAGGCCAGCACAGGTGGAGGATAAGCATGGGCTCAGCAAATTTCATGCCATGCTGGCTGCATACCACGTCAGATCTAAGGGCCAAACGAAGGGGGGGTATGAACCTGTGGTGAACCACTTTAAAAGTTTATGGACACGGAAGTAGAATCTAAGGGCCAAACGAAGGGATATGGACCTGTGGCAAACCACTTTAAAAGTTTATGGATTCAAAAATCAACTTTTAGAGTTGATGGACAAACCCCAACACAAGTTAATGGACCTCTGGTGCATTTAACTCAAAAACAAAAGACAGAATTCCATGCAACCAACATATGGGCCCTTGAACCAACATATGGAGAATAGCTGCGTAACTTCAATTACTTGGCGGAGCAATTGGAATGTGTGTGGTACCAGAGGTACCTCGAATACAGCAGCACCCTGGGTGTGTTGTTGATAATCACAGTGGTGAAGATGCAATGCAGATAAGGGCAGAGCAAGGGACTTGGCACATGCAGACACCAGTAACATGAAGTCCGCATATTTGGAAAATCTGTCCATGTCTAGGATGAACTGGATAAGGAAGGTATGTGGTGCCAGCAAACTCAATATGGTTTTGCCCTAAACATATTATGATCTTTGCATCCCCAGTCCCCACATATAGTTCCCATCAACAGAGGAGCAAGGGAACTAATTTGATAAAGTTATACATTGTGTGGATTTTGTAAGAGAGCAAGAAAACAGTAAAGTACCTTATAAACATTAAAAAATATGCTATATTAAAAATAAAAAGTAAACCTGGGCAAGCCTGCCAAGTGCAAAAGCAGACATCTCCCGGAGTTGGACATCAACTGACTGTAGCATTTCAATTAGTGGACGGACTGCACCCCTTTGCACAATATGGACCTGTAAACAAACATATATATTAATCTATCAAGTTCAGAAACGAATTAACTGGAGAAAACATCTTATATCTCTTTGCTTTTGTGTCATTCCTTAGATAATAAGATTTATCATTCTAGATTTCCTTATACTGAACATTATATTCAATTGTTGAGTTCATTCTTTTTCTACCTTCTGCATCTCCACTCAAAGAACAGACGACAAGTGGTCCCAATGGCTGTCCTCTCTCCCATCTCCCAAGGAAACATCTAAAAAAATAAAGCAAAACCTACCTCTGCAACAAAGAAACTAACTTCTACAAAAACTTAAATTTTATATCCAATGATTTATTGGTAGGGGAGGGCTTAGGGTGTGGTGTAAGCCAGGAGTGGTGGAGCAATTGAAATGCGTGGTAGCCGAGCTAGGTTCAGCTTGAGCATAGAACCCAGGGTGTGTTGTTGCCAAGCACAGTGATGAAGACGCAATGCAGGTAAGGGCAGAGCTGGGGACTTGGCACGTGCAGACACCGGAAACATGAGCCCACCATATTTGCAGAACATGTCCATGACTCCTTGTGAGGATGGACTAGATAAGGAAGATAAGTGTGCCAGCACCGGATAGGGCAGTTGCAGAGGCTGCCATATGGCACACCAATCTGGATTCGTGATTGTGTGGCACCCAGATCAGACCAAGAATAAGAGATGCAGAGGCATAGTTAGAAAAGAGCAACAAGGAGAATAAGTGAGGTCATGCATGGACTGGCCAGCAGCATGTAGGCCCTATGAGGCATCATGTCAAAAGGCACCAGACGGTCCCAGCAATGAGAATCTGTCGCACCTGATGTGCATGACCAGAAATGGGGTTTACTACTTATTTCACTTCTATCCCAACATACAGTGCACATAAATGTTACATATGTAAATCACCAGTACTTCTGAAAAAGAGAGAATTGCACCACTAGCCCTTAAAGTTGTGTTGTTGTCTCACTCTCACCAACTTCCCTCAACTTGCAAATTACTTTGCTAGCCCCCCTAAACTTCAGGTCTGTTTGCAACATTGGCCCAAATCACCTTAACATAACAAATTGTGTTGACATGAGCATTAAACATGGGACCTGCTCTCCATGGCATGTTGACACAGGTTTTGGCCTATAACCATAAGACATGTGCAATATACATTCCAATCACAAATAAATAACATGGGTGGCTAAATTCCATCAAATTATGGAACAATAATACAAAATAAATACTTCTTGAAAAAGAAGGGGATTGATAGTCTAATATTAGCCAAATATACATGGTATTGAAAGTCACATTCATAAATAATGCCTAACTGCAATAAGGGCCTATTCACAAGAAGACACGGCTACCAGTTGAGTACACCATAAATAATGACACATACGAAAACAAAATATTCTGTTGACTGGTCAAATAATTAGTCAATTTGATGGCATCATCTACATATCCATGTCAGTGATGTATTGATCAATGGAAAAGAAAAGGGAAGGAAGCGACGATAAAAGAAAATAAACAATCCAGTATGATAGCCCATGTTTGTTGCCACATCAGCACCATCAATTAAACTAAGTAGCCAACGGTAATTTGAGCCGATGCCACAATGGGTCCAAAGTTAGAAGGGCTCACAATGTAAGTTGCAAATTGAGGGGTGTGCGAGAGACAACCATGCAAATTCACGGATTAGTGGTGCGATTCTCTCTTTAGTTTTGATTAACCTACCAGTGGATTTGCAAAATTTACTGATGACTTGTAAACAATAAGTATTCCATATTTGTTAAGCACCTTGCAATCCGAGTCGGCCGAAGCAAATTGCCCTAGCAACAAAGCAGCCTCTCTTTGGCTTTCTGTACAACATGAGCTGAAAAAAATAAAGAAAGCAATGTTTCATACATCAAGCAGATATTCCTGAGGTGAGTTGCCAGTGTAGAGCAAATCATAGAACACCCTTTAAAACTTGAATACAAAGAACCTTCTCATTTGAATAAGATGGTATTCTATAATACAAGATGAGAAAGGAGCCAGTAGCTTGGTTGGTACAGTTTCCCAACAAGAAGGCCTAGCCTACGCTCGAACATAATAATTAGCATTGTTTTGGTTGGCTTAATCATTAAAGCTTCATGTACACTGGTGTCCTCAAAATTAGAGCATCTCCAACAGATTACTTATCTCATCCCTGATACTAAAAATATGCAATATAAGGGATTGAAGTTTTAAGTAACTACTTAAAATCCCTATCCACTCCCTCTCCCCTATCCACTTTAAAAGTATTGGTAATCTGTTGGGAGAGGAGAAGAAAGAGCTACACTACTAATAATACATAATAGATCACCTATATAGACTTTTAGGGGATGCAGGATAAGTAATCTGTTGGAGATGATCTAATAGAACATTTGTAAGGCATGCTCAACAGAGCATGCAGTATATATCTATACCTAATACTCCTTCCGTCCCAAAAAGAATGTATATTATAGATTTGAAACAGATCAAACTTTCTTAAGTTTAACTAAGTTTAAAGAAAATAGTATCAACATTTATGTTTCCATTTAGGTTTACTATAAAAATATTTTTTATAGTTAATCTAACGATACATATTTTGTATCATAAATGTTAGTATTTTTTTAGTATAGATTTGGTCAAACTTTACATTGTTTGACTCCTAGGGAACAGAGAATTACATTCTTTTTGGACAGTGGGAGTATTAAAGAGCAAAAGTTTCTCTCCTCAGGATTTTGTCCGTCAGCCAAGCCCATTCATACATTCATCGCCTCACCAGCGGTCCCTCCGCGTGAACGTATGTTCCCCCGTCTCGTCCAATGCTGCACCCTGACTTTTGTCCAACTGTCCAAGACCCCGCCCTTGGCTCACACCTCCGCCTGCCTGCATGCTACACCGCCTTCGACACGGCCATTGGCCCCCACGACGGACATGAAGCATGACTGCCCCATGGGTGGAGATCTGGAGAACACCTGTGAGAAGACGGCACCGGCTCCACGGCCAAGCGTAGAGCTTCTTAGCATGCCCCTCGCCTTCCTTGCGACAGCGCAGTATTGGAAGCTCCATCCTCCCCCTCCAACCTGGGATACCGGATCCAGGCATCCGGCACATCGTGGTGGAGGCCCATGGGTCATGGAGTCCATGGCTTTTAGAGGTTTGGCTTCCTCCGCGGTCAACGAGTGGTGTTGAGATCTAGTCGTGGGCAGCACAACCGAGCTGCTAACCCACTCCCACGGAACCTGATGGCGAGGTCTGCAATTCTTCTCCTTTTCTATCTGTGTTTCTTCAGATTCACATCTTATTCAATTATTGAACATTGGCCTCAATAAATGTGTGTTTATTGGCCTCAATAAATGTGTGTTGCTCAATCAACCAGCCATCATATCAATGCTAATTGAGTTGAATCAACCCACAAGCAACTCCCATGCCCGAGAAACAATATGGAACTCTCTTCTGGTTGTTTGGGCATGCAACAGTTTAACATGTTATGAACCTTAGTTCATATCGGGGATAGGGAGGATAACCATTGCCAAGAGGAAGGCCAGGCAAAGTCGGCGTGGAGGGAGACTAGAATATTTGGGGTAACTGGATTGTTTGTTGTTCATTGCTTGATTCATCATAAGCTGATTACAGGGGTATAAATAGAGCTGCCCAGCCACTAGGCGCCCAGCCTCTAGCTCCTCGTTTCTCTCCCCACCATTAACTCTAATATCTCAACCATACTACTAATTCTCATTGATTACAGCCGCATGCTCTTACTGCTGTGCTTCTGGCAGCTGCATGCGCCTCTATTGCTGCAGCCATAACTACTAATCCCCAATCATCTACTAAGGGCCTGTTTGGTTACCCCCTACTAAAGTTTAGCTACTAAACTTTAGCCACTTTAGCTATTAAACTGCCAAACAAATTGACTAAAAAGGGACTAAAGTAGTTTAGTCACATTAGTCACCCAAGAGTAGCTAAAAGTGGGCTAAAGTGCCTAGTGGACAAGGGCTGCCCCTCATTATTGCTGGTCCCCCACCCTGATTTTGGCATTCATTAGGGGTAGTTTGGCCTTTGTTGAACTGTTTTAATAGCTTTTAGTCACTTTTAGTCACTATAACCAAACAGGGGTGACTAAAGTTTAGTCACTAGTTTTAGTAGCTAAATTTTAGTCAATGGGAACCAAACAGGCCCTAATTGCTATTGATCACAGCTGCATGCACCTCTATTGCTGCGCTCCTGGCAGCATCTTGAGCCCTGGAGTGGCTTGGAATTGTCGGCCCCACATAACATAACGACTAACTAATGTACAAGGAAGTCCATCTAACCCACACTAACTGAACAGTTTTTAGCTTCAGAGAAAAAAGAGCGGCCAATGGTCCATATGTTCTATATTTTAAAAAGGGAGGGCCATGTATCCTAGATGATCCATATATCCTATATTTTAGAAGGGGCATGTTTCCTAGATTTTAGAAGAAGGTCCAGCGTAGGTGCATGGAAACTCTTGATGTCTCTACTAACAGATGAAAATCGAAGGAGCTAGCTCCTTACCAATATCAGACTGTATTCTGTACATGCACATGTAGAGAAACTCGGCAGTGTTGATTGTTACCAAGACATTCACTCAACTTGCACTAAAAACTTACCCACAGCTACGGAGCCAGAAGGAATCATCAATCATGGATGAGAATTTAACTCTGATCTCATCTGATGTCCTTGAAGCAGACCAACTTTTTGAGAAATTTATTTACCTTTTTTCCATCTTACTCCCTCCGTTTCAGAACACGTGATGTTTTAGGATTCAAAAATAATCCCAGAAAACTTAATGTTTTAGTCCTTAGAACACTAGGTTGGGCCCATACCAGCTTGAGTTCTTACTTCTTAGAACACCATGTTGCACTGCATGTCGACATCCATTCCTTTGGAATGGAAGGAGTACCTTTGCAATAACTATTCTACTTTGGAGATATACATCTATTTTGGTCCCCCTTTCTCATGTAAAGGATTAGTATTTTCCATAGCAACGCGCGGGCATTTCTGCTAAGGACCTTACTCTTTTCTCCTCTTTTATACAAAAACTCTTTTTCCCGTTGCAACGCACAAGCATATTTGCTAGTGATAATAATTAAAAAAACATGCACAGCTATGCTAGCAGTATTGGAGCAGAACCTAACAAATATATACAATTATAAAGTTCTTTATGCACCTCATAAAGCTGCACTTCCCTATGATGGCCATACCTTAATAATCCAATCACAGGTTGCAGTGCCCCTGCATTAAGAACCTCCTTCTTGATGTTTGGTGATGAATGAACCAAATTTCCAATGACACCAACCTAACATGTCAGTCGAGAAAAATGGTTAGAGTGCATTGCAATAAAATTAAAGAAATCATGAATAGATTAGATCCAAGATTGTGCTGATATTCTATGAAAGTTTATCAGCAAACATGTTGGGTTGATAAGGATGTTAGTACAGAAAGGTAACCTTGCACCATGTAGAAGTTTATTCAACGGATAAAAGAGCATAGAACAGCAAGTCAATATAAGGAGGTAACTCAGAGCCTCGGACCAGTTTCATGCAATTTATTTGTTTTGCATAAGCTTCTACAATCAAGTTTACTTAGCAAACCTGTTACAAGTAGCAGGTGCAGATTACTTTTTGAAATATTTCAGGAACAAAGTAGTAAATAGCCTCAGCCTCTAGTGTTGTCTCAGTACTTGCCGCACATTTATGCATTCAAATAAACATTTAATTCTTCAAGCATCCATGTACATGCACCATGATACAGGCTTAACTGAACGGCTGCACCACTGGCCCTCAAACTTATTTGGGTGTATTGCTAAGTTTTCAAATCTTCAATTTCAGCCTCAAAGATCGCCTGAACTAGCTTAATACAGCCATTAAGGTCTATCGCCAGTTGACAAAAAGAAAACAGAAAGTGCGTTCAAGATATTTACCTTAGTCAATTCAATAACCTCTACGGCACGTTTGGTTGGGGGTAATTGGTACAAGGGAATGGGAGTTTGGGGGGTAAGAGTTTAGAAATCTTTTGTTTGTTTGGTGGGACGGGAAAGTGAGTTTACAGGGCCAACTCCTACCAATCACTTCCCTTTCTCACAGAAAAAAACACACACACACACACCCTCTTTCCGTGTCTTATTTCCCTCAATGAACCAAACAAGTGATTGGACCTAAAAATCAAATTCTCGTAATTCGCTACAACTCCCACCACCAATTCCCATGCCCCTTCCCAATAGTTGCCAAACGCACTGCTAGTGGTTTCACTAAGGTTGGTTATATGCAATAGATCAATATCAGTGCACTACTTCAGGGTAATCATGAATCCAGATTAATATAATTTCATCAATGGGATCAGAAAATATTAATCAAACTGCATCTTACATGGCAGGAAATATTGAATAAATTATGCAAAGCCTATGATATAAATGTGTTGTAGGACAACATAATATCTGTAAGGTAACTGCTAACAGCCAACAAAATTAAGTTTCTATTTTCAACTTTGGAAATACAACAACAACAACAACAACAACAACATAGCCTTTCAGTCCCAAGCAAGTTGGGGTAGGCTCATTTTCAACTTTGGAAATACATTCAAAATTCAAAATTGTCCATGTAATCGAGGATGCAACATGGTCTAGCATGAAATTTAACGCTAAATATACAGTGTTATGATCCAGCATTAAGTTTCAAGATGGAGCATTAAAATTGTATATTTCACAAGGCCTGACACCCTTCCCCAGACCCCGCACAGAGCGGGAGCTCTCTGCACTGGGTACGCCCTTTTTTTTGCAATGATAAATGCTGATTAAGGATTGTGCAAAATTGTAGAATGGCACAATTTCAAATGATATGATCATTTATCTGTAACAACATTAACCTGCTCATAATCAATCAAACGATACATCTCAACAGTGTGAGAAAGTGCTCTTAGAGAAGTGGAGTTGACATCAGAATATTCAGTGCCTCATAATCAAAACTGGAGAATAGCATAAGGCCTTACTGCTTCATAGTGAATTGCAGCATCTTCAGATCGCAGCATTAAGATCAAAGTTGGCAAAGCATTGCATTGAACAATCTGCATTACAGGAATTTACCATGTCGTGAATATGTGTAAAAGGCATATGCAAGTTCAGATGTCAAAATCTAACATAATTATAGCCTTCATTGATTTTGATATCTCACCTGAGTTTTATTTTCATCATTTTTAAAGGCTAAAGTCCGCAAGGCACCTGCAGCTGCCCTCTGCACCTTAAGATCCTGCGATTCTAGCAATTTAACAAGTGGTGGGATTCCACCTTCCATTCTGCAGTAAAACAAAACCCGACGCTAGTGAAAACTTCTCAAGGAAAATGTTATCAAATGATCAAACAGGCATAAAACAAAACCTGACGCTAGTTTTGATGTTGCTATTCTCATGTGCAAGATTTGTAATTGCATCAGCTGCTCTCTTGATAACGCTATTAACCACCCTCGAATTTGTAGTATTTTTCTGCCTTTTCAAGAGTTTCACTAGAGGAGGTAGTGCACCAGCATCAACTATAAGTTGTTGATGTTCAGGCTGTTACAGTGAACACAGAATAAATGATTAAATTGACCATAGCAATAATAACTTGATGAAAAGTACATAAGAGTAAAGCATCAATTGCTCAAAACACAACTATTAAAAGATCCCTACAGAACTAGAGCGATTATGATATCTTAGGTTCCTAAGTTTTTCTAAAGGGTGAGAATGACTAGAAAGACACCAAGTATATAGCACTTGGAAGTTCCTAGGTTTTTCTAACTATTAAAAGGCATGGGATCTTACAGTTTTTTACAAGAAATACAGATATATGAGGATGAGGTTTGGGCCTTCAGAATTACAGTATATATATACATGGGATAGTTTAAGTTCTTAAAGTTTGTAATCCTATGCCACAGGAAACTTGAAAATTCACAGCCCTATTTAGAACATAAATTCGTCGATAATACAAGTAATTGCATTGGTACCAAAAGTGCATCTACAACTCAATTAGGGAATTAATGAAGGAACCTTTACAGCTAGGAGGCCCAGAGCGAAGGCAGCGCCCTTCTCAACCTCATGCTCAAACGGCCGCAGTTGTTGTTCCTCCTGCGTTGGCGCCGCCACAGCAGGCTCTTCTAGGTGGCACACCAAGGCCGCCACGGCGCCGCCCTCTACAATCACGTTGACAACCTCCTCTGCTCAATTGACAACCACCAGATCCACTCGGTAAGGATGCGGGTGCACGGATCGGCGCGGCCGGAGTGAGGTTTGGCGAAGGGAGGTTACCGTTTTTGGCGAGCTCAGCGAGGACGTGGGTGGCGCGCTTGGCGGCGGCGCGGTCGGCGTGGCGCCACGAAGAGGCGCAGCGGACGAGGACATCAACCTGCGCGCGGACCTCCCGGGCAAGCGCTGCGTGGGAGTGGCGGCAGCAGATCTCGGGGGTGCCCGCCGAGCCGTCCTCCTCCTCGTTGTCATCGTCGGCGCCCGCGCTGCCGAGCGAGGACGCGGCGGCGGCTACCGCGGCGGCGGCGGCGGATGCCTCGTCCTCCAACTTCCGCTTCTGCCCCTTGCGGCGCGGGCGCTGGGGCTGCTGCTTTTGCTGCTCCGCCTCCATTCGATAGGTCGACGGCGGCGCGCAGAGCGTGACGGATTGTGGAGGAGGAAAAGGCACAAGCAGTGCGATTCCGGCGCGGTAGGGTCCTGTTCGACAGAAATGTAGAAATGAAAAAAAAATGATTTTTTATTTTAAACACTTTTTTTCCTCGATCAAGCAAAAGATTCGCGCGTGTATCTCTATTATTTTAGGTACACCAAACAATGCGTCCCCTGCTGAGGGAGCCAATCAATGTGCACCAATAAAATTGCACCAAGATTTTAACATCATTAAAATCTATGGCTTCTAATCCTCCCTTACAGGCTTCAACTCGATCTGATGGCGAACGTTATTTGGATCTCCCCACCCTCCAGGCTTCAACGCACAGTCATCACCGAATAAAAAAAACACGTTCAAAACGCCGTCGCCACTAATGGACGCGTCGAGGACACCATGGATCCCTCTTCTCCGGCTTTGAACCAACCGCTCCGCCACCTCCTCTCGGATCCGCCAGACCATCCCGCCGGCCGGCCACGCCTCCTCCCGGATCCGCCAGACCAAGCAAAGCACACGCTGGTCCCCCACGGGGAGGCGGCGGTGGCGGCGGCGGCGGCAGCAAGGCAAAGAGCCGACGCCATGGGACTGGCTTGGCGCAGACGCGCTTCAGCGTCCATCATGCCGTCGGTAGAAGGGTCGAGTCCGCCAATGTCTTCGCCGCCCTCCATCTCCGCCTTGTCGAAGAAGAGGGCCATTCTCGCGGGGAGCAACGCGCTGTCGGTGCGCTCTTGGAGGCGGGCCACGGTGTCGAAGGTGGAGATGTCGTCGAGCCCGATGCTGCACGGCCCGATCTGGCAGGGGAGGGCGAGGACGAGGGCAACGCGTCGTCGGGGAGGACGAGGAGGACGCGGGAGACCTGGAGGATGCCGTAGTGCTCGGTGTCGCACGAGTCGTTGAGCTCCTGGTCGTCCTCCTCCCGCCCGGCGATGAAGAGCCACTGCGACAGATTCCCCTCTCCCTAGACGCTCGCGGAGGCTCACCTCTTCCTAATGCATCAGGTACGCACACCTTTTCTCCTCCCTTCCTTCTGTGCGAAATAAAGTGTAACACCTCTGGTGTTTTGACCTAGCACTAAAATTTGACATGTCATCATATGCATTGTAAAGCATTCATATAGTATAAAGTTTTGAATGCATTCACTAAATAAGGTTTATTTCATAATGTTGTTATTTCATGTGATGTGATTCAAAACCCTAAATAAAGATCATGACCACAAGGGTCAAAATTCATGTGATCATGTGAGGTCATGTGTCCTTTGAATCAAATAACCCTAATGGGCCATGTTACTGGTCAAAAATCAAAATGTAAGTAAAAGGAAGACAAATCAAATTTGAATTCAAATTCAAATTATAAAAGTCCTTTTTGCCCCTTTTGACTAATTCAAAATCCATGTGGAATTTGGGGTTGAGACAAAAAGCAAAGTTGGAGATTATTTTATAAGGATCAACTTTGGTATTCAAAGTTTTCAAAGTTTACATATAAAATTTGGAGTAATTTTGAAATGATTCAAATACTCAAATGCACCCCAAATTCAAATTTCAAAATGGAGGCAGAATTTGAAAATGTTCCTTGAAGCAAAGTTGTAGAGTTTGAAAAATTGAACAACTTTTATTTTTGAAGATTTTCAACTTCTTTAGAAAATTTGAGAGTAATTTGAAAAATAGACTCAAATGGCGCTTCAGAAATAACTCAAAAATCAAGATTGACATCGCCACTTCACGGCTGCCACGCCACCACTGCCGCCGCCGAAGTTTTTTAGCCGCTTTCTCGTAGCGTTGACATGTAGCCGGTGCCGTGGCGGGAAAGGCGTCTTGTTGTCGACGTCGGGCAACCCCTTCCCGCTTATAAATAGCAATCATGCCGTCGTCGTCCCGTTTTCCCTTTCGCTTCTGCTCGCCACCACGTAGCTCGCCGCTTCGCCGTAGCCATCGTCGAGCCATGTCGATCGTGCCCCACTTCTACGCCGACAGCTCCGCCTCGCCGCTAGCTCATTCCCGACCGCTCGTCTCGCTTTAGCTAGCCAATCGGCGACACCGCGCGACATCGTCTTCTTCGGAGCCGGTACCGAGGCTCACCACGACCCACCTCACCATGGCGGGGTGATTCAAGATGCGTCTCCGCTTGCACCAAGTACACCATCGTGATCACGGTGAGCTCCTCGAGCGATGCTCGCTCTTCTTTTGACTCTCTTGCACCGTAGCCAGTAGCTACGTCGATCCGCCGCCGAGTCCGAGCCGCCATGCCCGCGCGGAGGTGTCTCCGGTGCACCTTTTTCCTTTCTCGATAGTGAGATCGGTTCGGGGAAAGAGTAGGTCATGAAGGTGCGGTCTGCTTCGCCAGAGCTTCACCGCCGCGTAGCTTTTGCCGATCGAAGCGCAGACAAATACGTCGCCGCGTCGTCCTCTTTAGGTCACCGACAAGCGGGTCTCATTGTCAAGACGAGAGAGGAAGAAGAACAAAGGCAATTTTGTAATTTCTAAAATTTTGAATAGTCTTTGAATCTTTGGAAATTTGTAGGAAAATAATCATAGCTCCAAAAATTCTGAAATTTTATGTGTAGCTTCTGTACATGCTCTAGTATGGTTTAAAAATTTGAAACTTGAAATTTAAATAAATTTTAATGTTCAAAAATTCAGTCCATTAATTAATAAATGCAATTTCCATGATTTTTAGGCCACTGTATAGCTCCAAAAATTATGAAATTTATTTTGGTACACTAATTTGTTATGAGGAAGCTTACATAAAATTTTTAGGTCATTTGGAACAAGTTTATTTTTGGGCTTATTTTAAATTAATTAAAAATTGAATAAAGCAACCCTAATTGTTAGGGTTAGGATTTAATTTTTGTTTGGGTCAGGTTGTGTGACCAGTAGGGTTTCAAGATCCATTTGGTCAAGTCCTATGTATGGTTCTTGATGGTAGGATTGCAAGTTGGTTTTGTTGGCTTGCAACTGTACCGTGAAATAAAATCCTTTGCGGGGTGTTTTTACATTTCATGTACCATGAAAGCATCATGTTTACATTATCATCTGTTAAAGCATATGTTGTCATTTCGTGTAGAACCCGAGAACAAAACGATTCTAGTTGAGCAAGTTCTAAAAGAATCCCCGGTTGTCGCAGGATTTGGTAATTGTGGTACTGATCCGGAACCTGAGATCGTCAACGAAGGCAAGCCCCGATTTATGCATTAAACCCTTACCTTGTTTACTTTGGAAAGTTTATCACCTATGTTACTTATTGCATTAAGTTGTTTAATTCAAATGTTACCTACTTGATGCATTACCTACCTTGATAATTGTTTACCATCCTTGAAGATGTTTTCATTTACAAAGGCGTAAAATGCTTAGTATGCTTTATGGTAGGCTTTCAAAGTAAAAGTTTCGATACAATCAAAGATGGCATACTGGCCAAAGAAAGAAAGAAGGTTGAATGACTAGAGACTAGTCGGGTGACTTACCTTAAATGTTTGGGTAATGTTGCCGGCTATGTCGCTTAAAGGCCACTCATTGTGGATCTTCTGAACAAGACACTTTGTAGTACTGGTCACATACTCTGGTAAGCCTACTTCGGCTAATCCGATACTAAGACGAATGCCCACGCACTGGGAGTGGTGAGATGGCGGGAGTAGCGTGTACCCTCGTGGCTTGAATGTGGCTGGATTTGAGGTGTGCTGTGCTCTCGGGTGGCGTGGAGACGGCTTAGTACGGGAGGATCCGGTAGCGAGGTTGATATATGCAAGATTAAGTTCTACATATGTCGTGTGATAAGGAATCCCCAGCTAGGACTTGAATCAATTCGAATTGCCGGTGTTCTGCGGATATGAAGACTCGATTCATTACAGAAGCAATGTAGGACTGGTAAATTACTAAAACTTGAGAAAAGGAATGGAATGAGAAGGATTGGAACATGGTATATGAACACTTAGTTTGAGATATTGAACTAAAGTACTTAGGGGTAAAACTTGAAACTAGGATCAAGAATAGTAAGCTTTTGGCAAAGAACTTTTGAATCTTTCTACATCCTTACCTTGACCCAACACCTGCATCCCTAAGACCTTCACCCTTTTTGGTCGGGTCAGTCTTGTTGAGTACTTTTGTACTCAGGGTTTGTTAACCCTTGTTGCAGGTGAGTCACATGCGCAGGCTTGTTTTGGTCCCTGCTGCATGTCAGTGTATGAAGTCTATGACAATGAGGAATGATGAATGGCCTTTGGACAAGGCACTAGTTTGTGTGAAATAAATAATGTTAATGTAATATTATCTCGCTACTATGGTTATATGACACTTATGGTTATGTAAGTTTAAAACAACTGGTTTGTAATATTAAACTTAAGTCTTCCGCTTATTTACCTCTGGTATGTATATTGAAAAAATGTTGTAATCTGCAATGACTGTGATTGGGATCCTGTTTGAAACGTGGATGATTCGGGTTTCCCGAGGACACCCGACAGACCTGTTAAGTTGTTGGGAACTTATGTACGCTATCTGAGGTCTGTTGAGACATCGATAGGTGCATGTGGGCCCGATTTCTTAGGAGGTTCTGCCACACAAAGCACCCGAACCTAACTGTATTTGGCTATTGGCATTCGGATCTATTCTGAGCAAAGTCTAATCGATATTATCACTATAGTCATTGCGGATTGGATGAATTCTCTCTAGCGATTCTTCGTCGAAACCCTAGAGGCGGCTGTTGGGGAGGTGAGCTTTTCTGCCATCCAAAAATTCCAAATCCACTAGCAGATGTAAAGCTGTTAATTGGTGTTTCTCAAAGAATTGATTTGTCAGTAATTATCTGACCTCTAGATCTTCTAAGTCGCAAAGTGAGGCTTCCATAGCGAAATTTGGTTATGTAATTATGGTCGTGATTATCGATTCAAGAATTGATACTTGTTCGCGCCTCTAGCCCCCCTTGTTACTTCTTCTCTTCTTCGTTCTATAGCTAAGGCGGTCATTTCGGATTGACACCGAGTAATCATTGAATATCCCATGAATCATAGTGTTTTTTCTTATGTGACTTTAGGACCCCAGATCCCCTCATCTCTTCTATTATTATTTTGTTTAACTCTTGTCGTATGTTCACTACTTATGTAGATTGGTCTCGACAAAGGTTCACATGGAAAAACCATTGACTTTGGAGAACAGGTCTGTATTTAGCAATAGCATGAACCCTGCACTCCATGTTGCATGCTTGTGTATCAGTTTTGTTAAAAGTTTCAGTTGCATGGTAAATATTGCTATTTTAGCTATTAATGATCTACTTTTATTTGTTTGTATAAATTTAATTTTTAATATCCATAGGTCCATAACAACAACAAAATCACAGGTTGTACAAATGACTTACTGAGTGAGATACCCATGTAATGCCTTGTTGCTATTATCTACTAATATACTTTCTTGTGTTAACATTTGGTCGCCAGACAAACTGGACCTTTCCCAGCAGGCATGTCGTTACATTCTTATATGGGATCTTCAGAAATGGTGTCTAGCCTTGCAAATTTATGCTACTTTTCACTATCTGGCTTCTTGATAGGCATGAAATCCACTAAAGCTAAGCAAATGCTAAAGTCAGTAAGTAGGCTGATTGTATACTAATGGGATTTCATCTTAGAAGGGTTTTCACAATTTTTTTTCTTACATACCCTTGGATAGAATTCTTTTAGAGATAGATGCACCTGATGCAGAGATAGTCCTGAAGCACAAAGAGATGTGCTTAAGGCCCATAATAGGTACAATCTTCAGCATCTATATTTTATCTCTTTATCATATATCTGTTCTTCCTGTCTGAATGACTAAGCGAAGTTCCTATTAGGTGAATAATCTGGCTGTGTTAGTCCTATTGAATCTGAAGAAGTTCCTGAGAATCCTAGCATGGAAGAGACTATAACTGAGGCTGGGCGTGGACGCTGGCCTTCACAGCGGGCGGAGAAGGTGGCGTGTGGCACGCATGGTTGAGGCGCGGTTGCTGGCGGCGTTAGCTGATGTGCCACGGAGGTGACGGAGACAGCGACACGCCTACGGTGGAGCTGACCCACAACGGCGAAGACCTTGCCAACAGCTCCCATGGTGAGCGGCGTACGACGGCGTGCGACAGCGGCCATCTAACACAGGACAACGATGGTGGCAACAATGGCGACAAGGCCATGAGTTTTTTATCCCCGTCGATGTTAGGTTCAAAATTTAGGGAAAATTAGAATCTGAGATGAAATTCCTCTCTGAGATATAGGCGTAGCGTTAGCACGGGCAATATACTAGTTAAGGTAGAGAAAATGTTTGTTATGCCTTAGTGGCGCCCTAGGGGGTCAATAAATTTTACACAGACGCCCAGACCCTTTAGTGTATTGAAATCTATGCCGTTACATTTGGCACTGATCAACTTGTATTGCGGCACTGACTAGGAGGCCTATGACCGGGATATAGAGTGGCGGTGGCGCCACTTGTGCTCACCCATGTCGCCGTCCGGTGGGAACAACTCGCGTAGTGCCTACATATTCCCAGGGTCGACGCTGACGGAGACGATATCCCGTTGGTTAGTTCTAGCCGCTTCAAGACAAGGTGCTTACCTTATTTGTACGCCGGGATATGAGATATGCTTTGAGCCGCTATCCGCTTGCTCCTCTTGGAAGCCAAGTGGGTGGTGTATGTCTGTCATCGGTCGTATCAACTTCAGGCAGTTCCAGCAGTGGTGGCTACCTCACCTTTGTCATTGGCTCAGTGAAGCGCTTGAGACGTCTGTCGGTAGAGGCCATCTCAGGTGAAGAGCGGTTGACGGTGTCCGTGGCTGCCCCGACCGTCGCGTCTCCCGAGGTGGCTGCCCCGACCAGCACTGGGTCAGGGAGCGCCCTGGCATCCATGATGCCCTGTTGTTCCCTCCATGATGGCGTGAGCTGTGGTGGCCCCTACACAGGCGACAATGGAGATGTGTCCGTCATCCACTAGGAAGTCTTCATTGGAGAACAGGTGTCCACCAGCGATGCATCCGCTTCCTAAGAGGCGGCCGCCGGAGCAGGTGAGCACCCACGCGCTGGTGCTCCTGTTGTGGGGCTCACGATGAGCGAGGTAGTGAGCTCCAACACTGGAGAGCAGGTGTCCACCAAGGATGTGTCATCCTAAGCGGCTGCTGTCGAAGCCGATGGGCACCCAGCCACTATTGCTCCTACTGGGCGACTCACGACGAGTGAGGCGGTGAGCTCCTCTAGCATAGGGTTGACCCACGTGGGAGCCTCGATGCTCATGCACAACTTCAACCCCAGCGTATCAGGCTCGAGGAAGCAGGGTGCAGTGCAGCAACAGTTGGAGCAAGGTAGTCGGCGTAGATGGCAGGTGCGCCCAAGCTGAAATCCCCCACTGGCATACTCCGGCGCCGCCATCGTTGGTGGCGGGTTCTGTCGGCGCCCGTTGCGGCATCCAACATGACCCCCTCCAAACCATCATGATGTGTTGGGAGGCCCATGGGTTGTCGCCATGAGTGGAGTGGCCACCCTTTGTCGCTGACGTCGCGACATGCCTGGGCCGCTTGTAGTCCCTGGCGAGGTGGCCAAAGCCATGACAGCGTAGACAACGCCGGGGCAACCGGCAAGTCGCTACTCGGTACGAGTAGGGAAGACAGTTGAAACATCTGTCGTGAAGCTCAGCGGGGATCTCCCACCACCCATCGGTGTCGGGAGCGGAGACCCATCCGCGGCGGCTGAGGTGATGGCGGGCAGGGGTGCGGCCATCAACCGGTCGCGCAGGTAGGCCAGACACAAGCTGAGGCACGG
Source organism: Miscanthus lutarioriparius (assembly GCA_904845875.1). Taxonomy (NCBI): domain Eukaryota; kingdom Viridiplantae; phylum Streptophyta; class Magnoliopsida; order Poales; family Poaceae; genus Miscanthus; species Miscanthus lutarioriparius. The sequence continues at coordinate 30,246,433 of CAJGYO010000016.1, read as the reverse complement.
CCTGCTTCGCATCCTACGCCTACGGTCAGGTCTCCAGTGGCTGGCTTCTCCTAGAGACATGGCCGAGTGAGTCTGGGCGCACGTAGGTGGCATGGTGGCCAACATCGTCGGGCGACGAGCGATGTCCAAGTAGGTTGTGGGGTGGTCATCATTGGACTCCTCACTATTGTCGTCCGCCCACCGGCAGCATTGCGAGCGCCCTCCCACAGGAGAACCTAGGAAGAATGGAGGCGCGTCCAGTGAAAGGGGGGTGAGCTGGCGATGGCCAACGGCGTCACGACTGCCTCGCTTGGGCTAGGGGTGCAAGACCCAGTCCTAGGCCCAATCGACATGTGTAGGCCGACAGCGACATCGAAGGCAGAGCTCTCAGCGTCGGTGAGCGCCCTAGACCCACCGTTGGAGGGCGCGGTGATGCCGACATCCGACCCCAGCAGAGTGGGCAGGGGAGCCCCATACCTCATGGAGGGACCGTCATCCGGGTAGTTAGCGCCTGCATAGGGACCTATGGTGCCAACCTCGGTAGCGTCGATGGCACCTGCAGCCACGCACGTCTGGGGAGGGGTGAAAGGGAGGGGCTAGTGGTGGATTTAGGGAGGAGAGAGATGGGAGGTGAGGGGGAGGCGAACACCGGCACTGCGGTGACGGCCTATGCCGCCAGCGGTGGCCGCGCGGCCAGAGGTGGCGGTGGCGCCGCTGTCCCCGCGTGCCCGGGGAGTAGGTGAAATGGAGGGGCCGGTGGTGGATCTAGGGAGGAGAGAGAGGTGAGGGGAGTGAGAAACAAGCGTCGGCGCCGGGGCGGTGGCCGCCGCCGCCATCGACGGCGTCGACAGAGAGAAGGCCAAGGGTGGGTAGGGTTAGTTCTGGTGCGGGTAATGGAAATGAAGTGGATGGTTGTTGTCCTATAAACAATTTTTATTTAATGATGTTGTTTTAACAATAGGTAATGACCTCTCCTAGTCTTTTTACGAAAAGGAACAAGTAGTGTGACTCCGGTGCGGTAGGTCGTGTTTGACATAAAAGTAAATTGAAAAAATAAATGATTTTTTTATTTAATCGATTGATATTTTGATAATAATCTCTCATAGTTTTTTTAATCTACGCTGGCTACGCCAACTGCAGTTGCCGCAACGAAGCTGTTTCAATTTCCTTGGTTTATATAGATAAAACAAACAAGGCCAAAGGGTTACACCCAACTCCTTTCTTTCTCCTTACGCGCCCTCACTCTTTCTTCTAGACCCGCCTTGTTTAGAGAACAATTTGAAATCCTTTAATGGAGCCCATCATTTAAGGTTAGTTTCCTGCTTGTGAAGTGTCTATATTAGCTACATCTAGGTTAGGGTATTAAAGTCATCTTTTAATTTGAGAAACCTATGTGTATTATTTTTTAAACAATGTGGCTTTGTGATATTTCCCAATACAATTAACTCATATAACAATAGTAATAGTTGTACGAAGGATTTGAATTAATCAACTAATTAGTAGACAAGTTCAGTAGACAATCTTAGCGTGGCAAGGTGGGACCTACCATGCTCCATGCTAGATCTAGCTGCCATGTCAGAGCGTCTTCAATGGTCTCTTTTAAACTCATTTTCTAAATCGTTATTTGGAGAACCATTTGAATAAAAATCGTTCTCCGTATCTTTCCATCCTCCAACAGCTTCTCTATATCTTGTCAAAACTCTAGAGAGGCAGCCTTGTTCTCCCTCTTTGGCTAGCAAAAATCTAGAATAAAGGTGACTATTTCGAGACCTAACTAAAGAAGTTGTTGGAGGTTATTTAATTCACCAAAATCTCTATTCCCATCAACTAAAAAGGATATAAAGAGACTCTTGGAGTTGCTCTTAGTACGCTTGTCGCACCGTATACACTAATGTGGCAAAATAGCTTTGTCACACAAGTGTTGTTGCCTTGTTGGTGTAGCCAAAAGGGTTAATCTATACAACTAAAACACACAAGTGCAATTTTCCACACGGCAGACCCATCTCCTTCCCTAATGGCCTAACCAATGCATCAGTGACACTTTGCGAGTTTGTAAACCCCAACTCGTTTGAAGCCTGTAGTAGTTGTATTGTTGCTCCATGTAGTCCATGGCGGCACATGTGGAGTTATAGTTGGTGGGTTAGTACCACCATGGAAGTTTAGGAGGGTGAGGGTCACCTTATAATTCTTGTCATTCTAAACGTAGCACCTCTGGGTTAACCTTTTACACGAAGCAAGGATAAAAAGTGTAAGAAAGGTGCTATGCATATGTAGACCCGTTCCGCGTGCGAAGCTTGGCCATATAAGCAGATTTTGGACGGACGGTGTTACAGGATGTCCCTAAAAGAATTTGTGGGTTTGGTTTTAGTAATTGAGTGGCAACCTTAGGTGGACTAATGTTTTTCATGTGAGATGAACAGGTGCTTAGTCCACACACACTAGGTTGAGCAAGTCATAAAAGCCATGGTGGAGAGATGTATGTAGACAAGCCATTAGAATTTGACTGTTGGATCTGTTGACCGTTGGACACCCTTTCTCTAGTGCCATCGGAGGATTCCTGTGACTCCATAATGCTCTCTGGATTCTTTCTAGAAAACACTAGAGCTCCATCCTTTCTCAAGTGCCTCACCAGGGCCTTAATTCTTCTCTCCTCGATGCACTCTCTGAGGCTTGGCATCAATTCACCACCAAAGCTTTTCGATGGGTGCCTGAAGATTGATTGCAAGTCCTTCGGACTTGCATTCTCTGGTGCCATTATGGGGGTAACTTATTTTTCTTCGCGCTTCATTGTGTCTTTGTCGGGGCTTTGATCACTTGATGTCTAGGACTTCTTGCAAGTCTTGTATAAATTTCTAAGCTACTCCATGGTCTTCTTTGAGGTGTTGATCACTTAGTCTTCACGTTGCATAGGTCCAATCCATACTTGAATCCAAATAAACTAAACCTTATATACTAGGAAACTTTATTAGTCTATTTGATCATGTTGTCAATCAACCACCAAAATCAAACATGGCCCATATTAGGTGTCATTTTCGTTATAGCTTAAAATGGATGGAGCTTGGGAGACACTACTTGAAAGGTTAGGATCACTAGAAGTATTGTAAGTACAATCAAGCCCTAATTGTGGGGTTTGGTGATAATGACCACGCAATTAGAGAACTAATGAGATTTATCGAGATGACAAGCAGGTGATTCGTAAAAGAGGATCTTATACATAATGGAGGAGCCCTCAATTACAAAAGATGACGGCATGAAGCTCAAAGAAGGTTTATTTCATTTTATATTTTGAATTTGAGTATAGGAAAAGTCGTACTATAAAGGGGGACACAATGCTTAAGTCAACATGTGCAACTAAGTGCTCAATCCTACACTAAAGTATCCTCAAAGTTCAGCCAAGACAGCTAGCTCAACTCTCTTTCAACCTTTGCTATCTGGCTTGGTGCGGCCTGCCGCACCTGAAGCGCGGCTATGCCGTAGAGCGGCACTACCAAAGATAGGCCGTGACACTACCGTGACTTATCTGACTATTGGGACTGGGGGTGGTTTTATACCTCTCCCTCACTCTCCAAACGGTCTTCTTATTCGCCTAGTCATTCAGACCGACACAGCTTTGCTCAGTACTCACTTTCTCTCTCTCCTCCATTGGTGCCCTAAAGCTCTCAAGCTTTCCCTTGTGATTTCTCCATCAATCCTTGAGAGAAAAAGGTCCTAAACATACCTCTCCCTCATGCTCACAACGGTCTTCTTATTCGTCTAGTCATTCAGACCGACATAGCTTTTCTCAGTACTCACTCTCTCTCCTCTATTGGTGCCCTAAAGCTCTCAAGCTTTCCCTTATGATTTCTCCATCAACCCTTGAGAGAAAAAGGTCTCAAACTCGATTAGAGAGTAGATCCACTGATTCCCTAACTCTAAAGAGCACTTGATTCACATTTTGGCTGGCAGTTGCGTTTGTTTCTCTTGGAGCTTAGCTCCTAGCTGGCTAGAGCGTCGCCCATGAAGCTTGCCAACTTGTGGGGCAGTCCTTGGAGGTTTGTAACCATCTCTTAAAGCTAGTAAACTCACCCCTCATCTCAAGAGTTAAGTCTCTTGACTTGAGAACGAGAAAGGGCTGCAAAGCCCTAAGCCTTAGTGGCTAACCTTAACAACATGGACTTAGGTAAGCCTTGGTGGTGAGCTGAATCATGGGATAAATCATCGTGTCATCGCGTGCTTGATTTACATTCTTGTCATTCATATTGTTGTTGAGGTGATTTCTCAGGTTTGTGGTCGATCTACTTGCTTGTGCTTATCCTACCAGTTCTAGCTGTCGATCTATGATCTTTACACCCGCAGGAAGCTAAATTTCAATTCATAGTTTTTGAACTGTGGTTCGAAGTTGTTTGTAGGTGCGACAGTGCCGCTGTTCTGGCACTGCAGTGCCACAGGCTGAAAGCGGCAGTGCCGCGGGTCGAATTTGACATATGTTCAAGTTTTGTTTTAACAGGCCTATTCACCCTCCCCTCTAGGCTAACTAGAGATCCTACAAGTGGTATCAGAGCAGGTTACCTCGCGTATGCTTCGTCGCGTGAGGTTTGAAGTCGGGAGGAGGATCCATGTTGTGAAGCCCATGGACATCGATCCGAAGGATATGAGCTTGCACGAGACCGATAGCATTGAGCTCAATGCATCTATAGCATGCAACACCACCCTTCCATAGCTAGAGATGACCGGTGCCAAGAAGGCACAATATGAGGAAGATAGGAGAAAAAGAAAGGCAACAAGAAAAGCAAAAAGAGAAGCAAGAGAAAAGAAGAAGGAGTAGCAAAGGTTAGAAGGCAAGAAGCAAAGAAAAGAAGAAAGAAAGCTCAAGAGAGAAGAAAGAAGTAAAAGAAGAGAAGCTAGAACAAAGAAGGAAGAAGAAGCAAATACAACCAATGCATCATGAAGTGAGATATTAAGCAGCTCGAAAGATGGAGATGGTGATGAATCTTACCAAGTAACCAAGGGTGGCAAGAAGGAGAAGAAAGGAAAGGGCAAAGCTGACTCCAACAACAAATATGCAGCCATATCCTTTATTTTTTCTTCTATGTCTATGCCTAACCATGATCGGAGGTCTTTCATCAATGTGCCCACGGGCAAGTTGCCTCATTTTGATGGGACCAACTTTGCCAAGTGGAAGCACTTGATGAGAGCCTATCTTATAGGTCTTCACCCTGACATTTGGGAGGTTGTTTGTAATAAATTTGAGCCACCGGTTGATCCCAAGAATCCAACATCAACTGAATTGGGCATTATTCATCTCAATGGTCAAGCCACAAGTGTGTTGCTTAGTGCTTTGGATGGTGATGGATACAATAGAGTGATGGGCGTTGACGTTGCCAAGCAAATATGGGATACTTTGCACCTTACACATGAAGGGGTTGACAAAGTGATAAAGGCAAGAATTGAGTTGTTGATGGCCAAGCTCAACCGGTTTGTGATATTGGATGGAGAAGGGCCGCAAGAGATGTTTGATAGGTTGATGGTGATTGTCGGCGAGATTAGAGGTTATGGTGGTGATAAGCTAGATGGTCACAAAGTAATAAAAATCATGTTAGAAGCTTATTCACCAAGAAATAAGACTGTGGTGACTCTAATTAGAGACAAGAAGTAGTTTATGTACTTCACACCAAATGATGTACTTGGAAGAATCTTGTAACACCTATGGTGTTTTGACCTAGCCCTAAAACTTGACAGTTCATCATATGCATTGCAAAGCATTCATAAAGTAGGAAATTTTGAATGCATTCACTAAATAAGCTTTATTTCATAAGTTGTTATTTTATGTGATGTAATGTGATTCAAAACTCTGAATGAAAATCATGACCACAAGGGTCAAATTTCATGTGATTATGTGAGACCATGTGTCGTTTGACTCAAATAACCCGAATGAGCTATGTAATTGGTCAAAAACCATAATTAAGTAAAAAGGTAAACAAATCAAATGGAATTCAAATTCAAATCGTAAAAGTCCTTTTGCCCCTTTTTCTATTTCAAAATCCATTTGGAATTTGGGGGTGTGACAAAAAGCAAAGTTGAAGCTTATTTTATAAGGATCAACTTTGGTATTCAAAGTTTTTAAAGTTTACATATAAAATTTGGAGTAATTTTGAAATGATTCAAATGCTCAAATGCACCCCAAATTCAAATTTTAAAATAGAAGCAGAATTTGAAAATATTCATTAAAGCAAAGTTGTAGAGCTTGAAAAGTTGAGCAATTTTCATTTTTAGAGATTTTCAACTTCTTTAGAAAATTTGTGAGTAATTTGCAAAAGAACTCAGTGGCAATTCTGTAAATAAATTCAAAAATCAAAACAAAGCCGAGCGCCACCTCCTGCTTGCCGCCGGCGCCACGCAACCGCTTGCCGCCGATCGTTTTTCACCACTTTGTCACGCGGTGACACGCTACCATCTTTGTGGCGATCTCGTTCGGGAGCTGTTGGAGCCGGACGCCTCCTTCCCTTCTATAAATAGAAGCACCCGTCGCCGTCGTTCTTCTTTTCCCTTCGACTGCTCGCCGCCGGTGACCTTGCCGCGCTCACAAAATTCGTCCTCACCATAGCATCTCGTGCCAATTGTGTTTGCCAGCAGCTCCGCCTCGCCCTGCCGCTCCTTCCAGGCCTGCTCGCCTCACCTCTAGCAGTCCAGCGCCAACCCACAACGTCTTCTTCTTCGGAGTCGGCCGAAGCACCGCCACCACCGACCTCACTGTGGACAAGCCGCTCTAGTCCGTCTTCGCCTTCACCGAGTCAACCATCGTGTTCGCGGTGAGCTCTTGAGCGTGATGCTCGCTTCGCTTTAGCCTCTACCGCATCGTAGCCGAAGTTGCGTCGTGTGCAGCCGTGTCCGCGCCACCGTGGCCGCCATGACCGGCGTAGAGCTTTCTCCGGTGTGCCTGCTGCTGTTCTGAGGGTTGGGATAGGTTCGCAGTGTGGTGTAGATCGTGCTGGTGCAGTCTGCCTCGCTGGAACCTCACCGCCGGCGCGTTTGGCTGGCCGGAGTTGGCAGTGGCGACGTGCGCCCTCTCTGTGTCGCTGACGAACGGGCCCAGGCTGTCAGTGAGAGAAGAGAGAGATTTGTTATTTTGTGAGTTTTGAATAGTGCGGCAACTTTCGAAATTTATAGGAAAATAATTACAGCTCTAAAAATTCTAAAAATTTATGTGTAGCTTCTGTACATGTTTTATTATGGTTTAAAAATATGAAACTTGAAATTTGAATAAATTTTTAATGTTCAAAAATTCAGTCAATTAATTGATAAATGCAATTTCCATAATTTTTGTAGGCCACTGTATAACTCCAAAAATTATGAAATTTATTTTGGTAAACTAATTTGTCATGAGGAATCTTACATAAAAGTTTGAGGTCATTTGGAACAATTTTATTTTGAGTTTAATTCCAAATTAATTAAAAAATGGATAAAAGCAAACCCTAAGTGTTAGGTTTAGAGTTTGATCTTGTTTTGGTCATGTTTTATGACCAGTAGGGTTTCAAGATGAATTTGGTCAAGTCACTTAGGTCATAAGCCCTAGGTCATTAAAGTTTGGTTAGAGTTTAGTTAATAAAGGATTTCATTCATTAAGGGTAGAACTTTGGAGTGAAACTTTAGGGTAGTTCTTTAGAAGAATATAGGGTTTCTTAGTAAACATTGTTGTGTGGTTCTTGATGGTAGAATTGCAAGTTGGTTGTTGTTGGCTTGTAATTGTACCGTAAAGGAAAGTTGTATTCAAGGTGTTATTATATTTCATGCACTATGAAAGCATCATGTTTACATTATCATTATTTTGAAGCATATGTTATTATGTCGTGTAGAATTCGAGAGTGAACCAATTCTAGTTGAGCAAGTTGTGGAAGAATCCCCGGTTGTCTCGGGATTTGATATTTGTGGTACTGATCTGGAACCCAATATTGTCAACGAAGGCAAGCCCCGGTTTATGCATTAAACCATTACCTTGTTTACTTTGAAAAGTTTATCGCCTATGTTACTTATTGCATTAAGTTGATTAATTCAAATGTTACCTACTTGATACATTGCCTACCTTGTTAATTGTTTACCATCCTTGAAGATGATTTCATTTACAAAGGCGTAGAATTGCTTAGTTTGCTTTATGGTAGGCTTTCAAAGTAAAAGTTTCGATACAATCAAAGATGGCATACTGGCCAAAGAAAGAAAGAAGATAGAATGAACTAGAGACTAGTCGGGTGACTTATCTTAAATGTTGGGTAATATTGCCGACTATGTCGCTTAAAGGCCACTCATTGTGGATCTTCTGAATGAGACACTTTGTAGTACTGGTCACATACTCCGGTAAGCCTACTTCGGCTAATCCGATACTAAGACGAATGCCCACGCACTGGGAGTGGCGAGATGGCGGAAGTAGTGTGTACCCTCGTGGCTAGAATGTGGTCAGATTGGAGGTGTGCTGTGCTCTTGGGTGGCGTGGAGACGGCTTAGTATAGGAGGATCCGGTAGCGAGGTTGATATATGCAAGATTAAGTTCTACATATGTCGTGTGATAAGGAATCCCCAGCTGGGACTTGAATCAATTCGAATTGCCGGTGCTCCACGGATATGGAGACTCGATTCATTAGAGAAGCAATGTAGGACTGGTGAATTACTAAAACATGAGAAAAAGGAATGGAATGAGAAGGATTGGAATATAGGATATGAACACTTAGTTTGAGATAATGAACTAAAGTACTTAGGGGTAAAATTTGAAAAAAGGATCAAGAATAGTAAGCTTTTGGCAAAGAATTTTTGAATCTTGCTACATCCTTACCTTGACCCAACACCTGCATCCCTAAGACCTTCACCCCTTTTCGTCGTGTCAGTCTTGTTGAGTACTTTTGTACTCAGGGTTTGTTAACCCTTGTTGCAGGTGAGTCGGATGCGCAGGCTTGTTTTGGTCCCTGCTGCATGTCAGTGTTTGAAGCCGATGACGATGAGGAATGATGAATGGCCTTTGGACAAGGCACTAGTTTGTGTGAAATAAATAATGTTAATGTAATATTATCCCGCTACTATGGTTGTGTGACACTTATGGTTTTGTAAGTTTGAAACAACTGGTTTGTAATATTAAAACTTAAGTCTTTCGCTTTAAAATCTCTTGTATGTATATTGAAAACTGTTGTAATCTGCAATGTTTGTGATTGGGATCCTGTTTGGAAAAGATTCATGGATGATTCGGGTTTCCCGAGGACACCCGACAGACCTGTTAAGTTGTTGGGAACTCATGTACGCTATCAGAGGTCTGTTGAGACATCGATAGGTGCACGTGGGCTCAATTTCTTAGGAGGTTCTGCTACAGCTGGTATCAGAGCAGGTCCTATCTAAGATCATTGTAGGTTACTTTTGAAAACCTTCAAATTGATTTGGATCAAAGAAAGTAAACTTGATATTTTAAAGTTCAAATTTCTTTCTTGTTCCCTCTGATCTAGCCTCAATCCTATCTTATTTGAAAGTTTGTGGCGGATAATATGACTAGGTTTGTCCTATGTATTAAAAATCTAGTACTTTTGATTGTATAAATCTTTTGTACTCGGATTCGTAAGATCGATTCATGCATCATGCTTGAACACCTTGCATAATAATTCCCCTTAAAAGTGGTTGGGTAAGTAATGTCAATCCCATTCTTGCTAACCTCCATTATCCTCAAGGTATCCTTATAGTCCTACCCTAACTTCTATAGGCTATGGCAAAGACCAAGATAACCGCACACAAGTCCACTGGACCTCACGTAGTCCCTTGTCACCAATTGGCACCGTGTAACCATGAGCTTGTTGAAGGAAGTTCCAAGACCCTAGGAGATGGAGAATCTTCAAGCAATCCCGCCAACATCGAGAACCTTACCAAGGAGCTCAACACTCTTCGTTGAGCTCATGCCAAAGATCAGGAGAAGCTGGCAGAAATGCAAAGGGCCATCACCATGACCATGGAGCTATGGAATGAAGCCTGGACACGAGAGGATGCGGCCAACGAACGCATCCATGAGTTGGAGTTCTACGTAGAAGACCTGGAGATGGACAACGCCATTCTTCATGAGAATGTCCACATGATGTACGCTCAACTTCATCCTCCTGATGGGGATGGTGGAGTTACAGATGAAGAAATGATTGTAGATCCAGGAGAAGTCAAGAATGAAGAAGAGGAGGAGGACCCTAAGGAGTTAGTGTACTTCTCAGATAAAGATGAGGTTTCATCCGATATGGACACGGACGCCGATGACTGAGAGCTTAGAGTAGAAATAGTTCCTTTACTGCTTTTCTAGTAAACCAGGGTTGTCTTGTGGGATACAAGACAGGTAATATAAATAAGTAACCCTTTGTAGCATGAAACCTTTTAACTGCTTTCAATAAAATAAAAATGTAAATAAACGTGTCTCTCTAACAGATGCCTCGTCCTAACACCCGAACTGGTGCAAGTACCTCGCAAGACAATGATGATATCCCAAATCCTCCACCAATGCCTCCGACTATGGCAGATGCCATAACCGCACTCGTCTATGCAATGGCAGAGAATGCTATGTTGTTAAGGGAAATGGCTCATAATCAACAGGCACCACATCCTAATCATGGCCGCCGTAATAATGGAAATGACGAGTCAACCTATATTGATTTTACTGACACACGTCCGCCTGTGTTCTCTAAGGCAGAAGAGCCTTTAGAAGCTGACGATTGGCTCCGTACAATGGAGCAAAAGTTTGAGCTGATTCATTGTACCGAGATTCAGAAACCAAGGTTTGCGGCACAGCAACTCCGAGGAGCTGCTGGTGCCTAGTGGGCAAATTTGGTAGCTGTACAGCCCGCTGGTCACCAAATCATCTGGATGGAGTTTAAGGATGCCTTCAGGGCACACTATATTCTAGATGGTGTGATGACCATGAAGTTAGAAGAGTTCCTGGCTTTTAAGCAAGGGGAGCACCCGGTGATGCACTATGTTGGGCGTTTCAATCACCTGTCATAGTATGCTATAGAGTATGTGAATACTGACAGAAAGAAGAAGAATCATTTCATGAGAGGCCTGAACACCAAACTTCAGACCATGATGTCAACTTGTGGCAACGCAACTTATCATGAGACAGTCAACATTGCTATCGCTTCAGAGGATAATTACCGCCGACACAAGGAGGCGAAGAAAAAGAGAGCATTTGCTTCCAGATCGTCAAGTGGAAAGCATCAAAAGATGGTCTACCATCCTCAGAATCATGGCCGTGTACCATTCCGCCCACAACAAAGCCAAAGTAGGCAGCAAATCTTTATTCGCCCTACAACTAATACGCCTTATCCTCATCAAGCACCGCAGCAGCAAAATAATACAAATAATGCAAACTGCACTACTACTCCCCTAGAATCACAATTATCTATGTTATAATTGTGGTAAACCCGACACTTTTCCCAAGAATGTCCGTATCCTAGGAAAAGTAATCCTAATGCACCTAAAGCCCCTGTTACTCAAGCTTAGAATCAGTATAAGGGCAATGCTCAGAACAGTCAGAAGGGTCAGGCTGAGAAGAAAATGGGAAGGGTCTTCTATAATCAGGTGGAAGCTATTCCAGAGGGAGAACCATAATGATTGGTATGTTTCCTGTTGCTAAGCACCCTGCAATTACCTTATTTGATTCTGGTGCATCCCATACATTCATCAATCGTACATTTGTTGTGAAGCATGGGATAACTATTGGGGAAATAAAAGAACCATATCATATACAGTCACCTGGGGGACGAATCTGTACAAGGGAGATAGTTCAGCATGTACCTATTGATTTGGGAGGACATGAGTTCCCTACCAACATGTTGATATTAAAGGATCAAGATATAGATGTGATCCTTGGTATGAACTGGTTAACTCAACACGGGACTATCATAGATGTCATGCGTAGAACCATAAGGGTAAATGTACCTGGCAGCAAAACCCAACTTCTCATCCAACTTCCCTTTCCTAAGAGTACAGTTGGAACAGTCTGTGCAACTACTATTGAAGAAGCCGAGGAAATTCATGTGATATGTGAATTTATGGATGTCTTTCCCGATGATCTGCATGGACTACCACCAGACCGAGATGTGGAGTTTAGAATTGACCTAAAACCAGGAATGGCACCTGTGTCTAGAAGAGCATATAGGATGCCACCCAAAGAACTAGCAGAATTAAAAATGCAACTACAAGAGTTGTTAGACAAGAGTTTCATTCAACCCAGTTCATCACCTTGGGGATGCCCTGCTATCTTCGTGAAGAAGAAGGACCAAACCTTAAGGTTATGTGTTGACTATCGGCCGTTAAATGAAATCACCATAAAGAACAAATACCCCTTACCCCGAATTGATTTGCTATTTGATCAACTTACGGGAGCTAAGGTGTTCTCGAAGATAGACTTGAGATCAGGCTATCACTAGATTAAGATCAGACGAGAAGATGTGCCGAAGACAGCGTTTACTACCCGATATGGTCTATATGAGTATTTAGTCATATCTTTTGGGCTGACCAATGCCCCGGCTCATTTCATGTACCTGATGAACTCAGTTTTCATGCCCGAGTTAGATAAGTTTATAGTGGTATTCATTGATGACATTCTTATCTATTCGAAGAGCAAAGAAGAACATGCGGAACATCTCCGCATTATTCTACAACGATTAAGAGACCACAAATTATATGCCAAATTCAGCAAATGTGCATTCTGGTTAGAGGAAGTACAATTTCTTGGTCATGTGTTATCTGCTGAAGGTATAGCTGTTGATCCGAGCAAGGTAGAAGAAGTCCTTGACTAGAGAGCACCTACCACTGTTCATCAAGTTCGTAGTTTTCTAGGGTTGGCAGGTTATTATCGTCGGTTCATCTCTGACTTCTCTAGAATTGCGAAGCCAATTACTGGACTGCTGAAAAATCAAACTAAGTTTGTATGGTCAACAGAATGTGAGAAGGCCTTTCAAACATTAAAGAAGTTGCTGACAACTGCACCAGTATTAGCACAACCTGATATCGAGAGACCGTTTGATATCTATTGTGATGCATCTGGAATTGGTATTGGCTGTGTTCTTATGCAAGAAGGCAGAGTCATAGCGTATGCTTCCAAACAACTCAAGAAGCATGAAGAACATTATCCCACCCATGATCTTGAATTAGCCGCTGTTGTTCATGCACTCAAGGTTTGGCGACATTATTTATTGGGCAATATCTGTCATATCTATACGGATCACAAAAGTTTGAAATATATCTTCACTCAGTCAGAGTTGAATATGAGGCAAAGAAGATGGTTAGAACTTATCAAACATTATGACTTAGAAGTGCATTACCATCCGGGCAAGGCTAATGTGGTTGTCGATGCCCTGAGTCGCAAGAGTCATTGCCATTGTGTCAAGAGATGGAGCATCTTAATTTACAAATTATAGAACAAGGTTCCCTGTCTAATATTGCAGTTGAGTCCACTATCAAAGATCAGATCATTGCTGCTCAACGGAAAAGTAAGGGTACAGCCCATATCAAAGATAAAGTCAGATCTAGAAAACCAACATGTTTCAATATTGATGAATCCGATGTCATATGGTTCAAAGATAGATTGGTAGTACCCAAAAGTCTGGAGCTGCGAAAGCAGATTCTTGATGAAGCTCATTCTACAAGATACTCCATTCATCCGGGTAGCAACAAAATATATCATGATCTGAGAAAGAGATATTGGTGGACCAAAATGAAAATATAAATAGCTCAATATGTGGCCAAATGTGATACTTGTTAGATAGTCAAAGCGATTCACATGAAGACTGCAGGTCCGTTACATTCATTGCCAGTTCCATCTTAGAAGTGGGAAGATATCTGTATGGACTTCATCGTGGGGTTACCTAGAACATCTGCAGGCTACAATTCAGTATGGGTTATTGTTGATCGCCTAACCAAGATAGCTCATTTCTTGCCAGTCAGAGATAAATATCGAGCGGAATAGTATGCAAAGGTTTATCTTGATAGAATTTTCAGTTTGCATGGGGCACCCAAGACCATCGTCTCTGACAGAGGGTCATTGTTCGTATCCAAGTTTTGGAAAAGTTTACATGAGTCTTTGGGAACCAAACTTATCTACAGTTCTGCTTATCATCCGCAAACAGATGGACAGACTGAAAGGGTAAATCAAATTCTTGAAGATATGTTGAGAGCATGCGTTCTTTCCTATGGTGCTATATGGGATGAATGCCTTCCCTTAGCTGAATTCTCATATAACAATAGCTATCAAGAGAGCATTAAAATGGCACCATTCGAAGCATTGTATGGCCAAAGATGCCAGACACCTTTAAATTGGTCAGAAGCTGGAGAACGTTGGTTCTTTGGACCGGATGTGGTCAAGGAAGCTGAACAAAAAGTTAAACTCATACAAGCTAATATGAAGGTAGCTCAATCCCGACAGAAAAGCTATGTTGATAAGAGGAGACGACCGCTAGAATTCAAAGTGGGAGATCATGTCTACCTCAAGGTATCGCCGATGAAAGGAGTTCATTGTTTTGGGATTCGAGGAAAGTTGGTGCCCTGTTATGTCGGTCCTTTTCAAATCCAACAACGATGTGGACCGGTCGTCTATCGCGTCAAGCTACCAGATCACATATCAGATGTGCATGATATCTTCCATGTATCCTAGTTAAAGAAGTGTCTTCAAGTACCTGATCAAGTGATCGACTTTGGTGATGTAGCACTAGAACCTGATTTGACTTATGCCGAGTACCCCATTAGAGTCTTAGATCAGAAAGATCGAGTCACTCGAAGACGTACAATCAAGTTCTACAAAGTACAATGGAATCAACACACTGAAGATGAAGCTACTTGGGAGTCCGAGGATTACTTAGAAGAAAACTTTCCTGACTTCTTTGCTTCTATCTAGTTGCAATACCTTATCTATATTGTAACTTGTCTCAATTGTCAAAAGAATGGAAAACCCCCCTCACTAACCTTTTGAATAAAGTTATGATGTGTTAGCTTGACACATTTCCTTTTCCATTACTTAATCCTAAGTTTTAAATGTCGGGACGAGATTTCTTTAAGGGGGAAGGGTTGTAACACCTCTGGTGTTTTGACCTAGCACTAAAACTTGACATGTCATCATATGCATTGCAAAGCATTCATAAAGTAGGAAATTTTGAATGCATTCACTAAATAAGCTTTATTTCATAAGTTGTTATTTTATGTGATGTAATGTGATTCAAAACTCTAAATGAAAATCATGACCACAAGGGTCAAATTTCATGTGATCATGTGAGACCATGTGTCATTTGACTCAAATAACCCTAATGGGCCATGTAATTGGTCAAAAACCATAATTAAGTAAAAAGGTAAACAAATCAAATGGAATTCAAATTCAAATCGTAAAAGTCCTTTTTGCCCCTTTTTTCTATTTCAAAATCCATTTGGAATTTGGGGGTGTGACAAAAAGCAAAGTTGAAGCTTATTTTATAAGGATCAACTTTGGTATTCAAAGTTTTTAAAGTTTACATATAAAATTTGGAGTAATTTTGAAATGATTCAAATGCTCAAATGCACCCCAAATTCAAATTTTCAAATAGAGGCAGAATTTGAAAATGTTCATTAAAGCAAAGTTGTAGAGCTTGAAAAGTTGAGCAACTTTCATTTTTGGAGATTTTCAACTTCTTTAGAAAATTTGTGAGTAATTTGCAAAAAGAACTCAGTGGCAATTCTGTAAATAAATTCAAAAATCAAAACAAAGCCGAGCGCCACCTCCTGCTTGCCGCCGGCGCCACGCAACCTCTTGCCGCCGATTGTTTTTCACCGCTTTCTCGCTCGATGACATGCTGCCGTCTCCGTGGCGATCTTGTTCGGGAGCTATCGAAGCCGGACGCCTCCTTCCCTTCTATAAATAGAAGCACCCGCCGCCGTCGTTCTTCTTTTCCCTTCGACTACTCGCCGCCGGTGACCTTGCCGCGCTCGCAAAATTCGTCCTCACCATAGCATCTCGTGCCAATTGCGTTTGTCAGCAGCTCCGCCTCGCCCTACCGCTCCTTCCAGGCCTGCTGCCTCGCCTCTAGCAGTCCAGCGCCAACCCACGACGTCTTCTTCTTCGGAGCCGGCCGAAGCACCGCCACCACCGACCTCACCATGGCCAAGCCGCTTCAGTCCGTTTCCGCCTTCACCGAGTCTACCGTCGTGTTCACGGTGAGCTCCTGAGAATGATGCTCGCTTCACTTTAGCCTCTACCGCATCATAGCCGAAGTTGCGTCGTGTGCCGCCGTGTCCGCGCCACCGTGGCCGCCATGGCCGGCATAGAGCTTTCTCCGGTGTGCCTGCTGCTATTCTGAGGGTTGCGATAGGTTCGCGGGGTGGTGTAGTTCGTGCTGGTGCAGTCTGCCTCGCCGGAACCTCACCGCCGGCGCGTTTGGCTGGCCGGAGTTGGCAGTGCCGACGTGCGCCCTCTCTGTGTCGCTGACGAACGGGCCCAGGCTGTCAGTGAGAGAAGAGAGAGATTTGTTATTTTGTGAGTTTTGAATAGTGCGGCAACTTTCGAAATTTATAGGAAAATAATTACAACTCTAAAAATTCTAAAAATTTATGTGTAGCTTCTGTACATGTTCTATTATGGTTTAAAAATATGAAACTTGAAATTTGAATAAATTTTTAATGTTCAAAAATTCAGTCAATTAATTGATAAATGCAATTTCCATAATTTTTGTAGGCCACTGTATAACTCCAAAAATTATGAAATTTATTTTGGTACACTAATTTGTCATGAGGAATCTTACATAAAAGTTTGAGGTCATTTGGAACAATTTCATTTTGAGTTTAATTCCAAATTAATTAAAAAATGGATAAAAGCAAACCCTAAGTGTTAGGTTTAGAGTTTGATCTTGTTTTGGTCATGTTTTGTGACCAGTAGGGTTTCAAGATGAATTTAGTCAAGTCACTTAGGTCATAAGCCCTAGGTCATTAAAGTTTGGTTAGAGTTTAGTTAATAAAGGATTTCATTCATTAAGGGTAGAACTTTGGAGTGAAACTTTAGGGTAGTTCTTTAGAAGAATGTAGGGTTTCTTAGTAAACATTGTTGTGTGGTTCTTGATGGTAGAATTGCAAGTTGGTTGTTGTTGGCTTGCAATTGTACCGTGAAGGAAAGTTGTATTCAAGGTGTTATTATATTTCATGCACCATGAAAGCATCATGTTTACATTATCATCATTTTGAAGCATATGTTATTATGTCGTGTAGAATTCGAGAGTGAACCGATTCTAGTTGAGCAAGTTGTGGAAGAATCCTCGGTTGTCTCGGGATTTGATATTTGTGGTACTGATCCGGAACCCGAGATCGTCAATGAAGGCAAGCCCCGGTTTATGCATTAAACCATTACCTTGTTTACTTTGAAAAGTTTATCACCTATGTTACTTATTGCATTAAGTTTATTAATTCAAATGTTACCTACTTGATGCATTGCCTACCTTGTTAATTGTTTACCATCCTTGAAGATGATTTCATTTACAAAGGTATAGAATTGCTTAGTATGCTTTATGGTAGGCTTTCAAAGTAAAAGTTTCGATACAATCAAAGATGGCATACTGGCCAAAGAAAGAAAGAAGATAGAATGAACTAGAGACTAGTCGGGTGACTTATCTTGAATGTTGGGTAATGTTGCCGACTATGTCGCTTAAAGGCCACTCATTGTGGATCTTCTGAATGAGACACTTTGTAGTACTGGTCACATACTCTGGTAAGCCTACTTCGGCTAATCCAATACTAAGACGAATGCCCACGCACTGGGAGTGGCGAGATGGCAGGAGTAGCGTGTACCCTCGTGGCTGGAATGTGGCCAGATTGGAGGTGTGTTGTGCTCTCGGGTGGCGTGGAGACGGCTTAGTATAGGAGGATCCGGTAGCGAGGTTGATATATGCAAGATTAAGTTCTACATATGTTGTGTGATAAGGAATCCCCAGCTAGGACTTGAATCAATTTGAATTGCCGGTGCTCCGCGGATATGGAGACTCGATTCATTACAGAAGCAATGCAGGACTGGTGAATTACTAAAACATGAGAAAAAGGAATGGAATGAGAAGGATTGGAATATGGGATATGAACACTTAGTTTGAGATAATGAACTAAAGTACTTAGGGGTAAAACTTGAAAATAGGATTAAGAATAGTAAGCTTTTGGCAAAGAATTTTTTAATCTTGCTACATCCTTACCTTGACCCAACACCTGCATCCCTAAGACCTTCACCCTTTTCGTCGGGTCAGTCTTGTTGAGTACTTTTGTACTCAGGGTTTGTTAACCCTTGTTGCAGGTGAGTCGGATGCGCAGACTTGTTTTGGTCCCTGCTGCATGTCAGTGTTTGAAGTCGATGACGATGAGGAATGATGAATGGCCTTTGGACAAGGCACTAGTTTGTGTGAAATAAATAATGTTAATGTAATATTATCCCGCTACTATGGTTGTGTGACACTTATGGTTTTGTAAGTTTGAAACAACTGGTTTGTAATATTAAAACTTAAGTCTTCCGCTTTAAAATCTCTGGTATGTATATTGAAAACTGTTGTAATCTGCAATGTCTGTGATTGGGATCCTGTTTGGAAAAGATTCGTGGATGATTTGTGTTTCCCGAGGACACCTGATAGACCTGTTAAGTTGTTATGAACTCATGTACACTATCAGAGGTCTGTTGAGACATCGATAGGTGCACGTGGGCCCGATTTCTTAGGAGGTTCTACCACAGATCTTGGCCTTTGACATGCAAAGAGAAGAAGCAGAGGAAAGGAAGAAGCTTGGTGAGTTGCAAGCAAAGGTAGATGGCATGAAGATCAAGGGTGTGGCTCTCAAGGCCAACAAATGAAGCAAGCAAGGCTCTACTAGCAAGTCCAAGATCAACAAGCAAGCTTCAACTAGCAAGCCGAAAGCAATCAAGCAAGTCCAAGAGCAAGTGGAGACAACATCATCATCAAGTGATGAAAATGATGATGAACAATATGAGAAGGTTGATGATATTGCTCTCTTTATGAAGAGATTCCAAAAGGGACTTAAGAGGCAAGGCTACAAGGTAGTGAAGAGAAAGTTTCCAAACAAGAAGAAGAGGACATGCTATAATTGTGGTAGCATCGAACACTTCATTGCAAAGTGTCCATATGAGATCAAAGATAACAAGTACAAGAAGGACAAGAAAGAAGAAAAGACCGACCATAGAAAGAGCAAGAAGTACATGGGAGAGGCTCACATTGGGCATGAATGGGATTCAACTAGAGAGGGCATAAGTGAAGAGGATGAGAAGATTGCAACCATGGCTATTCACAAGCCATCCTCTACACCAAGGCTCTTCAACATGTCCGATGATTACTACTACTCCCCTCATATTTGTCTCATGGCAAAGGGTGAGAAGGTAAAATCAAAAGCCAAACCTTCTTCACCTCCTAGTGATATCTCTAGTAGTGATATTAGTGATAGCTCTAGTGATGATGGATCTAGTGATGAAGAAATTAACTACACATCTAAAAATTTGGATGGAAAGACCAAATTATTCATCACTAAGTTAATAGAGAATTTAGAGAATATTCAAGCCGAGCTAGAATCTAGAGAAGAAACTCTTATCAAATAAGAGGATCTCTATATTGCTAGCAAGGAAGCTCTTGTATTAGAGAGAAGTGATGTGGAATCCTTGCGCAAGTCCTTGCCCAAAGAGCAAGAGGACCATGCTATCACAAAGAAAGCACACGTTGCACTCAAGAAAAAGTATTGTGACTTAGATGAAAAGCACAAAGAACTTGAGCTGCAATATGGTATTCTTTGGGATAGGAACTTACATCCCTCTAAGGCAAAGGAAATCTCTACTCCCTCCACTATCCAAGGTTGTGGAAAATGCTATAATCTTGATTTGAATGTTTATTTCACTAACCTTACAAACATGGAGGCTATGAGAAAGGAGATTACTAGGCTTAATGAAATTATTGGCAAAGGGTGCATGGATGGGAAGGCCCAAACTAATGTCAAGAAGATGGATGAACCAAAAGGGCCACAATACAAGAAGAAAAGACATCCCTCAATCAAGCATGAGCTAGGCCACACAAAAGGAGCCAAGACAAATAGAAGAAGGATAGTGAATGGCTATGAGTGTGTGCAGTTTGAGAGGAAGGGCAGAGTTGATGCAGAATAGCCTGCACAGCATGCGGTAGTGCAGCGTCCTAGAATGGCAGTGCTACACAGCGGTAGTGCCATAGTGAAGGGCGGCAGTGTCGTGCCCCGCAAAAATGGAAAGGCTACCAATTCTGTTCCTGACCAGACAAGCCCATGAAGAAGGTGTTCTAGCAAAAGCAGGTTTCACAGAAGCCAAAGGAATCTATATGGGGCACTATGAATAAGTATGCATATCAACCGAAGGCCTATTCACCTCAACAAAGCTTGACATCATGCTTTGTATTGAAAAAGAATAACAGTGGAGAAGTGATTGCCAAATATGTTGGCAAGGAGACTAATGCTTATCTTAACACTTCTATTTGGGTTCCTATGATACTTATAACTAACATGAAAGGCCTCAAGTCTAGTTGGGGACCTAAATCAAGGAACTAAACTTGTTTTACAGGCATACTCCTCCGATGGATCAAGTTGGGTGCTTGATAGTGGATGTACAAATCATATGACCGGAGAAAGGAGTATGTTCTCATCATATTCCCAGATGACTCACTCAAATGAAAATATTGTCTTAAGAGACAATTCAAAGAGGGATGTGATTGGTCTTGTTAAAGTTGCTATAACCCTTTAGCATTCAATTACAAATGTTTTACACGTTGATTCGTTGAGTTATAATTTGTTGTCCGTTTCTCAATTGTGTGAGATAGGCTACAATTGTCTCTTTGCGGATAAGGGTGTGAAAGTCTTTAGAAGGGAGGATTCCTCTATTGTCTTTATGGGTCATTTAAAGAATAAGCTATACTTAGTTAGTTTCAATAAAAGTAAAGCTAAGCTTGACACTTTTTAGTGAAAAATCTAGCATGGGTTGGTTATGGTATCGTCGACTAGCTCATGTTGGGATGAGGAACTTGGCTAAACTTCTAAAAGATGAACACATCCTTGGACTAACAAATATTTACTTTGAGAAAGATAGGATTTGTAGCGCTTGTCAAGTCAAAAAGCAAGTAGGTGTGCCTCACCCACCAAAGGGTATTGTCTCCACCAAGCAACTATTGGAGCTAATTCACATGGATCTCTTTGGACCGGTCGCCTAACTAAGCATCGGAGGTAACAAATACAGTCTTGTTATTGTTGATGATTATTCCTGTTTCACTTGGGTATTCTTTTTGTATGACAAGTGCCAAGTTCAAGAGAAAGTGAAGATATTTGTTAGAAGGGCACAAAAGGAGTTCAGTCTTCCCATCAAGAAAGTGAGAAGTGACAATGTGACTGAATTCAAGAACACCCTTGTTGAAGAGTTTCTTGATGAAGAGGGCATCAAGCATGAGTTCTCAACTCCATACACCTCTCAACAAAATGGTGTAGTAGAGAGGAAGAATCGTACACTCATTGATATGGCAAGGATAATGCTAGATGAGTACAAGACGTGGACCTCTTTTTGTGCCACGCCGTCAACACCGCTTGTCATGCCATCAACCGTCTCTACCTGCACAAGAAGTTGAAGAGAACTTCATATGAGCTTCTAACCAGTAACAAACCAAAGGTGGATGCAAGTGTTTCATACTTAACAAGAAACCCAAAACCTCTAAATTTGCACCTAAAGTTGATGAAGGTTTCTTCTTGGTTATGGATTAAATGAGCATGCCTATCATGTTTTCAACAAAACCTCTAGGAGAGTTGAAATTGAGGTAGATGTGACATTTGATAAATCTAATAGCTCTCAAGTAGAGCAAGTTGATTCAAGTGTTGTAGGAAAGGAGGATCCACCAAGTGAAGCAATCAAGCAATTAGCTATTGGTGATATTAGACCACAAGAAAATCAAGCTACAAAAGTGGAAGTTCCTCAAGTAGCTGCTGCACCAATTTCCACTAACGTACCTGATGAAGTATAGCAGCAGACCCCTGCTGCAACTTCTACACGTGGTAGTGCCGCGCCTCATAGTGGCAGTGCCCTACCTGCCCAGTCAGCAGCAACTGATTCAACTCTAGTTCATGGACGAAACCTACAACCAATCTTTGATCAAGAAGAAGATGAAGGCTTAGAAGATGAACAAGAAGGCATTGATCACCCAAGACTAAGGCAAACAATACAACAGGATCACCCCGTTGACAAGATCCTTGGGAGTCTTCGAAAGGGGGTATTGACTCGTTCACATTTAGCAAATTTCTATCAATATTACTTGTTTCTTTCCTCTTTGGAGCCTCTCAAGTTAGAGAAAGCACTTGAAGATGAAGATTGGGTGATGGCTATGCAAGAAGAGCTAAACAACTTCGAGAGGAATGAAGTTTGGACTTTGGTGGAAGACCCAAGACGAACGTGATTGGCACCAAGTGGGGTTTTCACAACAAGCAAGATGAAAATGCATGGTGACAAGGAACAAGGCAAGATTGGTTGCTTAAGGCTTCACTCAAGTAGAGGGTTTGGACTTTGAAGAAACATATGCACCGGTGGCAAAGCTTGAAGCAATCCGAATGCTTCTAGCCTATGTCGCTCATCATAACTTCAAGTTATATCAAATGGACGTGAAGATTGCATTCCTCAATGGCCCTATTCAAAAACTTGTCTATGTTGAGCAACCACCGAGCTTCTAACATCCTAAGTTCCCCAACCATGTTTGCAAACTCTAAAAGGCACTCTATGGGCTTAAGCAAGCACCAAGAGCATGGTATGAATGCCTTAAGGAATTCTTGCTTAAACAAGGCTTTGAAATAGGCAAAGCCGATCCAACCCTTTTCACTCGCAAAGTTGGTAAAGATATCTTTGTGTGCCAAATATATGTCGATGACACAATATTTGGTAGTACTAATCATACTTAGTAGGATAATGACCAAGAGATTTGAGATGTCCATGATGGGTGAATTGAAGTTCTTCCTCAGTTTTCAAATCAAGCAAGTGAAGGATGGAACTTTTATTAGCCAAACGAAGTACACCCATGATATGCTTAAGAAGTTTGACATGGTGAATGCCAAGCCTATCAAAACTCCCATGCCAATCAACGGACATCTTGATCTCAATGATGAATGGAAAGCCATAGACACCAAGATATATCGTTCTATGATCAACTCTCTACTTTATTTGTGCGCATCTAGGCGTGATATTATGCTTAGTGTGTGCATGTGTGCTAGATTTCAAGCTAACCCAAAAGAGTGCCACTTGGTGGCCATTAAGAGAATCTTGAGATATTTAGTACACACTCTTAATCTTGGCTTGTGGTATCCTAAGGGCTCTAAGTTCGATCTACTTGGGTATTCAGATTCCGATTACACCAGTTGCAAAGTAGATCAAAAAAGCACTTCAGGGACATGTCAATTCCTTGGATGGTCCCTAGTGTCTTGGAGTTTAAAAAACAGAATTGTGTAGCCCTTTCCACCGTCGAGGCCTAGTATGTTGTAGCCGGCGCATGTTGTGCTCAACTACTTTGGATGAGGCAAACCCTTTAAGATTTCGGATGTCGCTTTACCAAAATCTCATTATTGTGTGACAATGAAAGTGCCATAAAGCTTATAAACAATCACGTAAACCACTCAAGAACCAAACATATAGACACCCAACATCAATTCTTGAGAGACCACGAAACCAAAGGAGATATTGAAATTCGCCATGTGAGCACCGAAAAGCAACTAGCCGATATCTTCACTAAGCCTCTCGATGAGTCAAGGTTTTGTGCTTTGCGTAGTGAGCTAAATATACTTGATTCTTGTAACATGGTTTGAACTATAGCACACCTTGATTGATCAACTAGCATCTAGGTAAAACGTTTGAAAAGATTTAATTCAAGTGCTTCAAAACGTTTTATCAAATGGAACTAGTTTATTATTATGATCATTGTTTGTATTGCTTATCTGTTGTTGATCATAATATGTTGGGGATATGTGTCCATATCCTATATGTATAGAGCTATTTAGTTGTAGCTAAATCCTCGCTGTTGTGGGATGCGACAGCACCACGTCTATGCTGCATATATACCGCGTCAATGCCGCATTTTGAATTTAGCTTGGAAGTTGGGCCGCAACGGCAGTTACTATGGGCCCCATCTCTTTCCTTTTACCCCATCTAGGCCATAGTAACTCTCTCCCTCTCTTCCCGTTCACCCCAACACACCGTTCTCTCTCTCGCGCGCCCGCGTCGTCCCTGTGCCTTGCGCCGTGCCCCGATGGTGCCGCATCGGTGGCCAGAGCTCCTATGCTTCACTGGCCACCGGCGCCGCTCTAGGTGGAGCCGTTTCTCTCCTTCCCTCTTCAATCCACATAGATGATAGATTGATGGTTGATTTGAATTGGGAAGTGGAATCCCTGGTAGAGCTTGGCCACCCAGCGCGACAATGCCGCATCTAGGCTGCGGGAGTGCCCCATATTGCTCTTGCAACATGCAACATCTTGCCAAGGGGGCTAAACTACATAGTCTACTTTTTGCTTCAAATCAAATATCACTCTATTGTCTAATTAATTCATACCTTCATATATAAAGTACTATGCAAAATGTAATTTTATCTGTCTAGACTACTATTTTGTGTATGCTAGATGGTGTAGTGTTGACGGTCATTAACATCAATTATAAACCATCAATATAACCTGCATATATACTTAATTCCATCACCAAACATAGGGATAGGGGTTTAAACTAATAAATTCCACGAGTTTTGGTGAATCCGTGTTTGTAGGAGGATTTAATCAGAAAACCATCAAGGGGGACATATTCGTCAAAGTAAATCATGTTTATCTACGACGGTACCTACTTGGGAAGACTCTAGAACACTTTAGAAGGCAACCCACCAAAGCAGACCTTGAGGGGATGACATGTGGGGCCGGTCGGCCCCACCTGCAGGCCAACTCACTTGTGGGCCCCGCTGGTATCCGGGTGAAAGCTACAACGGTATCCATGCACTTGCGGATCTTTTTCTGTGTGCATTAATAAATACTAACATGCTTTCTGGCGCCGTTGCCGGGGAAACAGTTGCTGAATTAACTACGAACGTATCTTAACTTTGTATCTTTTTGTTTTAATTTTTTTCTTTTAACATGGATAACACACCTATATATCAATATGCTAAACCTACGAGTGCATGCCTAGAGCCAACAAAATCTATAGAGTCTATCCTAACACCTGGTTGTGAGTTGCGCCCGTGTTTAATAAAATTGATTCGGGAACAATCCTTCTTGGGAGAAGGTGAGGAAAACCCATAGTCACACCTATGGGAGTTTGAACAGACCTGTGCATGCTTGCATACCGCTGGCATGTCTGACAAGACCTTAAGATGGAAATTGTTTCTGTTCTCTTTGATAGGAAGAGCTAAACGATGGTATAACAAAACCGTAGGAAGTATGCAAGGAGATTGGGAAACGCTATGCTCTAAATTTTGTTTAGCTTTCTTTCCCATCTCTAGAGTTGTTCGCCTTCAAAAAGAGGTTCTAAATTTTAGACAACTAGAAGAAGAATCTCTTGGCACATCGTGGGATCATATTAATAGCCTTATCACCACTGGCCTAGACCTTGCTATTTCTGACCCAATGCTTCTTCAACATTTTTACATGGGTCTTAGCAAGGATTCCATAAAATCCCTTGATGCAACCTCTAGAGGAGCTTTCCTTTGTTTGTCTATTAGTGAAGCAAGGACTATCCTTGATAGAATTAGTGGAAAGACTCCCTTCACTAGCATTCATGTTGAACTCTCCGAGGAAGAAAACGAATTATCTCCCGATCAAGAAGAGGAAGTTTTGATAACCAAATCACAACCACTCTAATTCCAAGATTTAACTATCAATCTCGAACCATCAATACCCCAAAATCCTCAAGGGAAGAAGAAATTCAACCTTTTTGGAAATCTCTTTCGAAATTGAGGATGACCTATTTGATTCTGATTTTGGGAAAAGTTTAAACTTTCTGCTACATAAGTGGCCTTTGAGTGAATATAATTCAAATCCTCTCAAGAAGGGATCTCTTAGAAAGCGTCCTAAATCCAATTTCCATGGGGAACATCTAGAAAAATCCAAGGATGGAATGTCTAGTGAAGCCATAGAAGGAGAGCTAAGCCATCTAGAAGCCATTCCTATCCTCTCCCCTTCTATTGCTACTACAGATTGACTTATCACTATCGCCACTTTCACTACCGTAGCGATAAAAGCGTCGGTGTGATACTTCTACCATTGGTTGGACCGATAGGGAGGCCTCCTAAGGATGGAAATCAGTAGTTGAAACTACTACCACTGATGGGTTAATGGTAGATGCGGCAGTGGTATTGGGGTTGCATTTCCTCCGTCGCATGAAAAGCCGAGCCGAGTAGGATACGCATTTTGGTCAGCGGTCCAAAACTAGCGTTTGGTCTGTAAGGGACCATGACGCCTAAGAGGGGGGTGAATTAGGCAACTTAAAGATCTACTCTAAACTATGGCCTCTTTTTCTATGCTTAGCAAAAATCTATGCAAAAGATAAACTATCTAAATGTGCAACTACGGTTTTGCTAGTGTGTTGCTATCTTTACTACAAAAAGGAGTTTGCAACCTAGGTTCCAAACCTATCAACTAGCCTATCACTAAGCTAGGAAAGTAAAGCACAAACCAAGATTGCAATGTAAAAGCGGAAGCTAATGAGTAAGGTAGAGATATGCAAACTCCCATCGACGACTTCGGTATTTTTACCGAGGTATCGAGAAGCGCGTAAGCTTCCCCTAGTCCTCGTTGGAGCCTCTCGCAAGGAATTCCTCGCAAGGGCCAAGCTCCCAGTCGGGTAACTTCGTGGATAGCCTCAGGCCTTCCCCACGCGCAAGTGGGTCTCCGACGTGCTTTCCAGCAAGCCTCTCCCGGATGCTCCTCACCATCTTCACTATCAAGCTTCTGGCCGAAACGTCGCGAGCCTTGTTCCCTTCGGTACATGGTGGCAGTCATACCATAAACGCGGTTGGTGTGATCTCACAAGACTACAATCCCTCTGATGTACAACAATGGTGCGTGCAAGCACCGAGTGATAAGAGGTGTGCAAACCTCACTAAACACTAGGCCTAAACCTAGAGCAAGCGCATAAGTGGTGGTCTAATCAACCTAAGCACTTCGCAAAGCACCTACGCTAATCACCTAATGAATCACTAAGCACTATGCAAGTGGAGATCACTAAAATACTATATCAACACCCTTAGTATGTTTCCTCAGCTCTCCTATCCTCAAATGGCCGGTTGGGGTCTATTTATAAGTCCCATAGAGAAAGTAGCCGTTGGGGATGAAACCTAGCTTTCTGTAATTGACCAGACGCGCAGGTCGTCCTGATCGGACGCGTCTAGTCATCCCAACCATTGAAGCCGACCATTGGCGCTCACTGTTGATCGAACTCTCTGGTGAGTCTAATCGCTTACCATCTGACACGTCCGGTCGACGTTTTGCCGTTCTGGAACCTCTCTAGACTCGATTAGATTCTACTACCTGGCGCGTCCAGTCGTCCATAGCTGTTGCGTCCGGTCCTCACTGAGTTGTTGCCGTGATGATGAATAGTGAAGTCCGTGCGTCCGGTCACTGCATCGCTCAGAGTCCTATCATTGCTGCTGACGCCTGCTGTTGCCAAGCAACTGATCGGAAGCATCCGATCCACATAGGGCCGCGTCCGGTCACCTCTGTCGAGCTTGTTTCTTCACAATCTTGTGTCTGGCTTGGTTCCCATCTTCATGCTTGGTCTTTGCTTGATATCTTGGGTCTTCTTTTGTGCTTCTAGGGTCTTGCTTATGGTGTTGATCGTGGGATTATCATGTCGCCTTCGTCCAAGTCACGTCTTGCACCCTATTGAACTACAAAACAATTAATTGCAAATTCATTAGTCCAATTTGGTTGTGTTGGTCATTAAACACCAAAATCCAAAGTTAATGGGTCTAGGGTCCATTTTCCTTACATAGTCAACCGACGATAAAAATTCAGCGTGAGTGTTGAATACCCTCAACTTCCAAGGTCGTCAAATCACTATTACATCCGCCGCCTGAAGCCAAAGAGCCATACCCACTGCTCTACATATTCTTCAAGCCTAGTACCCTCTGAAACCACCCCTCTTCTTTATCCATCACCCCCTTCTCTTCCAATCTGCAAAGAAAATTTTGGGCATCCCCATCAAGTTTCTAAGCAGCCCATCGTCCAGCGAGGACGATTTGCCTGCCCACCAATCCTCCAAGGAGGACGTCTGCACCAACGACTAGATGCCTTCTGATTATAGTCCTCCATGGAGCTCTGAGAAGGAGGACCCAGAGGAGGAGGACAAGGACAAGGATGAGGAGGACGATGCTGACACCGATGACGACGACGACTCTGACTCCAACGGCTCTGACTCTGACTCCGACTCTGACTTCGACTCGCCTCCTCCCAAGCGAGTGAGGCAATCATGATCCTCTCTACAAGAGGATCATATTTAGATTAAGTAGTTTATAGTTAGCATAAGTAGTTTTAATTGTTTAGGTTAGTTATTATGTTTCCGGACGAGTACAATTGTATACTCGTCCAAATTGTATTTATCTGTATATGCAATGAATCGATGAAAAAAGTTCTTTGAAATATTACATTTCCTTCAGCTATTCTTGCTATCTATCTTTGATCCTTGCTATATTCTAGGAGATATTGCTACGTGATGAATGCTTTTTTCTTTTTCTGTATATATATGAATGAAAAGTAAAAACTGTCTTGTACGGTTCCGGTTCTAGGAGAATTTAATAGCAGTTCAACTATTAGCAATCGCCGTATTGTAGCGTTGGATTAGCGTGGCAATGGTCGCCTTAATACAGATACTATTTACCTTATCCCGTGCCATCCATTCTCGCTGCCAATCAATCTAGAGCGTCCATTTGGAAAAGAAACCTAGAACTGCCCGGTCCGTTTCCCAACTCCCCTCGACCCTATCGGCGCATTGGCAGCTGTTGGAACCACTAAAAACCTAAATACGAAGCCATTAGTTCTTCTCACCCATTGTTTCATCTTAATTCTCCCCACCAGCTGCTTCATCTTCATTCTCCCCACCAGTTGCTTCATCTTCATTCTCCCCACCCGTCTTTGCTTGCCCTGCCTCGAGCACCTTGCATTGTTGTCGTGGACAGCGCCCCGTGAAGGTTAGATGGATTTGGTTACCCCCACTATTTGCATTTGGTTCCAATTGGTTTTGGGTTTTGTATCAGTTTTGTTCATATTAGGAATTTCTTAATTGCAGCAGATGTCTTACTTCGGAAGAAGTCATTACAATGCGAGCAACCTTGCCTTTTGGTGGCTAGGGGTGGCACCAGGACCCCAGATGATGTTGTTTGCTACTTGGGGACGGAGCATTCACCTAGACCGACTGTTGACTGTTGAAGCCGTTGTTCGTCACCTCCTCGGACCACAAAATTTGACAAGAATCGTTCAAGATTCTGTTTGTGGAGAGATTTTTGTGCTTAGTAGGACTGGACAGGAAGTAGACATACTTTATAGATATAATGTGTCTGTGGACGGAGATGTTGTCATCTTCGCTATGGTTCACTACCTCTAGCTTTTGGGACCGCATCAACCAATTGAGTACCTTAGCAACTGCCTACCGATCCGACATTAAGTCTTAGAATTTGTGAAACTTTTATGTTAATGAAGTTTATATGTACTGATAAAACCTCTGGATTAGTATGTATGAGTACTGCATAATTGTTGAACTATTACTTCAGTTGAACTACTAATTAAATCAGTTGGTCTTGATTGTGGTCCATGTGTACACCTCTATGTAAGCACAGAGGATCCAAAACAGGCCTTTTTCTATAGGTGAATAGTACCCTGAACCGGCGGTGACATAGCATTTCATCTTGGCAGGAATCTGAGGGTTTTGAAGGACATTTTGGTGCCTTGGCAGGAGGCAAAAGTGTAGACAAAATTCTAGGCCGACCTCTTCACTCAGAGTGTGCAACACTTTGAACCCTGACTACTCCATGGCTGCGTCTAGCTCCAACTCCTCCCAGTGGTCGGCACCATCCCAGGGTGCCATCGCGAGAAGAACACTGGCTTCTAGCGGAGGAGGCTACAATGGGAGAGGGCCGCCCATCCCGTGCCGTGTCGAGAACCACCCCTATGCATACCAGCCACCACTCTTGTGTTGCTACGGCTTGAAGATGCCTCGATGGATTTCGTGGAGTGATGGAAACCTAGGACGTCGGTACCACAAATGTTGCAGGACAAATAATGTAACTCGATTTCTTTCTTGTTTATTCTATTTTTTCAATGCAAATGCTGAAATCCCGCTGTACTTATGGTAATTTGGTTTTTTCATAGCCTGACTTAGATTGCGGGTTCTTTAAGTGGACGATCCCCCAATATGGAAAATTTCTGAGGACTTTGATTTGGATTTATGTAATAAGAATTGGGAACTAAAGGCGGAGGCCAATGTTACAACAAATGAAGAACATCTACAGGAGGAGGAACAGATTATGCCATAGATTGAAGAAATGGCCAGGGTTCCAATGAAGATGATGGAAGATTTCGTACCTTTAAGAGGGAAATATGTTTCCTGTTCTTCTTTCACCTATTTTGTACTTACCTTATTTCTTGGCATGTTCATTGGCAAGTTGCTTAGTTCACCGCAGTAGATTCAAGTATCAATTTATGATGTATCGGACTGAAATCTATCACTTTTGTACAACTATTGTTAAACTAAATGCAAGGTGATTATCCAGGTGTTCAATTTATTAAAATGTAAATGCTTGAACATCCAAGTATCAATTGATATGTTAGACTAAAATCTATCACTATTATACAACTATTGTTGAACTAAATGCAAGGTGATTAACCAGTTGTTCAATTTATTGAACTATAAATGATAGTAGATCTAAGTATCAATTGATGTGTTAAAAGCATCCTACTTCCCTAGACACTGGGCACTGGTATAGGGGCAACCAATTTATTGAACTGCATATACACTCCTACAGTCCTACCACACCTTCCTCCCATCCATTCCCCACTCTGCTCCCTTACTCTGCTTCACCCTGCTAGCGTCGGACGAAAGGCAGCCTCTCGCATGCTCACTGCTCCTTCACCTTCAATCTCGCTAGCGCACAAATCTTCAGCGCACCATCCCTGCTTCTTTGCTCCATCCGGATCTAAGGTAACTGCACTAGATCTGTTCCTTCACAAGATTCTGTATTCCTTTGTATTGCTCTCTCATGCTCTCTGCTCCTTCACCTCCAACCTAGCTACAGTAATTTTGTTGGATCTATAGATGAAAATACATCTTCTTGTTCTGGAGTTTGTGGCCTTGTATATCTGTGGAGTGCAGCTTGTGAGGCTTATTGTCCTTAGTATTAGTTCATTGAATCAGTGCTTTGTGAACAAAGTCGATGAGCTAAATGAAAGTGTACCAATAGATGTGGACAAGGTTGTAGTGGTCAAGGCTCGGGATGACATGGAGATTGACAACGATTCCATGGAGGCCGACAATGATCTGCAGGATATTATAGAGATTCACAATGATCCCATGGAAGTCGACTAGGATCGGTATGGAGAATGATTAATTCTGCAACCAATGATGTACATATAAAGGCCTTATTACTTTTGCATAGTGTTGGCCTAATTAGTATCTGCATTTTAGCTTTTGGCATGCTTGTTAGCTTG
Source organism: Miscanthus lutarioriparius (assembly GCA_904845875.1). Taxonomy (NCBI): domain Eukaryota; kingdom Viridiplantae; phylum Streptophyta; class Magnoliopsida; order Poales; family Poaceae; genus Miscanthus; species Miscanthus lutarioriparius. The sequence continues at coordinate 30,214,771 of CAJGYO010000016.1, read as the reverse complement.
GTAGTGTCCACCTACTTATTCGGTATGAATGTATGGAACTCAAGTTGGATTCCTTTAAATCCAAACGTTAAGTTTGTGTGCCTTAGTGTTCATCACCGTATCATACGGTGATAATAGGACCCAGCCACCGGTGATGATTCTGTGCATTCACCACCGCTTATTTGCAAAATTCCCAATCTCACGTTTGAACCCTCTCACGCGAAACTGATGAAACTTCGATTCACACGTGGCATAAAAGTTATGCAAAGAGTAAGCAACCCCTGCCCCAACATCCCACCTAACCCTTCCCCCCCACCGCTGCCCCCTCCCTCCCCCACATACACATAGCTTTTCTTGTCCTCATTGCTGCTGTTTGTCATCGTCGCTCCTACTCATCACCACTGCTGAAAGGTCGAGATGGCGACTAGAGGGGGGGGGGTGAATAGTCCTTTCTAAAATTAATCGCGTCGGCTAACCGATATAAATGTGGAATTAAAACAATCGGTCTAGCCAAGACTACACCCCTCTATATATGTTTACTAGCACCTTGCTAAGATACCAATTATGCAACAAAGGTGCCGGGCTATCTAGAGCTCTCCTAAACAATTCTAAGAGCAAGGTTACACAAACCTATGCCACTAGTACTTTAAGTAACAAGGGAGCTCCTACACATGCTAGTAAGCAAAAGCACAAAGCTAACTAAGCTCACTAGCAATGCTCAATAACAAGGCAACCAATGCCTAATTAGAGAGCGCAAATACTTAGCTACACAAACTAAGCAATGTGACTAACAAGGTTACTAAAACCAAATTAGCCACGCAAGGGAGCTACTTCTATGCTACACAAGCAAGAAGGTAATTAGCTAGCTACACAAGCTATCTAATTACAAGAGCAACTACACAAGCTTAAGATATATAAAAGTAATTGCAAGCTTGTGTAATGGGGATGCAAACCAACGGGAAGAACAAGGTTGACACGATGATTTTTCTCCCGAGGTTCATGTGTTTGCCAACACGCTAGTCCCCGTTGTGTCGACCGCTCACTTGGTGGTTTGGCGGCTAATTAGCATCACCCGCTAAGCCCACACGTCGGGCACCGCAAGAACGTACCCCTTGAGTGAGGGTAGTTCAATGACACGCTTTACTAAAGTTGCTCTTCGCGACTCCCGCGGGGCGAGCACAAGTACCCCTCACAAGCACTTCTCCAGAGCACCGCACAAGCTTCTTGCGGGCTTCGACGGAGACCACCACCAAGCCGTCTAGGAGGTGGCAACCTCCAAGAGTAACAAGCACCACCGGGTTGCAACTCGATCACCTAGTGCCACTCGATGCAACCTCACGATGCAATCGCACTAGAATCGCTCACTCACACAATCGAATAATCACTATCAAGTATATGTGTGATGGAGGGCTCCCAAGCACTCACAAGCATGGACACTAAGTCCCCTTAGGTGCTCCACGCCAGCCATGGCTAAAGGCCACTTCTATTTATAGCCCCAAGGGCTAAACTAGCCGTTACCCCTTCACCGGGCAAAAATCGGGCCGACCGGACGCTCCGGTCGTGTTGACCGGATGCTGGACCTCAGCGTCCGGTCGCCCACAGATGGCCACGTGTCCTGATTCCAATGGTCACTTGACCTAACCGGACGCAGCAGCTTCAACTGACCGGACGCTGGACCCCAGCATCCGGTCGTTTCCAGTAAGGTACCCGAGGCGTATTTCTTTGACCGGACGCGTTCGGTCGCACGTGATCGGACGCAGCCCAGCGTCCGGTCACACTCCAGCTTCTGCATCACCGTACGTCAGCCTAACCGGACGCACCCTACCAGCGTCTGATGCTTTCAGACCTAGCATCCGGTCAGTTGACCGATGCCAGCGTCTTCGCGATCAACTCGTTTTCACTTCTAACTTCTTCACCCTTGCTCCAATGTGCCAACCACCAAGAATTTTCATCCGACGTAATAGAAAATAGGCATTCCATTTTCCCGAAAGCGCCGAAACCCATCTCAACCCTGCCAACCCTGCAAACACCACCTCCTTTTGTAAATGTGCCAACACCACCAAGGGTACACCACCATGTGTATGTGTGTTAGCTTTTCACAATCATTTCCCAAAGGATGTTAGCCACTCAACTTGCCACGCCACTCGAACCTAGCGACGATGTAAAGTTAGATCACTCGAGTGGCACTAGATGACCAATATGCAAACAAGTTTGCTCCTCTTAATAGTACGGCCATCTATCCTAAACCCGGTCATCAACTTCTCTACACACCTATGACCGGTGAAATGAAATCCCCTAGGTTATACCTTTGCCTTGCGCATTCCATTCCATCTCCTCCAATGTCGATGCAACACATGCACCAACACGATCAACAATGATATGATCCACTTCATATCATCACATGATCATATTGGTTCATCGATCTTGACTTCACTTGCTCTTCACCGTTTCCATCGTCCATCGGCGCCAAGTCTTGCTTAAGCTTCACCACCACGCGGTCCATCACTCCAAAGCCTCTGACTTGCCCTTCATGCTTGCAACCGGTCCACAAGCCAAGTCTTGTCTTGATCTTCTCCACCTTGATCACATGACTCAATGTCATGTCTCATGTGCATTAAGCTCCTTCATCATCACATGTGTGAGCTTTGCAACATCTCCAAGCCATTTTCACCTTCATGGCATATGTTGCTCACACACATGTACCTGTGGACTAATCACCTGTGTATCTCACATAAACACAATTAGTCCACCTAGGTTGTCACTCAATTACCAAAACCACATAGGGACCTTTCAACTGCTCAGCTCTTGCTCCACGCTAATACACAGATCCACCGGCACACGAACTGCTGCTATCACTGGCGTTGCCACTCATGCTCACCACCACTAGATCTAAAGGCAAGTGTAATAAGGCCTTACTTGCATCGCCGTCCCTTCTCCTTGAAACTCATCTCCTTACTAATGTTTATTGATGCAATTCCATGGTAGGATGGCCTCATCTCTTCAGTTGTTGGTGTCCTTCTAGATGAAGGAGGCCCGCAACATGAGGAATGCGGTGGACAGCCTCTCAAATGATGTGCTTGCCGACATCTTCAGCTACCTTCCTGCCCTGTCCATGTGCTGCTGCAAGTGTGTCTGTCACTCCTTGTTGACGATCACTAACATCAATTATAAACTGTCAACATAACCTGTATTTATACTTAATTCCATCACCAAACATAGGTATAGGGTTTTAAACTAATAAATTCCATGAGTTTTGGTGAATCTATGTTTTCAGCAGGGTTTATCCAGAAAACCATCAAGGGGGACCTATTCGTCAAAGGAAATTATGGAATTTCACAGCGTAAACAGTGTGGGAAGATTTTAGAAGACTCTAGGACGCTCTCCGCTGAAGCAGACCCCGAGGGGCTGCCATGTGGGGCCGTCCGGTCCCACCTACAGGTGGACTGGCCCCTGGGTCCACCTGTCAGCCTCTGTGTCGTAATGTCGGTTCTCCACCGCCTCCTAGGTTGCATCTACGCTGTTCTTTAAGTCGGTTTGGTCCAAGGGCTCACGTTGGATGCTTTGGCCTATATATACCAGCCTCTGCTACCCTCCCTAGAGCCATCCTAAAACCCTAATTCATATCTTGAGGATCATAGCCATCTATCAAGAGAAGATTAGTCATCCATAGGATCTAGTCTTGTAAATAATAGTGAGATAGAGAGTGTGGGAAGAGTTTGGAGGAGGTGCCGGCCTATCGGTGCTCTCTCTATGGCTTGTACCTTGGCAGATCCAAGTTCTACTTGAGCTTGCCTTCGAGATTTCTCTAGTAATCAACTTCTGATTCAAGTAAGTAATTGTTTATATTGTTCATCAGGATCATGACTCTCTTTTGAGTGCTTTAATCAATAGATGCTCTAGGTTAAAGTATTAATCGTAAGTGTAAGCATGGTGCTTAGACTTAGGTTAATCGTGGATGCACCCTTCATTCCGAATGGTGGTAGAAAGCGTGTGTGACATCAGTTCTATATAGCCTGTACTATATAGCTTCGTTGATCCTTTGTAGACCACCTCCCATCTGTAGGCGCAAGTAGGATGCGGTTACGAAGGAAAGCATCCTCTGCTAGTGTCTTTTGCTAGTAATGTCCCTAGTTGAATAGTAGAAGATATAACTTAGCCAAGTCAGAACTAGAGAACCCTAGTTTTCCTCTCTACGCTCCTATTTATCTCAACCTTGTTGCTACCCCTAGTTCAGTTAGATTATAGTTAGTCTCACATATTTCCCTGTGGATACGATACTTGGAATACTTCCGGGTAAAAGCTATAGTGGTATCTGTGCGCTTACGGATTTATCTGTGTGCGTTAAATATACCAATAAGCTTTCTGGTGCCGTTGCCGGGGAAACGGTTGCTGAATTAACTTCGAGCCTAGCTTAACATTTTATCTTTTATTCTTTCTTTTATTTTACTTTTTCTTTTAGCATGGATTCCACTCCTATCTATCAATATGTTAAACCCACGAGCGCAAGCCTAGAGCCACCAAAATCTTTAGAGCCTATCCTAACACCTGGCTATGAGCTATGCTCGTGTTTTATAAAATTGATATGGGATAAATCCTTCTCGGGAGAAGGCAAAAAAAACCCATACTCACACCTACAAGAGTTTGAACAGACCTGTGCATGCTTGCATATCGCTGGCATGTCTGACAAAACTATAAGATGATAGTTGTTTCTATTCTCTTTGATGGGAAGAGCTAAACATTGGTACAGTCAAACCGTAGGAAGTATGCAAGGAGATTGGGAAACGTTATGCTCTAAATTTTGTTTATTTTTCTTTCCCATCTCTAAAGTGGTTAGCCTTCGAAAAGAGGTTCTAAATTTTAGACAACTAGAAGAAGAATCTCTTGGTACATCGTGGGATCATTTTAATGAACTCTTCATCACTGGCCCAGACCATGCCATTCAAAACCCTGTACTTCTTCAACATTTTTACTTGGGTCTTAGCAAGGATTCCATTGAATCCATTGATGCAGCCTCTAGTGGAGTTTTCCTTCATTTGTCTACTAGTGAAGGAAGGGCTATGCTTGATAGAATTAGTGGAAAGACATCCATCCAAACTTGACTTTGCCTTGCAAAATTCAAGGCCTGGGGGATGGGCTTCTTTGAAAAATCTTGTGCCATGTTGTTAATACATCTTGGTTGTCTCTACCTTTAAATCATGCTCAATAACAATCATGCTCTTTCATCTCCAATTGAACAAATCTTTGTAATGCTTTCATGCTACCTTTGTTTACTATAGTATGTTTGAGGTTTGGAATATGTTCATACATCTTTTAAATTAAGCATGGAGCCTAGTTTAGGGGTCCTGATCGTACTTCCAAAGGCTTTTAAATTAAGCATGGTGCTTAGGTTAAAATACCTTCCTGAATCAAATTAGACGTGGTGTCTAGGTTGATTTTTGAACCAAGAATATGCTATAGTAGATACTGGTCATTTTGTTGAACTAACCCTATGCAGGAAACTTTTAATTCAATATTGGTAAGTCACGAGATGAATTCAAATCAGAGATGAAGCAAGACACAACTCATTCATTATAGATGTAAGAACTACATATCTCATTCAACATGGATGAAAGAACTGTAAGTACCAAAGTTCATTCACTTTGTCTTTTGCTGCAAGTTACCTTTACTTTGAGCCATGCTTGTATAAAACATGATCTCTATACTAAAGTAATCCCAAAACCATCTTTTCATTAGCATAGAGGGAAATTACAAAATTCTGGACAAACAACCCGTGTTTCAAATTGTATATTCCTTCAGGTATGTGTTGTCCACTAATCCTTTGCGGGCATAAAACAATAAGTGAGGCAAAAGGTCTAACAAGGTGTCAACAGATCGAAGAGCAGAAAGATGGCATGACAAAAGGATGAGAAAGAAAAGGTGTGAACTAGGAAACCAGAAGCTCATGAACAGCTCAAGCTACGAGACTAGCCGAACAAGGAAAACTTCAAGCAAAAGGGAAGGACCATCATGAGTCATCTACCGTTCGTCACATGGTGACATTACGCTCCAATGACAAAGGTAACATCCTAAGGTAAATGAGCATTATTTAAAAAGCTTTTCCTTGATTCTGGTAGGCACATAAATAAGAAACAAAATATATTTGAGTTACAATTTACCTGATTAAACCTGATTAGCTCAATATGTCTTGTTCTTTAACCTTGTTCCTAGCACCACTTTCTTGATCCCATAGTCTTAACCAAATAAGCTAAATAGTGCACATTCTAATTCTAGAAGATGATAATCATAATCATGTAAACATTAATACCTTATGGACAATCCTTCCATAGGTTAAGCAGCTGAATCTTTTGACCTTATCACCCATGACATAAGTGAACAAAACATACAACATCAACTTCATCTTGTTCAATGTGCCTAAGGTTAGAGAAGAATAAGTAAAGTTTTGGTTCTGTTTGTGTTTTCCCACCAACAGAGCCCATGCACTTGATCTCTACCTTGTCTTATGAGCAGGACACATTTCAAGCAAAGTGTGGGGGAAGATAGTTGACTCCTCAATTTCTACAAGTAAATGTTCTGAACCTGCTAAACCAAAATCAAAACTCAAACCAAGACAGATTTGGTGGAAAAAGGTGACATCACCATTAGAGACACCACCACAAGAATCCTCATCTTCAGAGCGAACCAAGGTACCTGATCAATGAACCTCACAATGAGAAGTCCAGTTCGAAGGACTTAAAACACCAAACCCTCACCGAAAGAGCTATCTTAGGGGAGAAACACTCTCGTGTATCTAAGTAAGTATGCTTTCCCTTTGTTCTAATTTTAGTTTCTTTTAAATAGTTAAGAAAATAGTGAATGAAAAACAAAATAAAAAGTTTATCTATATAATAAATATATATAGTTATAGTAGTAATATGTGATCTAGTAAAATTGAAAACAAAAAGGTGTGTCTAGTTTTCTTTAATTTATTTTTAAGATCTAAATAAAATAAAGAGGACTTAGAATAATCTCTTAAATGGAAATGATGAATAGTTTCTCTGTTGTAATTCCTTTCAAGTATCTAGTTTTCAGCCTCTAATTCTCCCGAGTTTTGGATACGACTGATTTGATACAAAGATTTACTCTAAACCTAAAACTCGTGGGTAGTGAATGCTTGATCTAAGTCTAGGTAATTGACGGATATGATATGAGAAGGTCTGAGCTGCTATTTATCTTGTTCCAAGTGACATTAAAGTTCTAGAGATTTATCTGTTGAAAAACACAAAAATGCTATATGATGAGTTCCTGTATGACAAAACTTGAATTCCAACCAGAGCCATACATGTTATTTAGGCTAGGAAAACTTTCACATATATGTTGCTTGTAATTGCATCGAGTTTTGTCAAGCTTTGTTGACCATTATAAGAGATTTGTCATGCTCTTAAAATCAAGATCACGTACACACCACATATACCTGCTGCTCCTACACTGGGAGTACGCAAAAATATGTCTTTCATTTAGATCCACTGGCAAAGGTTAAGCTTGGGAGAACTTGTTGATGGTCACTAACATCAATTATAAACCGTCAACATAACCTATATTTATACTTAATTCCATCACCAAACATAGGTATAGGGGTTTAAACTAATAAATTCCATGAGTTTTGGTGAATCTGTGTTTTCAGCAGGGTTTATCCAAAAAACCGTCAAGGGGGACCTATTTGTCAAAGGAAATTATGGAATTCCGCCACGTAAACAACGTGGGAAGTATGTAGAAGACTCCAGGAGGCTCTCCACTGAAGCAGACCCAAGGGGTACCATGTGGAAGAGTTGGGAGGAGGTGCTGGCCTATCGGTGCTCTCTCTATGGCTTGTACCTTGGCGGATCCAAGTTCTACTTGAGCTTGCCTTCGAGATTTCTCTGGTAATCAACTTCTGATTCAAGTAAGTAATTGTTTATACTGTTCATCAGGATTATGACTCTCTTTTGAGTGCTTTAATCTATAGATGCTCTAGGTTAAATTATTAATCATAAGTGTAAGCGTGGTGCTTAGACTTAGGTTAATCGTGGATGCACCCTACATTCTGAATGGTGATAGATCCCATGTGTGACATCAGTTCTATATAGCCTATACTATATAGCTTCGTTGATCCTTTGTAGTCCACCTCCCGTCTATAGACGCAAGTAGGACGCGATTACGAAGGAAAGCATCCTCTACAGGTGTCTTTTCCTAGTAATGTCCCTAGTTGAATAGTAGAAGACATAACTTACCCAGTCAGAACTAGAGAACCTTAGTTTTTCTCTCTACGCTCCTATTTATCTCAACCTTGTTGCTACCCCTAGTTAAGTTAGATTGTAGTTAGTCTCACACATTTCTCTGTTTATACGATACTTAGAATACTTCTGGGTGAATGTTACAACGGTATCCGTATGCTTGCGGATTTATCTATGTGCGTTAAATATACCAACACTCCTAGAGGCACGTCATCTCCGACTCCTATCAACATAAGAAGCTTTCACAGACCATCGTCGGCTTCTTCTATGGCAGCTGGTGGAAGGGCAATAGCCACTTTACCAGCATCACCGGTCAACGGCCCTCCTTTTCCTTCTTGCCCTTCCTACTTAAAAAGTCCTAGTCTCAGATTGTTGCAGCGGTCTCGTCCTTTACTGGTGTGATGGGCCAGATGGATTACGTCGCTATGTTGTCTGCAATCTGGTGACCCACAAATGGCATGTACTGCCACGTAGCATCCGTTCTATTGGTCAGACTCGCTTAGGTTTGGACCCAACGTCCTCGCACTTCCATGTGATTAAATTTGTTGAGGTGGAGGGTGCGTGCATAGGTGTGGAGATCTACTCATCTAAAACTATGGCATGGATCTTTAAGGAATCTAAATGGAGCGAGGGTAGTATTGTTCTATGTTCAAAATCGAGAAGTGTTTTTCTTAATGGTTTTATGCACAAGGTTGACTACTCTACGTTAGTTGCTGTGGATATGGAGGGTGAGACATGGAGGACAATTTGTAAACCAGGTGGTGCTGAAATGTCCATCCATCAAGCTCAGGGCCACCTATGTGTATGTTGTGCTGATTTTCGCAATAGGTCTTGTCTTTTAGTGTGGAAACTTGAAGACTATGGTACTAATAACTGGATTTTGAAGCATGTTGTGGACATAGAGGAATTATTTGGACGCATGAATATTAAAGTTGGTTCTGAGCTTTGTGATGAGGAGTATAGAGTGATTATAGTTCACCTAGAATGGAATTTCATTTTCCTTGTTGTGAAGGATAGAACATTGATTACATATGACATGGACCACAGAAAGGTTTATGCCATCCATGCCCGTGTCATCTGCTTTTGTAGATCAAGAGGGCATTTCCATATGAATAGGCCTTACTACCTTCCTTATGTTCCCTTGTTCATGGAGTCTTTAACAGAGCAGTAAAGGTGCATTTCCTGCATTTTGTCATCATGACAGTCTTTGTTTAGGTAGAAGTTGTTTTCATTCTATGTATGTATAGGCCAATTTTGGCTTGTTAACTAAAGGAATGGTATGTTCGATATTATTAATTCTGCTACTTTATTCAGGTTGTGGATCAGAGATGAATAAGAGGGGTTCCATGGTGCATTGGCTACCAATTCAAAGGATGCACTAATTATAATCATTTTTCCTTGCAAGTAGGAGTGCCACATATAAGGAGCACAACTACATCATTTTGTTATGTAAGTCTATATAGATTTGTACCTTTAGTATGCTCTATGTACCGCTTGTGTTAGGACATCAGTTGAGAAAGATGTTATGGTACCATTGTTATTGTAAAAAGTACTCTTGTTTATGAACATGATTTATGGATGTAATGATTATATATCTATATGCTTTGTGTTCATTAAGCTATTAAGGGCCCAGTTGAATTAGTAACTATTGTGAAACAAGATGAAATTCTATCACCATCGCTATAGGTATGATACGGTAAGGATCAAAATTATATCACCACCGAATCCTTTAGTAACCCGACACCGACTAAACGATCATCAAAGGTAGATCATGGTGCAAGGTGATGGTGACCATGACCTTTGTACTGGCAGATCATACGCTGAAGCAACGGTGATGTTAACCTTTACACAGGCATCTCGGCCATCGAACCGACAGTGAACTCGCACCGTTGACAGTCGGGTCAAAGTACAAGGCAACAATGCTGGTGACCACTACACAGGCAGTTCATGTGCCCACACGATGGTTTTGATAGCCTCAACATAGTCGGATCATTTGCCAATGTGGAGGTGTTAGTGTACATCCACAGCCGGGTCATGCTCCAATGCGACTGAAGTAAGGACCTAATCATGGACAGATCATAAGCCAATCGGTGGTGTTAGTGTACACCGCAGTCGGTCTCAGATGGCGATGGTGAAGGTTATGACCATCACTGTCGATATCTTACTACCGAGACCGAAATTGGACTATGATGTGGGTTACGACGTAGCTGTGAAATGTGTGAGTGTAGTAGTGTATGCCCACATTAGATGTCTCATCTGAACCCATCCTTGACCCCGATAATCCCCCTGATGCTCTTTTTCCTTAGCCTCATGATGATCCTAGAAATCCACTAAGATACCCAAAGCATAGGAACCATGAAGACCACATGGATGACCAAGAAGAGCAACAACTAGAGGATATAAAGAATTCATGTCATTAAAGGGATGGACAAGGCCGAAACCTAAAGGATAGAACCTAAATCTGATCCAAAGGGTGAGCTTAAGTCAATCTCCTTAATAAACATGACTCATCCAAGTTTAGAGGAGGCCTTAGACAAGATCAACCTAAGAGTCACCAATCCATGAGAAATTTTGGACAATAAAACGTCCAATGAATGTCAAAGGCATGGAATAATGGAGACAATGTTTTCACCTATGGACATTCATGAAGAATCAACCCTAGAGCTTAAAAAGGAAGACGACATCAATGAGCATGGAAGTTGCTTCATAAACACCTCATCAAATCCATGCTCATGTGAGAAAACTCCTGAATCAATTGGTCTCTCTAACATTGGCACACATGAGATCTTCAACCCCCTCATACTTCCTGTTCATAAAGACTTTGAAAGGGTCGTTGTAGATGCATATTGTCGGGTTCATAAACCTAGAGTCCCTCATGGACTGGCTTCCCAGCAAAGGCTCGGCCCAGCAGACAACGCTGTGAACCAACGCGTAACTCTTGGGCTGGCCCAAATACCTAAACAGCAGGCCAGAAGGGCAATCTAATTTTCGACCGGAAGGCCTGGCCAAGGAGGAACGGTGCTCGCTTTCGACTCCGGCCCACCTCTCCGACCAGAGCACTCGCTTTGGTCTCCCACCCGCCCCCGGATGGCATCTTGATTGGAAGGCCTAGCCAAACACCGCCTCCGACTCCGACCCACATCTCTGATCGAGCATACACCAAACCCCTGCTTACAGCTCTTCTTCGACTGGCGCAATAAGAGCCAACTGGGACCAACCGACTAGGGATGCCCGCTCGGTAAGGACCAGAAAACAGATGGAGAAAGTAAGACAGGGCACCCAAGTCAACCGCAATGCCAAGGACCGTACCCTGTACACTTTTTGGTCATGGGATGGCCCACTTTTCCACCACCTTCACCGTGGCGGGCTCAAGCGATACGACTCGCTTTGGCTCACTGAAGTTTCCCGCACTTCCACCTGTTGGGATGTGGGTTCCACCCGTCTTTGAGCCGTCCCAGGCCTTCGTCTTCGGAAGCCTAGACTTCGCTGCCGACCGGCTCGGCGTACTATGCCTCCACGAGGAGGCAACCATCCCGGCACCCATCAGAGGGGCGCCCTCCGTCGGCTTCGGGACACCCAATGACTTCAATGACGAGGCACTTGTGCTTCATTCCAAGCAAACTCTCTGCTCAAACCCCGCTATGAGTAATGTGCATACTGTTATTTACTCTCTATTTACTATCTCCCGCCAATTATCTGGAGAGACCATATTGTCCACACCGCAAACACCATGCGACCGGTTCCCCTATGGCCTTGCGTCTCCCACGGACGCGTGTGCTTGAGGGCTCCGAAGGATGCTGGCCCCTCCCCCTCTCACATCTAAATTCATGGGAATGGCGGGCTATGCTCCCACCACTTTCCATGAACTCCTGGATGACGAGGTTGAGAGCGACGGCTCTAGCATCGGCGATGTGGCGCCTAGCCACCGTCCGTCCTGGGAGTGCGCTATGGCAGATGCTTTGGGGCAGCCGCTAGTTGTTGCGGAGTCTGTGCAGACTCACACCCCTCCAGACCCACGTGCGGGGACCCTCGCGCTTGCATAAGAGCACGCCGAGGAGCTACAACGACGGCAGCAGAACTAGCCACCGCCTGCGCCGGCGCGCTCGGTGCAGCACGTTGCGCCCCATGCGCTTGACCCGGCGGGCGGCGCTCGGGGTCACGCCTGCTAGGTCCAGTGCGACATTGTGAATGAGGGGAATGACCCCCCATAGTTCACTCGAGCTAGCCAGAACATCGCTGCTGCGGCAATGCTTCTGTGCGATGTTCCCGAGCCCGTCGACCCCCAGGAGCGGGCGGTCTACCGAAACCTTAGGGCGCTGGTCGAATCCGCCGCCATTCAATAGGCGGAAACCTCCGCATCGTGACTCCGACACGCACCCACTCTACCCACTAGGGGAGTGGGGATGCAGTAGATGGATCGCTCCATCCGCTCACCGCTACAGCTGCCAAGCGCGGCTCGGGAGGCAGCGGCTGCGCTGCGGTGTGACCTGGCGCCTGCTCCACACCGACCGTTGGTATGCGAACGACCTGGCCCACACCAAGACGCTCGTAGTGTCATCAACAACTAGCATCAGGCCCAGCATGATGATGACATCCACTGGGCGACGGTGAGGGCAGGCGACACGGGTCCTGGCCGAACCATCGAGGGGAGCGGTGAAACGTGGCCTAGGCATGGTCGCCGGCCAAACGACTAGTGTACCAGCCTTGAGGGCCTAGGACCATGGGCCTTTGGCCGGCGTATCCGAAGAGCGCCGTTCCCATAGCCAGAGGGGTGGACCCCAATATTTGGCTCGAACATTTCTGGCATGCCTACCAAGCCAGAGGGGTGGATGATGACCTTTTAATCATTCAATATCTCCCCATCTGCATAGGGGAACATGTTTGGGTGTGGCTCGAATTCCTCCCGCATGATAGCATCCATGACTGGGCGGACCTCAAAAGGGTCTTCGTCGGGAATTTCCAGGGGACATATGTCTACCCTGGTAACTCCTAAGACCACAAGAGCTGCCAGCAGGAGCCCAGCGAGTCCCTGTGGGATTACATCTGTAGGTTCTCCCAATGATGCAACTCCCTCCCTGATGTCATCGACACAGACGTCATCAGCGCATTCCTCTCTGGGACGACCTGTGAGTCCCAGATCCACAAGCTTGGCTGCCTGAAGCACCGTACCACCCACGACCTGCTCGACGTCGCCACTAACCACGCCTCCGGTGTGGAGGAGGTCGGAGCGGTCTTCAATGGAGGCTAGGACAAAGTCAAGGCCAAGCATGCGGACCAAGACGAGGGCCCCTCCACACAGAGGGGCAAAAAGAATAAAAAGGATCATCGTCGACCGGACAACATTGCGTTGGTCGCCACAGCTGATCGCATGGGCAAGTAGCCCCAATAGGGCCTGCCTGACCACTTCAACAAGCTCATGGATAGCCCGTGCACCAACCATGCCTACCCTATCAAACACATCTACAAGGACTGCGAGCTCCTCAAACGTTTCCTCCGATAGGCCAGCGGGCCGAAAGAGGGCGACGGCAAAGCGGCGGTAGCCAAGAAAGGAGGCACGGCGGGCAAGGACGGAGACGGCTTTCCTGACCCTGAGGAATGCATCATGATCTTTAGCGGATCCGACGTCATCTGGTCCAAATGCCAGCACAAGGTGCGCTATAGGGAGGCATGTGCCGCCGAGATGGTTGTCCCCTCCATCCTCAGCTGGTCAGAATCTCCGATCACCTTCGATCAGAGGGACCATCCCTCCCACATTGCGAGACTAGGACGCTACCCGCTCGTCATCGACCCCATCGTCCGCAAGAAGCGCCTCACCAAGGTGCTGATGGACGAAGGCAGCGGCCTCAACATCCTCTACCTCGACACCCTCGACGCCATGCGTATCCCCCAGCCAGAACTCTACCTAGTGGGCTCTCCCTTCCAAGGGGTGATCCCAGGAGCACAGGCATATCCACTCAGGCAGATCGACCTGCCCATCACGATTGGCAACCGAGCTAACTTCCGCTCGGAGGTCCTCACCTTCGAAGTGGTGGACTTCCCAGGGTCCTACCATCCCATCTTGGGGCGGCCATGCTACGCCAAATTCATGGCCATCCCCAACTATACCTACCTCAAGCTAAAGATGCTAGGACCGAACGACGTCATCACTGTGAGCAGCGCCTTCTCACACGCCTTCACATGCGACCACGAGCATTTCGAGCTCGCCACCGTGGTCATCAACTCATCCGAGCTCCCATGGCTCAAGGAGCCGTCGACCCCAGCAGTCCTAGACTGCAACAAACCAACCTCCTAGACGGCCTTCCGCCCGCTCGAGGAAGCCAAGGCGGTGGGAATCGACCCCACCAACCCAACCAAGATGGTGCAGATTGGGACCTAGCTCCCTGCCAAATAGGAATGCGAGCTCATCGACTTTCCGAGAGCCAATTATGATGTCTTCGCAAGGAAGCCATCTGACATGCCAAGCATACCATGGGACATCGCCGAGCACGCACTACGCCTCATTCTAGGCTCAAAGCCCACTAAGCAACGCCTGCGCCGCTTCAACGATGAGAGGTGTAGGGCCATAGGCGAAGAGATCGCCAAACTCCTAGCGGCTGGGTTTATCAGAGAGGTATTCCACTCCAACTGGCTTGCCAATCCCGTTCTTGTTAAAAAGAAGACTAGGAAATGGAGAATGTGAGTCGATTATACTGGCCTCAACAAAGCATGTCCAAAGGATCACTTTCCTTTGCCACGCATAGACTAGATAGTCGACTCCACCTCAGGTTGCGAGATCCTCTCCTTTTTGGATGCCTACTCGAGCTATCACCAGATCATGATGAAAGAGTCCGATCAGCTCGCAACCTCATTCATCACCCCGTATGGTTCATACTGCTATGTAACCATGCCTTTTGGCCTGAAGAACGCTGGCGCCACCTACCAAAGGTGCATGCAGCAATGCTTCGCCGACCAAATTGACCCGCTCGATCAGCCTAATCAAGCCGAGCGGCCAAAACCAACAATTGTCGTCTATGTTGATGACATAGTGGTCAAAACGGCTCAAGCTTGCGACCTGATCACAAACTTGGCTGCAACATTCGTGAACCTCTGAAGGTTCAACATCAGATTGAATCCCAAGAAATGTGTTTTTGGGGTTCCAAAGGGGAAGCTGCTAGGATACATTGTGTCCAAGCACGGCATCGAGGCCAATCCTAAAAAGATCACGGCCATTTCCAACATGGGCCCCATATGCAATGTCAAGGGCGTGCAAAGGCTCACCGGCTGTCTGGCTGCCCTGAGCCGGTTCATCTCTCGGCTCGATGAACGGGGGATGCCACTCTACAAGCTCCTCAAAAAGACGGACGCCTTCATCTGGACTGAGGAAGCTTAGCAGGCTCTAGAGAGCCTCAAAGCATCCCTGATGTCGGCCCAATCCTCGTCTCTCTCGAACAAGGAGAACCCCTCCTCCTCTACGTCATGGCCAGCAACCATGTGGTAAGCGCCGCCCTAGTCATCGAAAGGGAGGAGACGGGACACCACCTTAGGGTCCAGTGGCCCGTATACTTTATCGAGGAGGTACTCATCAACCCCAAGGTTTGGTACCCCCAGGTGCAAAAACTCCTATACGCTGTGCTGATGGCGACTCGGAAGCTCCTGCACTACTTCACCAACCACGAAATTGCGGTCATCACTTCATACCCGCTCGGAGACATCATTCGCAACCGTGACGCCGCAGGACGGATCTCCAAGTGGGCACTCGAACTCATGGGCCACGACATCAGGTATATCCCCCATACCGCTATTAAATCTTAGGCTCTTATGGATTTTGTCGCCGAATGGATGGAGGTGCAGCTACCGACCCTAGACGTCACCCACGAGTACTAGACAATGTACTTCGATGGGTCCATAATGGCGCCCGACTCGGGGGCTGGAGTGGTTCTGATCTCCCCGAACAGGAGTAGGCTTCGCTACGCCATCCACCTCCATTTCTCAGCCTCAAACGACGCCATGGAATACAATGCCCTCACCAACGAGCTGCGTATCGCCATCGAGCTCGGCGCAACGCGACTCTACATCCGCGGTGACTCGGAGTTTGTCGTTGACCAGGTCATGAAGGAGTCCTCCTACAAAAGCCCACTCATGACAGCATACTGCCAGGAGGTGCGCAAGCTCGAGGACAAATTCCAGGGGATTGAGCTGCATCACGTCCTCCGAAAGGACAACGATACCATCAATTTTCTCAAAAAATTGGCCGCCAGGCGGGATCCGTCTCCGAGCGGGATCTTCATCAACAATCTCCACGGGCCATCCGCCCATGTCCGAGAAGGTCCGATCCAGACACCCCGATGTCAAGCTAACGCCCAGGGGCTCCGACCCCAACGCCAAGCCGGCGCTCGGGGGCTCCGACCCCAGTGCCTCTATGACGATGTCACCCGCTGACGTCGCCGTATTGGCACTCGGTCAAACCGACTGGCGAGCATTGCTACTCACCTACCTCCTCGAGGAGGTTCTCCTGCCCGAAAGGACTGAAGCCCGATGGATCGCTCGATGCCCCAAGACCTTCGTCGCGCTCGATGATGAACTCTACAAATAGAGTCCATCGGGGGTGCTCATGAAGTGCATCCCCACAAACCAAGGGAAGTAGCTCCTCCTCGAGGTCCATGCCAGGATCTACGAACACCACGTGGCCCCAAAATCGCTGGTCGGAAAAGCCTTTCGCCAAGGTTTTTACTGGCCCACTGTAGTACGAGATGTAGAGGAGATCATCCGCATGTGTGAGGGATGCCAATTCTATGCTCGGCAAACCCATTTGCCAGCCTAGGAGCTTCAAACCATCCCCATCACCTGGGCATTCGTGGTCTGGGGCCTTGACATGGTAGGACCCCTCAAAAAGGGCCCGGGCGGCTTCACTCACCTACTCGTAGCAGTCGACAAGTTCACCAAATGGATAGAGGCCAAGCCCATCACCAACATCCACTCGAAAGAGGCGGTCAAATTCTTCCTCGACATCATCTACCAGTTTGGCGTTCCTAACTATATCATCACTGACCACGGGACTAAGTTCACCAGAAAGAAGTTCCTAGATTTCAGTGATGGATACGGCATCAAGATTGACTGGGCCTCGGTCGGACACCCACGTACTAACGGTCAGGTCAAGCGTGCCAATAGCATGGTCCTCCAAGGACTTAAGCCACGCATCTTCGACCGACTCAACAAGTACGCCGGCGATGGGTTGCAAAGTCCCAGCGATCTTCTGGAGCCTGAGAATGACCCCGAACCGATCCACAGGGTTCACACCCTTCTTCCTAGCCTACGGAGCTGAAGCAGTGTTGCCCTCCGACCTCGACCATGGCGCCCCAAGAGTGAAGGCTTTTGACCATGACCGAGCCGTGGATGCTCAGCAAAATGCAGTCGACCTGCTCGAGGAGGCCCACGAGATGACCATCATCCACTTCGCTCGCTACCAACAAACTCTCTCGCAGTACCATGAAAGGAAGATCAGGGGGAGGATCCTTGAAGTCGGTGATCTCGTGCTCTGGAGGACCCAATCAACGAAGGAAAAACACAAACTCTCTCCACCAAGGGAAGGACCCTACATGGTAACCGAAATGACCCGACCGAGCGCCTACCGACTAGAGGGCGACAATGGCAACGTTCTCACCAACACTTGGAAGATTGAACAGCTACGTCGTTTTTTCCCTAAATTTAGTCTTACCGCTTTTTAGTCAACACTTGCTCCTATAAAGCACCCCAGCCCGAACATTTTTAGCCTAGGTCGCTCGGGGGCTCCATGAGGGTACAATACTAAATACTACCTCTCTTTTTTACTATCACACGGTAAAAACTTTTTACCTGAACAAAAGGGCATTCCATTCCTTTGATTACCCTACGTGACTTTGTTCTTACTCCCAACCGAATGGACCCCGCCACGACCTACGGTTACGAGCAGCCTACGGGCCATGCCCAAGTTCTTAAAAGCTGCAGCCTATGGAATGAATGGGCAGGTGTGAAAAACAAAGGATAAAAACAAAGCTATGCTAGGATAAAAAACAAGGAACGGATAGTGATTCTATCACAAAAATAGAACTTATGTATTCATTGATACAAAAACTGAATAGGCAAAGGACTGCGATGGGAAGCCCTCTCCCTTCCCCTATTTATGGACAAAATGCAACAGCTAAGAAAGGGCAAAGGATCGGAGCAAAAAATCCTCTCCCTTCCCCCATTCAATGTGGACGGGAAATGATGGGACGCGCCCTGACCAATGGGACGCACACTAATCGACGGAACAACGCCTGGTCAGATGGGACATGGCCTGGGTATGGCCCACCACTACCGCACGACCAGGCATGAGAAACAAAGCACCACCACACGTAGGCGGCTCTTCGCCTTCCTAGGCGGGACTTGGAAAAACCCAAACAATAGGATCTCCGCCAGGAGAGACCATCGGGCTTCCTAAGTCAATCGAACGGCTCAGGAAAATGCTAAGAGACAGGTAAGGAGCAAAGGGACGCCCCATGTAGGCCATGCCGACTCCGTCATGAAATGACGAGCACGGATCCCGATCGAACATTTCTGATTGGAGCTCTTCAAACCCCGTCACTCAAGTCATCAAGGTAACATTACCAACCCCCACTATTTCTTTATATAATCATTCATACATCCATACACGCATTCATTCCATACGCCCACGCCCCCCAGATGATTCTACCCGAATCGCCTGGGGGCTTAGGAACTAAAGCATTACGTATGCAGTTAAATGCACCACAACGCTCCGTGTTGTGTCATGAAGCAGCAATTGCCTCATTCAAACATGAGCAATGACCGACTGAGGTTCGAAGGCCGGCCCATGAAGGGCTTGAGTCTGCCTCGCGTCAAACAGAGCTAGGGGAGAAAACACAGATGAGCCCCGTGCGGGCCTCACCCAGTCTGCCCCGAAGCGGACAGGGTCATCTCAACCTTCTCGTTCAATCCTAAACCTCTGCCAGACCCACAGAATCTCCATCAAGGGGAGGCCAGCAGGCCACCCGGATCGATCTTTGGAATGACCCAGGCATCTGCTGGGTTGCAGGTAAAGGAGCAGTGGAATGTCACAAGAGGGCTATGTCGACCCCATCATGAAGGACGGACCTAGATTTCACTCAATCATACCCGTTAGCGAGCTCACCGAGCACGTCACTCGAGCCAGAGCGATCGAGGCAAGCAAACAAAGCTTAGCCCCTCCGGTTGTGAGAAACCGAGGACAGGGTAACACACAAAACTCAAACCAACCCCTACCTCGGCTATGTGGGCTGCACTGACACCAGGATCCACGAGCTTTGTCTCGCCCGATCCCTAAACTAACTGCCTTAGCTACGCGGCCAACACCAACGCCAGGATCCGCGAGCTTTGCCTCGCTCGATCCCTAAACCAACTACCTTGGCTACACGGGCTGCACCGATGCCAGGATCCGCGAGCTCTATCTCGCCCGATCCCCAAACTAACTGCCTCGACTGCGGGGGCTGCATCGACGCCAGGATCTACGAGCTCCGTCTCACCCGATCCCTAACCTAACTGCCTTAGCTGCGTGGGCTGCATCGACTCCAGGATCCACGAGTTCCATCTCGCCCGATCCCTAAACTAACTACCTTGACTGCGCAGGCTACAGCGACGCCAAGAACCACAAGCTCAGTCTCGCCCGATCCCTAAACTAACTGCCTTGGCTGCGCAGGCTGCACCGATGCCAGGATCCATGAGCTTCGCCTTGCCTGATCCCTAAACTAACTACCTCGGTTGCACGTGCTGCACCGATGCCAGGATCCACGAGCTCCACCTCGCCCAATCCCTAAACTAACTGCCTCGAGGACGACTCTGTCTCAACTAAAATGCACGCACACACGCCCACTGACAAAACCCCCTAGGCGATCCTGCCCGAATCACCCGGGGATCAGGGGCTACACCCATGGGTGCGCTCGCATGCACCCGCTGACAAAACGAAACCTCCCCGGTTGGCAACACGAAAACCCCCCTAGACAATTCTGCCCAAATCGCCCGGAGGCTCAGGGGCTACACCCACGGGTGCGCTCGCGTGCACCCACCATCAAGAAAAAAATCCCGCAGATGATTCTACCCAAATCGCCCAGGGGCTCGGGGGCTCCTGTCGGGTTCATAAACCCGGGGTCCCCCATGGACCGGCTTCCCAGCAAAGGCTCGGCCTAGTAGACAACGTTGCGAACCAACGCGCAACTCTTGGGCCGGCCCAAATACCTAAACAGCAGGCCAGAAGGGCAATCCCATTTCTGACCGGAAGGCCTGGCCAAGGAGGAACGGCGCCCGCTTCCGACTCTGGCCCACCTCTCCGATCGGAGCGCTCACTTCGGTCTACAGCCCGCCCTCGGACGGCCTCTTGACCGGAAGGCCTGGCCAAACACCGCCTCCGACTCCGACCCGTGTCTCCGACCGAGGATACACCAAACTCCTGCTTATAGCTCTTCTTTGACTGGCGCAATCAGAGCCGACTGGGACCAACCGACCGGGGACGCCCGCTCGGTAAGGACCAGGAAACAGATGGAGAAAGTAAGACAGGGCACCCAAGTCAACCGCAATGCCAAGGACCGTACCCTGTACATCTGTAGGACAGTACCCTGCAACCTCCCTGGCATGACAGAACCCAAGCAGTGTTGTAGGCGCTGACATTTTCCCCTACAGTGTTGTGGGCACCATCAACTCCCATACCAGACAAATACAGTAAGGCTCCCCCATGTGCCTCTGAGGCATCAACAATATTGTGGGCACCGGTATTTACCATACCAGGCGAACATGGTAAAACCCCTTGCATGTCTCTAGATATCAACAGTATGGCAGGCACCGACGTCTGCCATACCTGAAGAAGACAACACAACCTCCCACATGCATCTGACATTCAACAGTATTGTGGGTTCCCACCATCATCTTGTACCCGCCGGCATGGGCAGCAAGACTTAGCAGCATACGTACTCTCTCCCTCTCACTTGTAAGGCCACCCCCTTTATCTATAAAAGAGGATGCGCTCTCTCCCAAAAGATAGATTCATTCAGATCGATCAAGTTCACTAGTACGCAACAACAGAACCACCAGGTTCAAACCACGAGAACACGCTCGAACACTTAGCACATAGCGGAGCTCCCATCAATCTTGGCCCCTCTAACCAGAGTCCGACCGGACCTTTTGTACCCCCTATCTTTCTGTAACACCCCTGGTGTTACGATCTTGTTTAGCACCATGATTTAGGCCTAAGTAAAATTTTTGAAACAAGTTTCTCGGTTTTTTTATTTCAAACGTACACGACGTGATGAATGAATCCTGTGTGACTTAATTTTGTGGACTCGAATCAATGCCCAAGTAAATTACTTAGTGCATAGAAATATTTAGGAATGTCGAACTACGATTCTAGCGAACGGTTTGTTCTATTAGATTAAGCAGGAAAAAGCAACTTTTTTACATAAAATAAAATCTATTAATAAATAGACCGATATGTATATAGCCTTGGTCTAGTGACATGTTTAAGTATAGATTCGTCTTAGTTCCTATGATAATTTGGTAACATACCCATGATAGCTGCCGTCTGGTCGCTTCGTAAATTTACGTGGCTGGTGTGAAACACGTTATAGACGCAAGATAGCTATGGCAGAACCTAGTAAATTATATGGCCCACATGCACCTATCATTGTCCAACGACCTTTGACATCTATGCATATGTTCTTGGTAACTTAAGAAGACTATCGGGTGTCCTCGGAGAACCCTGAATCATCCATGATTTCCGAGCAGGATCACATTATAGAGTCATTGCAGTATTACAACATTTATTCAAATATCTACACCAGAGTAAATCAGCAGAAGTCTTACAATAACTTAGTTTACAAAATAGTAGTTTCAAACCTTACAACTAAGTTCGATAATTATTACAAAACGTAGTAGTGGAGTGGTATTATAACATAATACAAACACACAAACAGATTGCCCGGCCCAAGGGCCACGCATTTACTTATCGTCATCGCATTGAACAACAATCACGCAACACGGTCCAAAGCATACTTGCTCATGAGCCTCACCTGCAACAAGGGTCAACAAACCCTGAGTACAAAAGTACTAAACAAGACTTAACTGAAATAAAAACTGATAGAACTCAGGAATGCAGGCTCAAGGATTCAAGGTATGGCTTTAGCAACAATCAAAGTTCTTTTGCGTAAAAGCTCTTTAACAAAATTCTTTACTTCAACATATAAAACTTTATAAGAACCACATATGAATCTGCCATGATCCGTAATGAGATCATGAACTTCATATCAAACTCTTTCTCAAACCTTACTCGAGTTCTAGTTATTAAACTACGATGATGAACAGAGAGTTGAGTCTCCATAACCGAGGAGCAACGACGATTCGAACCGATTAAACCTGGCTGGGAATTCCAGACCACACGACATATGTAGGTCCCCGACTTACATATATCAACCTACCCTCGGATCCTCTAAAACAAGAACGGGTCCGTGCCACCCAAGAATACAGTACTCCACCAATCCAGCCCATTGCCACGTGGGTACATGCTATTCCCGCCATCTCTCCACTCCCAGTGCGCAAGTAGCCATTCTCGTAATAGAATCGCCAAGTTAAGGCTTACCGGAGTATGTGGTTAGTACTACAAAGTCTCAGCTCACGCAATTCAACAACCGACGGGCCTTAATCGACACAGGCGGAAAGAACCCGCTCACAAGACATCCATGTCCTGTGGCTCTCACACACCGAATCCGCCCGGTCTAGATTTATTACTCCACATGCTCATATCTCTTGATAACATAAGTAACCAAGCGTAACCAAAGATCCATTTAAATCTCGCAGGTGACAGGTAATCACCCGACTTTTATCGGTCTAAGCATGGCTAAGCATAAATAGACAATCTCGAATTGAAATGGTTAACAAGGCAGATATGGGAAAACAAGGTTGGTAATGCACCAATTAGGTTTTCACTCAACTCCTAATTACTTAATGCAGTACTGAAAAGCAAAAGCGATATAAATTTGCAAAACACAAGGTAGGTTTAAATGCATCTGGGGCTTGCCTTGATTCACGGAAAAGTCTGGTTCTGGAGTCGTTCCACCGACCTCAAATCCAACCTCCACAGACGGATTAACTTCCTCCACAACTTGATTAACTACCATGTGCTCATATTTGTTCACTACATGTAGTAACAATGCCATGTTTAACATGATGCGAGATACAAAATATGATGCTCGATGATGGATGCAAAATTAACAACTTGAATACAACTTTCCTTCACGGTACAGTTACAAGTCAAACTAACTAAACCTTTTTTGTAACACTTACTTCAATTTCAAAGGATCATTACCAACTAATGACCCAAGGTCATCACTCAATCCAAAATTCAAACAAAACCTAAGTCATTAAAGGTTACTATTTGCTTTTATGAATTAATTATTTAATTAAAAATTATGAAATAAATCAACTTGTTCCAATTGAGCTCAAAATTTTTCTAAAGGTTCATCACATGATAACTAAGTGTCAAAATAATTTTCATAATTTTTGGATAATTAATTAAGCCTAGAAAAATCATGGAAACTCATTTATTAATTAATTGAGCATTTTTTATCACATTGAAAAAGTACTGAAAAACAACATTTCATATTTTTTTTAAATAATATACATCATATAGAAGTCACACAAAAAATTTCATAATTTTTGGAGCTCTAAATAAATCTACACAAAAATAACAAATCACATCACTATTCATTCAAATCTGCAAAATAGAAAAACTCATTTTCAAACACAGAGTCACTGACAACGGGTCCCACCTGTCATCCCCGTCCTCCCGCACTCAACAGCGACGACCGTAGTTTGACCGTCGGTAACTCGCCACCGGTGAGGTCTCCGGCCAAGGCGAAGGTACCAACACGTTCCCTACACCACAGCGCATTGATTGGAGGTACTAACTACACCAATCACGGCCTGGACCGAGCTCGTCGCTGGCCATGGCGGGTCGGCCGAGCTATGCACGGTGGTGCCACGATGTTCAAGCTAATAGAGCTTGCTAGAGCTCCCTAAAACTACTCGCGAAGCAACAGAGACTCACCTAGATCGTGTTAGAGCGTGCGGTAGACGATGAGCAGCAAAGGTTGCGTCTGGCGACAGTGACGATGGCAAACTCAACTTCTGGTGACTGCAGCAGAGGAATGGTTCAATCAAAAGGTCATAGAGCATCATGGAAACATGGTGAAGCTGGAACAACCCTGAGTAAGAGCAAAGGCGCACCGTAGAGCTCTGGCCACGGTGACGCGCGCTCGACGGAGATTCTGCCGGCCGCGAGGAAGAAAGGCACGCACAGCGGTTTCCCGGCGAAGTCAAGCTACAAAGGTAGGTTGGTTGGGTGCGCAAGGAGCAAGTGGAGATTATGACGGGCATTGCTGCGACTGGTTGGCACTACGGCGACGGCACAGGCTCGACGGAGTTGGACGGTGGCGACGGGAAAAGCAGAGGAAGGAGAAAGAGCGACGGCGACGGCGTCCCGGCCTTTATAATGCGGTCAAGGCACACGGAGATGGCACACAGCAGCTTCTCCACGCCAGCGCGACGCCGAAGATGGCCACGAGCACGCCTGGAACCGAGAAGAAGGTCGTCGGCGGTGAGGTCGTTTCCGCGGTTACTGTTCACCAAATTTACAGAATTGCCATTTGTTTTAAATCCCAAATTACTCCCAAATTTATATGGCAACTCAAAAATCTCCAAAAATAAAAGTTGTTCAAAATTCAAAGTTATACAACTTTGATTTTATCACCATACCCAAATTCAGTCTACATTTCGAAATGCAAGTTTGAATTCAAAAAGGGGACATTTAAAGAATTACGCCTTTTCAAATTACTTCAATTTTTATAAAACAACTTTGAAAATTCCAAAAACCAACTTTGTACAACTCGACAAACTCTACACTTTTGCTTTTAGGCCCAACCCCAAAATGTGCTTAGATTTTGAAATGGGTTTTTCCAGGGTAAACTTAAATGCCGAAATTAGGGTTTTTGGAAATTCAAATCAATATAAAGATTTCGAACGTGAGTCAAACCATATAAGTCAACACATACAACAACATAAAAGGTGAACTTGTTTTAGTGTATGTATATCAAAGTTTTCACTATCCTTGGTATTAACATTATTTCAGGTAATATATAAAACACTCCATAAATAACCTTGGCATGCAATAATATAAACATGAAATGCATTCATGAGTTGATGCATGATGATTATGCATAATGATGACATGATCACCAAGTACTTTATAACATCAGGGGTGTTATAATAGCGCAGTAGCTTAGCAGTCTTCATTTACTTTTCTGGGCGAGGTTTCGGTGTACTCGCCTTGCTGTGCAATGATGCACCGTCTCGTTTTCCATCGTGGCTCTGCACCCCGGTGCGTCCGCTTGCCTGCGCCCTGTCTTTATCTCCATCGCTTGCGTCAGGTCCAAAAATTTTAATGAGAGCACAGGGCTCTGTCATGCCCACGTCCCCGCTAGACGTCACCGTCCATCTGCCCACTTCATCGCATCATCTATGCCTGCCTTGCTTGACTTGCTGCCATCGAGTTGCTTCCCTCCCACTATTTTTCTGTGGCCTCGATCTTGTTCTTACCTACCTTGTTTGTCTCTGTGGCCTCGGTCTTGTCCGTGCCAACCGACATGTCCTGCCTCCCATGCTGGGTCATGTTAGGCCAAGTCAGTCCTACCTTCCCTCTCTTTTTCTTCTCTTTTGCCGTGGGGAGCCGTCTCAGCTCTGCTCACCGCCCCTCACCTTGCTCAAGGCCGAAGCTCCGCCTCCCTCCTCCTTGTTCTAGAACCACCGTGTGGAGCAACCCGCCCGAGCCTCCATCGCCAGCCTCGCTTTTCTGCTCATCCGTTGTTGCCCTGCTCCAGCGCGTGAGCTCCTCGGCCCGCACTAGTCCTACGGCCCCGTAGCGTGTCCTGCGCGAGCCGAGCTCGGCCACCGCTGTTGTCGCTGCACTAGGCCGCCCCGCTGTCATCCACGCGTGGCTCCGCATCGCCCTCCTCTTCCTCCTTGCAGCGCCGCCTCCAATCGCGCCGTGGCTGCACCTATCGCCGTGCGCGCTGCGCGCCCGGGCTGCACGGGACCACGCCGCTCCATTCTCATGCCCCGCGCGCCATGTTCGCCGGTGCCTACGAGTTTGGCCTCACCAGCACCGTGCCCCGTAGCACCCTCACCGGCGGGTTTCCGCCGCCACCGTGCTGAGCTCCTCTGCCGCGGCGCCTCCTCTGCTTCATCGGGACACAGCCGCCTTCGTCCCGGTCCGTGTCCGCCATGCCGCTCACGTCGGGGGCCTACACCGATAGCGACCTCACCTGGGTCAAGTGCCGCGGCGTCGGGCCACAGGGAGCCGCCGGGTACAGCACCGCCGCCGGACGGTATTCCTTCCCTTGCGCTGCTCTGTTTCTAGGCAGAGAAAGGACCCGAACGCGAAAAATGATTTTTGCTGTGTCCATTTTGCATAAATTCTAGACTCATAGATTTGCTAATAGAGGCTTAGTTAATTTTGGGGAAACCTAGGGGCCTAATCACTAAAACGCCACCGCCGTTTGGCCCTGGCCGCGTGGACCGCGCTCGTCAAAGCGTGGGCCGGCCTGCTAGCCGCCGTGCCTAGGCCACTCCCGCTTGTGTCTATGTCGTTTGGGCCGAACGGGTGTCGCCTGTGCTAGGCCGGCCTGTCACCGCCCGCGCATGGGCCATCCGCGCCACCGACCGCGCGCTGGGTCGGCTTGTGCCTGTGCGCATGGGCCGTTCGCCGCGTTGGGCCGCACCCACCGCACTTGGGCCGCTCACGCCGCGCTTGCGCCCCGCTTGCTGGGTCACCACCGCGTCCACGTGGGCCGCCGATCTCCACTGGGCTGCTTGGTGGCTGCTGGTTCATTAGTTTCTAAAACCTCTAGCTAATTTGGTTTCTGAAATAAACTTGTAAAATCAATATAAAATTGTGTAGATGTCCAAAAAAAAGTGAAACTAGTTTTGTTTAGTTTCTAAAATCATGATCTACCTGTTAGTATATTTTGTTCACATAGTGTGCTAATATTCTTGGAAGCTATATAATTAATTTAAGGTACTTAATATTGTTAAAAGGAGAACTTGTATGAATTTTCGTGGTAAATTGGTAATAGTGTTGGATCTGAAATTTCTACAGTAGGTTCCTAGCAATATTAGGTACTCATTGTAATTGTTGTAGCTCCAGGATAATTAGTTTGCTAGATAGATAATGATGTCCTATTTTGAATAAAGACTAAATTGTTAGAACGGGATAAAGAAACAACTTGGGTCTGTATAACTAAAACTTTGGTTGGAAAGTAACGCCTGATTTGACAACATGGATACGTAGACTAGCACGTTAAAACTATCTCGTTAGCTTGTGAGACGTAATCAAATTTCTAAGCATTTCGGCTGTCGTCGATTATTTACATCTACGCATTTGCATCAATGCATATCATATAGGTACGATGATGGATCAACGAATCAATTGAAGGATGATTATGAATCCGAAGATGGTGTAATGGTATTCTCTCCAGGAGATGATGCACTGGGATTTCTATTCAGTTGATGGTGGATAATCTGAAGATGCAGATACTAACTTTTTAATATATATCTTACCCAGGCAAGCCCCGGTGCATAACCCCTACTTTTCTGCAGTTTAAATTATATTTGTGCATTAAGTTTTAAGGAGTTGAATGAAACCCACTTGCATATATATATATATATATCTTTATCCTATGAGTCTTACTAGTATGACAGGATTGTGTAGATTGCTATGCTACAGGAACCAGTAGAAGTCGAGTGATTGCCGATCACTCGCGAGATATAGGTAATATATTACTATATCATTATCACGTGGAAAATATAAATGGTGGAAAGGAAAAATGGTGACCGAGGCAGGGATATGGTTTGGGTATTGGTGGGTGTAAGAGGTTGTGTCACTGTGGACGTGGGGCATGGCTTGGTTACACTACTTTCCCTGTCTGTGTCGGTTAAGGACCGGTCGTTGCATAAGCCATCGAGGCAAGTCATAGATTTATTATCCCGAGCACATACTTGTGTATGGGCACTTGAAAGACTTGTTGCTCACTTGTCATGGGTTCCAGCTCTTTCTGGACCGACTATCAGGGTTTTGTTTTGGTGGAGGAGGTCCGTACACCACACTGAGTCCAGGACTCAGAGGCGGGGGCTTGGAGTTCTAGTTTGGACGGGGACCAAGGACCCTAGGACAGGAGGGTGATGGGTTGGAAATGCTTGTGCCTTGGGTACAAGCGGGGCATATGTTTTTGGGGTACCCAGCTAGTGAAAGGTCCTAATGGCTAGAGGGGGGGCTGAATAGCCTAATAACAATTTCTACAACAACACTTAATAAAAGGATTAGACAAATATGAGGCGAAGCGAGTTTTGCGCTAGCCTACTCAAAATGCAAGCCACCTACCACAATTCTAGTTTAGGTAGAATCTATTCACACAATAGCTATGACACTACTCTATGTTAGTGTGCTCTCAAAGGCTAACTAAAGAGCCACATCAACCAAGCAAGCAAGCTCTCACAACTAACTACACTAAAGAGCTTCACAACAAGTTTGTGGTAATGTAAAGAGAGTGATCAAGAAAGTTATACCACCATGTAGATGAATAAACCAACCAATCACAAGTGTGGATAACAATGAAGACCAATCACCTCGGAATCAAATGATGAACACAATGATTTTTTACCGAGATTCACTTGCTTGCCGGCAAGCTAGTGCTCGTTGTGGCGATTCACTCACTTGGAGGTTCACGCGCTAATTGGCATCATATGCCAAACCCTCAATAGGGTGCCGCACAACCAACACAAGATGAGGATCACACAAGCCATGAGCAATCCACTAGAGTACCTTTTGGTGCTCCGCCAGGGAAAGGTCAAGAACCCCTCACAATCACCACGATCGGATCCGGAGACAATCATCACTCTCCGCTCGACGATCCTCACTTCTCCAAGCCGTCTAGATGGCGGCAACCACCAAGAGTAACAAGCGAATTCCACAGCGAAACACAAACACCAAGTGCCTCTAGATGCAAACACTCAAGCAATGCACTTGGATTCTCTCCCAATCTCACAAAGATGATGAATCAATGATGGAGATGAGTGGGAGGGCTTTGGCTAAGCACACAAGGTTGCTATGTCAATGCAAATGGCCAAGAGAGTGAGCTTGAACCGGCCATGGGGCTTAAATAGAAGCCCCCACGAAATAGAGCCGTTGTACCCCTTCACCGGGTACAGCGCAAGGTGACCGGACGCTCCGGTCCGATCGACCGGACACTGGCCTTCAGTGTCCGGTCATGTGATTCTCGCCACGTGTCCCCTACTTCAAATATTGTTCGCCCTATCCCAACGGTCAAGAGATGACCGGACGCATCAGCTAGAAAGTGACCGAACGCTGGACCTCAGCGTCCGATCGTTTCCAGTAAGGTTCCAAATGCAAATTTTCACGACCGGACGCGTCCGGTCATGCCCGAACGGACTCACCCAGCGTCCGGTCACTCAACATCTCCTCTGTGTGCCTTACGTCAGCATACGTCAGCGCTGACCGGATGCACCCTGCCAGCGTCCGGTCGCAGAGCGACCCAGCGTCCTATCATTTGATCGACACCAGCGTCTTCGCTGTTACACCTGACCGGACGCGCCGGTCCAACCGAGGCTAGCGTCGGTCACTTCCAGTGACCTCCGTCTTTTCTATCTAGGGCGCTGGTGGCACCGTTTGGACTGTCCGCACTCTACGGGCGGACACTCCGCCGGTGGAGTTTCTTACCCTTGCTCCCAAACTTCACCACCCTTGATCAAATGTGCCAACCACCAAGTGTATCACCTTGTGCACATGTGTTAGCATATTTTCACAAACATTTTCAAGGGTGTTAGCACTCCACTAGATCCTAAATGCATATGCAATGAGTTAGGACATCTAGTGGCACTTTGATAACCGCATTCTGATACGAGTTTCACCCGTCTTAATAGTACGGCTATCGATCCTAAATGTGATCACACTCACTAAGTGTCTTGATCACCAAAACAAAATGGCTCCTATAATTTATACCTTTGCCTTGAGCCTTTTGTCTTTCTCTTTCTTCTTTCCAAGTCCGAGCACTTGATCATCACCATGGCATCACCATCATCATGTTATGATCTTCATTTGCTTCACCACTTGGAGTGTGCTACCTATATCATGATCACTTGATAAACTAGGTTAGCACTTAGGATTTCATCAATTCACCAAAACCAAACTAGAGCTTTCAATCTCCCCCTTTTTGTTAATTGATGACAACCCTTTCACAAAGATATGAATTGAAATTCAATTGAATCCATGTTGCTTGTCCAAGCATTTTTACTATGTGTAAAAGGATATGGACAAGTTTCATGAATCCCAAATAGTAGCAATTGCTCCCCCTACATATGTGCTAAGAGTTTGGATTGAAGCTTGCACATATGCTTAGATAGGAAATATAGGAGACAATGTCTACCAAGTGATGATAAGGTATAAAAGATGGACCTTTGAAGCATGATACCAATCGGAGTGCACCATTATATCATCCTTAGCACCATGGTTAGCTTGATACCACTTAGAAAACACTTGAAAATGAAACCATTAGATATCCTATGCATGCTAGTTTTTTATTTCGTCATTCAAACCTACAACTAGCATACACCACACAAGCATGGATATTGAAATTTAAAACTTGTGCCATGCAAGAAAACATATGAAATGCACATTCAAATGCACCATACAAGTTCATGAGCTTGCTCCCCCTACTTGTGTGCTCAAGATTTTAATTGAACCCTTTCCTTTGTCATATCTCTCCCCCTATGTCAAGTTCTCCCCCTTTGTTGTCTTTTCACCATCTTAGTACACTAATATCTTTTGTTTCTCTCCCCCTTTGTCATCAATGACCATAAAGGTTTAAAAGGTAGATAGGTTGAGATTATCAATGTTAATCAATGGGGTGAGGATCATTGTCCCAAATTTGGTTCAATCTAGAGTATTTGCCAAAGATATTTAACTCGGTTTGATCCAAGAACAAGCTTCTTCACACCTCCTAATAAGGGTTATCTTGTACCATGTTGAGTTAAACATTTAGAGCTCATTTTCTAGATTAAACACTAGGTTTACAAGCCCACAAACATGTCATATGCTATCACTATATCAAGTCAAACATAGAAGCAATAGTGATACCATATAAACATCAAATTCATTTGATTTTCATAAATGAGCCTAATAAAATGGAGAGATGACTAGATGCACTAAATCATGTCCATAGCAAGGATGTAAGCCATGCCAATCAACTTTTACCTTGGATTGCTTGAAGGAGAGGCATGTCATATAAGTGGGGGGGTGCATCAACACATATTTGACAAATCCAATATGTTCAACTCATTTCTTAGCTTGCATAACCTTTTCTCATCCAATGGCTTGGTGAATATATCGGCAAGTTGATCTTCGGTGCCTACACTCTCAATGCAAATGTCCCCTTTTTGTTGGTGATCTCTTATGAAATGGTGGCGGACATCAATGTGCTTTATTCTTACATGTTGAACCGGACTGTTGGTTAACTTGATTGCACTCTCATTGTCACATAGCAATGGCACTTTCTTGAACTTGATTCCAAAGTCACTCAAAGTGGCCTTCATCCAAAGTACTTGTGCACAACAACTACCGGTGGATATATATTTGGCTTCAGCGGTTGATAATGCAACACTATTTTGCATCTTTGATGACCATGAAATAAGTGATCTTCCCAACAATTGACATGTGCCCGAGGTGCTCTTCCTTTCAACCTTGCATCCCGCATAATCCGAGTCAGAATAACCAACTAGCTCAAACTTAGCTCCTTTGGGATACCACAAACCAACATTTGGTGTATGCTTCAAGTACCTCAATATTCTCTTTGTAGCCTTCAAATGACTTTCTCTTGGTGAGGCTTGAAATCTTGCACACATGCATACACTAAACATGACATCCGGCCTTGATGCGGTCACATAGAGTAGGCTTCCAATCATAGACCGATACAATTTTTGATCCACCATATTTCCACTTGCATCACTATCCAAGTTGCCATTTGTTCCCATTGGTGTGCTAATGGCCTTACTATCATTCATGCCAAACTTCTTGATCATGTCCTTGATATACTTGCCTTGACTCACAAAAGTACCATTCTTTAATTGCTTGATTTGAAGACCAAGGAAGTAACTTAACTCTCCAATCATGGACATCTCGAACTCTTTAGCCATCATCTTTCCAAACTCATCACAAAAATCTTGATTGGTTGATCTAAATATGATGTCATCAACATAGATTTGCAATACAAATAGATCTTTTCCAATCTTCTTGATGAAAAGAGTGGTGTCAACCTTTCCCATCATGAACCCTTTAGAGAGTAGGTTGTCTCTCAATCTCTCATACCATGCTCTAGGTGCTTGCTTCAAGCCATACAATGCCTTCTTCAACTTGTACACATGGTCGGGCTTCTTGTCATCTTCAAAATCGGGAGGTTGCTCAACATATACTTCTTCATTGATGTACCCATTGAGAAATGCACTCTTGACATCTATTTGATAGAGTTTGATGTTGTGGGCACAAGCATAGGCTAGCAAGATTCTAATTGCTTCTAATCTAGCAACCGGGGCATATGTTTCACCAAAGTCAAGACCTTCAACTTGTGTATAGCCTTATGCTACCAATCTTGCTTTGTTCCTTTCTACTATCCCATCTTGATCTTGCTTGTTTCTAAAGACCCATTTGGTTAAAATCACATTGTGTCCCTTTGGTCTCTCTACTAATTCCCAAACTTGATTTCTTGTGAAGTTATTCAATTCTTCATGCATAGCATTCACCCAATCAACATCCTTCAATGCTTCATCTATCTTCTTTGGTTCAATGGATGACACAAAAGAGAAATGGTTACAAAAGGATGCCAATCTTGATCTTGTTTGCACACCTCTTGAAATATCACCAATGATAGTGTCCAATGGATGATCTCTTGCAATATTGGTTGGTTGGAGGATTGGAACTTGATTGCTTGCACTTGCTTGATCATTGGGTTGAGATGATGTACTAGCCACTTGATCTTGTTCATTGTCATGAGAGTCACTTGTACTAGCTTGCTTTGTATCATCTTGCACATTTGAGTTAGAGAGCACTTGCACTTGATCATCTTCATCATCATTCACTTGTCTAGGCCTCAATTCACCAATATCCATGTTCTTCATGGCATTTGAAAGTTGAATGCCTCTAACATCTTTCAAGTTCTCATTCTCTTCTTGTGAACCCTTGGTTTCATCAAATTCAACATCATGAACTTCCTCAAGGGTACCACTATCCAAATTCCAAACTCTATATGCTTTGCTTGTAGTGGAGTAACCAAGTAGGAATCCTTCATCACAATTCTTGTCAAACTTGCCCAATCTAGTGCCTTTCTTCAAGATATAGCATTTACAACCAAAGACCTGAAAATATGCAATGTTGGGCTTTCTACCATTCAAGAGCTCATATGGTGTCTTCTCTTTCAATCGGTGACAATAGAGGCGGTTGCTAAAATAGCAAGCCATATTGATAGCTTCGGCCCAAAAGAATTGACTCACATTGTACTCACTAAGCATAGACCTTGCCATATCAACAAGTGTTCTATTTTTTCTCTCAACAAGGCCATTTGATTGTGGAGTGTACTTGGCCGAGAATTGATGTCTAATTCTAAATTCATCACACAACTCATCAATTCTAGTGTTCTTGAACTCACTACCATTGTCACTTTTAACTCTCTTGATGGTTGTTTCAAACTCATTGTGAATGCCTTTGACAAATGATTTGAATGTTGCAAACACATCACTTTTGTCCACTAGAAAGAATACCCATGTGTATCTAGTATAATCATCCACTATCACAAAGCCATATTTGTTACCACCAATGCTAGTGTATTGAGTTGGCCCAAACAAATCCATGTGCAATAACTCAAATGCTTTACTAGTACTCATCATGCTTTTCTTAGGATGGGTGTTTCCAACTTGTTTGCCGGCTTGACAAGAGCTACAAAGCTTATCCTTTTCAAACACAACATCTTTCAAGCCTCTAACCAAGTCATGCTTAACCAATCTATTCAATTGTTTCATTCCAATATGACCAAGCCTTCTATGCCATAACCAACCAATACTAGACTTAGTGAACAAGCATGTAGATAATTTATCTTCACTAGCATTGAAATCAACCAAGTATAGATTCTCATATCTAAAGCCTTTGAAGATCAAGTTAGAGCCATCTACACTTATGATCTCTACATCATCTACTCCAAATATGCATTTGAATCCAAGATCACACAATTGAACCACGGATAGCAAACTAAAGTTCAAGCTCTCTACTAGCAACACATTGGATATGCTCATGTCATTGGATATTGCAATCTTACCAAGCCCTCTGACCTTGCCTTTACCATTGTCACCAAATGTGATACTATCATAACCATCATTGCCATTGGTGTTGATTGAGTTGAACATTCTTGCATCACCGGTCATATGTTGAGTACACCCACTATCAAGAACCCAATGCCTTCCTCCGGCTTTATAATTGACCGACAAAAGAAGATCAATTCCTTTTAGGTACCCAAACTTGCTTGGTCCTTGAAGGTTAGTCACTAATCTCTTTGGTACCCAAATGGCTTTCTTCTTTGAGCCCATCCATGGTTTACCAATGAACTTAGCCTTCACACCATTTGTACCCTTAGTAAGCATATAGCATGAATCAAGCTTAAGGGAGGATACATTAGCATTTTTGCTCTTGTTGGTGCATTCATGCTCTTTATGACCCACTTGCTTGCAACTAATGCAAAACCGACCATTGTTCTTCACAAAACTAGTCTTGTGAGGAGCAAAGGCCGCCTTGCCTTTCTTTGGGGTATAGCCCAATCCCTCTTTATAGAGAGAAGCTCTTTGGCTATCCAAGCACATAAGCAAGCGGTCCTCACCACCATAGGCCTTAGCCAAAGTGTGAGTGAGCTTGTTAACCTCCTTCTTGAGATTCTCATTCTCAACCACTAGTGAGGCATCACAAGTGAGACCATCACCATTAGATGAGGTGGAAGTGGAAGTACTACAAGAAGGGTTAGTAGAAGGTGCAATGATAGGCATAGATAGTGATTCATCAATTATGTCACAAGTTAAACCTACATCACAAGTATCAACATGCTTCTTTTTATTTTGCTCATCAAGCAAAGAGGAATGAGCCTTTTCAAGCTTTTTGTGAGCTTTGCCAAGCTTCTCATTGGCTTCCTCTAGCCTCTCATGAGATGCATTGAGCTCATCAAAGGCTTGCTTAAGGGCTTTTAGTTCCTTACGCAAGCTTTTGCATTCCCTTCTCTTGATGTCAAAGTGTTCTCTAGCATCTTCTAGCATGTCGAATAATTCATCCTTAGTAGATTCATCATTATCACTATCACTATCATTTTCATTTTCATTATCATCATCATGTTCTTTATCACTTTCATCATCACAAGTTTGTACCTTAGTGGCCTTAGCCATGAAGCATGATGAAGAGTCGAAGAGAGAAGGCTTTTCATTGATGGCAATGCTTGCTAGAACCTTCTTCTTGGTGGTCTTGTGATCATCACTATCATCATCATCATCATCACTTGAGGAAGCATCACTATCCCAAGTGACCACATATGAACCACCCTTCTTCTTATTGAAGGCCATCTTGTCCTTCTTCTCTTTCTTTTCCTTCTTGTCCTTCTTGTTCTTTTTGTTGTCATCATCATTGTCGCTATTGTATGGACATTGAGCAACAAGATGATATTTGCTTCCATACTTGAAACATCTTCTTGACTCTTCCTTGCTCTTGGATGAAGACTTCTTTCTTCTAGCACGATAGCCCTTCTTCACCATGAACTTACCAAATCTCTTGACAAAGAGAGCCATCTTCTCATCATCATCATCATCCCATGAATCATCTTCTTCACTTGATGTTTCTTGCTTGGCTTTGCCCTTGGATGATGTGGCTTTGAATGCCACGCTCTTCTTCTTCTCATCCTTCTTCTCATCTTTCTTCTTCTTTTCTTCCTTCTCATCATCATCTCTATATGTGTCATCGGTCATTATATCTTCCAACACTTGGTTTGGTGTCATGGTGTCCAAACCACTCCTCACTAGAATAGTGACCAATGTGCCAAATCTTGAAGGCAAGCATCTCAAGAACTTGTGGGAGAAGTCCTTGTCCTTCACCTCTTCTCCAAGTGCTTTGAGATCATTGACAAGCACTTGAAGCCTATGGAACATCTCAGGCACACTCTCATCCTCCTTCATCTTGAAGCTTGCAAACTTCTCTTTGAGAATATATGCCTTTGCACCCTTTATGGCTTGAGTGCCCTCAAATGATTCTTCCAACTTCTTCCAAGCCTCATGAGCCATCTCAATATTCTTGATTTGCTCAAATGTTCTCTCATCAATTGCATCATGAATGGCACTTAGAGCAATATTATTGTTTTGAAGAAGCACATCTTCGGACGCGGTGGGATTCTCTAGATCTTCAATCTCAATTTTGGTTTCTACCACCTTCCACACCTTTCTATTGATTGACTTGATATGTGTAGTCATCTTTGACTTCCAATAAGGATAATTTGTGCCATCAAATTGGGGTGGCTTCTTGGTGTTGTTGATTTGATCCATTTTTACACCGAAGGTTGTTAAGCCTCAAATCACGGTGACCTTAGCTCTGATACCACTTGAAAGGTCCTAATGGCTACAGGGGGGGTGAATAGCCTAATAACAATTTCTACAACAATACTTAACAAAAGGATTAGACAAATATGAGGCGAAGCGAGTTTTGCGCTAGCCTACTCAAAATGCAAACCACCTACCACAATTCTAGTTTAGGTAGAATCAATTCACACAATAGCTATGACACTACTCTATGTTAGTGTGCTCTCAAAGGCTAACTAAAGCGCCACACCAACCAAGCAAGCAAGCTCTCACAACTAACTACACTAAAGAGCTTGACAACTAGTTTGCGGTAATGTAAAGAGAGTGATCAAGAAAGTTATACCGCCATGTAGATGAATGAACCAATCAATCACAAGTGTGGATAACAATGAAGACCAATCACCTCGGAATCAAATGATGAACACAATGATTTTTTACCGAGGTTCACTTGCTTGCCGGCAAGCTAGTCCTTGTTGTGGCGATTCACTCACTTGGAGGTTCACGCGCTAATTGGCATCACACACCAAACCCTCAATAGGGTGCCACACAACCAACACAAGATGAGGATCACACAAGCCATGAGCAATCCACTAGAGTACCTTTTGGTGCTCCGCCGGGGAAAGGTCAAGAACCCCTCACAATCACCACGATCGGAGCCAGAGACAATCACCACTCTCCGCTCAATGATCCTCACTACTCCAAGCCATCTAGGTGGCGGCAACCACCAAGAGTAACAAGCGAATCCTGCAGCCAAACACGAACACCAAGTGTCTCTAGATGCAAACACTCAAGCAATGCACTTGGATTCTCTCCCAATCTCACAAAGATGATGAATCAATGATGGAGATGGGTGGGAGGGCTTTGGCTAAACTCACAAGGTTGCTATGTCAATGCAAATGGCCAAGAGAGTGAGCTTGAACCGGCCATGGGGCTTAAACAGAAGCCCCCACGAAACAAAGTTCTTGTACCCCTTCACTGGGTACAGCGCAAGGTGACCAGACGCTCCGGTCCGATCGACCGGACGCTGGCCTTCAGCGTCCAGTCACGTGATTCACGCCATGTGTCCCCTACTTCAAATACTGTTCGCCCGATCCCAACGGTCAAGAGATGACCGGACGCATCAGTTAGAAAGTGACCGAACGCTGGACCTCAGCGTCCGATCATTTCCAGTAAGGTTCCAAATGCAAATTTTCACGACCAGACGCGTCCGGTCATGCCCGAACGGACTCACCCAGCGTCCGGTCACTCAACATCTCCTCTGTGCGCCTTACGTCAGCATACGTCAGCACTGACCGGACGCACCCTGCCAGCGTCCGGTCGCAGAGCGACCTAGCGTCCTATCATTTGATCGATGCCAGCGTCTTCGCTGTTACACCTGACCGGACACGCCGGTCCAACCGAGGCCAGCGTTGGTCACTTCTAGTGGCCTCCGTCTTTTCTATCTAGGGTGCTAGTGGCACCGTTTGGACTGTCCGCACTCTACGGGCGGACACTCCGCCGGTGGAGTTTCTTACCCTTGCTCCCAAACTTCACCACCCTTGATCAAATGTGCCAACCACCAAGTGTATCACCTTGTGCACATGTGTTAGCATATTTTCACAAACATTTTCAAGGGTGTTAGCACTCCACTAGATCCTAAATGCATATGCAATGAGTTAGGACATCTAGTGGCACTTTGATAACCGCATTCCGATACGAGTTTCACCCATCTTAATAGTACGGCTATCGATCCTAAATGTGATCACACTCACTAAGTGTCTTGATCACCAAAACAAAATAGCTCCTATAATTTATACCTTTGCCTTGAGCCTTTTGTCTTTCTCTTTCTTCTTTCCAAGTCCGAGCACTTGATCATCACCATGGCATCACCATCATCATGTTATGATCTTCATTTACTTCACCACTTGGAGTGTGCTACCTATATCATGATCACTTGATAAACTAGGTTAGCACTTAGGATTTCATCAATTCACCAAAACCAAACTAGAGCTTTCAGCTAGGGACATTGGTTCGTGAATCGCCGCCGAGTCGGTATGGCTTGTCTTATGTCTAGCACCGTAGTAAGAACTAAAAGATGAAAGATGGAATGGAAAAAGGAAATCTGATTGCTTACCACTTGGTTGAAAGTAGCACAGGTGCTTACATAGAATGGTTAGTTAATGAACCAATACGGCTATTAATAAAAAATCAAAAATAAGGACGCACGCTTAGTAATGCTTCCTGCAAATGCAATAAACCCACAAGCCAGATAACCTTGCATATCCTTGGAGTCTTTTCTTTTCTTCTGTCGGGTAAGTCTTGCTGAGTATAATTGAGTACTCAGGGTTTTATTCCCCCTGTTGCAGGTGACAGGTGGATGCTAGAGCTGACCCTTGTGTGTGGATACCTCCAGGTGGGTTCAGAGAGGATTTCCTTTATGTTGCGATCATAGTTTTTATTTATAACTCTCACTAAATGTTTTTATGAATGAAAGTATTATAATCTGTTGTCATAGTTTATATATCAATGCTTCGTCATTTCATGAATAGGTATTTATTTCCGTTGTAATCCTGATCACATGTTTATATTCCGCTGTTAATTTAATTGCTCATAACTCTGATAATATGATTACATTCCGCTGTTACAATAATAAATATTATACTCTGATGTTGTTTTAAAAGTGATGTAAGATATGGTTAAGAATGTTGTAAGCTTTATTCTCTCATTTGTGATCCTGATGGCAAAAATGTGGATTTTTGAGTTATCCCCTGGGGTGTGCCCGACGGAACCGAGTAATTTAGTGTTCTCCCTTAGGTGCTTAGTGTCTAATGGAAGATGAGCACTCCTGGAAGGTATTAGATTAGGTGGTTCTGCCATAGATGGTATTAGAGCACAAATGAGGAAATAAAGCTTCCAAAACCTTTTCTAAAATAAAAATTGACAACAAATTCTTTCCAAAAGAATAGGACGTTTGCATGCAAAGTTATATAAGTAGCCCTATTACTATTGTTATGTATCTAGGATAGATGACACTCTGCTGACTTAGGTAGACTTAATCAAGTTTTCTGCAGGTACACTGACTCGAGCATAGTTCGATAGTATCGACTAGTTACAAGGAGAGAACGATGTGCCAAAAATCTGAGAACGGTTGCCCTATATGTTGGCAATAGTGGAAGGGCATATAGGACGTGCATTCATACATATCTTATTGTGCACCGTAGTGCCTGTGTTATTTACAGATACGCCATCCATAGGTGTCACGCGTGTCGTATTGTGCACGACTGACTCATTCCTGTTCTAGAGTTAGGTCTGCACTGTGGCTTCATGCTCCACATTCACCCATGGTTCACGCCTGTCGTGACCCATGTCTCCTCGTACCCCTTTTCTGTGCTCTTGTTGGACCCTTGCCCTACAGTCGTACTAGTCAGTAATGGCATCGCACGTTGCTCGCCTTGAACGCACGGAATTTGGTCGATTCATCGTAGTGATCCCACGCGGAACCCTAGTGGGCCGCGCTAGGACCACTGAATGCTCCACCTTTATAAGCAGAGCCTAACTTAGCCTTTGGTACCACCACTCGACGCATTTTAGCTCGCTTAGCTTTTCCTTTGAGCTAGCTTTTCGCTCAGCCTTCCTCACTACCACCGCTAGAAATGGCAGGAGCATGGGTTAGTAGTTACTGCCTGGATGTTAAGGGTTTTCCTAGAATCCTGCATGCCACCTGTAATAGCTCGGAGTCAAAGATCGTCCCGAGTATGAGGGTCGTGAGTATGAGGAGCATGGCACCGAGCGGTGTGAGGTTACCGTCTACATCGGGAACAGTGAAGAGTTCCCCGACCTCACTAAAGCCTAGAGTGTGACCGCAACCGGGTTTAGCTTCATCGACACCTACCAGGTTGTGGACCGCAAAGCCTTGCGGTACCTCTGCTAGATCTATGAGGAGCCCATTGCCCGTACCCTCATGCGGTTCTTTCCACCTTTGGACAAGAATCGGCGGGCATAGAGGGCTCGCATGGAGGCCTTGCAAGGGCGGGATGCGCAAGAAGATAGTCCAACCATGGTGCACTTGACCACGTACCTGCTTGCTCTGGATGAGCAGTACGACCGGCAAGCCTTGGAAATGAGGATCTACCTCCAGCGAGCCGAGGAAGCCAAGATATTCACCCGGATGCTCTAGGTGCAGCTCGCCGAAGCGCATGCCTGTACAGCAGTTGCTGAGAGCCGGGAGACTGCCATGTTAGAAGCCCTGAAGGAGGCTGAAGATCGGCACGTCCATCAGTTGTGTGAGGCCTATCTTGTCACTAGAACCAAGCGGAGGACGCAGGCTGCTGATAGGCAGGATGCCCCAATCTTGGAGGGGATCCCTATCCACCCGCCTAAAAGAAGGAGAACTGGTGATGCAGAACCGCCAACACCTCCACCTTCAGAAGTGTTAGAAGCAGAACCCTTGGTTCCTCTCACTCAGCCATTGCCCCGAGAAGATGCAGATCCATAGCCAGGGCGGTAGAAGAATCTGCCACGACCGGGAATGACGATGCGTGGCTAGAGTAGCTTAGTTGCCTTGGAATGTTGTACCCGTAGTAGTAGTAGTAGTAGTAGTATTTCATCATCGCTGTCCTCCGGTATTGTACTCTTGCCGTCGTTGTCATCCATAGTAGTTGAGATCGTCCAACCGTAGGTGAATGCTGTGTTGTGAATGAGAGCCTGAATGCCTGTGCGTTGTACCCATATAAGACTGTTGGAACATGCATTTTATTTATTTCGCTGTGTTTATTGCGTTCATCTACCTTAAGTTCGATAGATGTGCTTAAGAGTTTTCATGGGCGATATTAAGCGGGTTACAAGAGAAGTTGACATTCAAATGCCAGCAGATCAACCATGATTGGATAATATTGGACACTGTATCGACTAATTATGGATGTCCCAATAAAACACTTGAATATCTTTAAATCAAATCTGCCGTTGGATTTGAATTCCTTGTCCCTTGTTGTGAAGGGAACTCTTGTTGTTTGAATCTTCCTTTGCACTACCCCTCTTACTCTGTGGTCTATGACCCCACCGCCTTCATAGCGTGTAAATTGGTAGTAGTTGCTTGGTTAATAGCTTATGGTGCCATGACAAAACCAAGGGCTCTCTGTGGAACAGCTGCCACATGTGACGCTGCTCGGCACACACTGGTATCGAGGTTG
Organism: Miscanthus lutarioriparius; assembly: GCA_904845875.1. Lineage (NCBI taxonomy): Eukaryota > Viridiplantae > Streptophyta > Magnoliopsida > Poales > Poaceae > Miscanthus > Miscanthus lutarioriparius. Next base: position 30,172,629 of record CAJGYO010000016.1, on the reverse strand, counting down.
TTAACCAACTACCTTTACCAAGTTACACCGTCGTACCGTTTTGTTTTAAAAAATTTCTCCTTGGAAATGTTCAGGTGTTCAAACGAGAAATCCACAATGGATCGATGAATTAGTGTCCTCTCAAGGTACACAAGAGGAGGTGGTTTTGGAGGAAGAACTATGGCATGGTTTTAGTTTATATGAAAGATGTATGTGGACAAGGAAAGGAAAGAAGAGTAGTAAGAAAAGTTAGTCGTGGATAGTCGGGAGTGATTGTAAAAGCCTGGGTGGATGTCATGTCCCAAGCCCTATTTTTAGTTCACTGCGCTTCGCATGTTGGGTCATTTCGCTGCATGCCCTGTGAACGTTGTCTGTATCAGGCCTCTAGCAACCCGTTTTGCGTGGCCACGACATCATGCCGCACTCGTCGTCCTTGTGCATTGTGAGCTTTTCCTTTTCCCCAGCATCTGGTTGGCTCTCGACCCCCACGCCTCATCCCCCATACTGGACCCCCCCCATCTCCTCTCCTTTATTTCTCATCCGCTCGCTTATGCAGGGAGCGCACCATGGCCGTGTTTATCCCCCACGGCATGACTCGTCTGTGTACTCCATCCATGCCATCTCTGCTTCTGGTGTGTTGCGCCCCACCTCCATTCGCCTCTATAAAATACCTTGGTCCTTACTCTTCTTCTTCATTCCCATTCCCCTCGCATTCGGAGCAGAGTAATGAAATCTAGTCGACATTGTGAAGCTAGGTTCGTCAGTCTGAGGTGATGGTGTAATTTGAGGAGAAGAAAGGATCCGGTTCGTCGAAGAAGTTCAAGTTCCCTTTAGGGTAGTCAATCTTAGGGTTCATGATGTTTTACTTCTTAGTCGACTGTTTCTGGATTTGTTAGATCTACACCATGTTTTGGATACTCATATCTTGTTGTTTCTCCATTGTCCTCGTCTATCTCGACTTCTAGATTAAGTCTCGGTTGTACCAGGTTGCTCTTAACCATGTATCCCTAGATCCCCGTGTGGTTTAGTATTCGAAGTCATGTAATCTTTCGTGTAATCCCTGATCTACGAAATGTAATCTCGTTTTTCCCCATTTCTGGTTCTAGCTTCGAATCTAGGGACGAGATTCTTTTTAAGGGGGGTTGGTTGTAACACCCCTGGTGTTACGATCTTGTTTAGCACTGCGATTTAGGTCTAAGTAAAATTTTCGAAACAAGTTTCTCGATTTTTTGATTTAAAACGTACTCGATGTGATGAATGAATCCTCTGTGACTTAATTTTGTGGACTCGAATCAACGCCCAAGTAAATTACTTAGCGCGTAGAAATATTTAGGAATGTTGAACGACGATTCTAGCGAACGGTTTGTTCTATTAGATTAAGCAGAAAAAAGCAACTTTTTTACATAAAATAAAATCTATTAATAAATAGAACGATATGTATATAGCCTTGGTCTAGTAACATGTTTAAGTATAGACTCGTTTTAGTCCCTATAATAATTTGGTAACATACCAGCGATAGCTGCCATTTGGTCGCTTCGTAAATTTACATGGTTGGTGTGAAACACGTTATAGACGCGAGACAGCGCAGTAGCTTAGCAGTCTTCATTTACTTTTCCGGGCGTGGTTTTGGCGTACTCGCCTTGCTGTGCAATGATGCACCGTCTCATTTTCCATCGTGGCACTGCACCCCAGCGCGTCCACTTGCCTGCGCCCCTGTCTTTATCTCCATTGCTTGTGTTGGGTCCAAAAATTTTTAGTGAGAGCATAGGGCTCTGTCATGCCCACGTCCCCGCTAGACGTCACCGTCCATCTGCCCGCTTCGTCGCATCATCTATGCCTACCTTGCTTGACTTGCTGCCGTCGAGTTGCTTCCCTCCCTCTATTTTTCTGCGGCCTCGGTCTTGTTCTTGCCTACCTTATTTGTCTCTGCGGCCTCGGTCTTGTCCGTGCCAACCAACATGTCCTATCAGCCACGCAGGGTCACGTTAGGCCGAGTCAGTCCTGCCTCATCTCTCTCTTTCTTCTCTGTTGCCGTGGGGAGCCGTCTCAGCTCTGCTCACCGCCCTTCACCTCGCTCAAGGCCGAAGCTCCGCCTCCCTCCTCCTTGTTCTAGAACCGCCATGTCGAGCAACCCTCCCGAGCCTTCATCGCCGGCCTCGCTTTCTGCTCGTCCGTCATTGCCCTGCTCCCGTGCGCGAGCTCCTCGACCCGCGCTGGTCCTGTGGCCCCATAGTGTGTCCTGCGGGAGCCGAGCTCAGCCACCGCTGCTGTCGCTGCACCAGGCCACCCCACTGTCGTCTGTGCACGGCTCCGCATCGCCCTCCTCTTCCTCCCCGCAGCGCTGCCTCCAATCGCGTTGTGGCTACGCCTGTCGCCGTGCGCGCTGCGTGCCCGGGCTGCGCGGGACCGCACCGCTCCATTCCCGTGCCCCGCATGCCATGTCCGATGATGCCTGGGAGTCCGGCCTCGCCAGCATCGCGCCCTGCAGCACCCTCACCGGCGGGTTTCCGCCACCGCCGTGCCGAGCTCCTCTACCGCGACACCTCCTCTGCTTCGCTAGGACACTGCCGCCTTCGTCCCGGTCTGCGTCCGCCATGCCGCTCATGTTGGGGGCCTACACTGACAGCGACCTCACCTGGGTCAAGTGCTGCGGCGCCGGGTCTTCGACGTCGGGGCGCAGGGAGCCGCCGGGTACAGCACCACCGCTGGACAGAATTCCTTCCCCTACGCTGCTCTGTTTCTAGGCAGAGAAAGGACCCGAACGCAAATAATGATTTTTACTGTGTCCATTTTGCATAAATGCTAGACTTATAGATTTGCTAATAGAGGCTTAGTTAATTTTGGGGAAACTCAGGGGCCTAATCGCTAAAACATCGCCACCGTCTAGCCCTGGCCGCGTGGACCGCGCTCGTCTGCGCGTGGGCTGTCCTGCTCGCCGCCGCGCCTGGGCCACTCCCGCTTGCGTCCGTGCCGTTTGGGCCAGACGGGTGTCGCCCGCACTGGGCCGGCCTCTCGCCGCCCGTGCATGGGCCGTCCGCGCCACCGACCGCGCACTAGGCCGGCTTGTGCCTGCGCGCCTAGGCCGTTCGCCGCGTTGGGCCGCACCCACCGCACTTGGGCCGCTCGTGCCACGCTTGCGCCCCGCCTGCTGGGCCACCACCGCATCCGCGTGGGCCACCGATCTCCACGGGGCTGCTTGGTGGCTGCTGGTTCATTAGTTTCTAAAACCTCTAGCTAATTTGGTTTCAGAAATAAACTTGTAAAATTAATATAAAATTGTGTATGTGTCCAAAAATGGTGAAACTAGTTTTGTTTAGTTTCTAAAATCATGATCTACCTGTTAGTATATTTTGTTCACATAGTGTGCTAATATTCTTGGAAGCTATATAATTAATTTAAGGTACTTAATATTGTTAAAAGGAGAACTTGTAGGAATTTTCGTGGTAAATTGGTAATAGTGTTGGATCTGAAATTTCTACAGTAGGTTCCTATCAATATTAGGTACTCATTGTAATTGTTGTAGCTCTAGGATAATTAGTTTGCTAGATAGATAATGATGTCCTATTTTGAATAAAGTTTAAATTGATAGAACGGGATAAAGAAACAACTTGGGTCTGTATAACTAAAACTTTGGTTGGGAAGTAACGCCTAATTTGACAACATGGATATGTAGACTAGCGCATTAGAACTATCTCGTTAGCTTGTGAGACGTAATCGGATTTCTAAGCATTTCGGATGTTGTCGATTATTTACATCTATGCATTTGCATCAATGCATATCATATAGGTACGATGATGGACCAACGGATCAATTGGAGGATGATTGGGAATTCGAAGATGGTGTAATGGTATTCTCTCCAGGAGATGATGCAATGGGCTTTCTATTCAGTTGATGGTGGATAATCTGAAGATGCGAATACTAACTTTTTAATATATATCTTACCCAGGCAAGCCCCGGTGCATAACCCCTACTTTTCTGCAGTTTAAATTATATTTATACATTAAGTTTTAAGGAGTTGAATGAAACCCACTTGCATATATATATATATATATATATATATATATATATATATATATATATATATATATATATCCTATGAGTCTTACTAGTATGACAGGATCGTGTAGATTGCTATGCTACAGGAACCAGTAGAAGTCGAGTGATTGCCGGTCACTCGTGAGATATAGGAAATATATTACTATATCATTATCATTTGGAAAATATAAATGGTGGAAAGAAAAAATGGTGATCGGGCAGGGATATGGTTTGGGTATTGGTGGGTGTAAGAGGTTGTGTCGCCGTGAACGCGGGGCATGGCTTGGTTACACTATTTTTCCTGTTTGTGTCGGTTAAGGACCGGTCGTTGCATAAGACATCGAGGCAAGTCACAGATTTATTATCCCGGACACATACTTATGTATGAGCGCTTAGAAGACTTGTTGCTCTCTTGTCGTGGGTTCCGGCTCTTTTCGGACCGACTGTCAGGGTTTTCTTTTGGTGGAGGAGGTCCTTGTACCGCACGGAGTCCAGGACTCAGAGGCGGGGGCTTGGAGACCCAGTTTGGATGGGGACCTAGGACCCCAGGACAGGAGGGTGATGGGTTGGTCCTGCTTGTGCCGTGGGTACAAGCAGGGCATGTGTTTTCAGGGTACCCAGCTGGGGGCATTGATTCGCGAATCGCCGGGCGATCCGGTACGGCTTGTTTCGTGTCTAGCACCGTAGTAAGAACTAAAAGATGAAAGATGGAATGGAAAAGGAAATATGATTGCTTACCACCTGCTTGAAAGTAGCACATGTGCTTACATAGAATGGTTAGTTAATGAACCAATGCGGCTATTAATAAAAAAAATTGAAAATAAAGACGCACGCTTAGTAATGTTTTCTGCAAATGCAATAAACCCACAAGCCAGATAGCCTTGCATATCCTTGGATTCTTTTCTTTTCTCCTGTCAGGTAAGTCTTGCTGAGTACAATTGAGTACTTATGGTTTTATTCCCCCTGTTGTAGGTGACAGGTGGAGGCTAAAGCTGACCTTTGTGTGTGGATTCCTCTTGGTTGGCTCAGAGAGGATTTCCTTTACGCTGCGATCGTAGTTTTTATTTATAACTCTCACCAAATGTTTTATAAAGGAAAGTTTCATAATCTGTCGTCATAGTTTACCTATCAATGCTTCATCATGACATGAATAGATAATTATTTCCGTTGTAATTCTGATCACATATTTATATTCCGCTGTTACATTAAATTATTCATAACTCTGATCATATGATTACATTCCGCTGTTATAATAATAAATATTATACTCTGATGTTGTATTAAAAGTGATGTAAGAAATGGTTAAGAATGATGTAAGCTTTATTCTCTCATTTGTGATCCTGATGTAAAAATATGGATTTTCGGGTTCTCCCCTAGGGTGTGCCCGACGGAACCGAGTAATTTAGTGTTATCCCTTGGGTGCTTAGTGTCTAATGGAAGACAAGCACTCCTGAAAAGCATTAGATTAGGCGGTTCTGCCACAAATTCTCACTTGAACGACGGAAAGCCACCGTGTTAGGGTGGAGCGGGGGTTCAGGGGTTTTCTCGGCTTGGTGAGAATGTCTTCTTCTTATTTGAAATGCTGTGGGGGCAGTCTTAACCCCTTCAAATCGAGTTTTTTTTTAAATACGATGAAGAACATACCTAGACCCTGTGAACCTAAACCCCATTTTTTTCTTCTCCTAATGTTTGGTTGTCGTAGTACAGAGGAGTGGACCTAGGGGTGCCAAAGTGAGGCAAAAAAAAGTTCACCGATTCATCAACCTCTCTCTGCATACACAACTTGAAATCAAAATCAAGGGCAACTCCAAATTTTAGTAGGATTTCAGCAAATTCACACGAACTGTATACCTCCCCCCAAATCCCCCAAAAAGAAACCTCCATCCTGCACGAATCCGAAAACCTAAACCTTAGGCCGCAGGTCCGACAGGGAACAACAAAGCAGCCGAGACGAATCGGAATCGCAGGGAGGAGGGAGACGGGCAGGCTTACGGAGAGGTATCCGCCGTGGCGGGCGTGCTCGTGGCTGCAGGCGTCGTCGTCCTCATCGTCGTATGCGTCTCATTGACGACGTTGCCGGCGTCGTCCGCATCGTCCTCGTCCTTCGACTGGTCCCCGAAGAGGCCGGAAGGAGACTGCCGCCGTCGATGGAGCTGCTGCGCAGGCATGCGAGGAGGAGGGTGAGGGGCGACGCGGCTACAACCCAGGTGCGCGGAGTGAATAGCCATCAAAGGCCACATACGGTGAAGTGAGGAGCACCACGTAGGAAATGAAGCACGGGGAGGCTCGGTGGAGGAGGGTTTTTTTGTCGCGTGTGTCGAGACCAGAGAGGGAGGAAAGGGATAAGGTCTGTGGACTGCATCGACCACGACATCAATGGTTCGAGAAGGTGGACATCGAGCCGTAAAGGAGGAGGGGATCGGACGGCTAGGCGGAGGATGTACACATGATCTGACGACGTATGGAAGGGACGACATTGCTTCGCAAGGGGGCAGTTTTGGTATATAGGAACAAAGGTAATGGTAAATATAATGTGATGTCCGTCTAATGTGTAGGTATTTGCTAGCTGTTGCTCTAATTAATAGCACCATTTTTTTCTCTGTAACCTTTCTAAGCAGAAGCAGATGTAACAAAAACCAACTCAAGCAAATCATTTGCACGAAAGGTGCACGTATGCCTTTATTTACGGGTCATTTCCCGTACGACGCTCGTACTTGTAGTGCCATTTGCGTGACACCCTCCCAACTCCCACCATGTGTCCTTCGGAGCACGATGGATGGCTAGATTTACTCCGTATGTTATTAGAAAAGGATTTAGGGCACAATTCAGGGCATTCCTAACCACGAAGCGCTGGCGCAAAAGTCAGTTCAAAGTTGAAACCCGAGGTCCTCCGATCCCTCTGAATTTCGAAGTGGTATGATGGAACGCAGCTAGTAAGTAGCAGTAGTACCAATTCAGGTAGCTAGCCCGGTGCACAGTGTACTCGCCACGAACCTGTACAAAATTCCCAGCTGGCTACAAGAGACGGCAGAGAATATCGGGACATCGATCCTATTATTCCTACCCGGCCGTCTGGAGGACTGGACCAGCTGCGTCTTTCCCTGCAAGAACCCGGCAAGCGAGCGCGAACAAACGAAGCTCACGAGCCGGAGACGGTGACCGCAACCCCGCATGTGATACCGGCCGTTTTGGCCAATTTTTTTATTTTTTAGTCTTTTTTTTGAAAATTTTTCATAAATATGTCTTTAGAGGTATGATTTTAAAATATGTACCTTTAGCTCGGCGATATTGTTGGTGACGCCGAGCTTACACGTCTCGGCGTCATAGATTCTGGCGCCTAGGTTGGGGCCACGTTGGCGGCGTGGACGCTGACATGGCAGCTAGCTCGGCGCCGTGGATCTTAACGCCAAGCTCGACGCCATGGATCTTGGCGCCGAGATCGACGGCGCCGAGCTGGCTGCCATATCAGCGTCCACGCCGCCAACGTGGCTCCGACCTAGATGCCAGAATCTATAGTGTCGAGACGTATAAACTCGGTGCCACCAATGATAGTGCCGAGCTAAAGGTCTAAATTTTGAAATCATATCTCTAGACGGATATTTGTGAATTTTTTTTTAAAAAAAGCTAAAAAATAAAAAAATTCGGCCGTTTTGGCGCCTTGCCCGCCGGGATTTCCCACCGACCGGCCGGGTTGACTTGCCCCGGGCAAGCACCGTTTTTTATAAGCTCGCCGTGTCGAAGAGGCTGCATTGTATGAGTAAAAACCATCACGGGCCGTGATACGGTCGCATCTACTGTCAGAAGAAGAACGTTGCAGTAAGTTTCATAATTTGGCACCGTGCACATATCTGGTCCATACATTTACATTTCGACAAGGGAAGAACCGTCCGCGGGCACGATCATTGCCACCAGACAACGGAGCCGTGCATGGCGTAAAAATCGAACAGAAACCTACGGAGAATCTAGATCGATCGCATTCTACCGACCAGTGTCGTCTCGACGCCACGGTGACAGACTGACAGGTGAATATAAGGCTGAGCGCCCATCGACGCCAGTGCCAGTTCGTTGGACGAGCCATAGGCAGGTACAAGGCTACAAGCGTACCAACAAGCAGCTGCTGTTCCATTACCACGCGCGTTCCTCTGCGTGCATTGCAGCCGCAGGGAAAAGGGAAACGATGCAGTAGATTGGGAGAGTTTCTACTTCTACGCTAATTCCTTGTGCACCCCCTTGTAGCAAAGCTATATCTGTACGCTCGTCGGCTCGTCGCCTTCCTTATCCCTCTGTTTACGCGCTGTGTCGTCTCCACTGCCCTGTCCTGGCTACGACGTACCGACCCGGCCATCAGCCATCCTCGAAGGCGGCCGGAATGGCGGACGCGTTCTCCCCGCCTTCGCCGCCGCCGGCACCATCCCCTTCCCCTGTCGCCGCGGAGGACCTCGCGGACGCGCCGCTCGCGCCGTGGACGTTCTCCCCGTGGCCGGCGCCGAGCGGGGACCATGTCAGCAGCGGCGGTCGGGCCAATCCGCTCTTCACCATACTGCCAGTCTCGGCTCTGGCCATAGGACTCGTGCTGCTCGTCGCCGTGGCCGTCATCCTGGCCGTGACCCGCCGGGCGAGGCCGCGCCAGGCGGACGCCGGCGGCAGCTGCAGCGGCGACGGCAAGCCGGGCGCACCGCCGTCCAGTTGCGGCAGCCATAACACCAGGTGCGGCTACGCCGGCGCCGGTAAGTGCTACAAAGTTCGCCGTGCCCGTACGTCGCATTGGTTCGATCTTTCTCATGGCTCGTTTTCTTTTGCTGGCCACGCCGCCCACGCGCGGCAGGTACAGGGTGCATATACGCCGGCCGCCTGGGGTTCTCGGCGCAGCTGCCGCGGAGCCGTGGCGCGCAGGTGTTCACGTACCGGGAGCTGGAGCGCGCGACGGACGGGTTCAGCGAGTGCAACGTGGTGGGGCGGGGCGCCTACGGCGCGGTCTTCCGCGGCCGGCTCGCCGACGGCACCACCGCCGCCATCAAGCGGCTGCGGCTGGACCAGCGGCGGCAGGGCGAGCGCGAGTTCCGCATCGAGGTAAGCCAAGCAACTCCACACGCACACACGTCGCCTTCAGCTCACGCCATCGTCCATGTGCACGTCCACGTACGTCGCGCTCCGCTTCGCGTACGCTCGTACCAACCTTACCTGTTGCCGCAGCGAGCACTGAGCAGAGCAGCCGGGGTAGTTCGAGTTCCAGCTTCCAGCGGTTGGTGTGCCTGGCCTGGGATCGGCCGTTGGGACGGGCGGTGTGGCGACGGGACGTAACCTGGAAGGCAGGCTGCCCGCCTGCCTGCTGCGCGCCCGTGCGTGCGTGCGAACGTGACTGCGAGCCGCCTTCTGTGACAGACTGTTCCATCTTGTCTTTTAGCCTGGTGGGCGTCGTGACGCAGCGCGCCCGGCTGATGGCGTCGGGCTCGTCCGTTGCGCGCGGTTCCTTGGGCGATTGGCGGACGCGGCGCGCGGGACCAAACCTGCCGCGGCACGGGAAAAGTTTGCGTTTCGCGGTGGGTGAGCCCGAGCCCGGCGCCGGTAGGTTGCGGCCGTTTGGCGGGCGGGACGCGGGAGACGCGTGAGCCTTGTCGATCCGGTCCTGTCGGCTGCCGCTGCACCCGCATGGCGTCCTCCCGCGGGCCGCGGGCCGGGGAAATAGTGTATGGGTTCTGGTACAGCGGCTGGTGCCGGCAACGCTTCTGGTAGGGCGTGTCACGCGCAGCGTGTGCTAACGGATAGTGTAATAGTGTTCATTGTGCGGCCTGATGACTCGGCCATCCATTAGGCTTCACATCGTGGGTTCGAGCTTCGCATGGGACAAAAGACAAACGTCACGAGCATAATCTAGGTTTGGGTCTAGATTTTGGAAGCTCACACAAGGGCAATCATTCGTGTCATGGGCCAACCTTTCTTTGTCACTGCATTGTAGGCTTCTTAAGCCGGCATCTATGAATGCCTATCAGATTCACTTGTACGCTAGGAACTAAACATGGTGGTGGGAGCCTGATAAATTTAGTGTGTTTTTGTTTCCTTGTGTTCCAATGGCATAAGACTTTTCAAGCAGACTCGTTCAGAGATGGATGCAAAGTTGCAGACATATCTCCTCCACGTAGATGATTGGTACTCTGCTGCCGCGAGTGTGGGACTGCAGGGATGTAATCCTTACCTGGCAATGCATTTACGCATGCTGTTATTTGTGGACCCGCAGGCGTCGCAGGGCTAGCTAGGTGGGCACGGACCGCTGCTGGCCCTTGCCCGGCCATTTCGACCCGCAAGACTGCACCGCACACATCAATCTGGCCGTCTGATTGCCTGACATTGTCCCGTATCTCGATCGACCGCCACTGCTCAAGTCCTGGGGGGCACGGTGGCTGTGACGCTGATGTATTGACACGTAACTGGTGTGCAGATGCACAGGACGCAGTGCTGCTAATGCAATCAGTAGAGCGGCTTACCGGCATACTTCATGTTTTATTAGGAATCGAGATCTAGCCAGTGAGTTGCACCGAGGAAATTAACCCGGGCATGCGCAATGCGTTGCTTTGCTTAGGTTTCACATTTCTATGCTGTAAGTAGGGAGCACAGTACTCGTGTACCCTGCACTGCAAAGCTGAACTTGACTTTTTGATCGCATCGCATTGCTTGTTGGTCGCAGTAACTGAAAACAATGTGACTAAATGCAGGTGGACCTGCTGAGCCGGATGGACTCGCCGTACCTGGTGGGGCTGCTGGGCTACTGCGCCGACCAGAGCCACCGGCTGCTGGTGTTCGAGTACATGCCCAACGGCAGCCTCAAGAGCCACCTCCACCCGCCCCGGCCGGCGTCGTCCGCGGCTGCAGAAGGCCAAGGCCTCCAGCTGAGGCCGCCGCCGCCGCTGGACTGGCAGACGCGGCTGGGCATCGCGCTGGACTGCGCGCGCGCGCTCGAGTTCCTGCACGAGCACAGCAGCCCCGCCGTGATCCACCGCGACTTCAACTGCAGCAACGTCCTGCTGGACCACAACTACCACGCCCGCGTCTCCGACTTCGGCATGGCCAAGGTCGGCTCCAACAAGGCCGACGGGCAGGTCGTCACCCGCGTGCTCGGCACCACCGGCTACCTCGCGCCAGAGTACGACGAGCACGCCGCCGCCATTTCCGATCAGCCTGTGATGCATGCTTCCTTTTTCTTTTGGTAGCGTCGATTGATCGCAGGCTGTTTGCAGGTACGCGTCGACGGGGAAGCTGACGACCAAGTCGGACGTGTACAGCTACGGGGTTGTGCTCCTGGAGCTGCTCACCGGCCGTGTCCCGGTGGACACGCAGCGGCCGCCCGGAGAGCATGTCCTGGTTTCCTGGGTATGTACGTTATGTCTGATCGCTCAGTAATCAGTACTGCATGTCATGGTGACTGAATAGGCACTCGTCTTGTTTCCACAGGCCCTTCCGCGACTCACGAACCGGCAGGAACTCGTGCAGATGGTTGACCCTGCCCTGAAAGGCCAGTTTGCCCTGAAGGATCTGATCCAGGTCTTCTTCCTTTCTAACGTCCCTGCTGCTCTGACGGCGCTACTCTCCCATTTATTACTCATTTACTCTGCAATTATGCCGCTCATCGTTAGCCGTTCAATGACACCAAGACGTACGACATCTTTAACTGACATGACACGAATAATGCAAATGGGAGCAGGTCGCCGCCATCGCCGCGATGTGCGTCCAGACGAAGGCGGAGTACCGGCCGCTGATGACGGACGTGGTGCAGTCGCTGATCCCCATCGCCAAGACCACCCCGGCCATGTCCTGCTCCTCTACGCCGCTCAGACCGGCCTTGCAGCACGTCATCTTCATGGGCCCGCAGTGCGGCGGCCACTGGATCGAGTCGGCCATCAACTAAAGCGAATTCTCATTCCTTGTTCCTTGATGTATAGAGCTCCCCTCTTCTCCGGCCAGGATCTGCAAATGCATCATTGCAGTATAACATCGTGATTGTATTCAGGCGAAAGCGTACGGCGTATCATTTATTGGTACGAACTACCTTAAAGATAACATGAAAATAGAAATAAACATGCTTTTTTCTTCTTCTTCTCATGAGCTTGCTGTTCCTTTGAACAATGTTTGTGTTGTGTTTATATTGGTCTATCTCTACTTCCGTACCACTGAAGAAGAGCGAAGGACCTGCTTGGTTTCTTCGCCGGGGAATGTTACACCATCCTGATGAGCGAGGATAGCACGTGCAGTGCCTGTTTGGTTCTCTTATTTGGGCGCTTTGAGAGACCGTGCGAGTAAGATTTGGCTTGCTCGCGTGGGAGAGCCAAATCGGCTCGCCTGCTCGGGCGAGCGCCTCATTGCTTACACCGGTGCAGCAAGGCGAGCAAAGCGAGGCTGCGTCAGAAGCCAAGCAGCCCCAAAGTGTCTGCGTCGTCCGTTACACAGTTTTCATCTGACCTCTTCGTCCGCTCACTGCTAATTTTGATCTCTTGCGCTACTATGAACTTGTTAGTTGTTCTGGAAGGCTGGAACCGATTATTGTTATTTGAGTAGTAGAAAACGTTATAACATGTCTAAGTTTCCTCTGTTATTTCAAAGTTACACAGAAGTTGCTATTGGAAATCTTTGCTAAAGTGTCAGTAGATAAGATTGCTAGCTATTGCACAAAAGTTGTTTCTGATGGTGCAGTAAGTATTAGCCAATCAAAATAAGTCTTTAGTTGGATCTATGCAAGCTTTTTTGAAAATTGGAAATCTTCTAAAACCCGTTTGGCAGGGCTTCTTTGTGGCTTCAGAAGTCGTTTGGAGCCGTTCTGTGCCAAACAGGGTAAAATAAAATGGCTTCACCTAGGAAGCCCCTTAAATCGTGCCCTCACACCCGACTTCACCTCATTCTGTATGACGTTCTGTGAGAGCACATTTTAAGGAACTCTATATGTAGAGCTGTTTTGCCAAATGATTTACCAAAACGGCTCCAGCTTCACCCATGGAGTTGTTTATGGAGCTAACACCCCCCAACCCCCAAAAAAAAATAGCTTCACTGGTGGAGTGGAGTGAAGCTATGCTGAACGGGGCCTAAGTCATATCTGATTTGTTTTGCCAAATGGCAACTGCTTCAGCATTCCTAAAAACGAGCATGACAGCGGCCATCCATGACCTCCCCCTGCCTCCCCGTCCTGCCCGGCGTGCCACCTCTTGGATCTTCCTCTCGTGACCATGGCGCTTTTTGGGCCAGTCCGACACGAAAAAATCCCAGCAGGCTGGCCAGGCACGAAGCCTAGTACGGCATGACCCAACGGCGCAGCATGCCGGGCATGTTTGGTTAGAAGCCTGGAAACTTGCCTGGTAAAAAGTGATGCCTGGAAGTTGTCTAAAAAGTGGATGGTTTTTGTCTGGTGAGGCAATTCTGAAGAAAAACTATTTGGTGGGAGGCATGTGCCTGAGAATGTTAATAAGAGGAGATATTCATAATATCAATGTGTTAACGGTTGTTTGTGATATATAATTAGCATATAGCTTTTGCAGTTTTACTAAAAAAATATTTGTATAAATATTTTAATTAGTTAAATAAATATAGAATTATTTATAAATCTAAAAACGTTATTTTAATTAGATTTATTTTAGATTATTAAGCTAATAAAATAGAAATAATATGTATTCATATTAAATTAATCCATAATGGTACACATTTGCCTTAATAAAATAGCTAATGTACTTTTGCCTTAATTATAACGGTAGTTAAATAGCTAAAGCAATCAGATCAGTCATTGGAGTAGTACTGATCCAGGCAAAGAAGCAGCAGGAGCCAGACGACCGTTTTTCTACGCCTGGAGTCCGGCCGAAGATGCCTGGGGCAGGCAACCCACCAGGTCTGCAACCAAACAAGGTGCAGTCAACTTCCAGACAAGTTACAGGCGAGGCATTTTTCTCCCAGGGTTCAATCCAAACATGCCCGCCATGCCTGGCCTGTGCCAGCGTGCGTGTGTCTGGCGGACGGCCCGAATGACCATCTATACATAATTTTCTGCACACAAGCAGAGGCTGGAGCCTAGTTTCATCTTCACTGAGCTCTGCTCCTGTGTAAAAGCTTTTTTCTAGTCTTCTAGAGCGTCAATGTTGTTCGTGAGGGTAAAACCTACCATTACTCGCAAAAGGTTGCATAATATGTACTTTTTTTTTTCCAAAATAAATATCATTCTCACTTCCGAATAGTCAAAATCTTTTAACTTTGACTAAATTTCACACGTGCTATTCTACACCTAGGTGTAGAACAATATTCTACACCAAACTGTTATACCAAAATTCAGTAGTCGCGTGGCGGTAGTATTCAGTGGTACTGACGTATACTACTGACCGGTACTAGACGCGATTGAGTGGTACTAGGAGTATTTAGTATTTTGTGGTCAAATATTATTTCACACCTAAGCTGTAGAATAACATTGCCGACCAAATATATATAAAAAATCATTAATATTTACAGTGTATAATAAGTATCATAATTAATTTATTTAGAATAAAAATGTTGCTAATATTTTCTGTAGAATGTAATCAAACTTAAGAAAGTTTGCAAGGAACCCAAAACGACACTTATTTTAGAAGTGGGGGAGAGCGAGTATGCACGCTTGATCACGACAATGTATTTCTAGAGCGTGAATGTTTTCTGTGATCGTCAAACCTACATTTGCTTGCAAATGGCTACATAATGTATCACAGCATGATGAGGTAAAGTAATGTTGTATGTAGGCATGTAGCCTATGGAATGGTAATATTAAATTGTGCATCAAGAAGAGTTGTTTCATTCAACAATCTGAACATATAAAGATGAGTAGTACTCCCTCCGTCCAGGAAAAAATGCAATTCTAGCACAATATCGTGGTTTTGTATTTTAAGTTCGATCAATTATGGATAAAAAATATTAATATTTATGATATGGAATAAATATTATTAGATTAATTACAAAATATATTTTTATAATAAATTATTTTAGAGCCGTAAATGTGAATAATATTTATTAGAAATTTAATCAAACGTGAACTAATTTTGTTGTCACGCAACACGTAGTTATATTAATGGAGTACTCTCGAAAACATAGAATGAAACTGTGTACTAGAACTGACACCTTAGATAGAAGCTAGGACTCCCAGCCAGCTCGTGGTGTTGGACGTGGCCTATGAGAGAACCACAAGCATAAAGCAAATTATGCATGCGTCGTGTGATTCCTATGTTCACATTGGGCCAGTTTGGTTCCTTTCTCTAGCTAGCCAGCATCACATCTAGCATTCAGGCTGCCGCTGGCCAGGACCATGCAGGGCACTGGTGTGTTGGTTACCTTGAGCTATTGGTTGCCCGTTCGCTAGTTTGTTATTGTGGTTGCTCTCTCTCTCACGCCCCATGCGAACCAGGTCCATAAGAAAACGGGATTAAAATTCGTTTCTCAGGAGCCAGGTCTAGCGGGAGTTTTTGCATGCCGCTAACAAGGCTCTGCCGCTCTAGTAACCATCCAGTGATCCAAACGTGAAGCTCTCACACCCCACGAGCCAGGTCCGGGTGGAAGCAGGTTAGCAAAGACGCCCATAAGCGACGATCCTTAGACCACAAATTCACAATCAACCACAACTACAAGTCTACAACATTCTTTTTGGAACTTAGAATTTTTTTCTGTTTATTACGTGTTTTATAAAATAAACTATTTTTTTACAAAAAAAATGTATAATTTGAATGAAATTTCTGCGTTCCGAGATGTTGTTACCGTGCAAAAAAAAAAAGCTACCGCAGCAGATTAAGCGTTTTTTTTATAAGGTAAGAAGATCAACCGATTAGTTGTATCAGCAGTGACGTCACGTGCTATGCCGGAAGACAGACGTGGTGTTGCCGGTTACCAATCACGTCCACATCGGGCCCTGAGGTCGGGTGACTGTCCACCCAAACCGGCAGAGCGGCCACTTGTTCGACAGCATTTACTGCTGCTGTGATTGATTTGTAGGAATGATTCGTCCCTCTCCGTTCGCCGTCGGCCCTCGGCCGTTCGCCCCTCGGCCGTGTCATTATAAAAGATTGTAATCTCTTGTGTCTTATAAAAAAATTCACGATGGTTTCAAGCCACCGCCCTATTTGTCAAGCTGTAGGTGTGAAAGATTTAAAATGCCTTCACCCATCTTGGAATAACGAAAAAATCGTCGCTCATATTTTTTTATGGAATTAAATGATCCTCGACCTCCGTAGAAAGTTCCAAAATCAAGGCCGCTGAGCCGAAAAAAATTAAAATAGGTTCAAAAAATATAATTACGATCTTTTATAACGACAGTCTCAATAACGAATCGTCGCTCGCTATCCCTCGGACCTCGGTACGTCGCATTAAAAAAAAAACGACAACGGCATCCTCTGGCTCTCCCGGTGCCGACCTGCCGTTCCCCATTTGTATCGTCCTTCTTCCGTTGCATCCTTCTCGTCTCTTCTGCTCGCATCTAGCCTCAGCCCTGAGCTCACCACCACAACCCGAGGCCGAGGGAGAGAAGGAAGGAAAAGGACGAATGGCGAGCTCTCAGTGCTGCGATAACCCGCCAGCCCTGAACCCAGCCAGCGGGGAGGGCAAGGTCGTCGACAGCTTCGGCGGGCTCAAGGCCTACGTCGCCGGCCCCGAGGACTCCAAGGCCGCCGTCGTCCTCGTCGCCGATGTCTTCGGTACTTGCTTCGTTTTCCTCCGAATCTGCTTCCCCTCGAGATCTTTCGCTTGGGGTATGACACGTTACAAGTACTAAAAGCCTTTCTCATCTTGCAGGATTCGAAGCGCCGATTCTGAGGTATCACTCCTTGTGACGGACTTCCCTCCTGTGTTCTTTATTAAAGTATTATATTATTTTTTGCAAACCCCTTGCATACAAAGATCTGAATCACTAGGGTTGATGGAGATGAACTGTGGTAGATTTTTAGGGGATATGTGACACCAATGATAGGTGATTATGACATTATGTGCTGCTAGTACTAGTACAGTCTAGGCTGCTAGTAAAAACTGTTGATTATTTTGCTCGACTTCTAGTTGACACTGAATAGTGCTGAAACTTGTATCCTGTTGCTTAGTTGCCGTATCCAATTCAGAGTCTATGCCAGTGGGTGTTAAGTCACCATCTCCTGCTGGTTCTGGGAGTTTGTTGCGACAAGATGGAAAAAAATCCTGTAAATCAGATCACAGTACAGCTACAGCAACTATTCACCGTTCACTATTAGTAAGTAGCCTACCTATAGGCTAAATAGCTTATTGCTTCATATATTACACTTGCATTCTTCCTGTGTGTTTTTGCAAATGGATCATTGGATTGTTATTCAGAAACTTTGGAACCGGACGACGTGTGTTCTTACTGTGTTGTATTTTAGAATGGTTCCCAAAGTCCAATACTGAAGTTTAATGATGACCACTTGTTGTGTCCTCTTTTAAATGCTACCAAATTTTATCATAATCACTGAGTGCCACCTGCAAACAGATTTTGATTGTATTTTCTTGTCTTATCTCAAGAAGGAAGATAGCCGACAAGGTTGCTTCGTCAGGGTACTTTGTTGTGGTACCGGATTTCTTTCATGGGGATCCTTATGTACCTGAGAATGGGAAGCCCATCCCTGAGTGGCTAAAGTCACATACTCCGGTTTGTTGTCCCCTGCCCGTTCCCTGAACCATTCCTGTAAATATTTGGCTGTACCTTGTTTCTATTTACGATGATTCAGATCAGATGAGAAATAAAAACTAAGGAGATAATGAAGAAGTTATTAGGTGGTTAAAGAATGTTTTAAACTCCTAACTGTCAATATCCAGATGACGCTAAACATGATCTAACAGCATCCATTATTTTGGCATTCAAATTGCTGTCTGTAATGTTACTGCTGAGTACGAATATATCTGATGAGTATGATCCTTCTCATTTAAATTGAACTAAAGTAGAATTTCCGACCTGCATACATACTGTTCACTGACAGTATGTTCTTTATGGTGCCATGAGATTTGCATCTCTGGTTCCAAATCTGAGTTTCTTATATTTAGTGTGTGTGTGTGAATGATACGACACAAGTTATATTGCAATAGTTAAAACTTAAAAAGGCTATTCTAAGCACCTTTGTACTTTGGTATCTTTATTTTCTCTTAACCCGTTTCTTGTAAAAGCATGGATTGGGTTGGAATTGACACCATGGTTTAAAAGGTAACTTGTAAAAACCAACCTATGCATGGATTGGGGGCTTGCGCCAAAAAAAGGCCAACGAGTGAGGGGCTTGATCACCTAGTGGTCCCGATTGGTAGTTTCTAAAATCCTAAAAACCAAATTACACTTACATTTACTGTCCACTAAACCTCAAATGGACCCCTAGCGTCTCATTTAGGGCCTGGGCATCCAATAAAACTCTGGGCACGTCTAGGCGGTGCACGCAGGCATGAGGTAGTGCTTAAGCGGCGCAGAAATGCGAAAAAGCGGCTGCCTGGCTGGCTTGGTGGGCTATGTGTGGCCGCCCAGGCTGGCGGGCAGGAAAAAAGCACCTGGAACTGGAAGAGCCAGTGAAATATGACGTGCAGGGATCAAAATTGCAAGTCCCTTCACCACTTCTTTGCAATTTTGTAAGAATTGGAATCAAAATTGCCTGAATGTGTTATCAATTCTTCTGAGATCGAAGTTGGGCATCTAATCTGAGCCATATGTGTTGCCAGAAAAAAATTAAAACAAATAAAAAACACAAATGCTTAATCATGTTTAATCTAACTTTAATCCATCTAGGCGCTAGGAAGTGGCCTAGCGCCTAGCGTCTTTTGGAACCTTGATTGTCACATATTGTTTCCTTCCTTTCTTTTGCCGAACAAATTTCATCAACAGAAAAAGGTATTTATTTGCTAGGAAAAAGGGTTTGAAGAGGCAAAACCAGTTATTGCGGCTCTAAAGGAGAAGGGAGTGTCTGCTGTTGGAGCTGCAGGGTATTGCTGGGGTGGTAAGTAACATTTTTCATTGTACCTGTGGTTCTGTAACCGTCATCTTATCATCTGAAGTTTTGGTCCGCTGAGCATTTGCTTTCCTCTCACATTCTCAGCAAAGGTTGTTGTGGAGTTGGCAAAAGCTCATGAGATCCAAGGTGCTGTACTGTTGCACCCTTCTTTTGTTACCGTTGATGATATCAAAGGTCAAACTTCTTTCTTGTGAATTCTGGAGATGCACAAACATTGTTCTATTACAAATGATTCATTTGTTAACTCTACTATCTTCCAATATAACATCAGAGGTCAAATGCCCAATTTCTATACTCGGAGCTGAGATTGACAAAATGTCCCCACCAGAGTTAGTCAAGCAATTCGAGCAGGTCCTTTCTGTGAACTCAGGGGTAAGTTCTCATTTTCAACAACTTACACCTCAAGCTAGATCATTTGCTTGAGTTACAGAATCAGCCAAAATAGTATTCCTCTAGTGCCAAATGCGTCATTCGTGCATATGCACTACCATCGCTAATAACTCCTTCCAAATCATGCTGGACGCTTCTTTGTCAATTTTCATTGAATACGTGCATGCCCTGTTTTTGTGGAACTTCTGATCTTGAACTGTTTTTTCTCCTGGTCCACAGGTTGGTCACTTCGTCAAGATCTTCCCTGGTGTGGCGCATGGATGGAGCGTGAGATACAGCCACGATGATGCAGCTGCCGTGAAGAGTGCTGAGGAAGCCTTTGCGGACATGCTCGACTGGTTCAACAAGAACTTGAAATGAACTCTGCAATTGCATCATGTCTTGTAATAATGCATATTCCACTGTCCTGGGATCGGATCTG
The DNA here is from genome assembly GCA_904845875.1 of Miscanthus lutarioriparius. NCBI lineage: Eukaryota > Viridiplantae > Streptophyta > Magnoliopsida > Poales > Poaceae > Miscanthus > Miscanthus lutarioriparius. Next base: position 30,152,835 of record CAJGYO010000016.1, on the reverse strand, counting down.
CTGTGTTAGGGCTGCCATTCAGAGTTCTCTGGTCTTAGTTGTATTAGTAGACTGGTTGTGCTAAATACATAATAAACGAGGTAAACTAAGACGATGATAATGTGTCCATTTGCATTTTATATGGATTTTGTTCAAAAATATGTTTCATGCTTCTTTTTCTTCTCAAAGAGTTGCACATCTTTTATACTAGAGAGAAACAAAGGGTAAAGAGCCCCAAAAGAAGGGAATAAAAAAAAAATAACAGGGCATTAGGAGGCCAAATAAGGGTGCAAAATAAAAAAAAAACCAGGACTAATGCCCTTATGCACATATTTTGTGGACATCGACCCGGCCCAGGTTCTCGGGTTCATTTTCGATCCAAAGTATAAAAATCTCTCACAAGTAGTGTACCACGTTCCGCGACCATGTGCCTTGACCTTGTCGACCCGGAAACTTTGAAACTATGGTTTTGGTGTTAATTGACCCGTTTCGTGTGGTTTACTGTCTTGTCTGGTGCGGAGGTTTCTTGCTGATCCTTGTATTCTTTCCCTTTCTGGAAGTAGAAACATTGTTTTGTGGTGTGGTCTACTACTCCGCCGCAGAAGAAACAATACAGTGGCTTTGTATTCTTTGCGGGTGCTCTACCTCCGCGGCTTGTTTTGTTACCACCTCGACCTCCTCTTGGTGTCAAGCCTATGTTCGGTTTGTGAGAGCTCTGGACAGAGACATTGTCATCCAGCAGGGTCCCATCCCCTTTGACAATGTCACCCTTACGTTTGTTAGGCACAATGAGGGAAGGAATTGGAGGAGAGTGCTCTTCAATACTGAGTGTCAGTTGATGCTCATGGGGTTTCCCCCGGATTGTCAGGAAGAAGATTACTATCAGGATGCTATTGGGTCCTTTGGAAAGTTTCTGTACTTGCAGCAGGAAGAAAGAAGGTTGACCAGAGTCATCATCAGGGCACGTGTGATTGATCCGCAGTCAATACCACATTTCATTGTCTTTTCTGAATCTAGGGGCTTTGAAAGCGACTCGTGGACAGTGTAGTGCGAGGTCCTGCAGCACAATCTCTTGGTTGGTGAACCCTAGGATGAGGACCCGATCCCTGAATTGCCAATTGGGGATGGCGCACCATTTGCTTTTTTGGGCCTTGGGCAGCCTGGGGCTGGCCCAGAGCCACAGGATCAGGATCAGGATCAGGAGTCCTGAATAGAATGATGAGTTTCTGAACAGAATGCAGCTTGGAACGGTCCCTAGGACCCTTGGCCTCAGCCCCAGCAGCAGATGCAGCAGCAAGCTTTTCGACAGGACCTGAATCTTCAGCTAGTGTTGCCAACGGAAGTGGACCTGAATGTCCCGGCTCAGGAGCAGGATGACAATCCCCAGGAGGTTATACTGAACCTAGCTCAGCCCCTGGGTGATTTTCTGGAGGTAAATGATTTGCTTGAAGAAAACAATGTGGTGGAGGAGGTATTCTTGACCCAGGAATTTCAGAACAACTTACCCCCTCCAATGATAGCTGAAGAATAGCAGCTTCTTAACTTGGCTGATGATGAGTTACATCATGATGTGCCTATGTTGCCGGCCAATCATATTGCTATGCAGGTTGAGGATGCCCCTCTTGATCAGTTGGTGGACTTTGATAATGAGCTGAATTTACCTGATGACTTAATTGAAGATCAGGTAGTGCCGCCAGAGCAACGGAAAGTGGGCAATGATAACCATCAATTGAATGTTGGGATGGTTCTAATCAGAGATGAGGGGGTAGATCCAGCTTTTGCAGATTGGGAAAGGAGGAAGAACGCTAAAGCTACCAGAGCCTGGGCAAAGTTCTTCTATCCAGGCACTTTCTGCTAGGCAAAGGAGTTCCTGACATCAAAAGCTCTCCAGCAACTTGAAGGTAAATGTGGTCATGTTGATTTCTCATTGCCCAAGTGCTGCCCCTCGGACACTGGATTTCCCTGCCATTTAGAAGCTAGACAGCCCGAAGAGAAGAAAGGGAAAGCTATCCTGACCATAGAAGAGATACAAGAGGAAGAAATGAAAGATGATGGGCCGAGCCCAAAGACTGTGGGCAAGAAGAAGCCCAGCAAAAGGATGGCACCTTTGGTGGAAAGCAAGGTAAGAAGTCCTAGACTCAAAAAATAATAATGGGTCTAAACCTGACTGGCTGTCCTGATAAGAAATATCTAGCTTGTTCTCCATCACCTCCAACCCTATCCTCCAAAGTAATCAAGAAATTGGGTGTGCAGTTCTGTGAGATGGATCCTGAGGCCTTATAAGATGATGTCCTCAAGAAAAAAGAAGGCCACCCTTGTGATCAAGAAACAACGAGTGAAGAAGTCCAGTGGGCAGGAAGCAGAAAAGGAGAAAGAAGGGCCAGTTGGGCCAGAAGAAGAGGATCAAGCTGAGGACAGCTGAGAAGTTGATCCCTTCTACTTTTGTTTCCTTTTGACTTTTGATCATTGGTGGAATGTAATGATGTGAACCTTGCTATGCTCGGGTCACCTGTCTGTTCTTTTAATCAGTGTCATCATGAATTCAAACGCCAAAGGATGGCTAGTCCAGTTGGTTAACTGAGATATGCTAGTCACTCCGACGGCACCCTCCAGGTCCTGAGTTCGACTCCTAGTGGGAGCAAATTTCAGGCTAGGGGTTAAAAAAGCACCCCCATCTCATGGGTTACGTCTCCCGGTGCCAAAACACTTGGGGGTTTTTCTCGGCCCGTGTGAGAGACCTTCTTCTTCATGATAATGCTCGGGCAGCTTTGCTCTCCCAAGGTCGAAGTTTTTTTTATCATGAATTCAAGCAGTTTGTAGAAAATGGACTGCTTTTTCTCGGAATGTGAGAGGTATTAATGCTAGTTGGAAATGGAATAGGGATAAGATTGTGCAGTCCACTTGTGATATTGTGTGTCTTCAGGAAATGAAAAAGGAAGCCTTTGATAGGCAGTTTCTGAATAATTTCTGTCCTAGTAACCTTGATGTGTTTGATTGTTTACCCTCTATGGGTGCCTCTGGGGGGCATTCTTGTTGTCTGGAAAAGTGCTCTCTTTTCTGGGCAAAAAATCTTCAGTAATTAGTTTGGTTTGTCTATGGAGTTCACTTCTATTCATAATGATACTTCTTGGGTTTTGACCTGTATTTATGGGCCTTGTACAGTTGAAGGTGAAATCTTGTTTCTTGACTGGTTGAAAGAAATTCAAATGCCAAATACTATCGATTGGATGATCTTGGGGGATTTTAACCTGATAAGAAGGCAGGAAAACAGGAACAAACCTAGGGGAAATGTTAATGAGATGCTTTTGTTCAATGAAGCCATCAGTCTTCTGGGGTTGAATGAGATTCCTTTGCAAGGCAGAAAATATACTTGGTCAAATATGTAACCTTCCCCACTGTTAGAAAAGCTTAACTGGGTGTTTACTTCAGAAAGATGGATCCTTTCCTACCCAAACACTTGTGTAAAGTCTCTTGATATGACTCCCTCTGATCACACTCCTTGCCTTGTGAGTATTTCCACCTCTATCCCTAGAAGTAAAGTGTTCCGGTTTTAAAACTATTGGCTGTTGAGTGATCAGTTTTCTGGTATTCTGTCTGACTGTTGGGCTACTCCGGTTCAAGAAAATGACTGTGCTAAAATCATAGCAGCAAAGTACAAGCAGTTGAGAAGAAGGCTTAAGAGAATGGCAGGCCTCAAGATCTGGTCTGAAAACTATCATTGAAAATACTAGAGCAGTACTGCAATTTGTAGAAATTCTGGGTGATTACAGAGATTTGAGCATTGAGGAGTGGAATTTTAAAGAACTTCTCAAGAATCATCTTCTTTCTTTACTAGAACAACAGAGAGTCTATTGGAAACAAAGAGGTTCAGTTAAGTGGGTAAAATTTGGGGATGCAGGCACATGCTTCTTTCATGCCAATGCTACTATAAGGCATAGAAGAAATCTAATCACTGAATTAACATCTTGGGAGGGTGTGGCAGCAACTGATCATAGAGAAAAGGGAAAAATTATGTGGGATGACTTCAAAGATAGATTGGGTACTTCTGAGTTTGTGGAATTCACTATCAATCCAAACTTCTTCATCCAAAGAATTGACAACTTGGAAATTCTTGAGGCTCCCTTTAGTCATGTGGAAATCTATAACATTATTAAAGCTTTACCAAATGATAAGTCCCCTAGACCAGATGAGTTCAACAATGAGTTTCTGAAGAAAAGCTGGCCTATCATCAAGCGGGAATTCTATGATCTTTGCAATGCTTTTCCTTAGAAGTATTAATTATATTATATTACCCTTATCCCCAAGGTGGATGGTGCCAGGTCTGTCTCTGAATTCAAACCAATCTCCCTTCTCAATTCTTCAGTGAAGCTAGTCACCAAATTGCTTGCCAACAGATTGTAACCCATCATTACTTCTCTAATTCACAAGAATCAATATAGGTTCATTAGAAAAAGAACGATCCAGGATTGTCTTTCTTGATCATATGAGTACCTGCACCTTTGCCATCACTCAAGGAAAGAAATTGTCATCATTAAGTTAGATTTTGAAAAGGCCTTTGATAAAATTGAGCATCAGGCATTTTCACTTTGATGAAAGCCAAAGGGTTTGGGCAAAAATGGCTTGCTTGGATGCAGGATATTTTCTCTTCTGGTACTTCATCTGTACTTCTGAATGGAGTCCCTGGTAAAACCTTCCACTGTAAGAGGAAGGTTAGGCAGGGTGACCCTCTGTCCCCTCTTTTATTTGTGCTAGCTGCTGATTTCTTACAATCAATGATAAATAAAGCTAAAGACATGGGCCTGCTACAGCTGCCTATCCCAACAAACACCTCCAGTGATTTCCCTGTAATCCAATATGCTGATGACACCCTGATTATTGTGGAGGGTGACACAAGACAGCTCTTCTTTCTCAGATCATTGCTAAACAGTTTTTCAATGAGCATTGGGCTCAAGGTCAATTTTAGTAAGTCAATGATGATTCCTATCAATGTGTCAGAAGAGAAGCTGGATATTTTGGCAAGGACTTTTGGGTGCTCTAAGGGCAGTCTACCTTTCACTTATCTTGGCCTGCCCCTAAGTGTCTCTAGGCCAAGGGTCTAGGATTTTCTCCCAATCATAAACAGATGTGAGAAGAGGTTGACAGGTCTGTCTTCTTTTCTGAATCAAGTTGGAAGGCTGCAGATGGCAAATGCAGTTTTGTCCTCCCTCCCAACCTTCTTTACGTGTACTTTGGCTCTCCCCAAAATAGTTATAAAATAGATTGATAAATATAGGAAACGTTGCCTTTGGAGGGGATCAGATATAAATGCAAAGAAACCACCAAAGGCTGCTTGAAAAATGGTTTGCAAGCCCAAAGTGGAAGGAGGGCTAGGAGTAATTGACATTGAAAAGCAAAACAAGGCTCTGCTTATCAAGAATTTCCACAAATTCTACAACAGAAATGATTTGCCTTGGGTTCATCTAGTCTAGGAAAAGCATTATAGGAATGGGAAGTTACCTTCTCACATAAAATGGGTTCTTTTTGGTGGAGAGATGTTCTTAAGCTATTGCCAGATTTCAAATCCATTGCCACCCCACATGTTGAGAATGGGGAAAGTATCTTTTTCTGGCATGATAATTGGGACAATCAGTCCCTGGTTGTTGAAGCGCCTGAGCTTTTTTCTTATGCAAAAAATAAGTCGATCTCAGTTCAGAGGGCCTTCAGTATTGATGACTTTTCAAGTCTCTTTCAGCTACCCTTGTCACAGGCTGCCTTTTTACAAATGCAAGACATTCAACAGTTAATTGTTAACAGGCTTCTCTCTGATAACAATGACAGATGGGCCTATTCTTGGGGCTCCAACAATTTTGCCTCAACCAAAGTTTATAAATTGCTGATGGGACATTCTGAAATTCATCATGCTTTCAAATTGCTATGGAAAAGCCAATGTCAACCGAAGCACAAAGTCTTTTTCTGGCTTCTAATCAGTGATAGGCTCAGCACCAGAAATATTTTGAGAAGAAGACACATGCTTCTTGACTCTTACTCTTGTGTCTTGTGCAACAGCCTAGTGGAGGAATCAGTGGATCATCTATTTGCAGATTGTTCTTTTGCAAGAATGTGCTGGGATTTTATCCATATCGATATTCCCTTGGACAGTGGCTTTCCTGCGTTAACTTCACAGATGAAAGACCAGCTAAATTCTCAGTTTTTCATGGAGACCATAATCCTGTTGTGCTGGGCCATTTGGATGACAAGGAATGACCTCATTTTTAAGGGGGAGACTTTGAATCTGGCAGGAATCAAGCGTGTCTTTTTTAAGGAGTTTAAGCTTCTTAAGTATAGAGTTAAAGCTGGACAGGAAGACCATCTCTCTTCATGGATTCAGAGTCTAGAATAATCAACCTCCTGAAGCTTATTTTCTTTGTTTCTTTTTTGTCTCTTAAGTTAGCTTTGGTGTCTAGCTGTCTCCTGTCTTTCTTTGTTCCCTGTTGTACTTGTTTAACTTGTTTTGTTTCCTATTTTAATAAATTACTGTAGGGGCCTTGGCCCCTCCAGAATCTTCAAAAAAAAATTGGTTCTTTTACTGCTCTTATTGTTCTATGTTGTTAATGTTGAGTTGCCTGTCTCTGGCTCTTGCACCTTTGTGCCTGCTTGTCTGCAGTGTGTTCTTTGAGCTTTGCCTTTTGCTCTAAAGTTCGCATCCGCCCTGCATAATTTTTCCATCGTTTCGTACAGCTATGCTATGGGTTTGGTGTGCATGCGGGCGAATTTCGATGGGCACGGTCCTGATTGTAGCCCGCTAACTGCTGCTAGTATAATTGATAACCTAGGACATGGGTTTCTTATTTACACACAAACTAAACACACATTCTCAAAAGAAATTCGAAGTTGACACATCTCTATTGAGATGGTTATGCATACAATTCAAACCAAGCTGGTTGGCACAAACAATTTAGAGTTCCATACTTTTTCAATACTGGTACATGTCTACATAAAGATAATCTTTATAACGTGCACAACATTGCAGCCTGTGATAGTTCACTGCCAATATGATCTACACTAAATAATTACACAAACATGTGAATAATCCATGAGATACGATTGATGCTGAGTTGGAGTGGCACGACTCTTTGGAAGTAGACAACAAATTTGACAAGACCAAACTTCAAACTTGACTCAACATTAATAAAATCCCTGCATAGTAAACAAAGCCAACACCTTAGATAGCTGAAAGTTGTTGTTCAATAAGAGAAACAAGACGAAAAGTAGAGCAGAGCATATACCTTCTCTTTTATGTGAGCGAGCTTCATCCTGTTTTCCTCTAATCCACACCACTGTGATAATTTAGGGCAGTGGGAAATTCATAGTTCTTCAAGCCTGGTGAGCCTATTCATGCTGTCTGGCAAAGACTCGATGCCATCACAATTTGTTATAAATATTTCCTTGAGAGGCAAGATCACTCAACCATTCTGGGAGTGCTTGAATGCTATCACAATAGTTCACTACCAACTTCTGAAGGGAGGTGAGGTGTCACATGCTTTGCTAACCATTTAGTTCTGGCCATTTCGTGATATGCAACTCCTGGAGAGAGGTTAGTTCTCCTAGCCACTGTAGTAGAGTTGACATGCTTTTGCAATGCCATAACTCAACAAAATATAGGGATGCGAGATGCTTCATTTTCTCTAGTGGTGCTTCTAGCTTCTGGTACCAAAATATCAGCAGCACCTGAAGAGATGTGATCTCTCCCAACCATGTTGGCAATTCTTGTTGATCAATATCTTCTAGGGTCATTGATTGGAGGCCGAAGAGCTCTTGGATGATCTATGCTAAGCAGGTTAGATCACTACAATACTCAATGTTTAATGCAGTGAGGTGGTGAAGCAACCTCCACTGGTGAAGATGTACCTTGCACGATCTGACCATTAGCTTTGTGACCCGAAAAGAGGACGAGGAGCCAACTATGTGCTGCACATTTTCTTCCCAGGATGATACCACATTATCACTATTCCATATCGTCCACTCATGAGCTTTAGGAGGATGTGGTTTAATCCTAAACTTGGGGCAATCCCATATTGTCAACCTATCGAGGTTGTAACCCCAGGGTATCTCAGGGCACCGACAAGTTAGCAGGCCATGCGGCCCACAACTTACCCGTTAGCGAAAGCCCGAGCGACCGAGGCCCAGCTAAGCCAAGCACACCAAGGCTAGGGTCAGGCACAACCCCTTAGTCATATGACGCCCACAAGACGCATGACCTCTCCTCTATCATGACCCCCGGAAGGGGTGGACAGAGGTCACGCCTAGCTAAACGTGCCTACTGTGACAGGAGCAAACACGCTGAACTGACCCCACAAGGACCGAGGAGACAGTAGTCACCTTGGTTCGGTCCGACATCATCCTTGCGCCATGCCGCGCCGACGAGACAATACCGCATAGCAGAGGCAATGGGTATGAAACCCACCATCCAGATACGGACCGACAACATGAATGTACGATCCCACCCACTATAGGATGAGATCCACGATGAAGGTCTCAACACAGGAGCCATCCAGACTAGCTGAAAACCCCAACCCCAACAATCGGGGTCGTGGCCCTTAGTCCCATGAAGCGACTAGGCAATCGACGACCCGGGGCGGCTACCAACTCCCGTGCGATGCCCTGGGAAACCAGGAGATGGTGACAAAGGCCATGACGGGTACTGCGTTGCACAGGACGGCTGATGAACCACCATCAAGATCATAGTGCTGCCATGGCCAGCATAGTAGCGCCACACCACACCTTGTCGCAACATGGCTAGAAGACCATGATGATAGCCACGACCGGACGTGCACCAGAAGACGGCATAGCTTGCAAGCCAAGTTTGCTAGGACCTCCCTCAGGCTTTCGACCCTTTGGTCTGGAGAACCTCCTGCTTTGTATATGCCCTGGCCCCGAACTCTATATAAGGGCAGCCAGGGCACCCTCTCCAGGCATTTTCTTAATCCTCTACCATTCCATTCATTCACCATTGTAGTAGGGCTCCTAGAGCTTCTCTTCAGGCAGCCCTTCGCCTAGCATAGCTAATTTCATCTCTTCCACCTTTCTTGCACCCCCATTATAAGCACTTCAGAGCATTCAAGCGAGGAACACGCACTCGATCATCTCTGAGACTGGACGTAGGGCTCCGGCCAAAACCAATATAAATCCTCATGTCTATTGGATGCTACCATAGCCTTCCTAGAGTAGCGCAATCTTATAAATTTACTAGTCTGGTTTACAAAACATCGACAGTTGGCGCGCAAGGTAGGGGACAGTTGCACACTCTTATTTGTTAAGAAGGAAGTGATGGATCCTCGCAATGTCGGTGAACTCGCTAGTGGAGTGGCCCACGGTGGCCACATCCACCGCAAAAACCATGAGTTCATCAGCATCAAAGGGCTAACACCCGCGTCCGCCCACGGAAACGACCCAAACCTCTACCATGGAGATCCAGAACACGTAGCCCATAGTGGACACACTCTCGGAACTGCCTCCGATGGCAGCATCCTAGAGTTCACCTACCTAGAGGGGCCAACACCGTCGCTCACCATTGGCCGTGGCTAGGCCTCCCGCTCGGGAAGCCAAAGGTCCATGGCTCACAACGAACTCGCCCAGGGAATGGCCTCAACCGGCCACATCCTTTTGAGAAACCATGTGGTTAACCGCACCGAAGGACCGACGCACCGCGTCTGTCCTCAGTTGCGACCTAAGCCTCCATCCCGTAGGTCTAGATCCCACGGTCCATGGCGTACACACTCTCAGAACTACCCTCAGGGGCTACATCCTAGAGTGCACCCACGTGAGGGCCCCAACGCCCTCTCTCATTATTGGCCATGGCCGAGACCTCCACCCGGAAAGCAGATGGCCATGGCTCATGATGATCTCACCCAAGGAATGGTTCACGATGGCCACATCCTTTTTGGCAACCGCGAGATCGCCTAAACTAACGGGCAATGCCTGTCATCCGCTCATACCCTATCTAGACCCACCACATGGTAGAACTAGACCCTACGACAGAATCATGCCCCAAGCAACATCACCACCAGCGAAATGCAATGAACCAGGGCACGCATGAATGACGAAACTACCCACCACCACGCGGCGTCGCCGTTAGTGGTCAAGCGGCTAACTAGCATCGCGCCACACAAGGTCAAGCTCGGGACCAGGATCCAATCCTACATAGCGGGCAAGCCATACGACACGACTCCGTGGGCAGCCACCTATTGCACGGAGGCACGTGCATCCGCGGAAGCAGGCTCCCTGAGCACGCCATGCACCGCAATGAGTGGACCGGACCATGCCGCGTTTGAAGCCAGCCCCACAACAAAAGGTCACGACAGCACCATGTTGGGAGTGGCAACCGCACACAGAGCTGAAGACGCGGTGATAGCGATGTCATCATGCCAGGAGGACTTAGGTACTAGTATGCATGAGCCCACCTAGCCGGAAGCTACAACAAGCCGGACGCAAAGAGGCCATCCTCGGGGATCGTAGGCCCATTGAGGATATCGAGCTAGCAAGGAACGGCCCAAGGCTGCCCGAGGGGTCGATCCTCACCAGTTACGACTGCTCAGAGCGGTGGAGAAGTGATCTCATTGGTTTGTGGCCTAGGGACCACGACGGCTCCAGTGCAAGCAAGCGCTCGGGGGCTCACAACGCCTCGAGCAACAACTCTATCATGAACAGATGCTCAGGGGCTCAATGTGCCTTGAGTTACGACAACCAGATCTGCACTGGCTTTCGACACATCTATCAGTAATGTTATCTTTGGCTCTAGATGCTCTACCCAAACATGTCCACTTACACATATAAGCGCACCCTTAGCCCCACAACACCGCGACCAACCCATGGAGCGAGCCACAGAAGGGTGTGCCCACACACCTCACCTTGAAACCGATTAGGTTCTCGAGCAACCCAATCCGACTTCGCGCTAGCAGCTGGACATGACCCCCTCGCAGAAGGCCATGCATGAGAACACGTATGCATGCTCCATGACATAGCACTGCTTGTCACCATCCCAGCGACCCCTTCCTAGGCACCTCGCAACAGCTCCCAGCACCACAACGAGCCGGTGACCCACGTCTTGACCTCTTGTTCAGGCTACCCTGGCCGACCCAATGGACCAGCTCCTAGGCGAGTCTAGGCACCTACGCACGAGCCTGAGAGGATGGGAAACCCATTCGATCGGGTCCAGAGGAGCGAAGGGAAAGAGAACTAACGTCAACCTCTCACTTTCTTCTTGTATTGTGCCGGATCTGCTATAACCCCTAGTCACTCTACCGCTTCAATGGACCATACACATTTTTAGCCACATGGGCCAGCCCCTAGGTTGAAAAATGCGTCCACAAGCATAGGACTGTGGGGGAAAAGCACATTCCACCTTGAACGGAAAGTGAGTGAAAGAATGATGACATGACAAGAGAATGTGCTCGGTCACGCATTATGCGCAAGGAGCCCAAACATCATCTATTGCCAAATGAGAGACCTATTTTGAGCCCCCCCCATGTACCCGCGACGGGACAAAATGGCGAGTAGTTCCTCGATGCCTCAACCGTGGTGTTGGGCTACACAACGTTCAGCCCAACGGACCAAACCCCTAGCTAGAACTCGCACCTAAAGAACACAATGCTAAGGGAGAAGATCCCAAGTGACGAGCGACGAGCTCGATGAGGGTTGAACTGGCAAGATCGATTCACCTACAGGGCACTCACGCTCGCCCGAACGACCATGGCAGGCGATGCGTCCAGCCAAACGAAACCACCAAACTCCTTGAGGCCCCTAAAAGCACAACCCGCTAGGGAACGCCGGCGCCTCGGTGCGCACTCAACGGTGTATCAGGGCCACTTCACCTGGGTTTGTGGCAACCGCTCCCCCGAAGGAAGGCCCAGCAGGGAACGACAAACACACCTCCTCCCTTGATTGTGGTAGAGCATGCAGCGGCATGCAGGCATGAACCCCATAGCCCAATAATGGCTCAACGACGAGCCTAGCCGGACAAAACATTCACGAAGGTCGACAACACGGAGATTAAATAGCTTGGGCAAAAACCCTTCATGCCAAGGATCATCGAGACAAGTCATTCAAACAACTGACATTGGCAATGACAAAAGGGAAATCGGAAAGGGCAACGCATACATCATAGCCTCGGGGGCTTACGCGTTTGCTGATTACAACACTATCCTAAACATTAGGATCATCGACTTCTAAAGCCACGAACAACAACATCTAGCCTAACACGTTATAGGGCTAGATGGACCTGATGTTATGATAATTGTCGGATCCCCTCCCGCTCGCGATGGACATCTCATGAAGAGGAGAAACCGGTACAAGGTGTCTTCAACCTTCAGAGCTACACCATGAGCAGGAGAGGATTGTCGAAAGAAGCCTCGGGGATGACCGCCTCGCTGAGCTTCCTCTAACATATAAGGAAGAGGAGCCTGACCGAAAACTACCCGACACCACTTCCAGTAGAGTCGGGGAGGAGCGCCTGGCGACAAGCCAGCGAGCAGGCCACCGAGTCGATGCTCGAATGCTCCTAGACCCAGAGCTGGGAGCCACGCGTGCCTGCCAACCATGGGGGAACCCAGCAGCTTGAGCCTCCCATGGCATCATTCCTCCCCATCTTCATGAAACATCCTCTAACACCCATGGAGGACGAAAGTCGGCCAGTGTGGTAGAGCCCGATCTCTAAAGATCCTTCCTAGTGGCGGCAAAGCCACCGGGATGGATCACGAACCAAGACGCCTGATGGAGACAACTATTCTCTCACTCGGATAAGACATCGAGGAAAACTCAAAAGACAGGGAAGAAGTGGGGATGAGGCGCACTGCCCTCTTTTCCATCGACTTAAATAGACGGCATGAAGACAAAGGCGGAGAAGACGCGGTCGACATTCAAGATGGGCGCAAACTCTAAGACGCACTAGCAACCAAGAGGTAGAAGACATAATGGTTCAGTCTCCCAGGTGACACAAGACCCAGCAATGGTCACGGGAGGTAGATCAAACACACACGTACACTCCGCCATTTACTAACTACTTTCTCATAGCATAGGAGAGGTGAGGTGGCCAGGCGAAAGATTGAGCTGTGGGCACCAAATACAACAACGTATCCCGAGTAAGCCTCGAACCTCTCACCTTCATTATCTTGTAAATTCACGCACCTGCATTTTAGGGCGCACAACTATATGCGAGAGGGCACTGCTAGGATGCAACGTGGCTAGGGGAGGTCGATAGCCCCCTAGGATCACACGCCGAGCGGCCATGACCCTATGTCGAGCTTAGGAAACTCTCTATCAGGTCGGTCCTTAGAAGGGCTCAAGGCCACAAAAGGGATAGGGCCAGGGAGGAGATGGGCCCCCCATGGCTCTAATCGGTGGTATGGAGCCACATGACCATCTCTCCCTTTGTTTGAGTCATTCGCTTCGAAGTCTCCTAGGTTGACCCCTTTGGGGGGAGGCATCTTGCCCTCTAGCCACTGCGAAGGTGGTTGGAGACCAATGGGATTAACGGCCGATGATTTATGGGATGTCTCACACAAGGCACAACCGAACTCCATGTCGATTGGGGAGGATATCGGGTCCAGCACGGATTACCCATAGACCTTGATGAGGCGCACCACTCCGACCACGTGGTTACGGTGGACATTCCTCTCCCCATGTGGGGCGAAACCAAACCTACCTATAACAAGGCAACACGACCTCCCAGGGTCTATAAGGGCACCAAGGAAAAACAAAGTTAGGTCACCACGACCCCAAAAGAGGTTAGGGACAAGCCCCGACCAACCCCCCTATGACCCGGGTCTCTGACCTAAGGCCTGCTTCGGAGACTAAAAACTGTTAGGGGTCCATGACCTATCCAGGAGAGATCAATGAAGCAAGAGGCTGGGGTGATGTGCAATGCGGAACCCAAAGCGTGATCATGGCTCGGTCACGCAGAAGAGACAGAAGGTCCAAGACCTACGAGCCAAATGGGCGTTCACAAAAAACCTCATGACCACAAAGGAAGAGGTCGAGAAAACACTTTCTCACGCCAAACCAAAAACCGCAACCCTGATCTCATGACCCGGGGGCTCACCACAGGTGCAAAGAGAATGTACAGAAAGGGTCATTATTTTCACCCAACTCCAAGCAGTACAAGAGCAGTCGAGCCACTTGAGATGCACTGAGCCATGGCATCATTGCTAAGGCAGCGCTGTCGGGGGCCCCAAGACGCCTACTACAGGTGCGGGAGGAAAAGATGCAAGAAATCACCTCCTACTCCTCCCCGTAGCACCCCAGCCTTATAGGTAGGGGCGCGCAGGGAAGAAAAAATGGGGCAGGAATAAGCCTTCAAGCCACCACCATCAAGCTTCGAAAAGCATGAAGGGGACACTATGGGACGACAACGCCTCCCTCGAACTTAAGGCAGTATTCCAAAGCCATCTACAAGTACGGGGAAAAACTAGAAGTTGTCCTTGGTGCTCGTGCTCTGGCAACCCGAGACCTACGGGTCCGGGTAAGCGCTTGGATCATGAGACCCTATGGTTAGCCTAAGCACCACCCTGGTCCTTCCCTGCTCACAAAATCCCTTCTAGCACCAGTTGTTGGAAGGGCGACACTAGCTCCAGCCACCATAGGAGACCCCAAAAGGAACACCCGACGGGAGCCATGCGGTCCCTCCTGAGCTTTTCTCTCCCATTTCCTCTCTCTCTCAGCAGGAAGGTGGGAGATGATCTATAGACGCACCGATGTATGACTCAAATGGCGGGGAGACCAGTACTTATAGGGCCAGGGGGGACAGAGTAGCTCGAAACCCCCTCACCGCATGGTGAACCATGAAAGGTCATGAACAGTAACGGATGCCCGCGTAAGGACGAAAAGTCTAGACCTCCCTAAAGGCTGGACCGATGCAACATCGACGAGACCACATGGCCCCGCCTAGGTCATGGACCTCGATGAGTGGCATGTTAACACGATAAGGATCAGCCATCATGTACCACTTCAACAAGACTGGGCGGGGCGCAATGTCAACCTACCGCCCTGAACACACCAAGCCCGAAAGGGGTCAAGAGGCAAAGCTCGGAAAGGCCACGACCGCGAGCCCGTGACCTAACGCACGTGCGTACCAGCGCTTTCACGATCATTTCATGACCGCAAAAATGCTTGGGGGCTACTATCAGGGTTGTAACCTCGGGGTATCTTAGAGCACTGACAAGTTAGCAGGCCATGCAGCCCACAACTTACCTGTTACCGAATGCCCGAGCGACCAAGGCCCAGCTAAGCCAAGCATGCCAAGGCTAGGGTTGGTGCAGGGTTGAGATAGCGGACTAGAGGGGGGTGAATAGTCCTTTCTAAAATTAATCGCGCCGTTTAACCAAAACAAATACAGAATTAAAACTATCGGTCTAGCCAAGACTACACCCCTCTATCTAAGTTCACAAGCACCTTATAAATATCATAATTAGGCAACAAAGGTGCCGGGCTAGCTAGAGCTCACCAAATTAATTCTAGAGTAAGGTCACACAAACCTATGCACTAGTACTTTGGCAACCGGGGAGCTCCTACACAAGCTAGTGATGCAAAAGTATAGAGCTCCTAAGCTCACTAGCAATGCTCAATAACAAGGCTACACCAGCCAAATTAGAGAGCGCAAATTACTTAGCTACACAAACTAAGCAATGTGACTAATAAGGTTACACAAACCAAATTTGTCATGCAAGGGAGCTACTTCTATGTTATACAAGCAAGAAGGTGTAACACCCTAAAATTTGCCTCTTTTGAAATAGAGTTAAAATGATTTAAGTTGGAATTTTTGTGCACATGAAATATAGGAAAATAAAAATTTTCATTAAATTAAAACTCATCATAAGGTAGCAACATGTTTGAGCATACATGCCATTGCATTTGATTTATTTGGTTGAGGGGTTTTGATTGAAAATTTAAAATGGATTAAATTGCTTTGAAGTAAAAGAAAAGAAATAAAAGGGAATTAGGAAATAAAAGAATTTAAAAAGGTGTAAGATTTATTTTTGGGAAACATACTAAAATTCCTCATTTTTACTTGAATTGAAAAGTGTGTTTGAAACTCCATTTTAATTTGACTTTGGTCATGTTTGAATTTGGTTTTGAAAACGAAATAGGAAAAAAATCTCCTTTTCTCATTCCTGGCCCGGCCCGCTCCTTTCCTCCTCCCCATGGCCTGCTCCGCTCCCCTTCCCGGCCTCGGCCCGCTGCTGGCAGCCCAGCACGTGCCTTCTTCCCTTCCCTTTCTCCTGCGCACCGGCCCGTTCCTCGTTGGCCCGCTCCGCGCCTCCCTTTTCCCTTCAAGGCAAGGCCATTCAATTAACGCGTAACGGCCCGTTCAGGCGCTTTGCTTGGCCTTCACCCCGCGACTCCATGCAATGCACCGCACCCGCATGCCTGGTGTCTCTCCTTTCCTCTTGCTACGACGTGGGGTCCGCACGTCAATGCCGCCTCCCTCCACTTTCCTATCTTCCCCGACGCTCCTTTCCTTCCCAGCCACCGCCGATGGCGCTGCTTCCACGGTAGGCCACCGATCCTCCGCGCATGCAAGGAAGGCTACCAATCCGCCTGTCTTCCACTTCCCTATCATCTACAGCGCCCCGACCCTCCTATAAAACCCGAGCTCGAGCCTCCTTCTTCTCTCTTTGCTCCGTTCGCCACTCAAGCTCGCCACTGCCGTCGTAGCCCCGCTGCTCCAGTGCCTAATCGACGACGACGACGTGTCTAGGAGCTCCGCCGCGACCCACCGGTGCCCTAGGTACCCCAAATTCTTCGATTTGACCTTCATTTGCTCGGATTCATCCTCACCCACGCCACTTACTCTCTCTCCAGCCGCCACCGTCGATGAACCACCCCTTCGGAGGCCTTCTAGACGCCGCAACCACCCCGATCCGACTCGTGGTGAGCTCCCGAACCTCCTCGATCCCTTCACGTCGCATTTAGTGCACAGGAGTGCCGTATCGGCGAGTTCCTGTGCTGCCAACAATGGCACCGCCATGGGGAATGCCGCCCTGACATGCTCCCCATCCCCATTCGGTATCCCAGTGATCTCGCAAGGTCTTGCGCTTCACGTACGTGCTTTCGGCTTCGACCGGGGAAGTCCGGAACACCCTCCCGACGCTCGCCGCCGAGAACGGTTCGCCACTGGCAATGGCAGGCTCACCGGAGACGCCGTGTAGCCACCGGAGATAGTTCAGTGCCTCCTGTGCCGTCGGATGCATGGTGGATGGCCGAGATTGCGTACCCCTTCGGGGTTACGTAATTGGTCCACCGTGGACCCACGAACCCGGTGCACGGTGACGCGTCAGCACTGGTCCGCGCACGCGTGGTGCACCGCACCAATTCCCGCGCGCCATGTGGCTGCCCAGTCAGCGTCGCAGTCAACATCTAGTCAAGCCGCGCACGTTTTGCAATTAAGACCCTCTATTTTCGGTGAATTAACCCGCAGTCCAGATCAGTTCAAAAGAATTGTTTTTCAGTCCTGTTTTTATTCACTTTAGACCCTGTAGTTTCCATAAATAGTACCCATAGTCCAGCAGCTGTGTAATTTCATATTTTTAATTGTTTTAATTCAAAAATAAGTTCAAGTTATTTACAGAAATGCCACTGAACCTTATTTCATGCGTAACTTTGCGTTTTAAGTCCGATTTGATCCGTTCAAATTGCGTTAGGACCGTATTTGTGTTTTCTACATGTTTATCGTACTATTAGGCATGTTTTCAATATCTAAAATTCATGGGTAGATTTAATCTATTATCTAACTATAGGAAAACTTGTTTAAATCATAACTTATTTATTTTAACTCCGAAATAGTCCGTTTAAGGTGCGTTTGTTTTATAACGATGAGATCTACGCGTTAGTAATAGTGTTTACTATATTGTTATTTCTGAAATAACATGGTTTAAATCATATCTTGATTAATGATTATGCAACTGGATTTTATAAACAAAATATGACTTGTTCTTCTTTAGTTTTATAATTCAAATCTAAAATTGACTTAATTTAATCTATATTATTTATAAAATATCTTTTATATATGAATTCATGTGGTTAAATAAATGAAGCCTATAGTTTTCTTTTCCACGTATAAAGCAAAATCTCTCGATAGTTGTAACTTTTCAACCGTAGCTTCGATTAGAGTGCTTCTCGCGACTGTGTGTTCGTAGCAATGCATAGAATCGTATTTCAATCTCTTTTACTTATTTTCTATGATTGGTGTATTGTTCTGATATAAATGCAACTGTATGCTATGCATGTATGTGTATGGGTGTTTGTGTGGTGTTCTACGATTACGTCCAGTCAGTGAGATATACATGGTGATCCAGAAGAAGAAGGACGTTGAAGATTAAAGCTTACCGAAGGATCGGTATTTAAGGCAAGTGTACCAAAGGCCCCTTGTTACCTATAAACTATTACCATTCATATTCATGCATGTGTCTAATTTGAAATACCTTTAAGGACTTTACCTAGATGATTACTTGTACCACGTATCCTTGATACCTAGGGTTTTTGGGTAGGCATTTTGGTTAGATGCTGCAGCGCTAAACATAAAATAATTGTTAAACATGACTAAAGGCTATATGTAATGTGATAAAATGAAGCTTTGTAGTAACTGATAGCGGGCTAGAGTACGGGTTTGAGTACTCTAGTGCCTCTCCATAAGGACTTAATCCTAAAGCAGCAACCCAGGAGGTTCCGTACAACCCCGAGTGTCATATGGCTCTAACTTTAACCTGTTAACTAGATTGTACTAGCTCGTCTGTAGCTCCAGTAGGGTAAGAGGGTATCTTTCCTTTTTCTGCTAGGGTGTGTACCATGCTGCGATGCCCACGCGTTCCACTCCTGTGTAGCTATGACTTGTTAGTGCAACTAGCTAAGGGTTTTATAATGAAACCCTGCCACACTTCCTGGGAAGAGGTGTAGTGGGCCTTGCAAACCCCGGCATTGGGAATCACGGCTCGGTGGGTAAAGATGTACAATTTCTGCAGAAATATTTGACCTATTATAATAGCCATGCTCATGGATACGAGCGGTCTGGATCCTTCAAGATTAGTGGTTACTGTGGATGGTGGATGGTTGGGAATTGAGATAAACTTGACTATACTTTAATATCACTTGAGAATTGGGACTGTTCATTAAAGTAGTGATTCAAGATGCTAAAACTTGATCAACTAAAATTACAAACCGCAGTCAAACAGTGTCAAGCCTTTTGAGCCTCATAGATCCCTTTGATATACTTGCTAAGCATGGTGAGCTTACACTTGCTTTACATCTAATGAAAATCCCGGATGGGTACCAGATTGCTGGTTTGGAGGAGTCAAGCTTGTGGTCAACCAGTCAATCGTCCCTGTGGATTTGGAGTCTTCGCTAGAAGATCGGAGTTGACTTTTCGCTGTCTATACTTTGAGGTTATTTTCCCTTTACTAATACGTTATGTAATAAGTATTGTCTCTTGATATTACCCTTATTTGTGGCTATATGTGAGATTTGACTTCCTGGGCTCACATATAGTGTGTATCTGGTTTTTGCCTTTAAAACTGGGTGCTACAGAAGGTAACTAGAAAGCTACACAAGCAAACTAGTTACAAGAGCAACTACACAAGAACAATGTATGAAATGTAAATACAAGCTTGTGTTGCGCGGAATGCAAACCACCGATAAGATGATGAAGACAATGTTGACACGGTAATTTTCTCCCGAGGTTCACTTGGTTGCCACCAAGCTACGTCCCCGTTGTGCTGACTGCTCACTTGGTGGTTCGGCAGCTAATTGACATCACCCACAAAAGTGAGGGTAGCTCAATGACATGCTCAACTAGAGTTGCTCTTCGCGATCCCCATGGGGTGAGCACAACCCCCCTCACTAATCCTCCTCCGGAGCACTGCACAATCTTCTCGCATGCTTCAACGGAGTCACAAGCCACCAAGCCATCTAGGAGGTGGAAACCTCCAAGAGGAACAAGCACCACCGGCTTGCAACTCGATCACCTAGTGCCACTCGATGCACCCCCATGATGCAATCGCACTAGAATCGCTCACTCACTCGATTGGATGATCACTATCAAGCTCAAGTGAGTTAGAGGGCTCCCAAGCACAACTACACAAGCCACCAAGGCTTAAGGGTGCTCAGCAACCAGCCCAAGCTCCACCTCGATTTATAGCCCCCAAGCTAAATACACCCATTGGAGCAAAGCTACTGGTTTCTGCGAGGGCACCGGACACGGTGGTGCCCTCCCCAACCGTCGAATTCCAACAGGGTCACCGGATAGGGGTGGTGGTGGCACCACCCTAGGGGTGGCGGTGACCACCCTAGGTGTGGCGGTGACCACCCAGGCCAACCCCGAAGTCACCAATCTCGAGTAAAAAGGGGCGGTGCACCGCCCTAGGCATGGCGGTGCCTGGCGGTGACCCCCTCGGCAACCCCTCCTCTCTGTCGAAAAGCGGCGGTGCCACGATGGTGCATCGGACACCCCCATGGCGGTGCACACCTGCACATGGCGGTGCACACCGGACATGGCGGTGCCCTTGTGCTTCTGCGCGTGCTCTCGGCCACTGCCAAATGGTCACCGGACACAGACACAGTAGGCGGTGCCACCGTGTTGATGGTAGTTAACAAATATAATAAACCATCAATATAACATACATAAGGGCATAAACATAATCACCAACGAAGGTCTAGGGTTTTAAACTAATAAATTCCACAAATTTTGGTGAAACTATATTTTCTCAGGGTTTATCTAGAAAACAGTCAAGGTGGACCAAGATGTCAGATTTAATTAATCTTATCCACAGCAAAACGGACACCAAAAGGTTCTAGAAGACTCGAGAGGACTCCACACCGAAGTGGAGGGTGAGACACCCCCGGCCCCACCTGTAGGCCGGTCGGCCCCTGGGGCCCACCTATCAGCCCCCCATTGTTATGTCGGTTCTCCACCACCTCCTAGGTTGCATCTATGTCATCCTTTAAGTCGGTTTGATCCAAGGGCTCACGATGGACGCTTTGGCCTATATATACTAGCCCCTGCCACCCCCTGAGGCATATACTACAGAAGTCATTTAAGAAGACAGAAACCCTAATCATCCTCAATGCTCCACCATATTCTAGGGCATAGCTAGTTAGGCTAGGTTTAGAGGGAGGCAAGTAGGCTTGGCTTGGATTCCCGATCGTGTCAAGAGCGTGGTTTGGTATAATCTTTGTACCCCCTCTCTTTTGTACCTCCATTATTTTTATATGCTAGTTACAATTGTTATGACAATATTAGTATTCATCTTATTCATGTTCTTTGTTATAATGTTCAACGTCTACTTTGATTATATACTTAGTATAGCTAGTTTATCATTATATTTATGCATAAGTTCATATAGCGCTCACTCTAAAGTACACGGGGTGGGTGGTAGACATTGTGTAAGTGTGGTGCTTAAACGTTGTTTACCTGCAGATACACCCTATTTTCTAGGTCATGTGGTAGATAGCGGATGTGACACTCCCGTTGAGTCCTTTGTAGTCCACTCCCCGAATATAGGTGAAAGTAGGGTCCGGTTACGAAGGAAGAACAAGCTTTGTTCTTAATCTACCTTAGTAATATCCCTTATGTGTAGATATAAGGATAACCTTAGCCATGACTACTAGGTGTAATTGCACTAATCAATTTATGCTTTTACTTGTAATTAAGAATGACTTAGGAAGTATTCCTCTAATATTCTACTTGACCATGCTAATGCCATAGAAAGGAGTACTTTGAGTGATTTATCATTATTGATGATCAATACTTATCATATATATATATATATATTATCCTATGACTTACCCCTGTTATGAGTAGAATATTGGTTATGGTTTACTTCTCCATCAATAGTATAAGTTATTAATACATGTCCATGCTAGATCTTTCATGTGGTAAAAATATAAATAATGCTACCTAGAATACTCCTGGGTGAAGTCCTACAATGGTATAATTATCTATGCGCTTGCAGATCCTTTTCATTCATATATTTATATATTCTTTCTAGTCACATAAATTAATAAAGAACTACTTAGTATTATTCTAGTAGTAATGCTACATAGTACCAACAAGGATCTCTGGCATCATCACTAGGGATGACAACCTAGTAAAGTAATGTTAGGAAATATAGGTTTATAATAGGTGGCTACTAAACAAGTGATAAGTTAATAAATACCAACAAGCATTTTTGGCGCCGTTGCTGGGGAAGGTAGCTAGGCAAAGAAAGTATTGATAAACTTATACTTATTGATATGATCGAGAAAACCATTGACCTATGCTCAAGCAGCCATACCCTTGTTCTGTCTAGTTTTATATCTTATACATGGAAATGTATGACCGGTTTTGATCTTCCAACAAACTACATTAAAGATCCGAAGCACTACTAAAGAGAACTAAGGCTAAACTCAAGAAAGTTTTAGCTTTAGAGTCGGAAGACAAACAAATAAGGTGAAGCTTAACACTAGAATTTAAAACCATGGTTGACAGGACTCTCCGTGAATTCTCTACTCCGACTATGGCCAACATCCGTTCTAGACCGATATTCAATGTCGGAGATAATGGATTCGAGCTCAAGCCAGCCCTCATTAACATGGTGCAAGCAAGCCTATTTTGTGGAAAGGCACTTGAAGATGCAAGTGCACATCTCCAACACTTCTTGGAGATCTATAGCACTTTCACCATCAAAAAGAGTGACCCAAGATGCCATACTACTTTGCCTCTTCCCATTTTCACTCTTGGTGAAGGCAAAGCAATGGTTCTATGCCAACAAAGATAGAAATACTACATGGAATAACTATTCCACTGTCTTCCTAGCAAAGTTCTTTCCTATGGGCAAGACCAATGCTCTGCGTGGGAGAATCTCAAGCTTTCAGCAACAACATGATGAATCTATCCCTAAGGCATGGGGACTCTTTCAAGATTACATTGTGGAATGTTCTCATCATGGGATGGAGAATTGGCTACTCGTGCAAACTTTCAACCATGGGTTGACCAACAGTACCAGTGAGACTATGGATGCTGCTGCTGGAGGTGCAGTCCTATCACTCACCATACCTGCTGCAACAGTTCTTGTGGAGAAGATGGCCTCCAACCAAGGTTGGAATGAAGAACGTCTTTAGACCTGCAAGAGAGGTGGAGGTATGCATCAACTCAAGGAGGTAGACATGTTGTCTGCCAAGATGGACCTGATGATGAAGAAGCTTGAAGATCGAGACAATGAGAAGCAAGAAGTCATGCACATTCATGATTCTCGCATGACATGTGAAGAGTGTGGAAATACTGGGCATTCAGGGAATAGCTGTCTTCAAACCTAAGAGGATGTGAACTTTGTCAACAATAGCAACTATTTTCGTCCTCAACAGAATCAAGGATGGAACCAGCAATAGAGATCGAACTACCAAGGTAACTATCAAGGTAATAATTTTAATAATTTCAATCAACCACCCTTGAGAGAATTAATTGCTAGCCAATCCAAACTTATGGAGAGATTATCTAAAAAGGTAGCTACCAATGATAAAATTCTAGAGAACATAAATAATAGAATGGATAGCTTTGCATCTGCCATTAAGAACCAGCATAGCTTTAATAAAATGATAGAATCACAAATAGCTCAGTTGGTAGCTGCTATTCCTCTGTTCGACAAAGGTAAGATTCCAAGGCAACCGGAAGATCTAGAAACTACAAATCTTGTTGATATTTACAATACAACATATTATTATATACAACCATCGATGGGAAGGTGGATAGACTATACCTTGCCTGAAAAGAAGAGCGATCCAGAGAGACCTGTCATCCCCATCGCCATCGGACGGCACATTTTCCAAGAAGCTATTTGTGACTTCAGAGCAAGTGTCAACATCATGCCTAAGGTAATTTATGATCAAATTAATGGAGATACTTTGTTGTACACAAATATGCGTTTATAGCTTACAGATCAGTCACTTTATTACCCTAGGGGAGTTCTTGAAGATGCCATTGTTCGAGTGGGACAATCATATGTTCCCATAGACTTTGTGGTTCTAGAAACAGGTGGAGATATAAGGGCACCTATTATTTTGGTCCGACCTTTCTTAAGCACTACAAAAGCCATCATCTATGTGAATAGTGCCAAGATCTGCTTCACAATCAATGATAGAAAGAAGAAGTTTTCTTTTAAGAACCACATTCTGTAATCTCTGGACATTCGCAGACACCATACCTGCCTGAAGAGACAACAGTGAAGAAGAAGAAGAACAACAACAGAGAAGGACGAAGAACAAGGCCAGGCAGCCTCAAGAAGAATCAGTTAACATGATCAACACACTTCGATCAGAGTACGACCACCTCCTCGCTTCACCATTCCTTGATAAGAAGGATGACCAGACGTACCCATGATTGAGTGTACCATTGGACAAAGAATTTTTCACAAGACCCTCTGCGATATTGGGTCGAGTGTCAATATAATGTCCAAGGTAATGTATGAATACTTATTCGGTGATGAACCTTTGTTCCCTATATATATGTAATTGCAGATGGCGGACCAACCAATCTGATTTTTCGAAGGAATAACAAAAGATATCATGGTAAGAATACATGACCAGTCTCCCCTAGCCGACTTCATGATTCTAAACATGGGAGAAGAAAAAGATGATACACCTATTATATTGGGAAGACCGTTCCTCAACACAACCAACACAATCATCTATGTCGGATCTAGACAAGTCCACTTCGAATTCCCTGAAGAAAAGGTATGTTGTTATTTCAATAGTTATACCACTTATGAATAACCCAAGAAGACCCGCTCTAGGAGGAGACATCGATCATCCCAACGCCGTAAGAATCAACCTCCAAATAATAAATGGAAAGAAGATGAAGAACCTGAAGAAGTTATGAAACATGAACCTACTCCGTCTAAGTCAAGCCCACAGATCAAGCAGGTATAGAAAGTGAAGGTGACATCACCATCAGAGACACCGTCACAAGATGTGCAACCATCTAGGTCTCCATCGTTGAGACCAAATAATGCACTCGAAGCGTGAAGAACTTTTCTCCAGCCAAGTCCTATTCGGAGGACTTAAAAATACGAACCTAGCTAGCAGTGAGGTAACATCGATAGTTATCCATATTTAGTTTTTAGTATTGCATGAATTACTTTTCACTTTAGCATATTCATTTTTCTGCATTAGCATTGCATTTAGAAAAGGAAGATAAAAAGTTTTATGACTGCATTACATCATTGCATCATAAAGCCTAAGCCCCATGTGAAAATTTTTCTGGTGTGTAAAAGCCCAAAGGAGTATTCACTATAGTGGCATAAAAAAATAATATATATCACGCATGCATATTTTCTTTCTGCATTATATAAATAAGAAAATCTAAAAAATATATATTAAATAGACATCCTGCTAGAACTTTGCCAATTAGGAAATCTGTCAAAAACCCCAAGGATAATAAATCTCTAAATGACTGACCGCTAACCCTTTATCCTAATCTATGCCAAGAGTTTTGGTGCTCTTGTTGGAGTATTTTGCAGGATGATCAAGAGTAAAGCCATCTATCCGAAGTATATTTTCCTAAACTTTCGCTACACTCGCTGCACAAGGAACACAACTTCTAGACGGATGAGAAAGACTTCTACTAGTAGACTCACTCTAAGAAAGACCAAAAGAACATCCAGCTTGGGGGAGGAGCATCCCCCATGTATCTAGCTAAGTATTTCTTTCCTTTTGGTTTTACTATTTTTAAGTTTACTTCATATTTGCTAAAGAAATAAAAAGATGCATAACAAATTAAAAGCAAAATAAAAATGTATCTTAGCTATATATATATATATTAAGGTGTGATCTTAAATTTTGAAAATAAAATAAAAGGGTGTGTTAAGTTTTCTTTAAGTTTGATTTTTAAGAGATAAATAAAAGGACTCTGAGAATAATCTCTTGCAATGAAAATGATGAATAGTTGTTGTATCGTAATTCTTTTCAAGTACCTAGTTTTCAGCCTTGAATTCTTCTGAGTTTTGGATATGACTGTTTTGATATAAAATTTACTCTGAACTTGAAACTCGTGGGTAACATATGCTTGATCTAAGTCTAGGTAATTGACGGATATGATATGAGAAGGTCTGAGCTATTGTTTATCTTGTTCCAAGTGACACTAAAGTTCTAGAGATTTATCTTTTGAAAAACATAAAAATCCTACATGATGAGCTCATGTATGACAAAGCTTGAAATCCTACCAGAGCCATATATGATATTTAGATTAGAAAAACTTCCACCTATATGTTGCTTGTATTGCATTGAGTTTAGTCAAGCTTTGTTGACCCTTATGAGAGGTTTGTCATGCTCTTAAAATCAAGATCACATACACACCACCCAAATATGCACTACTCCTACACTGGGGGTAGACGCAACAACATGCCATTCCATCTAGATCCACCCAAAAAAATATTTTACTCCTACACTGGGAGTAAACACCAAAAATATTCTTGATAGGATATCCACCAAATAAATGCTTCAAAGTTCTTGTTGCTATCTCTCAAAAGTTCTGTTGCAGAAAAGAAGCATGTGGCTATGCAAAAGTTATTCAAAAAAAGAAAGATAAGAAAAATGGATAAGTGTCCGAGATATTTAAAACAATGGGTACTTAGATGCTCGCCCAAAAAAACGGGAGAAGAAAAGATGAATAAGATAGCCCATGTTTTCTTGTAAAGTTATTTCCAAGTTTTAAAAGAAAGATATGTTTTCAAGGTGTATAGTAGAATTAGGATAGCCACCAAATATATCCACATACATCCACACACATGCACATCTTGATTTGATTATATGACTCAACTCTCTTTGGATCCGAGGTTTGACTTTACAATATATATATTGCAAGTATGCTCTTTCATGCTTTTTCCACTCATATGAGCTCCACATAAACTTTAGTTGTAGGAAGAGGAGGCATAACATTGCTATTGTCTTGGTGAGGATCCACAAATATCACATATATTGAGAGACTTGAGAGTGTCATACAAAGGAAGCTCTAAGTTTTATTTAAAAAAACTATAAAAAACTCTAGAATAATGGTTGAGCAAAGAACTTGAGACATAGTGCTTGACTTGATTGTTCTATCTTTCAATTGTTCAAGACCCAAGTGAAGGCTAAGAAGCCCCATGGTTAAATGTAATATAGGTAAGTTTGAAGTCAGATCGGTTTATTCCAATCCGGAGGAGAATTCTTGTTTGAACGCATGTGTACTCTTGAGGAGTGAAAGCATCGACGCAACTCCTCATCCATTTACTAAGTTTAGCTTTGCTAAGGGACTAGCAAAGGTTAAGTTTGGAGGAGTTTGTTGATGGTAGTTAACAACCATTATAAACCGTCAATATAACATACATAAGGGCATAAATATAATCACCAATGAAGGTCTAGGGGTTTAAACTAACAAATTCCACAAGTTTTGGTGAAACTATATTTTCTGTACAGGGTTTATCCAGAAAACCGTCAAGGTGGACCAAGATGTCAGATTTAATTATGTTTATCCATAGTGAAATGGACACCAGAAGGTTTCAGAAGACTTGAGAGGACTCCACACCGAAGTGGAGGGCAAGACGCCGCAAGGTGGGACCGCCTGTAGGCTGGCCGGCCCCTAGGGCCCACCTATCAGCTCCCTATTGTTATGTCGGTTCTCCACCGCCTCCTAGGTTGCATCTAAGCCGTCCTTTAAGTCAGTTTGATCCAAGTCTCACGTTGGACGCTTCGGCCTATATATACTAGCCCTGCCACCCCCCTGAGGCATATACTGCATAAATCATTTGAGAAGACAGAAACCCTAATCATCCTCAGAGCTCCTCCATATTCTAGGGCATAGCTAGTTAGGCTAGGTCTAGAGGGAGGCAAGCATGCTTCACTTGGATTTCCAATCGTGTCAAGAGCGTGGTTTGGTATAATCTTTGTACCCTCTCTTTTGTACCTCCATTATTTTTATATGTTAGTTACAATTGTTATGACAATATTAGTATTCATCTTATTCATGTTCTTTGTTATAATGTTCAACGTCTATTTTGATTATATACTTAGTATAGCGAGTTTATCATTATGTTTATGCATAAGTTCGTATAGCGCTCACTCTAAAGTACACAGAGTGGGTGGTCAACATTGTGTAAGAGTGGTGCTTATACATTGTTTACCTACGGATACACCCTATATTATGGGTCATGTTGTAGATCGCGATGTGACACTCCCGTTGAGTCCTTTGTAGTCTACTCCCCGAATATAGGTACAAGTAGGGTTCAGTTACGAAGGAAGAACAAGCTTTGTTCTTAATCTTTGTTAGTAATATCCCTTATATGTAGATATAAAGATAACCTTAGCCATGACTACTAGGTGTAATTGCACTAATCAATGTATGCTTTGACTTGTAATTAAGAATGACTTAGGAATTATTCCTCTAATATTCTACTTGACCATGCTAATGCCATATAAAGGAGTACTCTGAGTGATTTATCATTATTGATGATCAATACTTATTATATATATATATCTTATCCTATGACTTCCCCTGTTATGAGTAGAATATTGGTTATGGTTTACTTCTTCATCAATAGTATAAGTTATCAATACATGTCCATGCTAGACCTTCCCTGTGGTAAAAATATAAATAACAATATCTAGAATACTCCCGGGTGAAGTGCTACAATGGTATAATTATACCTTGTCTCAACTTGTAGATCCTCTTAGTCGCAAGAATGCGGTGTCTACAAGTAAAGTAGCAATGTCTAAACTTTCAACAAACAAAACCCCATCTCTTTGTGGCAGCTCTGTAGATCCTTTTAATTCATATATTTATATATTCTTCCTAGTCACATAAATTAATAGAGAACTACTTAGTATTATTCTAGTAGTAATGCTACGTAGTACTAACAAGCATCTCTAGCATCATCACTAGGGATGACAACCTAGTAAAGTAATGTTAGGAGATATAGGTTTATAATTGGTGGCTACTAAACAAGTGACAAGTTAATAAATACCAACACACCGCCAAGGCAGGGCGGTGCCACCCTAACTCCACCTTCTCGGCCTTGTCCAGCCTCGGGCACCTTCACAAGGGTGGTGGTGCACCGGACAGCTAGGGGCAGTGCCTAGGGCAGCAGCCTAAGCCCAGTTTCACCTTCTTCCTTCACCTTTTGACTTCTCCTTTACAAATGTGCTAACACCACCTAGTGTACACCACCATGTGCAAGCTTGTTAGTTTTTCATAAACATTTCCCAAAGGATTAATCACTCAATTCACCACGCCACTCAATCCTAACATGTATGCAAAGTTAGATCGCTCAAGTGGCACTAGATGACCGATATGCAAACAAGTTTACCCCTCTTGATAGTACGACCATTTATCCTAAACCCGGTCATCAACTTCTCTACACACCTATGACCGGTGAAATGAAATGCCCTAGGTTATACCTTTGTCTTGCGCATTCCATTCTGTTTTTTCTAATGTTGATGCAACACATGCACCAACCAATCACTAAATGATATGATCCACTTCATATCATCATGTGACCGCATTTTTCATCGATCTTAACTTCACTTGCTCTTCACCGTTGCCTCAGTCCATCACCGCCAAGTCATCACTCAACTTGCCCTTCACACTTGCAACCGGTCCATCGAGTCAAGTCTTGTCTTGATCTTCTCCACCTTGATCACATGACTCCATGTCATGTCTCATATGTAATAAGCTCCTTCATCACATGTGTGAGCTTTGCAACATCTCCAAGCCATTTCACTTCTATGGCATATATTGCTCACACACATGTACCTATAGACTAATCATCTATGTATCTCACATTAAACATAATTAGTCCACCTAGGTTATCACTCAATTACCAAAACCAAACAAGGACCTTTCAATCAGACACAACCCCTTAACCATATGGCGCCCACAAGACACACGACCTCTCCTCTATCATGACCCCCAGAAGGGGTGGAGAGAGGTCGCGCCTAGCTAAACATGCCTGGTCTAACAGAAACAAGCATGCCGAACTGACCCCACAAGGACCGAGGGGGCAGTAGTCACCTTGAATTGGTCAGACACCATCCCTACACCACGCCGCACCGATAAGACAATACCGCATAGCAGAGGCAACGGGTACAAAACATACCATCCAGATACGAACCGACAAGATGAATGTACGATCCCACCCACTATAGGATGGGATCCACGATGAAGGTCACAACACAGGATCCATCCAGACCGGCTGAAAGCCCTGACCCCAATGATCGGGTCATGGCCCTTAGTCCCATGAAGCGACTAGGCAATCGATGACCCGGGATGGCTACCAACTCTCGTACGATGCCCTGGGAAACCAGGAGATGGTGATGAAGGCCATGACGGGTACCATGTTGCACAGGATGGCCGACGAACCACCATCAAGACCACAGTGCCACCACGGTCGGCACAGTAGCGCCACACCACACATTGTCGCAACACGTCCAGAAGACCATGACGATAGCCACGACCGAACATGCATCAGAAGATGGTGTAGCTTGCAAGCCAAGTTAGCTAGGACCTCCCTCAGGCTCTTGACCCTTCGGTTGGGAGAACCTCCAGCTTTGTATGTGCCCTGGCCCTGAACTCTATATAAGGGCAGCTAGGGCACCCTCTCCAGACATTTTCTGAATCCTCTACCATTCCATTCATTCACCATTGTAGTAGGGCTCCTGGAGCTTCTCTTCGGGTAGCCCTTCGCCTAGCATAGGTTCTTCCATCTCTTCCACCTTTCTTGCACCCCCATTGTAAGAACTTTAGAGCATTCAAGTAAGGAACACGCACTCGATCATCTCTGAGACTGGACATAAGGCTCCGGCCTAAACCAGTATAAATCTTCGTGTCTATTAGGTGCTACCATCGCCTTCCTAGAGCAGCGCGGCAATCGTATAAATTTACTAGTCCGGTTTAAAAAGCACCGACACAACCTCTCTAGGTTGGGGAACATGAGTTCATTTGCACTATCCTTGCCATAGGAGTATATCGTGATCCACTCTTCTAAGTTTTCCATGCAATCCAGTATGAATTCTTTAAGTTGAAGAAAGGTTCTTTCTCCACCATACAAACCTTCATCAATTTTAGTTATGCTATCCATTCCTCCAATAACTAGCTCTTGCAATCTTGGTAGTTGACCAAACGGTGGTAGGCTGTTACACTTGGGCATGTCCGTAAATATTATTGTGACAAGATAGGGGAGATAAGAAGTGATTCCCATCAGCCAGGCTAGAAAACCAACACTATTCTAGCCTTGTATGTCAAACTTATTTAAGCTGCTTGGTGGCACTAGCTCTTTCAACACTTCTATGTCCTCAACAAATCTATTGGTATCTTTAGTCCATTGAAATTTCAGCTTTTCTATCCATATTTTGTCCATCAGTTTCATTGCACGTGCCTCTTTTCTAGACTTCACATTTCCTAGCCTACTTATCGCTAACTCATTAGGATTTGTATCTTGGAGCAGAAGGAGGCTGTTGCTTGATTCATCATCACCATCTTGGACCACAAAGTATGGCAACAATGCCACATTGTTGTTGAAATTCAACTGATGTAGGAGAGAGTTATGTATACTACAATTCTTCACAATTATAATCTTAAGATTCATTTTGTCAATTTCACCTCTACTTTTTGGAAGCTGATATAGTAGCACGCAATGCGTCAAATCCAGTGTGTGCAGCTTTTTGAGCCAACCAAAACTTTTTGGTACACTACATAGACTGATATTCTCAGACAAGTCCAGGTTGTCTAGATTGGAAAGGGTACTGATACACTCAATGAAGGTTTTTTTTTAATGTAGGGGGGTTGCCCCCACCCTAATCTCAATGAAGTGAAGGTTTTTTTGAATGCCACCGGGGTTGGGTTGGCCCCCACTTGAATCTCAATGAAGTTGTAGATTTGATTTTTCATTTGGACATTGAAGGTAGTTTGATAAATTTAAATACCTCAGCTCCTTGAGGCAACCCAGTGATTCTAATATACCTTGAACATGGAAGCAGTATGATAAATCCATGTGCACCAAAATTTTCAGGTTCCCAAATATTCTCGGCAATTATTCTATCCAACCATAACCTGACAGGTTTAAATATTTTAGTTTGGTGAAACTGCCCAATGCTTCAGTCAGCTTTTTTAGATATGAAGATCAAGAAGATAAGTTCAAATATTCCAGTTTGGTGAGGGTGCACAAAACTTCTCCTTTTAGCCACCCTTGAAGATATGAACTGTCAAATAAGTTCAGATATTGAAGCTCCATGAGGCTGTCCAATGCCCGTGGAAGCTCACCAATATTTAGGCAATATGACAAGTTCAAATATTGCAGTGTTGTGAGATTCCCTAGTAATCCAGTTACACCTCCCCCTCTCTCCTCCTCAAATCAATGGAAAACAATTCTTGGAGGGGCTCTAGGGGCTCCATGGGATCAGCGGTGGTAGGGGGCTTGAGCCCCTCCCTCTGTCCCACCGCTAGATACATCCCTGTATTTCTCCAAAATTCTAAATCTTCACTATCATAGACCAGCTCCAAAATTGTAGATTCTAGGAGTAAAAATTGGCATGTATTTCAAATCATAATATCACTATCACAAGTCCCTAGATAACAGTATCACGGTCCAGGAGCTCAAAGCCCAGAAAAAATAGTTTCTTGGCCATAAAACAAGTTGTGCTTAGTTTCTTGGCCCTTTTTCTTCTGAATTTGCCTATTTGGCTCCAAAACAAATTTGGTTTAGTTTCTTGGCCCCTCCATCCAATCCGTTCAGTTCAACCGTCAACCAGTCCTTTGGAGCATCGCGAAAAGATGAAAATAACCTTACCTATTGGTTCCCTGTTCTGGACGTCCAAAGCTCTGCAGCATCGAGCAGAAGGAGAAGGGCGAGAGCACAGGCGGCCAAACCCTAGCCACAGTGATGGAGAAGGGCGCCGAAGAGGAGGGGCCACCGGCGGTCGGGCCTGCTCCAGATCTACGGCGGCGGCAAAACACGGTGGCCTGGTTGGTCGCAGGCGTCCGAGCCGACCGCATGGTCCTGGGCGCCGCCACAAGCATAATGAGTTATTAACCTCAAGTTATAGCAATCACTGATGCACAAATCCTTATACAAGCCCAAAACTACAAAAACAATGTGTTTGAAAGAGAGTGTATCAAATAGGAGGAACATGACAATCTATCTAAAATACAGACCTATATCATGAACATGGCAGCTGCGAGCCAAAGTTTTTTGAAAAAAAAGAAACAGGAGGGTTTGGCCCCTACTGCAGATTTATTAAAGAAAAAAAATTAAGTTTTACAACTAAGCGCAGCGAGCCAAAGTTGTTGAGAACATAAAATTTTTATAGATGTCTAAGATATCAGAAGCAGTCATCAGGACCCAGGGCATAACAGGTACTGCAGTTCACTTACAATAAAACTACAAAAGATTTTTTCTATATACAATATAATAAGGCTAAAGCCCTTGTTTTGTTGGGCTTTTAGCTGTGTTACATCTGCTTTTGTCCAAAAGTAGCTTTCACTGTAGTACAAATCCAAAAGCATCTTCACCCCTGCTTTCACTAGCTTTTGTGCAAAAATTACCCACCTGCCACTAGTTACGGGGAGAAAATAATGTTTCTATTCCGCCTCGAGCACGATCCCGTCGCCCTTCCGCATCCCCGAGCGAACCATGACCCACCGTCAGTCTGCCGAACCAGCCCGAGCCGGCTGCCCCACGGCGGCGAGCAGCACCGGCTCCAGCACCGAGCGGCCTCGACTCCAGCGAGGCCCGGCCCCTCGCCGGGCGCTGCCCTGGCTCTGCTCCGATGAGCGCGACCCCAGCGCGTGGGCGCATCCTCTGCCGAGCGAGTCCGGCGAGGTCCTAGGCCTCCGAATCCCTCTCTTCTCCTCCTCCAGTCCGAGCGAGTCCGGCGAGCTCCCCTCCTCCATGGCCACCGAATCCCTCCTCTCCTCCTCCTCCAGTCCAAGCGAGTCCATCAAGCTCCCCTCCATGGCCGCCGAATCCATTCTCTCCTCAACCCTCCCTCCACCGACCGGACGAGAAGCGCCACCACGTGAGCACCAGGCCGGTGCGCCCAGGCAGCGCCGCCGCGAGGGCTCCAGGCCAATGCGCCTAGGCTCCTCCCTAGGTTTGGCCTCGATGCCTTCCCGTGCATGAACCGGAAGGTTGGAAGAAGGAAGAGGAAGAGGCTGATGAGCAGGGTCCGCTCGTCTGTGAGAGAGAAAGAGAGTTGAGTGGGGATGACATGTAGGGAGCTCACCAGTTTTTTTAAAAGCCACAGTTGCGCAATCAAAGGGTCTTCTGCTTTTCCTACAGCTTCTTTCCCTTTTTCACCGCTCACAGCAGCTTTTCAAAAACCACAGCTCAACCAAAAAGAGCCTAAAACTGCAAGAAGTGAGTGGACGAAGTGGTTTTGCAGTTGAGTCAATACACCAAAGTGTGAGTTGATGTGATTCTCCTTTTGCAATAATAGTGTAAAAAGAGAACCAATGGAAACCATAGCATCAGCAGTAATGGTCCTAGCTCAAAACTTTTCAAAAAATGGTCCTAGCTCAAATAACATGGCAGTAATAGGATGTAACCATACTTGCTGGCTTGCTGCCATAGCGATAATGAGCATTATTCGAAGCATCGAGAGGGATCGACGTTGAGGTGCGACGAGCTAGCCCTGTCGAGGGTCTTACCCCGCCGCGAGGGACTCAAGGCCTCAAGGGGCACGGCGACCTCACGGTCACGGGTGGTGGTCGTGAGTCGAGACGGTGGACAGCTTGGGCTTACCACGGGTGCGCGACCAAGGCGACCAAGGCGGCCATGGTGCATGTGGCGTTCGTAGTACTTGGAGTCAGGGTGTGCCTGGCCTGTCCGTCGCCAAGCTCACGAGCGCCCGGCCACGCCCCCACCCTGCTGCCCGTGAATTTTTTTTATTTTTAACACTTTTTGTAAACTAATTTTAAATCTAACACTGTTTTATTTTTTTTTCTCTCCAAAACTAACACTTTTGCCCGCGCTTATTTCTCTGGCGTGGCGAAATGCCTGTGCCACGCCATGCATGGTGGCGCGGCGAGAGGGATGACATGGCGACGACCGGGGCGCTGATCGGTGATGTGGCAGGTTCTGCCGCTCCATAGCCCACGGTGTGGCACTGACGCACCAAGGCCCATGGCGTGGCAGGACCTGGACGTAGACAGAAGCCAACCAGCCTCAATTGCAATTGAACGGGAGCTGTTGTCGGTGCTGTAAACAACTACAAGTGCTGCCGCGATGCATTGAAACGAATATGAACAAATAAATGGAGTCCATGCGCAAGTTGACAAGTTGCCACATAACATTTTCATTGGTTCATGAGTCTGCAAGTTTCGGACGACAATATTCGTTCGACATAAGTTTGACATAACCAACTAAGTTCTAGTAGTGTAAGGATTCCCTAGGGTGCCTCTATCTCTTTGGATTTGTAGACAACACATTGGGAGTGTAGCCAACGTCGGTGTGGTCGCGTTGCGGTGCTTATGGCTCATACCCTACAAGTATATGATATGCACTATTACTTATAATCTTTATGATCGTTAGTTCATGGAGCCTACGTATTTAAAGAAACTACCTTTGTTACTACCTGTGAGGCTCCTTGGGCACCAAGCGGGTCATCACCTAGCTGAGACATGTCGATCTCATCCTGCTACCAAGGGTCCCACTGGTGGTGCTGTATGCGGAAACCCGGGGTTCGTCGTCGTCGTCGTCGTCGTCGTCCTCGTCGTCCTCGTTTGCAGGGTCCTTCCCAGCGCTATAATGTGGTGGTGTACGTACAGTGGAAGCGGCACCTGTCACCGGCTGAGAAGAGCTAACTGGTGTCCTCAAAGAGCCAGAAGACGTGTCACCCGACCGCGCTGGGTAATCGGGTTCCACCCAAGGAGTGTCAATGCAGCTCAACTTCTAGCTAGCTTCTTGCAGCTTCGCTTCACCTTCTGCATGAATAGACGTTAAAGTTAGTGTATTTTCCAAATGCATATACACTAAAGAAATATTTTTGGAACGGACAAGTTTATGTTTACCTGCACAAAAGCCTCGAGAACGCCTGGCCCCTGCCCTCTAGACTCATGAAGCCGAAACGTTGCTTCGTTGGACAACCTTGACAATTATGTCACCTAAGTACAGAAACACGGTTGGACAGTTTTAGTACACATATTTAATATCAAATGGATAACAAATTGTACCATTCGAGTATATTACCATGTATCTTTGAAGCGGGGCTCTCTGTAGTTGTGTGTCATCCCTAGTGGCAACGTCGTGCACATCTTCGATCATATCTTCCTTGTCGTCCTCGTCAATCGCCTTCTCAGTGTACGGGGGCTTGATATGTGTCATCATAGACCTATGAAGCCACCATAGGTACTCGTCGAAGGTGTGCTGGTCGTGTGGGGGACCCGCATCGACCGGCTGTCGGTCCCTGGCATGCCATAACTGGATGTACGCGTTGCGTGTCATGCGCCAATCCTTGGTCTTGTACCTCTTCCTGCGGTCATACCTACAACAAAATGATTGTTAGTTGTACCATACACACATATGAATTGTAGCTTTGTTATTAATCGATAACACACCCATAAATTCTTGGTTGGTGGAGTAAAGCGGTGGTGGGTAGCTGTCATTCTTCCAAACTGCCTGCAAACCCTGATGGGCAAGTAAATGTCAACCACGTGGAAGAAAATAAGAGGGACGTTGCAACGATACTCGTCTGACTCATCCCTAGTGATAGGACTCAGATAGTCCTAGAGCTCAAGCATCCCAAGGACACCAATGCACCTAAACATTTCGTAATTGAGTTAGGTTGTGATATAGTGTATATCGAACAAGACACATGTATGATAGTAAAGAGAGCGTAACCTGGTGCTGTGTCAGGACGTCGAGACAGTCCGTGTACTCCCTGTACTTGCACCTCGCATTCCCTCTAACTAACTCTGCTTGCATCCAAATATACAAAGCTATAGGCAGTGTATCCTGCCCGTTCCAATGCTGCATTGAACACGATAATGAATTAGCCATTAATAATTTCATCATATGTAACTGCCTTGAAGAATATAGTGAACTAAAGTACTTATAGGGAAACTAGTAACAAGGGCCTCCCAATGGGTCATCGTTCCCAACATCAAACCTGGAGTAGGTAGAAGCAACCCCAAGGTTCGCATACCCTGAGGTGCGACGGCAGGCAACGCATAGCTGTCGATATGTCCATGCCAGGACTGCGCTGCCCCAGCTATACGCCGCTATGTTATCCCACGGCTGGCATAGTATGTCAAGAAAGATCTAGCTGATGGTGTTGCCCGAGGCGTCTAGGAATAGGAAAGCATCAAGGAAGTGCCAGAGCCACACTCTAGCGAACCTGTCGATCTGAGCCTCATCAGCCTGTGGGTCCAAGTAATCAAAGCGCTCTATGATCCACGACGACGAAACACTAAAACTTTTCCTGAAATTCACCAAAAAAAATGAGACCCGATGGCTGCAGGAAAGCAATGCAAGTATTAAATAGGCTTGAATTGCTCACTTATTTTTCTTGGAAACCACGTCGTCGTCGGTGGAAGAAAGCCAGTGAACTGAGCCACCAGCTCCCTCCAGTGATCGTTGTCAACTATACCTATCACTGGAAGTGCCCCCAACCGAAGGCCAAAGATAGTCTTCATGTCCTGCATGGTCAAGGTCATCTCGCCGCAAGGTAGGTGGAACGCGTGGGTCTCAGGCTTCCACCTGTTATAAGAATAGAATGACTGTTAGTTACCTCAAATTTGTTATAAGAATGTTTACGTACAATGAAGGCACTCGCACCTGTCTACAGCTGCAGTAAGTAGTGTTGGGTCAAGGGGCGAAAGATCGTAGTTGACAACACGGACAAGCTCGAGGAAGCTAGCATGCCGTATGTACGGCGCGTAACGCTCGTCCCACTGGTGCGCCCTGGTGTGCGTGCGGGGCCTCAAAGGAGGTAAGGGCACCTCTGCGTCGGTGTCAGTCAAGAAGTGTGCTCGGTGCGGGTCGTCATACTCCACCTCAAGAAGGGGGTACAACTGGTGCTGCGTGGAAGGAGCTATCATGTTACAAATTGATAAACAAAGGGTTAGAGTATTCAAATTAACAATATTCAAATTAACATTATGTAGCATTATAAAATTTAAACTACTTATTATCCAATACGAACACAATATAAAAGCACATGTATATATTTAAAGTAACATTAACAAACATATTAAATAAGTTTACTAGAAAAACAAGCAACTTCTATGTATGGACCTGGTGCCCTCGTCTTCTATGCCTGCTAGCATTGTGACTAGGGTCTTTGCAAACGGAGCAAAGATTCCTGCCACGGATCGCGGGCGCTGCAGAAGAGGGCAACAAGCGATGAAGGAGGGCGGTGGCGGCACAATGGGGCGTCCGTGGCGCGCAATGCGGCGGAGGGGTGTGGCCATGCGGGGCGGGCGGTGGCCGCGGCGTTGCGGCGTTCGTGGCGCGCGCGCGCGCGGCGGCGGCGGCAGGTAGGCTTTGGCGCGGGCAAAGGGCGGCGGCGCGGCGCGCGGCGAAAGCGGCAGCGGCGGCGCGGCAAAGCGCGGCAGCAGCGGGCGGCGCGGCAGGCGCGGCGGTGCGCGGGCGGCGCGGCGGCGTCGGCGCGTAAGTGAAGGTGCGCGCGGGCGGATCGGGCCGTGGGCCTTTAGCGGCGGCTTTGCCGCGCCACCGATCGGCGCGCACGCGCGCGCCAAGATCGGTGGCGGCGTAGACGTCACGTCACCGGTCGGCGTCGCGGGCCGGGTCATCCCTTCGCCACAAGCTCTCAGCATGGCGCGCATTAGCGTTTCGCGCGCGCGATCGCGCGCCAAAAGTATTAGTTTTGCGGCGGCAATTGTTAAATTTAAAATTAGTTTTAAAAACGTTAAAAATATAAAAAATCCTCATCCGCCGTCGCCGTCGCCGAGTCATCCGAACGAGGGCCCGCCAACGCAATCAACGGTTTTGGTCGGGTGGGTACGCGGATCAGTTGTCCTATCATTTGCCACCCTGCTGCTCCTAACATTTGCCGATAGCCGCCAAAAATATCGCTGATGTGAAATTTAAGTGTTAGTTACAAAGGAAAAAAATAAAACATTGTTAGATTTAAAATTAGTTAAAAAAAACGTAAAAAAACGTTAAAAAAAAAAACTGCCCGTCGGCCGTCGCCGAGTCACAAGCGAACGAGGGCCCGGGCCAACTAGAATCAACGGTTTCGGTCAGGGTGGGTACGCGGATCAGTTGTCCTATCATTTGCCACCCTGCTGCTCCTAACATTTGCCGATAGCCGCCGCTGTATCGCTGATGTGAAATTTAAGGGTGCCATACAAAGGGGGAATCTGAGGGAGGGAGGTGGCATCAGATCGACTTGGGCGGGAGAATCTGAGTCTGGCTTGGTTCTAGCTAGGCAGGGGGCTGAGTTTGGACGGCTGAGCCCATACGAGATCCAGTGGAGAATAACTGAAAGAATACTTAATTAATTAGCGTGCAATTTTTTAAAACAGTAGTATTGAAGCCGTTCTATGTATTTTTATAATAAATTAATTTGGAATATTTTTAACAAACCAAGTCCAAATTTTTTTAACAAACCAAGTCAAACTTCGCATTCCATAGTGATATTCTTTTATGACACCAGTAGATATGCACGTGCGTGCTATGAGAACTATTCATATTAATGGGTGATATTAACTAATTCAGTCTTTTTTTAAAAAAGTATAATAATTATCTATTTTACAACAATACAATATGGATAGGGTACTGAAACATATTAAATCCATAACAAAATTTGCTCCGATTATCCATGAACGATATGTATATCTAACATTAAAGAACGAATGGTTTCTTTCATCTCATTTTTTTGACTTTTAGACTGTCCTTGAATTGAAAACCTTGCCAAAGACTCCTTTGTAGGAAAGCACCCAAGCAACTCTTCTTTCTTGTAAGTATGCTGCAAGGTCATAGTGCACAAAATGGAATGCAATCTAGAAAATTTAGCGCGCTTCGTGGCGCCCTACTGGCCATCACTAAAGCAGTATTTCATTCTCAATAATTAATAAATAAGAAGATAAATAGCCGCTCACATTATCTTGGTACCATGGTAACACAAATAGTGGTACTAACATTTGAAAATAAGCACTAACCATCGAAAACGAAAATAAAGTAAAAGCTGAAATAATATAACCATGGATAAATATTTTCTTTCGGAACAACAAATTAACCAGCTAGCTGAGACCATAGTATTTTCAGCAAATTTGGCAAAGTCTGGCAGCTGAAATATTTGCCGGCGGATCAATATTTTCCTTTGAAAGAACAAATTAACCAGTTAGCTGACATGGTGATACCGACAGAAATTAGCAAACTCTTACACCTGGAATATTTGCCCATGAAGACGTTACTGGCACCTCAAAACATAAAGGTTATTTTCTAATAGTTTTGTAGTCTACATGATACATTATATATGAACAATTACAAATCGCAGAGGCGAAACCATGCTAAATATTATTGTATGTATTTTCAGAAAATACTCCTGATTATATTCAAGTCCCATATGATTGTTGTAAGTGCTCTTGTAGCACCTTTAAAAGGAAATTAAGATTCTTATCAGCTATCGTAGAACTGCATAAATTTCTTCACGAAAACGTTAGTGCAAATTAGGAAGTGAAAATTAAAGCTCATCAGTGAACTCCAAATTTCTAAAATATTGATCAGATTGGCATTGTTTTTCCTCAAGTCTAATAGTTTGTACATCTTTTGATCTGTGATTAAGCTCAAGCAACTACCATGTAATCTTTTGTTTTGGTGATCATGCCTTGGCACTGCCATGTAATCTGATATCATGTATCTCAGTGCCATGCGCAATTAAATGAAAAATACATTTTTTTCATCCCTCCCATTAGGTATGAGATGTGCTCCTCACTTTACCAAAAGTTCATAATAAGGTAAACCAAAAAGAATGAAAAAGGCTCCACACCATAATTTTTCATCTCTCCGGTTAGGTATGAGATGCATCATAATGGCAACTGCAAAAT
The DNA here is from genome assembly GCA_904845875.1 of Miscanthus lutarioriparius. Taxonomy (NCBI): domain Eukaryota; kingdom Viridiplantae; phylum Streptophyta; class Magnoliopsida; order Poales; family Poaceae; genus Miscanthus; species Miscanthus lutarioriparius. The sequence continues at coordinate 30,111,824 of CAJGYO010000016.1, read as the reverse complement.
TACTGACAGAACATAGAAGTATAGCACTTATTTGTTTGCCCTGAAAAGACGTTTGAAAACATTGCAACAGACTGTCCTCACAAACCATGGAATTGTAATAGATCGTTGGCATATGAATGTTCCTACCTTGTGATCATAATTGTGTGCTAGGAATGATTACTTTCACTTCAAAAGAGTCCTGCGGTCCTGCCACTGCATGCCCCTATTAGCTACACATTTAGGCAAAAAAGTCTGGAAAGATTTATGTGCAGAACACCACCCTCAATGCCATTCCTCATGATTTAGTGCATAAAAAAAAAAATAAATCACTGCATCAAAACAGAGATCAAAGATTTCTACACAGAACACCACCCTCAATGCCATTCCTCATAATTTAGTGCATAAAAAAAATGTCGATTCCCAGTAAAATTAATTCTCAAATAAAGGGGCTGACATGCCATTGTTTAGACTTATTAGCATCAACTATATCTACAAGAATAGTTTTAATTTAATCTTAGTAAGAGAGAATATCTGTGAATTGCCCGTCAAGGAAAAAATTTGCACCAAATAGTCACCATCTTGATGGTGATATTTAGTTCTCCTATGGCCTTAAACTGGAATTGGCTTGTTTGAGTAGAATGTCACTGAGAACTTGTACATCTGCATGAAAAAAAAATCCATATTAGTTATTTCTTAAGCAACTATATGTCATTTTATCAGCTCAAATTTACTTTCAGAAAAATAAATTTGACATTGGACAAGAGTTAGTACCCGTTGACAATGGAATCTGAAATATTTCATCCTAGCTATATGCACTATCAATTCCAAATCCTTCACCTTTTTGCTGCTGCTAGTCGATTCCATGCTAAATACATTAGTAGAACTCAGGTTCTAACCTGCTGCCTGCAGCTACTTAGTTTTTCCAGCTAGCACAAATCAGTAGCTATAGACAAAAAAAAATCAGGGTAATCAAGAAAACAACGTGTTGTTGAGATTAGAAAGACCCTGAATCTAGGCATTCATATTGAGTATGTTTATTTAGTATGTTTATTGAGTACCAATTTGCTATTTTACTATTCGATAAAAATATTCCTAAAATGGTTTACTTTAAGGAGTGTAAAAAGTTTGTTGGTCGTGACTGTTTGTTACATATAAATTAGTTATAAGCTGAACAGACAACAGGCAAAACACACAAATGGACGTTTCAAGGAAAATAGATATCCATACCGCAGAGGTTAATATACATATAGAAAAGGATCTGGTTCACCTAAACATGGGCACATAGCAATAGCATCCAATATAAAGCATGCATCTAAGTCGTTGTTAAAGCCTACAAGGTTCTATGAGAAACTGATAATGGTCCTGTTCTTTGATCTTAAGCTGCGCTTCAAATAATTTGTATGATTTAAATCATAGCCAACTGGAACACCATAGGATCTTGAAATCAATTATAAAAAAATTGGCTGAAAGAAATAGGTCGCCATAATTTTGTTCTTTTCCAATTCTCAGTCCCTTCCCTCCTCTCGCTTCTTTTGGATCTCCTATGCAGTCCTATCATCCTCCGCCTGTGTTAAGTAGAAGGCTTTCGCATTTCTAAAAATGAAATATAATTAACATTTTGGTGATGTCTGGAAAAAGTTTTGGTTTCACTAAACAACAAAGAATTAAAAAACACTAAATACAAGCTAACTGATTGTCTTCACAGTCACATGTAAGGAATGGAGAAAAATAATTCTCTACACAGCTTGTCCCAAGTATTGACTACAGTTATCAACGCTCGTCTAATTAACTGAATGTGGCACTATAGGTTCTCTGAATTTTACAGCAAACAAAGTCAGAAAATATTACAGTGACTAATTTAAGTATGATATTACAGTTTAGCTTGACATCAGAGCAAATAAAAGGAACCATGCTATGAGATCCCAAATAGTATAGATCAAACCATGATACTTCACCCTGGTCTGAAAATTTTGTACTTTGCCTGAAACTAATATTTTCAGTACAGAACACCAGCGCTATGGAAAAGAACAGATTATTAAAACTAACATTTTCAGAATAAAACACATGATTTCAAACTAATAAATTATGTCAATATGGTCATACAAAATATGTAATACCTTATTGTGTTTAGGTACAACTGAAAATGTGAAACAAGAGCATCTTGCATACGGCTACCAAAGGTCATTTGCCATAAGTTCATTTTCTTTTCAAAAGGCTATCAGAGAACAATACAAACCCACTAAAAATTTAAAACATGTACCTTTATAGAATGAACCATATAACAAAGTTGAACCAATGTGATCTACATGCTAACTCTGGATACCTGGCTGCCACTAAATAATGGGTCCTCCGCAAGCAGGCTTGTTCAATTCAATTGAGACCAAATACAAAACCTGAATATGATAGGCTCAATATTGCTCACAGTACGAGATTTGTGCATCCAAAACACACGCAGGAAAATTGGTAACAGGCTGGATCACTGTGAGATTTCTGAAACCCCAATTGAATCCTTGAAGATAAAATTAGCAAAATAGCAACATTTTTAGAGACTCATTGACTGTCGTAATCTTCCTCATCATCATGTACAGCGGGACCAGGGACGGGGGAAAGATTTAGTATGTGACGCTGACAGTTGCCATGCTGCATTTTACTTTTCTTGGTTACTTAGATGATTAGCATCCAAACTCTAGTACTAATATATTTTTAGTTATCATTTGCATTGTTCTTCAAAGTTGAAAATTGTAGTCCACCGCCAATATATTGTAGGTATGCCTTTTTATTGCTTGCAAAATACTATTGTAGTGCCATTCAAAAAAAAAATACTATTGTAGTGATCTGAGTTTCGATGGCACAATAGCAGTAAGCAATAGTTGGTACGCTAAATATCATATGAGACCATTCAGTTCCAGCAAATATAGAAGGGCTACTGAAATTATCTGTAAAAAAAGCTTTTCCTTTCCAAACTTCGTAAGAAAATTAGCTTTCTAAAATAAGAACTGTAATGTCGGATCTACAAACACCAAAAACATGGAAGAAGCTGTCATAGCAGGATCTGAGTGAACACTCTGAACATCTCATTACTGCAGAAAATAGCAATGATAATGTAGTTCAGTCCAGTTTCTGTTTTACTACTTTCTTGTCATCCTGACTACAAACTTTGATATTATATTTTCTGAATTTTGAAGTACCCTAATCATGAGGTCTGTGACCAATTGACTATGATGCATCATTTTGACTGGGAGTATTAAAATTTCAAAAACACGGTGAGAATAAAACCAACAAAGGGTGCAGAACGGTCAGCTATGCGAAATAATGAATTTAAGATTTTTTTTCCCCATAAAAGATAAATTTTCACCTTACTAATTAGCAGTCAAATATCAATTTCTAGAGCCCAAAGACATAAGCACACGGTAGAGTATAATAGAGTAAGAGTTGATGCGAGTGTAATGGAACGCGGCCATACGGCAGAGGATCTTGGCCCCGAGGGAGGAGGGATGGATGTCACCTTGTCCTCTGCTTGGCGGCGCCCGAGCGATGGCGCGCTAAGGTCGCGACGACGACCTCGTCATCCGTGGCGGACCCAGCCCGAGAAAGGAGGTCGGGAGGATCCGCCGGCCTGGCCGCCGCCTAGGCGGAGGTCCTCGTCGAGGTCGGCGGCAATGGCTAGGTGAGCGGCGGTCGGAGACTTGTGGCGGACCGAACCAAACTCGGCCTTCTCATACTCGTCGTCATCCTTTCCGACGCCGCCGCCACCTCCATCCTTGCAGCCATTGCTGCCTGAGTCATTCTCGAAGAAGGGGCGCAGATGCGGCGGTTGTGGGGGCGGGCGAAGTGTCGGGAAGAGGAGGGAGTGGACGACGGGTTTTTTTTTTCTCTCTTTGATTGATTGATTGATTGAAGGCGCGGGGACGACATAAGATATTCGGTGGACGGATGTAATGGACGGATGTAATCAGTGCGTGGGTACGGCGGGCGGGTATGAAAATCATCGGTGAAAAAAAACTGGCGCGGAGTCCTAGATACAAATCACCATGTTCGTTTCCTAACGATCCTAAATTTAGGTAACAGTATTTTTCTCTCACACCAAACTAGCCATCAGTGAATAATTCACGATACGATACGGCGTTCCGAACAGGCTCATGTTCGTTTGGCCGTGGCCTGTCGTAAACGATTATAAATTTTTAGCCGAAATAATATTTTTCTCACGCACGAACCAGCCAACAGTACTTATTCATGAATCAGCAACGATACGAACCAGTCAACCGAACATGCTATCAATGCAAAAAGTTTTCGACTCAGTTTTTGACCGGATCCGCTTGTCGGGGGAGAAACTTACTTGCGTTAGATCTGAGTTTAAAGTTGATTGAAGACATAAAAATTAATGTGAGTACAAAATTTATGGGTAAGAATTTATTTAGATTGCTTTGCTCTTTCATAGTATAGATAGATAGATATAAGTTTGACTAGGTTTGTTATAAAGAATACTAGTACTTACACTTTAATAGCTTGTCTTAAAGTTTAGCTTGTTTTTTGTTTTTTTCAAGTGACCTGAGCCCTCTCACAACAATTCAAATTGGAATAGTATTTTTCGGTCATTTTAAATTTTCGATAAACGGGGCTAAGCTTTTCGAAGTCGTCGATGACCTAAGCCCCTATTTTCATGTTCGCTTAACTTATAAATTGTAACAACCAATACAATATTTTTCTTATAACAAATTAGACAACGATATTTTCAGCCATAACTTATCGTACCAAACGAACCGTACACATGTTCACCGCCGGCGGGGCTCCCAGCAGTGCGAGCTCGCCATCCTCTCAGGCTCTCAGTTCTTTAGTTTTCCCTCTTTGCAGACTGCTGCCGTTCTCAAGCGAATCACTCCAAAGTCTGACAAGTAATGGCATCCAGTGAAGCGGACGGCGAGAGCAGGCGAATGTTCACGCCAAAGTCGCCCTTGGACTCAGAATTTTTGTAGAAAAAGTACCTTCCAAGTAGATTTATTAGGTAAACTAACTTCCATTAGATCTAACAAGCGTGATGGATGATCCTAGCACGTAGTCTTAGTCGTAACGTTTCTTTAAAGTGATATATACTTGAATGATTCAACGTCAGTCTTAGTTGCAATGTTTTTTTAACGTGACTAGCTCCAACATGAATCGTCGTTGCAATGATTTTTTTTTTTTAGAAAATGGTGTTCTTGCCCCTTACACAGATGTGTAATTGTGATTTTGCCCTTAACTATTCACAAGTCAACGCGAATTTGCCCCTGTTTTTACCGTTGATCAGAGGTAAAATCACGTTGATTTGTGAACAGTTAAGAGCAAAATCACAAAATTAGAAAAACAAGGACAAAATCACAATTGCACATTAAAGTAGGGCAAGAACACAAGAGTCTCTTTTTTGTTTGTGGTATACGAAATTGACACGTCCAAGTTTTTGACTAAGTGATATTAAAACTATGTATGTATGTTATGGTTTGGAATGCAAATACAAGAAACATGTTAACTAGATTAGATCTAGTCAAAAATAAGCGTCGTGACATGCTTGTGGTCTACTCGTGATCAAATCAGTGCTCCGAACATACAGTTCGTCAATGACAATTTCAGGAGAAAAATGATTGAGCGAATAAACTTAGTTAAGATAATTTAGAGTAAAGTTCATGACCGGTCCTCCAACGTATGGGGTGTGTCATCTCAATCCCCATCTCAAAAAGTGTGTCATTCCGGTCTTTAAATATTGTTTGGGTCCAACGTTCATCAGAACAGGTATGGATTCGTACCTATGTGTAGAGATAAGACCTGATCCCTTGTAATAAAAGATTAGCGGAGCCAGGCACATGAATTGCATAAAAATTTACAAACTTCATGAAGGACTATTTTGAAAATAATCATCTTCTTAGCAACGCGAGTTCATCATTCTCTCCCATGGTCGGCAGGCGGCGACGTGACACAGCTGCAGCAGGCGGTGGTGCGGCCTGCGGCCGGGCGTGGCGGCGGCGGCGCGACCGGCAGCACGCGCTCGCCGCCACGCCCGGCAGCACGCGTTTGCCTACCCCTATGCGGTGGCGTGGCCCGTGGCCCGTGCACTCACCTGGCCACGGTGCGGCAACGTGGCCCATGGCTTGTGGCTCACCGGCCGCTGCGCGAGTGGCGTGGCGCGCCGGCGGCGGCGGCGCTTGTGCTTTCGCTTCGCCCCGACGCGACGGCACGCGGCTCACATGCCTTTCTGCTGCTGGGGCGGCGTGCAGGCAGCCGGCGTGCTGCGCGTTCGCTTGGCGAGCTCACATGCCGGCGGCGCGAGAGCAGCACGGGGTGGACCTCGTCGGCGTGGGCTCGCCGGTGCTGAGCTTAGCGTGTTAGCTTCCTCGGCGCGAGGAGCAGCTGCGCCGCCGTGGGGTGCAGCTCACTGCCGCAGTCTCGCCGGTGCAGAGCTTTATGTTGTGTCTTCCCCGGCATGACTATGCCGACTCGAGGAGTCGTGCAGTAGGAGCTCATCGTTCTGCTCATTGTGTGCCGAGCTCAATGCAAAGAAGCAAGATCGCGGCACCCGATAGGCGAAAGCACCCATCGCCATCGGCGCTGCATGGGTCATGCCGCAGCAGCCGCAGGAGAAGAAATAGGCGGCCTACCAGGCGAGCTAACCATGGCCTTGAGAGAGGTGAGAGATAAGAGATAGCCGTGAGAGAGGTGAGAGATGAGAGATAGAGCTGACTTGTGGGGTCAAACCTCATTTAGATGAATATGAGTACCAAACAGAGCTGACCGGGACGATACATTTTCTGAGTAAGGGGACAACGATGACACACTCTTATAAATTCGAGGAGTGATAGTGAACTTTAGTTGATAATTTAGGTGGTAGTTTTAGAATGTAACTTCCGTACATGTTGGCAAATCATGATAATACTAATATAATTTTCTAATATTCAAATTCCCTGAAGGTGATTTGCCGTGCATGTCAAATCGTACTTTATTCCCATGGACAATGGTCCCGTTCACTTCGCTGAAAAACAAACCGAAACACTGTTCCGGCTGATTTGTTGTGAGAGGAAAATACTGTTTCGACTAAAAAAAAAAGCTGAAAAGTACGGATTACAAGAGAAACGCGAACAGAGCCAATAACGTTGAAATAATTTTCTATCTAAAACTAATGATTTTTCTAGTTATTTCTTTTTTACCTTTATATTAATTGTTTACCTTTTTCTAAAATGAAGGGCTCAGATTTATTTGACCTCTTACCTCCTAGGAGGTAATGGAAGTACCGTAGCAAGACTCTATCTCAAATCTTTGCTCTTTTTTTTTTCTTAATATGAAGGGATACAGTGGTTTAGTATAGTGTAAATCTGTTCTATGGTATGGTTCAATGTGGATCTATACTAGCTTGATAATTGATTTTCTTGTTAATTGATACAAAGACATGAAATGATTCGAAGGAATGTTGTTTATTACTTTAAATTGTTACTGGAGTTCTACCAAAATTATTGATTTTGTCGATTTTGGGTATATCGAGTAAAACTCAAACCCAAATTATTGCGTACCAAAACTTTGAGTAATGCTTTATTAGGGCAAAAATCAGGTAGCAATTTGTGATACTCGAATTATCTATCCTAAAATTTTTGAGTTGCCTGAACGCCCACCCCTACTCTATTCAATCCAAATATAAGTCATTTTAGACTTAGCGTGAGGACGCGAAGGGCGGTGCGTGGAGTAGTGGGTGACCGTGACGGTGTGACAAGTCGTCGGAGATAGGGAATATACCGCAGGGGGACATGAAGTGGAGTGCCGGAGTGAGCCTCATATGTTAGCGAGCGAGAGTAAGGGGAATAAGAGGAGCGTTTTTTTTGTCTATACAAATATATAAAGCCACTATTCGTATGTCAGTACGTGGACCTAAAGACATGACACGTTTATGGCATATTTTAAGTTGTGAAGAAATTATATTGACACCAGTCCTAGCTATTTGATAAGAAGCAGTGATTGAGTGCCTTGAAACATTAATTTTTTTTGAAACAATAAACATTAAATTTATCACAGCATGATTATTATTAACCTAGACTCAAATCCCCGCACTATCTGTAGAATGGACCTTGCCTCAGCAGTGAGATCACAGAACTCAGGATTTTCTACGGAATCTCGTCTGCGCGCGCCGCCGGCCAGCTTAACTTTCTCTCAACGAAAGCTCTTCGCGGTTCAAATCTATTTATATATATCCCATCGTCCCGAGAAAGCATCCACAAACAAAACTAAAGAAAGAACTGTGTAAGAGACCATGGCAAGCTCGCACTGCTTTGAGAACCCGCCGGCGCTGGAGGCGGCCAGCGGAGGAGGAGTGGTTGTTGACGACTTCGGCGGGCAGAAGACATACATCACCGGCTCCGCCGGGTCCAAGGCGGCCGTCGTCCTCATCTCCGACGCCTTCGGTGATCTTTCGTGCCCCGAGCACCCGAGTCCAGCTTCAAAGTTCTTGTGTTTTTATTTGTTAGCATTGAAATCCGTTCTTCTTTGTAGGGTTCGAAGCGCCAAAACTGAGGTACGCTATCAGTACGATGATCTATTACCTTCACTTTTGTTTCGTTAAATCCTAATTTTAGGGTGAGTTGTTGGTAGTGGTGGGAAGAAAATCAGGTCTTGTTTGGATGTCTATATATCTACTTCGATTCATATATGTTGAGTGAATTGATATAGAATTTAAATAAAATTCTACACCAACTCACCCTAACACACATGAATTGAGGTAAATACAATGCATCCAAACAAGCTTTAAAGCGCATGTTAAAGAAAATGAGCACCTGCTAGTCAAACTCTGACCTTCTAGTCTGAGCTCGGTAGTTGCCATAGAGTTAATCGTTTTGCTCAGCCTGGGCTCTCGGGTTTAAAATTTGTCCAATGGGTTGTTTAAAGTTTGAATTGTATTAGCTTTAGTTATGAATTACATTAGTAACTGATGTTAAACGTTTATCTCGCGCAGGAAGATAGCCGACAAAGTTGCTTCGTCCGGTTACTTTGTTGTGGTGCCCGATTTCCTGCATGGGGATCCATATGACCCCAGCAATCCCAACAATCCTGGAATGTGGATGCAGGCGCATAATCCGGTTTGTCTTCTCTTCGACTTTATTCTAATACTTTCTTTTTTATTACAGTAGTAAATTGATTGTATGGGAATGTGCAATTCTCGTGCAGTTCATAGCTAGTGAGTACTTTATTTTAGGGTTCATAGTGTCAGCCCTGTAGAAATCATGACAAAACTGAAAACTCCCAAGTAGGGATGAAACACAGATACAATACTGGTATTTGTTTGTTTCTGAGATTCAGAGTTGGATGTGTTCTGTATGAATTGGATATATATTCAAAATTGTTCAACGCAATATACTAATCTTATTATTACTAAATGGAGGCCTCCAATGGAGCCTCTATATTAATGCTCACAAGGTGCGCTAGAAAAAATATAAATCAGAAATTCTCAGAAAAAATTAGCAATTAGTTCACAAACTCTAGTAATCATTTAATATTAATATTCATCAGATCTATTATGTTTTCTGAAACAATTATTCACCACTGCCATTATGAATACCAATATAAAGCAACCCACGTGAAGTAATCATATAAATATGCATCTGAATTACCCGCCTTTGTCATTATTAAACATAATCTAGAATAACCTGTAAATTCACATCTAAATTACCCACCATGCTATTATGGTATAATCGAATAATGCATAAAATATGCATCCAAATTGCCCACTTCTTCACTATTAAAACTAAATTAAAATTTTAACTCAAATCTAGGCCTTAATTATAGACATGTTGTGCGATCATGCAAACCAATTATTTCTAAGCATACATGTTGTGGAATGATGCAGATCAAGTATACATGCCTGCTCGAATTGCTAGGAATTTTTCTGCAGTGAATTCTTCGTGTGTCTTTAGAAAATGTTTATGGAATAATGGAAAAAGATATGTATCTTCTGCTAGAAAAAAGGGTTTGAAGAGGCAAAACCAGTTATTGCTGCTCTAAAGGAGAAAGGAGTGTCTTCTGTTGGGGCTGCAGGTTACTGCTGGGGGGGTAAATACCATATTTTGTCTTCCCCGTGCTTCTTTAGTTGTGAACTTAAAATTTGAATGTTTAGCTGGCTGAGCATTGTGTCTTCTCTGACATGTAGGAATTGTTGCTGTGGAACTGGCAAAAGCTCATGAGATTCAGGCTGCCGTCGTATTGCACCCTGGGCCTATTACTGTTGATGATATCAAAGGTCATCTGATTTCTCTTTAATTTTGGAGACACTCTTAACACTTCTCCATAATTTTATTGCAATTGACTCAAAACCTAACTATATAGTTGCCAATTAACACCAGAGGTCAAGTGCCCGATTTCGATACTTGGAGCCGAGAATGACCATTTATCTCCACCAGAATTAATCAAGCAATTCGAGCAGGTCCTTTCAGCAAACTCAGGAGTAAGTCCTCACTTTCAGCAATTCAACCACGTAATCCACAAGCTAGAGCATTGGCTCGAGTAATGTAATCAGCTAAAATTGACTCATTCTAGTGCTAAACTGTGTCAATCACATATGTGCACTGGCATCACGGGCTCCTTACAAATCATGGCAACCATGCCTTTAAGTCCTGAATTGGTTTGTGCTCTTTCGGTCTACAGGTTGCTCACTTTGTCAAGATTTTCCCTGGTGTTGCGCATGGATGGAGTGTGAGATACAACGATGATGATGAAGATGCTGTCAAGAGTGCTGAGGAAGCGCTGGGGGACACGATCGACTGGTTTAACAAGAACCTGAAATGAACTCTGAAGTCACAGCTTTAAATGCAATAAGCCCTTGCTACTCCTGTCATGGTTGCAAATATTCTCGGTTATCTGCTTTTCAGGACCTCATCTTCAGTTGATTTGGTGTCTCACGCTGTTTTCTGGTTGTATACCATAGAGACAGATTGGTTATGCTGAATGTGAAGGAAATGGAACCAAGTTATTACAAGTATACGTATCTGTAACAAATGGGCTTTGTTTCGGTCCAATCGCTGTATCTGGTTTGATCTAAGAGGGATCAGAACTATTTATTTCAATGAATGTGAAGTGAAATATATTGAAGTTTCAAAAGGAAAATTAAGCTGGGATGTCGGAAAGTCGAGGAGCCAAAGGTGGATGCAAGTTGAGGACTCAATGATCAACCTTCAGTTGATAGCATTTTTTTTCAACGACTAGCGGACCTGAAGAAGTTCTAGCAAGGAGCAAAACGCAGTACATCATGAGCTCTTGGCACAAGGTTATTCAGTAATCACTAATCACGCATCCCTTTTTATTTGCGAGGAAAGTGGCACTCACCAAGTTTGCATTGCCATCGAAGTTAGGTAGGGTGTAAGTTTAGCCTTTAACAAGGCTAATAAGGACTGTTGACCAAGATCCACCTGAGCAGAGGGATGAGGCTGCATGCCTCTCCGACTAGGTGCGACGACCAGGCACAATGAGGCGGCGAGTGGATCGTACCTACTCGGCAGGTATCTCGTCGGTTGTCCCGACCTGTGCAGCGGCCGAGCCCGACGTGGACCTCACACAACGCTAATCACATTGGTTTGCAAAAGGCTTCTCATCCCAATGCGCTGGGCAGAGCTGTAAATCAGGTATTCTATCTATTACGGTTTTACTGACATGGCATATTACTTGGGTGGTGAGTCCATAAATAGTAGGGAAAAAGTCTAACGCGTCTAATAATATTTAAATGACCCTAGGATGGTTTTGTATGACCGTTTTGACACCGTATCCCGCCACACTAGCTTGAGTACCCACGTTTGCAAGTAAATCCATCTGCTGTGTTCCTCTCGTAGTATTTCTAGGTTGCCCCACTACTCGACTAGCATCACGCAACTGGATGTCTCTTGCTCTACCTCCCGTCACTCCAAGACAACATTGAGCACACGCATCATACCTGCGTCCTTGTCATTTGGCCCCTCTAACATTCTCTATCCCTCATTCTATGGCTGTCTAAAAAGCTGAAGGACCGAGCACGTGATCAGACGTGGGGTGTCAGGGGATGAGTAACAATCAACATAAATTTTGCTTTGGCTAGTTCTTGAGAAGATTTTTTATTGGCTCCTATTCACACCACCTCTGGTCGTTAACTTAGCCCTTCAATATTTCAGGTAGACATAGAACGAGAAAGAGAGAGGGACAGATGCTTTGGGAGGGGCTAGATGATGTGGGCGTAGGTGCGGTGTGCGAGCCCAATGCCGTCGAGGAGAGTGTCAAGACGTGGGCACAGGATGTGGGCGTCCGTCCACACGCAGCTTGTGCCAATAACCACGCACATGTGGTGATTATTCCTCCATTCTAATCATACAGACTTATTATCAATGCTCCAAGCTCCATCGCTGCTTCGTTTCGCGTGGGGTCAGGGGCGGCGGCAGGGGTATTCCCCTGCATGCCATGGAATACCCAAGATTTTTGAAATAAACACAAATACATATATGTATACGTATAATGGTATAACTTGTATAGTCGCTAGATGTTGCAAATCTAGCCCAAAGCTCAACAGAAAGCACCGATTATCAGCCCACCAAAGTAAAAAAAAGCGAGCCATTTCTGGCTGCAGCTGGCATCGCACCAATCTCGTCTGAGGCAGCGAGGCAGCGCGAGATAGCCGAGAGCAGTGCGGAAGGAAGGGATCCCATCGAACATCGGCGGCGACGGCGAGCCTTGTGGGCACAGGCGCACGGACGCCGCAAGCCCCTCCCCCTCGGCCATTGCCCCTTCCCTTGGCCTGCGATGCTTCACGAGCGGCAACGCGACTGCTTGTGGGTGTGTGGCGATGCGCCCAGCCCTAGCGTCCCAGCTCCGGCCGGGCGGGCGAGCCCGGCGCTCCGGCAGCCATGCGGCAACCGGGTTCGGCTTGGCTTGCTGCTTGGCCTTGAGCCTTGAAGGTTGTTGAAGCAAGGTGAGCACGAGCATGTCGAATAAATTGTCAAAACTCACATCGGCTCACTATGTACATTTCTCATGTGTGTAGAGATGAAAGGTTTAGAAATTTGAAGAACCTATGCCACTATGTTTAGACCTTGTACTTTGCTTATTACTATTGCACATTTAGATCGAAAATTTTTATGTACGCGGAATACCCAGCTATGAAATCCTGGCTCCGCCACTGTTGGGGTTAAAGGGCAGTGCATGCAAGTTGTTCTGCGGACCCAATTGATTTGCGTGCAAGGAAGTCATGGGAGGCAAGTAGAGCGAAGGCGCAACATTAATCGGATGAGGGAGAAATCGAGATGAATTAACTCAATGCTAATTACTCCTTGAATATGTGTATAGCCATTGCCCACATATGCAACATCTAGATCTACTTTTTAAATCCAGATGAAATACTCGCAACATTCATATGAAACAGATGAAACATTTAGAACATACACTTGCAACATACGTGTATAGCCATTGCACACATATGCAACAACATCTAGATCTACTTTTCCAACATGTAGATGAAACACTTGCAACATACGTGTCGGGTATCAGTATCAGGGATACCTGGAAGAAGGAAGCTAATGGTCGCAAAACACTAACTCCCTCGGATGGTCAAGAGCGTATCTTGGTCTCGTCCGGCTCCTAGGGCATAGGCTCCGTCTCGCCCGACCTCAAGGATACGGGATCCGAGTCACCCGACCCCAAGGGCGCGGGCTCTGTCTCGCCCGACCCCTCGGGCGAGAACCCCGTCACATCTGACCCCAAGGGTGCGGATTCTGCCTCGCCTCGATCCCGAGAGCGCAGGCTCTGTCTTGCCCGACCCCGAGGGCGCGGACTTCGCCTCACCCGACCCCCGAGGGCGCGGGCTTCCCCTCATCCAATGGAGGTCTATACCGCCCCAACCACTACGGGTCTGAAGTACGAGTCTAGGGTCAAACTTCTAACGCCAGAAGGAGAGCAGCACGTCTTGACATGACTGTCGGGGACCTAATACCAGGGTACCCAATGAGGTGAAACTAATAACCATCGAACGTTGACGCCTCCGGTCAGACAAGAACGCTACTACGCTTCTTGCCCGAACGACGGAAGATTGTTCCGCCTCGCCCGACCTCCGAGGGCTAGACTCCACCTCGCCCGACCCCCGAGGGCTAGACTCCGCCTCGCCCAACGGCTAAGGACTGGCTCCGCCTCACCCGACCCCCAAGGGCTGGCTCCGCCTCGCCCGACGGCTGAGGGCTGGCTCCACCTCGCCCGATGTTTGAGGACGGGCTCCACCTCGCTCGACATCTAAGGGCAGGCTCCACCTCGCCCGACGTCTGAGGGCAGGCTCCGCCTCGCCCGACGACTGCACCCTGCTCCTTCATAATGACGAGCATAGGGTACGACAGGACGTTCGAGTCAACCGTAGTACCGAGTACCATGCCCTGCACGCATGCAGGAAGGTACCGCTAGGATATGATGGGACGGGCGCTTTAGGCCTTTCCAGGCATGGCAGAGCCCGAACAGTGTTGTAGGCGCCGACTTCGGTCTTACAGTGTTATGGGCGCCGCCGTCAGCCCTCGGACGTGGATCTTGACACATAGGCATACGACAACCAATACAATCCAAAGAAGAACTCACATCGTCTACAGTGACGAACGTGTGGTCACCTCCCCGGCTACTCCCCACAGGGCCACAGCTCGGCTCCCTAGCACGACGCACCATCCGTCGGTGTAGGATGGGACTTACCCGCTTGCTGGATAAGGCCAGGGCATGGCCCTACGAGGGTCAAAAAAACATGCCATCCCTGACACGGTCTGCCATGTTAGTAGGGCAGGCACAGGGGGAAAGGAAGACCCGGCTCCTTCGAAGGACCTTCGCTGCCTTTGGTTTTTTCCTCTTTCTTCCATCTGTAGCCCCTGTTCCCCCCTTCATCTATAAAAGGGAGGGCAGGGCACCCCACTAAGGGGACCGATCGATCATATACACAACACGACGGATCAATTCCACACACAACACATAGCCAACCAGCAACCGTGCTCTTAGCATCCTTTCGATCTTTCCATCAGAGACTTGGGACATGTCCCTCTCTCGACCGTTTGTACCCCTACTACAAACTTTTTTGGTACTAATAACACGAGCAGCAGCAAACTAGACGTAGGAACATTCTGCCCGAACCAATATAAACCTTGTGTCCTTTAGTACACCATTCGGGCCTAACACGCAACAATTATAAATTTACTAGCCGGTGTTTGTTCGAAACACCGATAGTTGGCGTGCCAAGTAGGGGGCCTTTGCGCGTTCCAAATCAGACCTTAGATGGCTAACCTTGCAATCAGCTGGGTCCCAGGCGCACATGTGCGTTTCGGTGACCTGGACTTCATCGTCACGGTGGGAGAAGAGTTGGTGTTAGCCCACGTCGCCATCCAACCTCTCTCCTCCATCGGCTTCAACTACGGGAGGCTTGAGGGCCAGCCCGGTGCCTCCCTTGGACCCCAGCCATCCAGGGAGGACCCACGGCGCCTCACCCTCTCTCTAGAACACTCCACACGGAGTGCCCCGATGGCGCTTCCGTTCGGTCTCCGCAACGCCGCGGCGACCGTTGGCCACCTTGTGGCACGGCGCACGATCCCGTCCTCCACGGACAACGAGTTCGTGGGGATGATCGAAAGCGTCATGGAATCCCTCCACAGCCTCCTCACGGAGGGGCTAGGGTCAGATTCTAGTTCTGACTCCAGCAGGGGGAGCCATCCCCCCTCCCGGAATGTTTCATGGCGGGTACCCCCGAGGGACACGTCGAAAGCGTCTTTCGCGGATGAGGCTACCCCTGCAGGCAAACTCGGTCGATGGAACCGAAGGGGGGATAGTGGCCCCACCTCACGTAGGGGTGGAGCAGCTGAGAGCTCAAAAGCGGGAGATAGATGAAGCCGGACAACAGCTTGTTCGGGAGTACGTGGAGGTCGATCGAGATCGAACGCCACGGAGATGGTGGGCACGCATGCACCGTGGCCCATGACATGAACCGAAGGATCATCGACGATGATGAAACCCTTCCTCACTTCATTTGGGCAAGCCAGAACATCGCCGCCGCAACAGCCTTGCTCCATGGTCTTCCAGAGGCCGCAACGCCAGAGGATCGTCGGGCCCACCGTGAAATTCCCACATTGCTTGAGCATGCGGCGGCGCAGCAGGCGGAGAGCTCATTGTCTCAGCGACGCAAGCTCGACACTAGCCAACGCACGCGCATCGGTCCACCAAGCACCACAAGGCGCTAGGCAGCGCGCTGCGGCCCAGATACATTGGTGTCTCGGCTGTAACCGTGATGCACACAGCACCCTCGACGCCCGTAGACATACCTACAAATACCCAAGAGAAGGAGCCCGCCGTGGCTATCATCCTCGTCGTGGCGGACGCTACGATAGCGGCGAGGACCGAAGCCTTGGCCGGCACATCCTCAATGCTGCATTCCCACCAAGGTATCGACCACCTACCAATATCCCTAAGTACTCTTGGGAGACAAATCCCGGACTTTGGCTTGAAGACTATCGGCTTGCCTGTCAGGCCGGTGGTGCGGATAATGACGACTTCATTATCCACAACCTTCCACTATTCTTGGCCGACTCAGCACGAGCGTGGTTGGAACACCTGCCGTCCAACGCAATCTAGAGTTGGGCGAATCTGAAGGAGATCTTCGTGGGAAACTTCTAGGGCACTTACAAGTGCCCTAGGAACCCATGGGACCTCAAGAACTGTCATCAGAAGGCCGGTGAGACCCTCCGTGAGTACATCCGACGCTTCTCCCGACAGTGCAACGAGCTCCCTAACGTCGCCGACACCGACGTGATAGGAGCCTTCCTATCCGGGACGACCTGCGAGTCCTTGGTTCATAAGTGTGGTAGAACCACCCGAAATAGCATACTTACGAAGGCGCTTGTCTTCCATCAGACACTAAGCACCTCGAAAGTAACTACAGCGAGCGGTGTCCGTCGAGCACACCCCAAGGGAGAACCCGAAAGATCCACATTTTTCCCAAGGATCCAATAATGAAAACGAGTTACAACACAAGTCTATCTCATACATTAGAGTTTCTTGAAAAATACATTATTACAATACCAAATATAGAGTACGGAATGATAAACAGCGGAATATTAAAAGATAACATCTAGCGATAAGATAACGAGGATTCCGTCTGAGCCCACCAGATGAATCCTCCACACAAGGAACTCCTCAAGCGTCACCTGCAACAGGGGTAAATAAACCCTGAGTACACAATGTACTCGCAAGACTTATCCGACAGTGGGAATACTTTCCCGACTCCAAGGAATATGCTAGGCTTTATGGTTTGTTGGTTCTCTTTTAGCAAAAAGCAATACTAATAGTGAGTCCTTATTGATACATTATTATCATCACCGTATTAAGTTTTCATTTAATCAATCTATATAAGCTCTGTTCTACTTTCAAGCAAGAGTTGAGCAATCGGTTCCATTTCTTCTCCTTTCAACTTTCGGTTCTTACTACAGTTGCTAAACCACAGACAAGCCGTCATCGGATAACCCGGCGATTCGCGAATCAATGTGCCCACTGGGTGCCCTGAAGACACACGCCTGCTTGTACCCCAGCACAAGCAGGACTAACCCACCACTCTCTGTCCCGGTGTCCAGTCCCCGTCCAAACTTGGACTCAAGCCCCACATCCCGAGTCCCGGACTCGGTCTGGTGCAAGGACCTCCACCACCTCCTCTTCCCATCGGTCCGGTCCGGAAAGAGCCGGATCCGCGACAAGAGAGCAAGAAGCCTTCCTGCGCCCATACCCAAGTATGTGCTCGGGACAATAATCTGTGACTTGCCTAGAGTCATATGCAACGACCGGTCCTTAATCGACACGAGCAGGAAAAAAGTGTAACCGGCTATGCCCCATGGTGGCGCAGGACACAACCCCTCACACCCACCAAAGACCAAATCCACATCCCCGTCCGGCCACCATTTTCCTTTCCATTATTTCATCATGATATCATAGTTTAATCACCTATTTGCGAGTAACGACGGGTTACTCACGCTCTGACATCCCGAGCATAGCGACTACTCGACCTGCATTAGTAGGACTCATGGTGGATATATTTATGCATGTAGCTTCCATAAAATGCCTGTAACGTAAATGCATATCATATAAATATATTCAATGATCATTTAAAAATAGGGTTATGCACCGGGCTTGCCTTGGGCAAAGCGCGGTGTCGGCAAAAAAGTCGATGACGGTGGCTCTTTAACGTCCTCCTCGCACGAGGATCTCCTCGTACTCTTCGATGACTTCGTCGTACTCACCTTTCGCCGAATGTCACGATCTCCAAAGGGCTCGTCCTCTATATGCATGCAAAGATGATGATGCAATAATTAATATATAGGCAACCGCAACTCTTAAAATAAGAATACATCTACCAAGCTACTAAGCTAACTCTAATGACTAATACGCATAAAGTTACCTATTATTCCCACTAAACAAGTATGAAACATTTCATGTATTATCTTAGCAACTAAAGGCATCCTTATTGTTAATATCAATTTACTATATATATAATAAAACAAGGTGCACTAGCTACCATGCATCATAAAAATTTATTCTCTAAATAACCATAACGAGCATTTCAAAATAATAAAGTAATCCTAAAGGTATCACCGAACTATACTGAACTAATTACACTAACAGTAGGTCATGAATTTAGGAATCTAACAAAATTTATTTCACAATCAATAAATAAATTCAAATGAGCTCTAGAGATGAAGAAAATGATATTATTGGAGGAGGCTAATCACGCAATTGAACTTGCTGACTTGCACATGACTGTGGGTCTAGAATTACTAGATGAGACCGTGAGTCAAGAAAATAAGAAGAAGAATGAAGGAATTCTTACATGCTAGCTACCTTAGAATTGAATGAAGTGCCACCTACGGTGATCGATGTGCGGAGGCAATGCAAGAGGAGAGACACCAGGAGCTTAGCAAATGCCCGCCCTCACGTGGAGTGGAGTAGAGCCATATATAGCAATCGATCGTGGGTGGTCATGAGTAGTCGAGAAGCATGAAACGAGTTGGCGGTGGTTGTCCTCTGCTCCGTGCCGTGTCTTGATGGTGAGGTCTTGGTCATGAGAGAATTAATTTAAGGATTGAACTTTGAGTGGTCTTGGACTTACGAGCATGTCGACTGGAGTGGGCTTTGGGCTAAACGTGCTTGGCGGTGGTGGCAACTTTCGTAAAAAAAAATGCGACTTGTGTGCGAATTACTACATGATAGTAATTCAAGGACAGTGCTTACAAGTTCATTCGTGGATAAACATTGAACCCACATCAATTATTTTTATACTGTGCTCTCTAATAATTTATTTATATTCTAACAATACTCATAGATATTTATGTTTATCCTATTCATTATAATAAAGTTTATTTCCTTGGATCATCAAAGATTATCTGACATGCATACAAAAAAAAACGACGTTCGTTGGGGCATGCAGAGGCAACGAGCGGTCAAAAAAAAATCAATGGAGGAGACCACATGTCAAAAGCAGCTGCTGTGGCTGGTGTATTTTCTCGGATGAACAGTGTTTCTGTGCGCTACAGTGTTTCTACGTGTCTGGCTCAGTGAACGTGTTTGCTGCGCTGTGAACAGTGCATCCGTGCTACAGTGCGCGTGTGGAAAAGTTGAAACCATCAGGAACCGTGTTTCTGCCGTGAACAGTGTTCCGTCTTGCTACAGTATCCGTGTAGAAGGGGTGCCCATCGATTTTCACGAGTGAACAGTACTTTCTACGGGTGGGCAGTAATTTCTGCGTGACCAGTGTTTCTGCTGCAGCCTACCGTGTGGAAAATTTGTATGTCCTTCATTT
Source organism: Miscanthus lutarioriparius (assembly GCA_904845875.1). Classification (NCBI taxonomy): domain Eukaryota; kingdom Viridiplantae; phylum Streptophyta; class Magnoliopsida; order Poales; family Poaceae; genus Miscanthus; species Miscanthus lutarioriparius. The sequence continues at coordinate 30,092,035 of CAJGYO010000016.1, read as the reverse complement.
GCAAAGCAACCGAGCTGCGAAAGAAGCGGAGTGCTCAAATAAATGAGCTTGTGAGTGATATAAATGCGTGGCGTGCGACACACTATGGCGGTGGTAGCGGCGTCGTGCAATCGATAATTTTGTAAGGTGATTAGCAAGCGAAGTACAGACGGGGTAATTAGAACAACGATAGATGACAGTGGCGTGTCGCGAGATTGATGGAGATATAAATCTTGCCAAGTGGTATGCTAATAATTAGTGAATGACAATAATTTATCATTTGACTTTGTGGCTATGGACCTCTCACGTGGAGAGAGATGACGTGCTGGAAGGATAACTTGGACAAGGAATAAATTAGAGCTCAATTTGAGAATTAGTGCAATAAAATTTAATTTCTCATTTACCACATGCAATAATACATAAACATGATGCTCATGACATGGTTTAGTATTTTGATTAAAGCGTAACACCGAGGGTGTTACAAATCTACCCCCCTAAAACAAAATCTCGACCCGAGATTTCATGTGCCTAGTGTGAGAAGAAGGTAGGAAATACATTTCGATGCAGCAACTAACTATCAGAACCAGAGAGGAGATGGGGGTAATGCTTCAATAGGTAACTCTCTTGTTCCCACGTGGCTTCAGCCTCGTAATGATTTTTGCCATTGTACCTTGTAAAACTTTATCACCCCTGTTCTGGTCACTCTCTCCTTCTCATCCAAAATTTTTATAGGATGCTCCATAAGATGACAGATCGAGTTGGAGCGGAAGTCCTTCTATTTCTATAGATTCTTCAGAACTCGTAGGCATTTCTTCGATTCATAGACGTGAAATACATTGTGAATCGCCGAGAGAATTTCGGGGAGTTGGAGACGATAAGCAACGGGACCACACTGCGCAACAACACCTTGTATGGACCCACATACCGAGGGGCTAACTTGCCATGGACACCAAACCGATGTACCCCTCTCAAAGGAGATATCTTGAGATACACATAATCTCCAAATTGCAAATTCCAAAGGTCTTCTTCGTTTGTCTCATGTAGCCTTCCATCGACTCGAGTGACTTCAAGTGTTCACGAATTATATTTACTTTCTCTCGAGCCTCCTTTATGAAATCCGGCTGAAGTACCCACGGTCTCCTACCTCAACCCAGCTTTAGTGGCGTCCTACACTTTTGTCCATATAAAGCTTCAAATGGTGCCATACGGATACTCTCATGATAGTCAAGTTATTATAAGAAAATTCGCTAGCTTCAAACACCGATCCCACTTCTCGGAAAAGAGATGGTACAAGCCCGCAACATATCCTCGAGCACCGGTTCACCCTTTCGGTTTGACCATCGATGCAGGGATGGTATGCCGAGCTTCCGAGAAGACGAGTACCCAAACATTCTTGGAGTTTCTCCCGTAAACGAGAGACAAAAACTGACCCTCTATCGTAGATGATGGTGCGAGGAACTCCATGTAGGGTCACAATCCGATCAAAGTATAACTCCGCATACTTCTTGGCATTATATCTAGTGTCCACCGGAAGGAAGTGGGCGGAACTTGGTGAGACGGTCCACAATGACCCAAATAGAATCAAAGCCCGAGGAGGTGCGGGGGTAAACCCACAATGAAATCCAGGGAAATATCCTCCCATTTCCAAACAGAATGGTCAAGGGTCGCAAATATCCAGAGTACGCATATGATCTCGCGCCTTGACTCTACCACAAGTGTCACACTCCAAGAACGAATCGGGTGATATCTTGCTTCATGTAAGACCACCAAAGATAGCTTTGGCGTAGATCATGGTACATCTTGTTGCTACCGTGGTGGATAGACGACTTGGAATGATGGGCTTCTTTTAAAATCTTTCTTTTCACTCTTCATTGGATGGAACCACCACCTATCCTTGTATCTCACGACTCCCACTCTCATCAATGCTAAAATGAGGTCCACGTCCTTCACTAGCAACTTCTTAATGTGAGGAATCTCTTCGAGGTCTTCCTTTTGTTCCCGAATAATTTGCTCCAAAGCAGCTCGAGGTCAAAGCAATCTGAGCTAGCACCTCTGTGGTGGTGAAGTGACAAGGGTATATCCTCAACTTGATGCGACTTACGACTTAAGGCATCAGGCTACCACATTGGCTTTTCCCGGATGATAGTGGACTTCAGATTATAATCCTTGATCAACTCTAACCACCTCCTTTGCCTCATGTTCAACTCGGATCGAGTGAAAATATACTTAAGGCTCTTGTGGTCAAGTGAAGATATGCACTTTGTTGCCCAACAAATAATGCCTCCAAATCTTCAGAGAGTGAACTACAAAGACTAGCTCTAAATCATGGGTAGGGTAGTTCACCTCGTGCTTCTTTAGTTGGCGCTTGAAGCATAAGCTATCACACGCCCTCTTGCATAAGCACACACCCCAATCCCATCTTTGAGGCATCGCAATAAACATCAAAGGGCCTCTCAATATCGAAGTTGAGCCAATACAGAGCAAGGGTCGGAAAAGTCTTGAGGACCGAAAAGCTTCTTCACAAGTCGGACCCCAAACAAACTTAGCTTCTTTCTCGAGCAGCTTAGTCATGGGTCTGGGCTATCTTGGAGAAATCGGGATGAAACGTCGATAGTATCCAGCTAGCCCAAGGAACTGACGGATCTGGTGCACAGCACCTAGGAGACTTCAATCTAACACATCTTGCACCTTCTTTGGGATCTACTAAACGCCTCGGTGTCAACACATGTCCCAAAAAACTGCACTCGATCTAACCAAAACTCGCACTTGCTGAATTTAGCATACAAATTGGTGCTCTCGAGTCGAGTCGGGACTATCCGGAGGTGACATGTATGCTCTTCATCATTCTTGGAGTAGATCAAAATATCATCAATGAACACTACCACAAACTTATCCAACTCCGCATGAAGACCGAGTTCATTAGGTACATGAAGAAAGCGGGGCATTGGTGAGACCGAAAGACATCACTAGGTACTCATACAACCCATACCTAGTAGAGAAAGATGTCCTTGGTATATCCTGTGGCCTGATCTTGATCTGATGGTAGCCCGATCGGAGATCTATCTTTGAGAACACCTTGGCACCAGCTAACTGATCAAACAAAGTATCTATGCGGGGCAAAGGATACTTGTTCTTAACTGTTACCGCATTGAGGGGCGGTAATCCACACACATCCGCAGAGTACCATCCTTCTTCTTCACGAAAATCATTGGACAACCCCATGGTGAAGAACTTGGGCGGATGAAACCCTTGTCCATCAACTCCTCCAGCTTGCTTCTTCATTTCTCGCTAGTTCTCTCGAGCCATGCGGTGCGGACGCTTTGGAGATAGGAGCAGTTCCAGTGCTCAAGCTCAATGGAGAATTCTACCTCACGCCCGGTGGCAATCCAGAAGATCTTCGTGGAAAACATCCGAAAACTCACGTACTCATCGGAATGGAGGTAAGATCAGAACGGCTTCAAAGATGGGCAATAATAGGTAAGATCGGTTACGAGGGTATGATGAGAGACATCCTATCCTCGTAAAAATGGAAGCCGTAACTCTACACTTCTTCTCTTCATATCCAATACTACCCCATACAACCGCAACCAGCCATTCCAAGAATAGCATCAATGCCTTGCCTGGCATTATCATGAATCGCAGACGGTAAGTGTGGGTGGCTAATACCAAACTTATCAGATCCGTAAGGGGTATTGATGAACATCCGAGAACCCGCAGATGGATCTTATAGGCATACGGTATAGCCAATAGTGATAAGTTGTGCCGCTCTACAAACCCCATGCTCATAAAGGAATGCGATGCACCGTAATCAAACAACACCAAAGTCGGATGGGATTCGATGGTAAACATACCAGCCATAATCGCTCCTCACGATATAGCTTGTCGAGCATCCGTGAAGTGCACCACCCGATCTGGCTGGGCACCTTCCTCTTGATGAAAGTCCTCTTAATCAGCCTAGAATTTGCGTAGACGGCAGAGACGGCCGAGCTGGCTTGTCTAGCCGAGGACACTCCACGCATAGTGGCCATCCTTGCCACACTTGAAACAAGCACCGTGCTTGTTCCCGAATCCTCGACGAGGTGGAACCACCGTCCCTCGAAGTCTGCTGGGGCTGCACTCTTCCGCCGAGGTGCCTTTGTCTTGAGTAGCGTAAGTCTGTGATGTCTGGCTGGGGTGACCGCACGGAGGCCCACCGGATGGTTGATAGGGCCCCGCCTAACAATCTGCACCTTCGAGTATGGGGATGGCCGGAGGATCCACCGCCACCCGCTTCCGCTTCCAATCCGCCTGGGATGCCCGCTGGAAACCCTCAAGGGCAATGGCGGCGTTCATCGAGCCCCAAAGGTCGATAGTTCCCAGTATAGTTTCTCTGAAGAGTAGGAGTGAGACCGCGAAAGAAGCGATCCTCTTCTTGTCATCCGTGTCCACCGACTACCAAAGATATCGAGCCAAGTGGTTAAACCGGGTCACATACTCCATTACCGCCCCGCTCCCCGACGTAGCTCCATGAACTCGGTCACCTTCGTGGATAACACCAGCAGGTATGAAGAACTCATGAAGGCGGTGGAGAACTCCCCGCCACGTCGCCGGGTGATCCGGCAGCTCCGCTGGCTCGGAAAGTCTCCCACCGTGCACTGCGGACCCCAAAAGCGCTTGGGACGCAAAGTGCATCTTCGCTCATATTACCCTCGGCACCAAACTTCGCTCCAACGTGCGGCTTGCAGTGCTTCGCCCCAACGGATCGTCCGACGGTGTGAATGTGGGTGGGTGGGTTTTGAGGAAGTCCTGGTAAGAGGACTGTCCCTCAGGACGACGAGCACCACCCCCATTCCCACCATTGCCTCCGGGGCCTCCACGGGCGAGACCCTCGAGGGCCTGTGCCATAATCTCCATGGCACGAGCCGCCTCCTCGACGAGCAAGGCCGACTCTCGGCGAAAGCAGCCAACAACTCCACCATGACCTCCATGGGCGGACAACAGGGCGGAGGTGGTGGCGAAAAGGCCGAGGAACCAAGGGTGGAACCTCTCGAGCTCCCTCGTTGCCACGCTCAAAGGCTCGAAAGACTCATCACCATGGCCCTCGTTGGCAGCTCCCCGAACCCCAGTGCTCCCACGTCCGGACCTCGATTCATCTATAAGAGAGACGAACCATCCATTAGAACACCTTCCCGATCAGGATCCGTGGATTAAAGAAATGGCAAAGACAATTTTTAAGACATTCATTAAGTTAATCCTACCAATTTACTACTTTCATTATACGTGAAGGGATTCCTAGTTCAAGTAAGATGCTATTATATGATGCATGCTTCGACCTATACGCTCACTCAAGCCGAATATAGCGGCGTTAGAAAAATTTTCGCACATCGCATACTCACTTTCCGTATACTAAGCGATTTCTTCGTCATGTAAGTCGCTTGTACTGCAGAAACCGATTAGATAAAACCAAAGGCCGCTATTCTAGATAGACCATATAGCTAGGGCTTATACTTAACTTAATCGCATCCTACTTTTCGCAAAACTTTTGTTGGTCCACTTTTAGTTTTGTAAAGAGTGAGGAACTCGTGACCATTATTGGCTCTGGTACCAACTGTGGCAGAACCACCCGAAATAGCGTACTTACGAAGGCGCTTGTCTTCCATCGCACACTAAGCACCTCGAAAGTAACTTCACAAATGAAGCGGTGTCCGTCGAGCACACCCCAAGGGAGAACCCGAAAGATCCACATTTTCCCAAGGATCCAATAATGAAAACGAGTTACAACACAAGTCTATCTCATACATTAGAGTTTCTTGAAAATACATTATTACAATACCAAATATAGAGTACGGAATGATAAACAAATGAATATTAAAAGATAACATCTAGCGATAAGATAACGAGGATTCCGTCTGAGCCCACCAGATGAATCCTCCACACAAGGAACTCCTCAAGCGTCACCGCAGCGAGGTAAATAAACCCCGAGTACACAATGTACTGCAAAGACTTATCCGACAAAGGGGAATACTTTCCCGACTCCAAGGAATATGCTAGGCTTTATGGTTTGTTGGTTCTCTTTAGCAAAAAGCAATACTAATAGTGAGTCCTTATTGATACATTATTATCATCACCGTATTAAGTTTTCATCTAATCAATCTATATAAGCCTCGTTTCTACTTTCAAGCAAGAGTTGAGCAATCAGTTCCATTTCTTCTCCTTTCAACTTTCGCTTACTACAATTGCTAAACCGCAGACAAGCCGCATCGGATAACCCGGCGATTCGCGAATCAATGTGCCCACTGGGTGCCCTGAAGACACGCCCCGCTTGTACCCTGTGCACAAGCAGGACTAACCCACCACTCTCCCTGTCCCCGGTGTCCGTGTCCCCGTCCAAACTTGGACTCTAAGCCCCCATCCCCGAGTCCCGGACTCAGTGCGGTGCAAGGACCTCCACCACCTCCTCTTCCCATCAGTCGGTCCGGAAAGAGCCGGATCCGCGACAAGAGAGCAGCAAGCCTTCCCTGCGCCCATACCCAAGTATGTGCTCGGGACAATAATCTGTGACTTGCCTAGAGTCATATGCAACGACCGGTCCTTAATCGACACAGGCAGGGAAAAAGTGTAACCGGGCTATGCCCTGTTGGCCGCAGGACACAACCCCTCACACCCACCAAAGACCAAATCCACATCCCTGTCCGGTCACCATTTTCCTTTCCATTATTTCATCATGATATCATAGTTTAATCACCTATTTGCGAGTAACGACAGGTTACTCACGCTACCGACATCCTGAGCATAGCAGCTACTCGACCTGTACTAGTAGGACTCATGGTGGATATATTTATGCATGTAGCTTCCATAAAATGCCTGTAACGTAAATGCATATCATATAAATATATTCAGTGATCATTTAAAAATAGGGGTTATGCACCGGGGCTTGCCTTGGGCAGGCGCGGTGTCAGCAAAGTCAGTGACGGGTGGCTCCGGAACGTCCTCCTGCACGAGGATCTCCTCGTACTCTTCGATGACTTCGTCGTACTCACGCCACGAATGTCACGATCTCCGATGGCTCGTCCTCTATATGCATGCAAATGATGATGATGCAATAATTAATATATAGGCAACCGCAACTCTTAAAATAAGAATACATCTACCAAGCTACTAAGCTAACTCTAATGACTAATACGCAAAGTTACCTATTATTCCCACTAAACAAGTATGAAACATTTCATGTATTATCTTAGCAACTAAAGGCATCCTTATTGTTAATATCAATTTACTATATATATAATAAAACAAGGTGCACTAGCTACCATGCATCATAAAAATTTATTCTCTAAATAACCATAACGAGCATTTCAAAATAATAAAGTAATCCTAAAGGTATCACTGAACTATACGAACTAATTACACTAACAGGTAGGTCATGAATTTAGGAATCTAACAAAATTTATTTCACAATCAATAAATAAATTCAAATGAGCTCTAGAGATGAAGAAAATGATATTATTGGAGGAGGCTAATCACGCAATTGAACTTGTCGACTTGCACATGACCGTGGGTCTAGAATTACTAGATGAGACCATGAGTCAAGAAAATAAGAAGAAGAATGAAGGAATTCTTACATGCTAGCTACCTTAGAATTGAATGAAGTGCCACCTACGATGATCGATGTGCGGAGGCAATGCAAGAGGAGAGACACCAGGAGCTTAGCAAATGCCCGCCCCACGTGGAGTGGAGTAGAGCCATATATAGCAATCGATCGTGGGTGGTCATGAGTAGTCGAAGCATGAAACGAGTTGGCGGGGGTTGTCCTCTGGCTCGTGTGCAGTGTCTGGTGGTGAGGTCTTGGTCATGAGAGAATTAATTCAAGGATTGAACTTTGAGTGGTCTTGGACTTACGAGCATGTCAGACCGGAGTGGGCTTTGGGCTAAACGTGCTTGGCGGTGGTAGCAACTTTCGTAAGCAAAACAATGGCGAATTGTGCGAATTACTACATGATAGTAATTCAAGGACAATGCTTACAAGTTCATTCGTGGATAAACATTGAACCCACATCGAATTATTTTTATAATGTGCTCTCTAATAATTTATTTATATTCTAACAATACTCATAGATATTTATGTTTATCCTATTCATTATAATAAAGTTCATTTCCTTGGATCATCAAAGATTATCGACATGCATACAAAAAAAACGACGCTCGTTGGGGCATGCGAGAGGCAACGAAGCGGTAAAAAAAAATCAATGGAGGAGACCACATGTCAAAAGCAACATGTGGTGGTGGTGTATTTTCTCGGATGAACAAAGTGTTTCGCTTACACTGTTGTTTCTACGTGTCCGCTCGATGAACGTGTTTGTCGCTACCGTGAATAAAGGCATCCGTGCTACAAAGGCGCATGTGGAAAAGTTGAAACCATCAGAACCGTGTTTCGCTGCGTGAACAATGTTCCGCCTTGCTACAATATCCGTGTAGAAGGGTGCCCATCGATTTTCACGAGTGAACAAATTACTTTCTACGGTGGACGGTAATTTCTGCGTGACCGTGTTTCTGCCGCAGCCTACCGTGTGGAAAATTTGTATGTCCTTCATTTGCAAAGCAACCGAAATCATGAAAGAACGGAGTGCTCGGCGGGCTGAGCTTGTGAGTGATATAAATGCGTGGCGTGTCGCGACACACTATGGCAGTGGTAGCGCCGTCGTAATCGATAATTTTGTAAGGTGATTAGCAAGCGAAGTGCAAAGGGTAATTAGAACAACGATAGATGACAAAGTGCGCGTCATGAGATTGATGGAGATATAAATCTTGCCAAGTGGTATGCTAATAATTAGTGAATGACAATAATTTATCATTTGACTTTGTGGCTATGGACCTCTCACGTGGAGAGAGATGACGTGCTGGAAGGATAACTTGGACAAGGAATAAATTAGAGCTCAATTTGAGAATTAGTGCAATAAAATTTAATTTCTCATTTACCACATGCAATAATACATAAACATGATGCTCATGACATGGTTTAGTATTTTGATTAAAGCGTAACACCGAGGGTGTTACAATAAGTTGGGACGCAAGGGCCCGCGAACCACTAAGGAACTCCTAGACATCGCCACCAGCCATGCCTTAGGAGAAGAGGTGGTCAGAGCGATCTTAGATCGCCTCGATGGCAAGGCAAGGCGGGACGAGGGTGCCAGCGAAGGCACCTCTAATCGTTCTACCAAAAGGAAGAACAAGAAGCAACGACGCGAGGACTCGCTCGTGGCCGCTGCTGACCGCAAGGGTGGTTGGAAGCCCACGGAGGGCACTCCAAACCACTTCAAAAAAATACTTGAGGGGCCGTGCCCGAACTGTCACAGAACCGACCAATTTATAGGAGCACAAGTACAAAAACAATCGCCGAAACGATCAAATTCTCGAACTTGAGCCCATATAAACCCGGTAGTCAACTGAAATCTCGAAGGATTTCAAACCAACTTGCATACAACCAAGATCACAGTAATTCAACATAACATATCGTACGTTACAACATTTCACAAACGTTCGCAAATAGATTACATCATCATAGAGTCATCGTTATTACAAAACCAGTCTTGTAAAACATGCGGAAGCAAATAGTTTAACTTACACACCCAAGTTCAAATACACATACTGGTTCGCTGATCACAGCCCGCAAAAGCATTCAGATAAGAGAACAGAGATCATGCCCATGATCTAGTCTTCATCACCCGCCGGGTGGAGACAATACTTACAGAATCCCTGATATAGAAGGTCATCTGCAACAAGAGGGAATAAACCCTGAGTACGAGAATGTACTCAGCTAGACTTACCCGTCGAAAACCAAACAAATGACACCAAGGATTATGCATAGCTTAATTTAGTGGATCTGGCTGACACTTTCTTTTTGCGGAAAAGCATAAGTAATAATGATTAACTGATAACCTGGACTAGCAGTGACTTTTAGCCATTAACCTGTCATCTATATTAGCACATGTACTAAGCAATCATTTTATTAGGGTGCAAACATTAATAACCATAGCAGGTATACATTGTGGCAACTTTATCATCATCCTCCATTTAACCATATCGTTAAATTAATTGAATCTACGTTGCCGCTGCTCAGTCAAGTTCTCACTATCCGGGAGAGACGGCGATTCGAATCAATTCCTATCCAGTTGGAGGGGTATTCCTAAACACAAACCCTGCTTTCCCCGTCAGGGTCGCAAACAAGTCACCTTTGGTACGATTCAGGAGTCGTGAGTCTGAACAGATCGACATTCTCAGAGAACCACTCTGCCAAGGTTGTTCGGGACTCCAACCCGCCTTGGACTTATGCCAATGGCTCTCCGCACATCCTTACTACCTCCAGAATGCACGCCACTGCTCGCGTCCCCGGCCTGAGTCGAGCTACTAGGCTTCGTGGTCGGAACGACTTATCCAGCCAGCTAAGTGTTAGGCTACGTTCAACATGACATGAGGACGTACAACGTATCGGTCCTTAAACGACTCAGACGGAGTAACTATGTTCAAACCTACATAAGACCCCGCCCGGTCTTAATTCATTATTCACATGGTTCTTTTCCACGATAGCAAATATAGCCAACCGTGATCCACCTCATCCTAAAGCTCGCAGGTGACAGGAAATCACTTGACTTCTACCGCACTAAGCATGGCTAAGCATTTAACCCGTTCCTGAACTTAAATAGGATTCCAGTGCGATATCTGGACAAGGAAGGATATATATAATGCAGCAATTGGTTCCAACCAATTCCTATACTTAATGCATCATCAACAATAAAAGGTACTCAATGTATTTGTGAAAGCATGGGAGGCTTAATATGCTCCGGGGCTTGCCTTTCAGGAACGAGGAAGGCTGGTGGTCAGGGCACTCGGGCAATTCCTCCGCGGCGACTGCTTCGTCGGCTTCCTGCACCTCGGGTTCCTCCTCCTGGTTGGCTCCCTCGAACTCCAGCAACGTCACTCCCTCCGGCACACCTATTGCATGAATGCGCAAGATAAATATCATGGATGCACATGAACGAATGTCAGGGATGCTCGGGGAATGCGCATGTTCGCTGTAGTTTGCATATTCCAACTTAAGCCCTATTCAAATCACTTTACTTACCAAGTTTATACAACCTAATGTATAATTGCTCATCTTCAGTTAATGACCTAGCACCTGCACCTAAGCATATTCTCAAGTTAGGCTAACCCCTAACAATCAACGGAAACATTGCATCAAGCATACACTCAAGCATTTGTATTTCAGCAAAATGAAGACTATGTAGTGGTGTAGTAAACTAGCCATAACTGGAGATTTATAAATCCAATTGACACGCAACAAGACAATCTGGAAAGCTTATGAAATTGTCTACAATTCATTTTCAGACCTCAAAGCATGATTCAAACCTTTACCAGCTCGAATTCATAAATCAATAGAACTCTGTCCCCATAAGACAGAGAGTAGGTAAAACTGGAACCTAACTTTAAACAGCTGTAGTTTCTAAACTACTGGGCCAAATGCCCTCAAATTTTGACAGAAGCTAGATACCTAAATTATCTACAACTCTTGTATTCACCACATCCACAGAAAATCAAAATATCATGGGGAACTTTCTAAAGTCCCCAGATCTGTCCAGAGGGACATAATGCAAACAAAATAATTAATAATTTATGATGTAAACACATAATTGGACAAAACTAACTCTACTCACATATCACTCATATCACATGAACACCAGAAAGTAGGGTGTTCATCACCAAAACATTTCTTTTAATACATTTCTTAATTTATTTAATTAATTAGAGGAAATGGTAAACATATATTAAAACTACACCATTAAATCTACAAAAATTATAGTAGATACTACATGCTCTAAGTAGACTACCATAAAAATTTCACACCATTTGAGCAAGTATAACAGCCTACACAAAAATGATAAGGCATAATGACTTAAAATGGCATAATTAGGAAACCCTAATGAAAAGTGTCAAGCAACAGATTTTATATTTTTCTTAGCATACTTAAGGTACTAAGATACTACCTACCAAGTTTCATGGCCATAGGATTCCTAGATAATTTACAAAAATTCACACAAGTATCCACCAATGATAAAAGGAAAATCTATAACTCAAAAACTACACATGCAATGACTCTCAAATTTTAACCAGAGCTTCTACTAAGCAATACTAGCTTACCCACAAAATTTCACAATTTGTGGATCACAGAAACTCCAGATATGATTTAAACAAGTTTGCATGCATTCAAAAACACATTTCAAGTTCCTATTTAATTCATCCAAAATTTCTACATGATATGCTCATGTCATATTTTTATTAAATACTAGACTTCACTGTGAGTCTAACAAAATTTGAATCACACCATTTGGATCTACACATTTGGAGTTACAAAATTCACAAAACAACATAAAAATCTATAAATTTGAACTATCATACAACAGAACTGTCACTGACGCGTGGGACCTGCCTGTCAGCCGGACCCACTTGTCATCGACACCAGAACAGGGGAGGCGCTCGTGACGGCGCGGCAGCGGTGAAGCTCGCCGACGGCGACTTCACCAGCGACGAGGAGGGTACCTCCGTGACTACCTCGACCTCCCGCATCGATTGACCTACTCAACCTAAGCTCTATCGACCTCTAGGTACGTCGGCCATGGTGCACGGCGGCGCTCCGGCGAACCCCAGCGCTAGGTGCCTAGACAAGGTGCGCATCAGCTTCTAGTGACCAAGGCGGACCTGCTTACGCTACTGCTACTGGCTGCGGTGAAGCGTGGTGCGTGGATTCGGCAATGCCGCTGACCTAAAGCTTGGATGGCTCAGCGAGGATGTCGACGAGGTCCGTGAGGTGATAGCGGAGCTATGGTTGGGACGGTGGTGGCTGTGGTGCAGCGGTGAGCAGGTGCGAGTGCGGCGGAGCCGGTGACGACGACGACGGCCCGCTGCGACTGCTGTGGTGAGCGGAGGAAACGAAGAAATGAAATGTGGCACAGGGGGGCTCTCGGTGGTGTTGAAAGGTCCTTGTTTGGTTTTGGTAATTGAGTGACAACCTAGGTGGACTAATTGTGTTTATGTGAGATACACAGGTGATTAGTCCACAGGTACATGTGTGTGAGCAACATATGCCATGAAGGTGACAATGGCTTGAAGATGTTGCAAAGCTCACACATGTGATGATGAAGGAGCTTATTGCAAATGAGACATGACATTGAGTCATGTGATCAAGGTGGAGAAGATCAAGACAAGACTTGGCTTGATGGACCGGTTGCAAGCGTGAAGGGCAAGTCAGAGGCTTTGAAGTGATGGACCGCGTGGCGGTGAAGCTTGAGCAAGACTTGGCGCCGATGGACGATGGCAACGGTGAAGAGCAAGTGAAGTCAAGATCGATGAACCAATATGATCACGTGATGATATGAAGTGGATCATATCATTGTTGATCATGTTGGTGCATGTGTTGCATCGACGTTGGAGGAGATGGAATGGAATGCGCAAGGCAAAGGTATAACCTAGGGCATTTCATTTCACCGGTCATAGGTGTGTAGAGAAGTTATGACCGGATTTAGGATAGATGGCCGTACTATCAAGAGGAGCAAACTTGTTTGCATATCGGTCATCTAGTGCCACTCGAGTGATCTAACTTTGCATCGTTGCTAGGATCGAGTGGCGTGGCAAGTTGAGTGGCTAATACTTTGGAAAATGATTGTGAAAATGCTAACACACATACAAATGGTGGTGTACACTTGGTGGGGTTGGCACATTTACAAAGGAGATGAAGTTGGAGTTGATGTGGATCAACTCGGTGAAGAAATGGAGGCGAAAGGAGAAACTCCACCGATGGAGTGTCCGCCCGTAGAGTACGGACAGTCCGACGGTGCCACCGGCGCCCTATATAGAAAAGACAGGGTCTCATAGAGTGGACCGGACGCTGGTCACGTAGTGACCGGACGCTGGGGTCCTATGTCTGGTCAGAGCTGACGTATGGTGACGCAGGCAGAGCAGAAGCTGGAGAGTGACCGGACGCTGGTGCTGCGTTCGATCACGATCGACCGGACGCGTCCGGTCGTGAAATGTCATTTCTGGAACCTTACTGGAAACGACCGGACGCTGGGGGCTCAGTGTCCGGTCAGTTGAAGCTGCTGTGTTCGGTCGATAGATGACCGTTGAGATCGGAAGAACAATGTTTGAAGGAGGGGACACGTGGTGAGTATCGCGTGACCGGACGCTGAGGTTCAGCGTCCGGTCGATCGGACTGGAGCGTCCGGTCGTCCCGACATTTGCCCAGTGAAGGGGTAACGGCTAGTTTAGCCCTTGGGGCTATAAATAGAAGTGGCCCTCGGCCATGGCGAGTGCTGAGCACCTAAGGGGACTTAGTGTTAATGCTTGTGAGTACTTGGAAGCCCTCCATCATACATATACTTGATAGTGATCATTCGATTGTGTGAGTCAGTGATTCTAGTGCGATTGCATCATGAGGTTGCATCAAGTGGCACTAGGTGATCGAGTTGCAAGCCGGTGGTGCTTGTTACTCTTGGAGGTTGCCACCTCCTAGACGGCTTGGTGGTGGTCTCCGTCGAAGCCCGCAAGAAGCTTGTGCAGAGCTCCGGAGAAGAGCTTTGTGAGGGACATTGTGCTCGCCCCGCGGGAGCCGTGAAGAGCAACTTTAGTAAAGCGTGTCATTGGGCTACCCTCACTTCCGGGGTAGGTTCTTGCGGCGCCCAACGTGCGGGCTTAGCGGGTGATGCTAATTAGCCGCCGAACCACCAAGTGAGCGGTCGACACAATGGGGACTAGCGTGTTGGCAAACACATGAACCTCGGGAGAAAAATCATCGTGTCAACCTTGTTCCTCCCATTGGTTTGCATCCCCATTACACAAGCTTGCAATTACTTTTATACATATTAAGCTTGTGTAGTTGCTCTTGTAATTAGATAGCTTGTGTAGCTTGCTAAATTACCTTCTTGCTTGTGTAGCATAGAAGTAGCTCCCTTACGTAGCTAATTTGGTTTTAGTAACCTTGTTAGTCACATTGCTTAGTTTGTGTAGCTAAGTACTTGCGCTCTCTAATTAGGCATTGGTTGCCTTGTTATTGAGCATTGCTAGTGAGCTTAGGTGTCTTTGTGCTTTTGCTTACTAACATGTGTAGGAGCTCTCTTGTCGCTTAAAGTACTAGTGGCATAGATTTGTGTGACCTTGCTCCTAGAATTGCTTAGGTGAGCTCTAGCTAGCCCGGCACCTTAATTGCTTAATTAGTATATTTGAAAGGTGCTAAAGAACATAGATAGAGGGGTGTAGTCTTGGCTAGACCGATAGTTTTAATTCCGCACTTGTTTCGGTTAGCCGACGCGATTGAGTTTTAAAAAAGGACTATTCACCCCCCCCCCTCTAGTCGCCATCTCGACCTTTCAGGCGTGCTGGGGCTTCAATTGCCGAGCTATGGCCTCACTAGGCAGGCGGCCGGCGACGCACGGCACTACGCGGCGGTGAAGTCCTGCTGCCGGTCGGGTACTGTAGCACGTCTGAAATCCGATTCAGTTTCCAAATGAGCCGACTGACAGAGCAAGTTTATCGCTCCATATTTCCAAAACCGTGAGGATTCAGCTCATGGCATAGTTGACAAAGTTGTAGTACTAAGTGTGATCTTACACTTTGCTAATTGGAGCTCAAGCTAATTCGGCTTTGTTTGGGAGCTACAAGGTTAATAAGTTGGGTACATGAAACTGAAACCCAGCCCTTATACTTAAAAAAAATTCAAAGTGTCAAATACAACCCGAAAACTGACTTGTGGGACCTTTTTGAGCATGTTGTGCACATTTTCATGACTTGGCTTCTAAACAAAGTTTGTTCCTTATAAAATTTTCTACAACTTTGCTTTAGGTTGCTTAGACATGCAAACACTCTAAGCTACTCTTTTTAAACAGTCAAACAAAAGGGTTTAGGGGTCAAAACAAGTCAAACCACTATTTGAAATCACAATTAGGCAACATGGTCAACATGAACAATGTTCCAAATGACATTCTAAGTGTCACTAAGTTGTTTAAGAGAATTATTAGCCACACCACACATTGGTCACACAAGAATCAAGCATTGCATGTACTGAAACAATGAAAAACACATGAAATGTTACATCTGTTTCATGATCTTGTTGCATAGTACTACTAACCATGTTTCACTAAAGTGAGTTACACATGTTGCACTTGACTGTTGCACACTATTCATTTCATAAAACAAACACACATGAAATATGACAATATGTTGCAATGTTTCACAAGCATGTTTCATGCAATATAAGCTTGTGAATGAATGAATGATGCTCATGTTCATGAAATGCAAGTGCAAATATGGAAGCCAAACACCTGGGGTGTTACACGAACCACGCCTTTCCCGTAAAGCATCTGCTCAAGGACTGCAGCCTCATGCGAAAGTTCTTGTCCAGAAGCTCCAACAAAGTGGAGCAGGGGAAGGAACCTACCCCCACTGCGGACGACGCCGAGGAGAAGGACGATGGTTTTCCAACGCCGGACGGCTGCCTTATGATCTTCGGAGGTTTGGCGGCCTATGACTCCAAACGCCGTCAAAAGGTCACACGCCGTGAAGTCTACACGGCCCAACCAGCCACACCTCCCTTCCTCTGGGTTGATTGGGCCACCATCGCGCAACCCTGAACGAACGGGCAGGTCGAGCATGCAAACGTCATGCTCCTACAGGGCCTCAAGCCCAGGATCTTCAACCGGTTGAACAAGTTCGACGCACGCTGGGTCGTCGAGCTCCCATGGTGCTCTGGAGCTTAAGGACAACTCCTAGCCAGGCCACCGGCTATGCACCTTTCTTCATGGTCTACGGTTCCGAGGCCGTCCTCCCGATAGACCTCCACTATGGAGCGCCAAGAATCAGAGCATATGATGAATAGGGAGCCGAGGCATCCCACGAAGACGCCATGGACCAGCTAGACGAAGCCCGCGACATCGCCCTCCTCTGTTCGACCAAGTACCAGTAGGCGTTGCGATGGTACCACAGCCGACGGGTGTGGGATCGAGCCTTCA
Organism: Miscanthus lutarioriparius; assembly: GCA_904845875.1. Taxonomy (NCBI): domain Eukaryota; kingdom Viridiplantae; phylum Streptophyta; class Magnoliopsida; order Poales; family Poaceae; genus Miscanthus; species Miscanthus lutarioriparius. The sequence continues at coordinate 30,075,026 of CAJGYO010000016.1, read as the reverse complement.
ACTTCGGGGACCTGGTTCTTCGCCTCGTGTAGAGCAACAAGTACCGCCACAAGCTCTCCCCACCCTGGGAGGGACCGTACGTCATCGCGGAAGTACTCTAGCTAGGCGCCTACAAGTTGAAAACCATCGACGACGAGGTCTTCACCAACGCCTGGAATATTGAGCTGCTACATCGTTTTTACCCTTAAATAAACGCATACTTTTTCTTATCAGTTTTTATCTTTAGAAATCCCCGATCTTTAGTGACATCCAACCCTTGCAAAATGGCGAGGGGTCGGACCTCACTTGGGGGCTGATATAAGTATGTTTATCTTACAAACACTCTATGTGTTATCTTTGCAAACATTCTCTGAGTCTTCCCTCTTTTCTCATGGCAAGTCCTAAGGGCTAGGATTTTGGGAACAAAATCTGAGTGTAACTGGTAGGACTGTGGGAAGCCCACACCACAGTGGCTATGGCCTCCTTGCTCACCAGCGTGATCAGAATTGGCTCGCCTGCACTCCTAGTTTTTTTGCGACTGAACTATGGGAAGGGTCGGAAGGCACCAAACCTCTTTTACAGAAAGAGGGAGAAGAGCTAAAAAGCTATTTGCCGTAACGAAAGTTGAAAACTTGTTCATTTTTGCATAAATTCATCGCTTACAAAGTGATTTCATCACGAAAAGGACTAATGTATTCATAAATACAAAAGACTATTCACTCGGGGGCTCCCCCACAACTTATTTGATTACAATTTCTGACCAGTTCTACTATGAGCACTACTATGGTCGCCGTGCCACGCTCTCCATCGGTGACGTCCTACCACTCTGTGGGATCCTCGAGGGCGCCATCATCTGCAACATCGAGCACCACGTCAGCGACTATGGTGCCCTCGCCGGGGCGTCCAGGGATTATGCCATCGTGGCCAGCCGCAACCCTGACAACGGCACCTCCGCCGGGGCGTCCAGGGACTACGTCATCATGATCCGCTGCAACCCTGACAATGGCACCTACGCTGGGGCGTCCAGGGACTACGCCATCATGATTAGCCGCAACCCTGACAACAGCGTCTGCGTGGGGGCGTTTCCCACCGAAGAAAGGTTGCCACGAACGACGGCAAAACCAACGACGCTCAGCACCCTCCAGTGCACCTCCTCCTTCGGTGGAGGCAGCCCCTTCTCAGTGGAGGCGGCTGACACCATCTCATCTACGTTGGATGACCTCTAGCTCGACATCACACTCTGGATTCATGAACAGATCTATGAGTTCTCCTCCCCCTCACATTACCCTCTCTCACTTAGGAATCACCGCGACATACGAACGCACTCGGTGAGGAGGAGAAAGGAGGAGAGGTAGCGGCTCAGGAACAGGCGAAGGAATGGGACGAGAACTCCTCTCCCCCTCCCTATTTAAGGAAAAGGCGCGGTGGCTGAGGAAAGGTGAAAGGTTGGGACGAAAAACTCTCTTCCTTCCCCTATTCAATGCAGATGGGAAATCGATGCCGACGGGAATCCGAGAGGACGCGCCTAGACCGACGGGACACGCTCTGGTCGACGAGACATCGCCTGGTCAAACAGGACGTGACCTGGGCATGACCCACCACTAATGCGCGTCGGGCGTGAGAATCAGGGCGCACTCGCATGTAGGCGACTCTCCGCTTCCCTAGGCAGGACCATGGAACGACACAATGACGGAACCCCCGTCCAGGGGGCCAATGGGCCACCTGGGTTGATCGGACGGCCTAGGTAAATAAATGAACGAACAACCACCGAAAGATAAGCACCTCTGTTTACTTACTTTGCATGCTAATTTCATTACTGAGCTTGCGACCCCAGCTACAGCAGGGGCACGAACATCGCTCGGGGGCTACCGAGAGTGTCTACTTGTGTAGACACCCTCATCGCCTGACCCCTCCTTACGTTTAAAAACCAAAGACACGGGGTGCGGGTGTAAAACTTTGAGTAAAACTGGACAAACCGCTAGACCCTACGCCCCGACGGCTATGGTGTCTTTGTTCACCGGCATTATCGAATTCATAGTTCCCCGCGCCCCAATCTTTAGCATCCGCCTTCTCAAGAGGGGTACGGAGGGGTCCTCCTACAAAATCTCCTTCAAGGAGAAGCTATCAGGCCACCTAAAAATGATCGAACTGCTCGGGTCGCCGCCGAGAGACAAACAAAAAATTGCAATGCTCGTGTAGGTCACGCCGGCCCCATCGCAAACATCGAACCTAAACCCCGCATGGACATGTCTGGTAAGAGCTTCTCATCGCTTATACCACCGAGGTAACATTATCGATCCCCGCTTTTGTTTTAATTAAATCATACATTAATCTCGTCATCCAAACGTTGCATATGCAATCGCTGCATCTCAACGCTTCGTGTCTCATCACGAAGCGGCAGTCGCCTCATTCGATATGAGCGGCAAATGACCAAGGTTCGAAGGCCAGCCCGCGAAGGGCTTGAGGCCGCCACGTCAAACAGAGCCAAGGGAGAAAACCGTGATGAGCCCCAGTGGCCTTGCCCGGCCCCGCTCAAAAGCGGATAGGGACATCTCGACCTTTCTCGTTCGATTCTAACCTCGAGACAAACCCACATAATCTCCATCGAGGAGAGGCCAACGGGCCACCTGAGCCTACTGAACAGCTCAGGCATCTGCCAGGAGGCGGGTTAAGAAGTAGTGGAATGCCACATGAGGGCTCTGCCGACCCTGTCAACGAATGATGGACCTAGATTTCACACGAACATACCCATTAGCGAGCTCATTGAGCACGACACTCGAGCCGTTGAGGCAAGTGTCGTCAACTCAGCCTCTCCGGTTGTGAAAACCAAGGACGGGGTGACGCGTGAAACACGGCCGACCCCTATCAGACCCTAAGGGGCTCAGGGGCTCGAGCCGCTCGATCCGAGATCGAGAGACCGAGGTTCGAAGGCCGACCCATGAAGGGTCTGAGGCCACCTCACGTCAAACAAGAGCCAGGGGAGAAAATACAGATGAGCCTCAGCAGCCTTGGCCCAACCCGCATTGAGGTGGATAGGGTCATCTCAACCTTCTAAGTTCAATCCAGCCTCTTACCGAGCCCATAGAATCCCCATTGAGGGGAATCTGTTGGAAGGCAGGCCAAGGAGCAATGGAACGCCACCCGAGGGCTTTGCCGATCCTGTCGCAAAGCCACATGATTGGATTCCATTCGAACATCCCCGTTAGCGAGATCATCAGGCACATCACTCGAGCCAACGAGGCAAGTGACGTTGCCTCATCCCCTCTAGTTGTGGAAACCATGGACAGGGCGATAGCCACAAAATGAACCGACCCTTGACCGAATCCCCGCCACGTGCGGGGGCTTAGGGAAGGCCGGGCCAGCAATGAGACCAAACGCACGGTCATGAAACGATTGCATAAATGCTGAGTAAGGGGTACATGCGAATACAAGAGTAAGTTCGCTACCCTCGCTCTGGTCTCCAGTAACATCCGGCCCCAGCGACCGCAAGGGGTCTGTTGATGCAAAAGTGGATCTGCAAACACAAAGGGCTAATACCCGAATCGATATCCAAAGCGTGCCAGTCGATTTGACCTGTTAATCGACAAGGATGAAGATACGAGCACTTTGGTCCTGACAACAGTGATACGCCTGGAAGTCACGGCCAAGAGGTACTCACGCTGAACTCGAGAATCGCCAAGGTCGACCGAGACAATGCAACTCGCCGAATCAATGAGAACTCGTAAAAAGAAAAAATATGCAAATTGACGAAGTCATTAAAAGTAAGTAGATGTAAATAGGAGTAAAACTTGGTTTTGATATTGATTGATATCCTCATTACATTGCCCTCACTCCATATTTATACCCCGATCTAAAGACACAACCAAACACAACTAGGACACCAAGCCCATATCTAAGGAAACACGTGACTCTTACATGAGTCATACTCTAACAAATATAGAAAAGGAAATCAACTCCTATCTATTTCCTGTCCACCTCAATTACGATGGAAATCTCACCGTCCTCCTTCCCATCGGCATACTCCCCCGTTTCATCGGCAGTAGTCTTCAAGTCTTCCTTCATCGGCATACTCCTGTTTCATCGGCAATAGTCTTCAAGTCTTCCTTCATCGGCATACTCCCCTGTTTCATCGGCAGTAGTCTTCAAGCCTCCCTTCATCGGCATCGACAATAACACCTCCAACCTCATCGGCAACGCCCGAGTCTAAATCAACCTTTCCATCGACCACCACCACCTATCGGCAACCATCTTTACAAGTGGCTTTCATCGGCTATCGAGTATATCTGATAACTTTCCCTTGCCGATTAGTCCTCCATCATCATTTTGACACGTGCAAAAACGGTGTCAACACATGCCCCCAATTTCGGAGTATAAAACCATTAATGCTCAAATTTACTCCGGATAACGTTGCCTTCGCCCGATTACCGTAACTCATTCTCCAAGCCAAAACTTGATCTGTTATCAAATCCAATCAAATCTAATCCTGATTCACGCACTTCAGTAAATATCGCACAATCGCCAACCACTCTTGCCTTGATTATGGTTAAGATACCGAAACAATAACCCATCGGCAAGATCTTAACATGATAATGCTGTCGTTTTCAGAATTAAAATATCCTGTACCGATATCTCTTCCAAGTCATGATTACTTGCCATCAACTCATCTGTACAATCCCCTGATTATCGTGCGAACAGTTACCATATCCATCTGAACCACCTCGACCTACATGCGCGCATGGTAGAGATAAGTCCAAAATACCCCTACTCCAAGCGGCTTATAAATAGATTCCTCCTAACACTCGTCTTCTACCCTCGACTCCAATCTTTGACATTTTCTCTTTCCGCGGCGACTCACGCGAACAAGCTGCGACCTCAACCAACAAGAACTCTTCTCCAAATATTAACCTCAAGTCTTCGGCTCGTGCCCCATCTTCCTCAAGATAATGGCAATCAACTTCGACGTCCCTGCGGTTCGCTCCATTTCCATTACCTTTTACTTTGATCCCCCTAGTTTTTGCAAATCCATACAGTTGGTGATTTTTCCTTTCTTTTGTTCTCCGGATCCTTTAAACTTAGGAACTACGCAACAAATTAGTTATTCCAACCGATCAGCCGCATGTCCAATGCCTAGGACCAATGGGCAACCCAGATCCAACTGATCTGATTAATGCGCAGGTTAACGTAATCCCATTTAGAGCCCAAAATTTCTCTCTGAATTTATGGAAAGACACATTCGATCTTGGCCCAAGACCACCAAAGGGTGGAAAGATTGGTACTTGAGGGTTAATAGATCGATGCAAGTATCTTTGGGCGAACGGAAGTTAGACCAATGCATTAGGCTATCTATTGCGATATGCGAAGAATGAATCAATGATTATTGCAAATTGCTTACTTCAGTCGACACACAACAAACACTTTTATTTTTGGACATGGCCCATTTACTCCCACACTTGCCGATGTCCACATGCTCACCGGCTTGGATATTTCAACCTGCCGATGAAGGCTCCATCTATGGTAGAAAATCTGAATATAGGGTGAATACCCGCAACATCGGCGGTTGGACGGGATACATTCAAGAATACCGGAAGACCGGACAGTTAACCGGAGGAAACATGCCACATTCTTGAATATGTGGTTAGAAAAATTTATCTTCCGTGGTCGATCAAGAGGGACCAACCAACGCCTTCCTCCTGCAAATTAACTTTTGGCTAATGGTGTAAGGTTTCCTCTTGGCCAATACCTTCCGAGCTCCACTTATCATCTTCTTCATCAAGTGTCTCGAAACTTTTGCTTGGCGAACCCATCGGCAACCTAGGAGGCCCGTGGTGGTTTATCAACATGTGGTGAATGCCCATATGCACAAACGTTTGCAATGGGACTTTTTGCCCAACAATTCCCACGAGAAATTGCTTTGAAGACCATGTGCTCGGGGACGATGAATCGGCAACACGCTCACCCCTCAATTTTGGTGAAGCCATAATTGTCCTTCCCAGAACAGAGGCCAATGAAGACCAGATCGGCGATTCTTCCAAAGCTTCTACAATGGTCTTTCTCGTGATCATAGGGCATGGGTACCTTATATTGACGAGGAAAACAGATTCCCCTTCTTTTCAACTTTGCCGATGACACCTGAATCGGGATAAGGAACTCATGATGGCCATCATTACTCCCGAGGCAATTCCAAAGAAATACATTTTGGTAGCGGAAAAACACCAACATTACGTATGAATTTTACAACCCATCGGCAAGATCCCGTCAATTGGCTTTTGGGCAATCGCCAATCAAACTTTGCTTTGCCGATGTGATCAAACCTGTGGAAACAATCACCGTGGAACAGATTGGAACAAGGTAGTACAACTCTCCCCGATGCCGATACTACGAGATGTTGATATATCCACCGGATGCCAAGATCCTTCATCACCGAAGTCATATAAGCAATGGTGGCGAGAGGGAAGGAACAACTGTTTGCAACTTCGCTCACACATATCGGCACATGATCGACCACGAATATGCCATCCCCGACGACGGCGCAGTAAGTTTCTTTTAACTCCCTTCGCTTTTCCTTCATATATCAATGGCGACTCTCTTATGACAAAGTTAACAACCCAAAGACCATCTGTGAGCAAAAGTGGGAAACCCTTCAATCTTCAGCCTGTTTCCCCGATATCATCGATCGGCTACAACGCCCCCACCTTAACTGCTTTGACTCACCAGAAGATCCGTACCAAGACCATCACCTCTAAGTCCAAATTGGCTCTGACTAGGGCCACTCCATCGGCTGCTGCTACAACCTTGGTCAAGGCATTCAAGGTAACAACCTTGTTTATTTCTACTTATGCCGATCACAAACTGTATTAACATTAACCATCAGGGGGTAAGAGCTGCTGCTGGATCATCATTGGCAATTCCTCCGATATCAAGCACCACTTCTTTTGACAAACCTTCAGAGGTATCCTTTTGACTTTTCATTTTATCTGTTAAATATCATACCTTACACTTGTTTTGCAGCAACAATTGGGTACATCGGCAAGCGTACCAGATATCCAAGCTTCACAACCAACAAGTGCCGATGCCCCCCAGCCAATCATTGCCGATGCCCAAGCAAAGCGCAAAGCTTTAACAGATGCTGAGGCACAGCCAAAACGAGAAAGGTCCATGCCGATCCCTACATCTGCCCTAATGTCATCGGTCATCATACCTCAAGAGCCAACCACCGTGAAGTCACAGAGGATATCCCATCGGCAAGCTCAGCCGATCCCCCACACGGCATACTCCAGGTTGCTTCCTCCAGTCAAGAACAGGAAATTGCCTTGAAACAGGTAAACCGATTAACCTAGCTGATTTACAATACTCATACTTATCCTTAACTGACCTCCTTTTCTTTTCCTCAGGAACAAGACTCCCCAAATAGCCTATTCTCCTTTGCTATTGACGTCTCTGATGATGATGGAGAGGAAACAAGTTCTTCCCTTGCACTGGGAACAATATCGGCAAAAACTAAGTCCAAGTTGGAAGCTCTCCTGAACTTGCTACAGCAGGATACCGCCCAACTAGTAGATGACTCGGACCCCGCAAAGGCAATTTTCAAAACAATCCGTGGCCCGGTCCCTGCCGATGTTGAAGAAGTACTCTTCCCAGCAGCCCATTTAGAAAGCCGCCAACTACAATATCAACGGGCTACTCAACGTATTGCCGATAGAGCAGCTCAGGCTCAACTCAAAGAAGAGATGCTACAACTGAAACAAATTGCCGATGAGAAGCACAAGGGCATCGGCAACTTGCAGACTTCGGGTGCTGAACTTAAGCAAAAAATCTTGGATTTATCGGCAAGGAAGATGGCTCTATTGGCTGAATTGAAAGAAGTCGATGCAGCCTTAACTCATGCTCAACAAGAAGAAAGCCAGCTACCTAATGCCATCAAAGCCCTTCAGCAAGAAAAAAGAGATATCTAGGCTCGCAAAGCTTTGGCCATGAAGAAAAAACTCAAGCTTCATGGAGGGTGTCTTTGCCGATGACGATATCAAAGAAATGGAGGAAGCCGACCAGTTATTCGCGCGTGCGATATTAGCTATCAATCCTTGTTGAACTTGTAATCTTGTTTATTGTATCGGCACTTTATGAGACATTGACATCCTTGCATAATTCTAGCCGATAGGAATTTTATTATCGGAACTTATACTTTTATGCATCCATCCAGATACTAGGGTAATATTTCTTTAAATATTTTCCATTTAATGCTCTGGGAAACACAACCCCTTCGAGGGTTTCTAGAATATATGCGTTACGAGTGAAGTGTATTTATCCGATATGGACCTTCCCAATTAGGAGACCACTTTCCAAACTTTGAACTTTTAGTCCCAATCGGTAAAATCAATTTCCAGACCAGATCTCCATCAGCAAACTCCTTTACCTTCACCTTCTTGTCATACCATCTGGCTACTCTTTTCTTATTCTCTTCGATGCTAACTAAAGCCCTTAACCGATGACCCGCCACATCTTCCAACTCATCCTTCATAAGAGTATTATAATCATCGGCTGTCAGCTGATTTTGAGAACGTATTCGCCTAGAGCCAACTTTAATTTCCCAAGGCAATACTGCATCGTGTCCATATACTAACTGATAAGGCATTACTTTGGTTGCACCATGACATGACATCCGATATGACCACAAGGCTTCATTTAATACTGTATGCCACCTCCTAGGATTTTCTTCAATTTTGCGCTTAATGAGTTTGATGATCCCTTTGTTAGAAGCCTCAGCTTGACCATTAGCTTGAGCATAATATGGAGAAGAATTTAAAACTTTAATTCCCATACCTACAGCAAACTCATCAAATTCTCCTGATGTAAACATAGTGCCCTGATCGGTAGTGATAGTCTGAGGAATACCAAATCGGTAAACAATATGCTCTTTCACAAAATCAATCATATTAACCGATGTCACCTTTTTTAAAGGAATTGCCTCAACCCATTTTGTGAAATAATCGGTAGCAACCAGAATAAATTTATGTCCTTTACTCGATGGCGGAAAAATCTGACCAATGAGATCAATAGCCCATCCCCGGAACGGCCACGGTTTGATTATAGGGTTCATAGCCGATGCAGGCGCTCTTTGAATATTACCAAACTTTTGACACCCCTGACATCCTTTAAAATATTTAAAACAATCTTCAAGAATAGTCGGCCAATAGTACCCATTCCTTCTGATCATCCACTTCATCTTGAAAGCCGATTGATGCGCCCCACACACTCCTTCATGAATTTCACCCATCAAGCTTTTCGATTCATCACTGCTAACACATCTAAGTAAAACTCCATCTATAGTTCGATAATATAATTCATCATCGAGGAGCACATACTTGGTAGCTTGGAACCTTATACGTCTCTCAACCTTTCTATATGGATCCTTTCAATAATCGACAATCTCCTTCCTCCAGTCCTCGGTATCAACTGCCGATGTTAGCACTTCCTGAATAGGCTGATACCCTGAAGCATGCTGAGCTAGTCGATTAGCTTCGTCATTATGCAATCGAGAGATATGTTCAAGACGAAAATCTCTAAATCCTTTCAACAATTGCAAACATCTTTCATAATACGCACAGACATAATTTTTCGATGGCCGAATACCTCGTCTCAGCATCCACTAATCTTCTGCTCAAATAATAAATAACACGTTCTTTCCCTTCAAATTCTTGAATAAGAGCTGAACCGATAATCGATATCATCGGTTGACAAATATAACTGAAAAGGCTTCCCGTGTTGAGGTGGAACTAGCCTTTGGAGGATTTGTTAAATATTTCTTAATTTCATCGAGGGCTAATCTTTTCTCAAACTCCCCATACAAATTCCTGATCGGCTTTCAATTTAAGTAGTGGACTGAAAGCCTTGATCTTACCCGACAGATTAGATATGAATCTTCTAATGAAATTAATCTTACCGATCAAAGATTGCAATTCAGTCTTATTGACAGGAGCAACCACCTTGTTAATCGCATCAATAGACTTCCCTCTCGATTTCGATGCCCACCGATGCACCATAAAACCCAAGAATTGTCCTGCCGATACACCAAATGCACATTTATTAGGATTCATCTTCAATCCATGCTTCCTTGTGCACTCCAATATCTTTCGTAGATCGGCTAAATGTTTTGTGATATCTCCAGACTTAATCACCACATCATCAATGTAAATCTCCACTGATGTGCCGATGTATTCATGAAAAATAAAGTTCATAGCTCTCTGATAAGTAGCGCCGGCATTTTTCAAACCAAACGTCATAACTATCCACTCAAACAACCCCACATGACCTGGACATCTGAAAGCAGTCTTGGGAATATCTTCTTCAGCCATGAATATTTGATTGTAGCCTGCATTACCATCCATGAAGCTGATAATTTGATGCCCGGCTGCAGCATCAATCAACAAATCAGCAATCGGCATTGGATAGCCATCCATCGGTGTGGCTTTGTTGAGATTCCTGAAATCAATACAAACACGAAGTTTTCCATTTTTCTTATAAACAGGAACCACATTAGAGATCCACTCTGCATATCGACACTGCCGAATAAACTTTGCCTCAATTAATTTAGTTATTTCGGCCTTAATATCAGGAAGTATATTAGGGTTGCATCGGCGCGCTGGCTGCTGATGTGGCCGAAATCCAGATTTGATAGGTAACCGATGTTCAACTACCGATCGGTCTAATCCGAGCATCTCAAAGATAATCCCAAGCAAAACAATCTTTATACTCTTTTAACACATCAATTATTTGTCGCTTACACTTGGAATCTAACTTAGCACTAATAAAAGTAGGTCTTGGCCTATCGCCATCACCGATATCTACTTCTACTAAATCATCTGCCGATGTGAACCCTTGACCTAATTTTCCATCATCGGCAAACCTATCCATTAAAACTCTTCTTCAGAACCGAATTGCTTGGATCGGTGGAATTTCATAATCAGCAACTCTAAGGAACTCTTTTTCCCAAGCTTCTCCCGATATGCATTTAGTTCGCTCATAAGTATCTGGATTCACCCAATGGATGATATTAAAAGAATCAACCAGGGACAACCTCAATCTTACCCCCAATCCAATCATGCGAGGCATTGATGCATTGTAGAAGGAACACAACAATTAGCATGAATCAATCCCTCCTAGAAGCGGATTATATGCACCCTTGCCGTTAATAACAAAAAGAACATCGTGGCAAGGTTTTGCTCATTGATGGTCAATTCAACGATATCGCCCCTTTAGCCGGTGACACATTGCCTTCAAAATCTTTCAAAGATCATATCGGTTTTGGTCAAGTCTTGATCTCCCTTACCAAGTTTCCGATACATCACATAAGGCATAATATTAATCGCAGCCCTCCATCAATAAGTACCTTAGACACAGTGCTGCCCATCAACTCGCCTTTCACAAACAAAGCCTTAAGATGTCAGTCTCTCGTCATCGGTAGGTTTCTCAAAACAGCCATCATTGGATCTAGTGTCAAATGAGCTACTTGATCGAGAGAACAACTTCTTCCTCATTATCGATAGTGCCAAAAACTCCATCGGCAATATGAATACCATATTAACATCTGCCGATGGACCCTTATTTTTGTGTTTTACCTCGCTATCGCGATGACTGGACCTCTCATTGGAGGAATTTTCCTCTTGGTATAAATCCTCCCGACGCTCACGTTGCATCCTCCTTCTCTGCGCGTTTTGTCGACCCTCCGGCACCATCGAGGAAACTTGGTTTTCCAAACCAGCTAATAACAGGTCCTAGTTGACTCTACACGGCGTATATTAGGGTCCCTGTAGAATATTTCCTCATCGGGAACTCTTGCATTTGCCATTTCCTCAAGCTCCTCTTGATTCCTTGGAAAATATCCAGTGCGTTTACCAAGCCTTTCATGTACACTAAGTCTGCCCCCCAGCCGATCATGCACTGATGCTCTGCCTCTAATCGGCTCATTGATAAATAAACCCTGATTGCCAGGTTGAAATCTCCTTTCTGATCGATTGACCCCATAATAACCATTGCACTCAGGGCAATTTTCAACAGTTGGCAATTTAATACCTTCTTCCCAGCAATGGATAAAAACGGGCACCTCTAATGATCTTTATGCCGATGCCATTCTTCCCGACGTCTTTCTTCTTGCTGTTGTCGATATCGATCATTACGCTGACGCCAACCCTCCCGCTGCCTTCGATGAGTAATCACAATGCCGGTCGAGGAGGTTTTTGGAACTATCGCTTTCTCCCAAAGAAACCCTTACTTTTTGCATCATCGGTAGTTATCCGATGTTGGGGATCCACCGATGCGCGTTTTCTCGTGACCTCCTCGGCGTCAATACATTGGTCTTCCTTTGGCCTCCAACGTATTTGCTTTGGAAAAGGGTGTTGATCAATTTTCATCGGCCTCTGGGCATTGGAAGTACCAAACTTAATTCTCCCGATTCAATAGCCGATTGTAATCAAGTGTTGCTGAACACCTTGCACTCATTTGTCTTGTGTGAAGTTGCATTGTGCCATTTGCAGTACAAGATCTTCTTCAACTCTTCTGCCGATGGGATCACATGATTAGGTGACAGCTTAATTTGGCCCTCTTGAAGCAGAAGATCAAATATCTTGTCGGCCTTGGTGATATCAAAGGTAAACTTTTCTGGCTCTTTCTGACCAAAGGGACAAGATATCGGCCTTTTATTCTTAACCCACTCAGCTAAGCCGATAACTAGTTCTTCATCAGAATCAGAATCTCCTACTTCTTCAACAAATGATACTTTTTTATTTCAATTCTTTTTAGGTTCAAAAACCCTAGTGTCTTGATCAGAAATCCTTTGCACAAGATGACTGAGACTTTCAAACTCCTGAGAAGCATATCTGTCTTTAAGATGTGGCAATAACCCTTGGAAAGCCAGATCGGCAAGCTGCCGATCATCCAGCACCAGACTGTAGCACTTATTCTTTACATCTCTTAGCCTTTGCACAAAGCTTTCTACCGATTCATCATTACGCTGTCTCAATTTTACCAAATCGGTAAGCTTCTTTTCATGGATTCCAGCAAAGAAATACTTATGAAATTGTTTTTCTAGATCAGCCCAAGTAATAATAGAATTTGGTGGTAATGAAATGAACCATGTAAATGCCGATCCAGACAAAGATGATGAAAATAATCGAACTCTTAATTCATCTCTGCTAGCTGCCTCTCCACATTGAATAATGAAGCGATTGACGTGTTCCATTGTTGATGTATCATCTTGCCCAGAGAATTTAGTGAAATCTGGTACCTTGTACCGATTTGGGAGAGGAATTAAATCATATGCAGGAGGGTATGGAGTCCGATAAGAATAAGTATTGACCTTGGGCTTTATCCCAAACTGATCCTTCATAATTTCTGCTATCTTATCGGCCCAAAAAGCATCAGCCTCCTGCTGACGAACTGGCTGAATTTCTACAGGAGGTACCTGCTGATATCCTTCCACATATCTTTGTGGCCCACGATCTCCGGCAATCAGCATATTTGTCGTTACTTGTGGTCCATTAACCTGTTGGAAAGGATTCATCGGCTGAGCTGCCGATGCTTGATTCTGAAAACCAGCTTGCATATGACCTTGTTGAATCCCTGCAACCTGCTGATTTTGCTAAACTGTATGCAAAAGTGGATCTGCAAACACAAAGGGCTAATACTCGAATCGATATCCAAAGCGTGCCAGTCGATTTGACCTGTTAATCGACAACGATGAAGATACGAGCACTTTGGTCCTGACAACAGCGATACGCCCGGAAGTCACGGCCAAGAGGTACTCACGCGGAACTCGAGAATCACCGAAGGTCGCACTGAGACAATGCAACTCGCCGAATCAATGAGAACTCGTAAAAAGAAAAAATATGCAAATTGACGAAGTCGCCGAAAAGTAAGTAGATGTAAATAGGAGTAAAACTTGGTTTTGATATTGATTGATATCCTCATTACATTGCCCCTCACTCCATATTTATACCCTGATCTAAATAGACACAACCAAACACAACTAGGACACCAAGCCCATATCTAAGGAAACACGTGACTCTTACATGAGTCATACTCTAACAAATATAGAAAAGGAAATCAACTCCTATTTATTTCCCTGTCCGTCTCAATTACGATGGAAATCTCACCGTCCTCCTTCCCATCGGCATACTCCCTGTTTCATCGGCAGTAGTCTTCAAGTCTTCCTTCATCGGCATACTCCCTGTTTCATCGGTAATAGTCTTCAAGTCTTCCTTCATCGGCATACTCCCTGTTTCATCGGCAGTAGTCTTCAAGCCTCCCTTCATCGGCATCGACAATAACACCTCCAACCTCATCGGCAACGCCCGAGTCTAAATCAACCTTTCCATCGACCACCACCAGCTATTGGCAACCATCTTTACAAGCTGGCTTTCATCGGCTATCAGAGTATACAGTAACTTTCCCCTTGCCGATTAGTCCACTCCGATCATTTTGACATGTGCAAAAAACGGTGTCAACAGGGTCAGATCTCACTCGGGGCTAATAAAGGTACCAATACCTCCTTTTATTCGAAACATTCAGTGCATCAGACCTTTTCCTCGCGTCGAGACCGGCGGCAAGGTTTGTGGGAATAGATAAATGAGCACACCTGGTAAGACTGCAAAAAACCCATGCCCCGATGGCTACGGTAACTTTGCTCACCAGCATAATCGAAATTTCCCCCCTATACACCTCGGGCCCCATAGTCTTAATGAACAGAAAGATCGGATCGCATAAACCTTTTTTCTCGAATGCAAAAGGGAAGGAAGTAAGCTCAAACGAACGGAACAAAATCGTGAAACGAAATCACGAATCTGTTCTCGGACGCAAAAGTACCAACACTTCTCCACATATTACAGATAAATATTTATCAAACTTATTCAACTAACTACTTCCTCACAGGGAGAACTATGTCTTTTAGCCTGTTTCACCAGGTTCAGCGCAATGGGAGTCACCGCCTTCTCAATCTCATCCAGCTCGGAGTTGTTGTAGCCAGGCGCGAAGTCGAGGCTCATTACCTCCAAGTTAACTTCTTGGTCATAGTGCAAGCGGGCAACAACAAAAGGCTTGGGTGATCCCAGCATGACAAGGCGTTCTCCTCAAGCTAGCCCACCCGCGCTGTGATATCCGCAGCACGGGCCGCAAGTGAGCTGGTTTCCTCTGGCCACGCCACCCCTAGGTCATCGAAGACCACCCCGGCGCGGCGCGCAGAAGATCATGCTCGTCACTATCGGCCTGAAGAGTCCCCCGCACCTCGGCAAGCTCCGTGCCTAGCCCGACAGAGATGCTCTCAGCCTCTAGCCTTTGGGTCACCGCGGCTCCAAGATCCGCCCAGGAGGGAGCTGACCACCTAACGCTCCTCGTCATGCTCTCGGACGACCCAGTCGTGCTCCTCATGGACCGTGCCACGCTCAAGCGGAGTCTTTCCGCAGTCTGGCGTAGCACATCTCGCTCCCTGCGTAGCCGGGCAATCACCTCGGCATCTTGATCCGCCCTCTGCTGTAGTGCCACGGACCTATCCTCGACTTTTAGCTTAAGATTCTGCTCCATCTCTAGCTCATCTAGGAGTTGGATGGCCCGTTGGCTAGCCTTGGCATCCTTCTAGAGCAGCTCATCCCACTCCTTTTGGATCTGGGCGGCTGCCTCCTCGTCCTGCTGCACCCTTGCCGACAGATCCTAGAACATCCCATGGATCTCCTCCACGTCCCGACACGCCTCGGCTTCCCGCTATTGGGTGATAGCAAGCTGAGCGGTCACATCTCCACGTAGCCGGGCCTCCTCGGTGAGATGGTCCCATTCCACCTTTTGCTCACGGAGGAATCGGGATTTCTCTCGGCTACGAGCAATGAGGGACTGAAAAGAAGACCAGTGTTAAAAATACAAAAATACATGAGGAAAGAAGAAAGCGAGAGGGAAGATCAAGCGGATACCCGGGCATTGGGAATGATGGTGTCATGCAGGATGACCCTGGCCTGATCCAGGACATCCATCATCACCGAGATCCCTTTGTCGAGACTCCCCCGCTCTATGCTCTCGGTAGCATCGTCGAGCAAGAAGAGAGTCGACGTTGGGTCTCGAGGATCCATCCACTGGAGCGGCGGCTCACCCCGCATGGGCGAGCGGCTGCCCCCAACATCAGGGCCGAGGGTGACCTCCCGCTGGTCCTCTCCACCACCACCATGGTGCCCAAGGACCCTCCGGCCATGTCCCCCTCCGTTCGGCCCTCCTCGGACGCCGTCGCCTGGGACGGCGGAGGCACGATTGCGCCACCACCTCGAGACACCACCATGGACACCACCATGGCGCGGTCATGGCCACCTCCACTTGTGATGCTAGGCCCTCGGCTTGCGGCACTGTGCCCACCAAGGAGGGTGTCACTAGCACGAGCTGCGCCTCCATCCGCTCCGACGAGGGTGGCGGAGTCACCTCCGCCGCCACGTGCTCGTTGACCCTCGAGGGCGCTTCTTTAGCCCCGATGCCTACTTGCCCCACCGAGGGCACGGGCGCCACCACAGGCGGCACTTGGCCGGCCGACGAGGCCGCAATATCGGCTTCGCTCCTGCCTAAAACAGGAGCGACGTCAGGCGATGGCACCCGTTCCGCCTAAAGAGCAACACTCTTCTTGGGCGCCAGCACCAAAGAGCGGCCCTATCGCAAGACTCTATGAGAGTTAAGGGGCATAAGGTCACGCTGAAAAACAGAAAAACAGAGGAATCGGTGACTTACTCTGGCGCTGTTGGGTAGTAGGGACATTTTGGGGATGAACCCTCAGTTTCCTGCTCCAACTCATCTGGGCGGGACCGCTTTGAGCCTACCTCCTGCTCTCGGGCAGAGGGGCTCGCCTCCCTTGTCTCCGAGGGCATGGCGGTGGAGCCACCCCTCTCTATCGGTACCTCAGGCGTGGCGGCAGATCCGCTTCGCCCCCATCGGCTCGTGGGCGTAGCAGCGGAGCCACCCCCTCCATCAGCACCTCGAGGACAGCAGCAGGTCCGCCTCCCCCATCCACCGATCCTCCTCCACTGCACCCCGGTGTGGCGTTAGATCCGCCGGCCCACCGGTCCCAAGGATGGATCGATGATTTGTCCCGTCTCCACCGGCCTCCCAGACTCACTTCCCCCGCGTGGAACAGGAAGGGTCGCTGCGTGGACAATTGGGTGCCTATCAGTGAATCCACGCCCTGCAGGACATCCCAATCCACATCGGCTACTACCTCATCAAACTCCTCCTCCTCGTCATCATCATCACTACATGTCTCCTCTCCACGCTCCCGTGCTTGCCACTTTCATAGCATCTTCTTCCTCTTGATCTCCCTCATCTTCCTATCTCACTCGGCCGCGGTGCAATTCACTATCGCCAGGATCCGGTCCTTCGGCAGCAGAGCCGAGCTATCCCCAAAGACGAGTCTCTTGACTCATCCTGCTATCCTGAGGTCAGCGTCAAGGGGTCAGAATTTCAAGTGAAAAGGATGCACGGGAAAAAAGAACTTATGAAATCAATGAACCCCGGTTCCGGCCGCATTGGGGATGCCTCGGCATCGGATACACGAAATCAAGGACAACGCCAGTGTTGTCCTTAGAAGGCTCCATCGCCTCCTTGATGCGCTGTGCCACTTCGGTGGGGGGAGCGCTTCATCGACAAGCACCGTCCCTTTGAGCGACGCCCCGGGTGCCATTAGGTACATGGGAAGCGCACAGCTCATCAATGGTGCCACCCTCTGCGTATGGTAGGTGCTGATGATCCCTGATCCCTTCACGCCCCTCTCCTTCAGAATTTGGAGGGGTGGCTAGGTGGTCCTTGATCCTCTTCTTGTCTTTGTCCTGGACACCCCACTTCCACAACCCCGGGACCTCTTCGATGATGCTCCCGGAGAACACTGGCAAGGGGGCGGCAACGTCGTCCTTGACATAAAACCAATATGAATGCCACCCCTTGTTGGAGGTTGACAGACGCATCGATGGGTATTCATTCACCCGGTTGTTGCTGAGATGAATGCTGGCACATCCCATCGGCATGCTTAGCTCTTGCTTTCCAATCCTCTTCTTCGACAGGTTGACAGCGAAAGAGATACCGCCATAAGTCAAAGTGGGGACTAATCCCCAGAACCCCTCACATAGGGCGATGAATGCCGCAATGTGCTAGACCACATTGGGAGTCAGGTGCTGCAGCTCCACCTGGTAGTAATCCAATACCCCGAAGGAACTTGTGAGTAGGTATGGTGAATCCCTGCTCGTGGAAGTCAGCGAAGGACACGACATACCCTTTGGGCGGTGACGACTCATCCTCATTACCGGGCAGCCACCACTCCCCCATGGTGGTCAGTGGGCGAAGGAGGACACGACAAACAAGGCCCTCTAGGCACTGAGGGGTGATGTTGGATCTGCACCATGGTTCCATTGAAACAATTGGGAGGGGGGTGGATGCGAGTTCAATGGCGGCTACGATGTGGATGCGAAGCTTGACGATGGCCGCGATGCGAGTGCGGTAGGCTCAGGCGATTGGCAGTGGAGGTTGTCAATGCGAAGACAAGGAGGCAAAGTATGGAACCCTGGGGGTGAACCCCTCGGTTTTATAGGGGTGACGGACGCGAGAAGAGCAACCGCCCACCTAGATCTCCGAGCCTGCCATGATACATCGCCGCATCACGTCGCGGGATACGCGCCCATAATCCCTATCCTTTCCCACCAAAATCATGCGCCGACGGTTCGCTTTCCCCAAGCAAACCAGGACTCTTTTCCCACAGAGGGGATACGGGTCAAAATGTCTTTTCTCCGACCCGCCTGGGCCCAGGAGTTCAAGGGCTAGCCCAATAGTCTCGACGGCCGTCCCAATGAGGGATGGGCTCATGAGCGGCCAAAACTCAGGAACACAAGCCTCAAGGGAACCTCGATCCGCAAATCAAGTCCCAACCGGGCTAACCCTGGATGAATCCCCACGAATGGGATACCAGGGTTTCCTTTAAACTGACCAGATTGACAAAAACCAAAACTCACAGCCATACCCGCGAAGGGTCTGAAATTACCCTCGGCGATTATATCCGAATCACCCGGGCGCTCGGGGGCTACACCCGATGGGTGCGCTCGCGCGCACCCTCTGGCAAATCGAGATACCCCTAGGCGATTCTGTCCGAATCACCCGGGGCTCGGGGGCTACACCCATCGGGTGCGCTCGCGCGCACCCTCTGGCAAGTCAAATCACTCCTCGGGTGATTCTATCCGAATCACCCGAGGGCTCGGGGGCTACTGTCGGGGACCTAATACCAGGGTACCCAATGAGGTGGAACTAATAACCATCGAACGTTGAAGCTTCCGGTCAGACAAGAACGCTACTACGCTTCTTGCCCAAACGACGAAAGATTAGTTCCGCCTCGCCCGACCTCCGAGGGCTAGTGAAAGGTCCTAATGGCTAGAGGGGGGGTGAATTGCCTATTAAAAAATTCTACAACAACACTTAACAAAACGGTTAGACAATTATGAGGCGAAGCAAGTGTTGCGCTAGCCTACTAAAAATGCAAGCCACCTACCACAATTTTAGTTTCTATTGTCTCTAACCACACAAAAGCTAAGGCACTACACTAAGTTAGTGTGCTCTCAAAGACTAACTAAAGAGCCACACTAACCAAACTAACAAGTTCTCATAACTAGCTACACTAAAGAGCTTGATAACTAGTTTGTGGTAATGTAAAAAGAGAGAGAGAGAGCAAGATAGTTATACCGCCGTGTCGAGGAGTGAGCCAATCAATATCAATGAAGACCAATCACCTCGGAATCAAATGATGAACACAATGATTTTTTACCGAGGTTCACTTGCTTGCCGGCAAGCTACTCCTCGTTGTGGCGATTCACTCACTTGGAGGTTCACGCGCTAATTGGCATCACACACCAAACCCTCAATAGGGTGCCGCACAACCAACACAAGATGAGGATCACATAGGCCACGAGCAATCCACTAGAGTACCTTTTGGCTCTCCACCGGGGAAAGGTCAAGAACCCCTCACAATCATCACGATCGGAGCCGGAGACAATCACCACCCTCAGCTCAACGATCCTCGCTACTCCAAGCCATCTAGGTGGTGGCAACCACCAAAAGTAACAAGTGAATCCCACAGCGAAAGACGAACACCATGTGTCTCTAGATGCAAACACTCAAGCAATGCACTTGGATTCTCTCCCAATCTCACAAAGATAATGAATCAATGATGGAGATGAGTGGGAGGGCTTTGGCTAAGCTCACAAGGTTGCTATGTCAATGCAAATGGCCAAGAGAGTGAGCTCGAGGCAGCCATGGGGCTTAAATAGAGAGCCCCCCCATGAATAGAGCCGTTGTGTTCCTCACTACACTGAACACGGGGCGACCGGACGCTCCGGTCAGATTGACCGGACGCTGGACCCCAGGTCCGGTCGTGCGATGCACGCCACGTGTCTCCTTTCGTCAAATACTAAGTGCCCGATCCCAACGGTCAAGTGATGACCGGATGCACTGCTGCAAAGAGACCGGACGCTGGACCTCAGTGTTCGGTCGTTTCTAGTAAGCATCCAGAAGCGAGAAATCGCGATCGGACGCGTCTGGTCATGCTCGACCGGACTCACCCAGCGTCCGGTCACACGGTGTCTCCCCTGTGCACTGCCGTGTTAGCAGGACCGGACACAACCCTCCAGTGTCTGATCTCTAAGTGACCCAGTGTCCGGTCAGAGACCGACGCCAGCGTCTTTGCAGCTTCTACTGACTGGACGCGCCAGTCCAACCGAAGCCAGCGTCCGGTCACTTACAGTGACCTCCGTCTTTTCTATCTAGGGCGTCGGTGGCACCATCGGACTATCCGCACTCTACGGGTGAACACTCCACCGGTGAAGTTTCTAACCCTTGCTCAAATGTGCCAACCACCAAGTGTATCACCTTGTGCACATGTGTTAGCATATTTTCACAAACATTTTCAAGGGTATTAGCACTCCACTAGATCCTAAATGCATATGCAATGAGTTAGAGCATCTAGTGGCACTTTGATAAACCGCATTCTCGATATGAGTTTCACCCCTCTTGATAGTACAACTGTCGATCCTAAATGTGATCGCACTCACTAAGTGTCTCGATCACCAAAACAAGAATGGCTCCTACAACTTATACCTTTGCCTTGAGCCTTTTGTTTTTCTCTATCTTCTTTTCAAGTCCAAGCACTTGATCATCACAATGGCATCACCATCATCATGTCATGATCTTCATTTGCTTCACCACTTGGAATGTGCTACCTATCTCATGATCACTTGATAAACTAGGTTAGCACTTAGGGTTTCATCAATTCACCAAAACCAAACTAGAGCTTTCAGCTAGACTTCACCTCACTCGACCCCCGAGGGCTAGACTTCACCTTGCCCAATGGCTAAGGACTGGCTCCGCCTCGCCCGACCCCCGATGGCTGGCTTTGCCTCACCCGACGACTGAGGGCTGGTTTTGCCTCGCCCGACGTCTGAGGGCGGGCTCCACCTCGCCCGACATCTAAGGGCTGGCTCTCGCCTCGCCAGACGGCTAAGGGCAGGCTCCACCTAGCTCTGTCTCACCCGACGTCTGAGGGCAGGCTCCTGGTTCTTATGAGCGGTGGTGAGACACCTCAATTGATCCTTTAATTTGCCCACCTGAATGGCATCTAAGGCCCTATCTCTAGTAGCCTGTGCTAATTCTGCTGAAAGCCTCTGTATCTCAGCCTAGAGATCAGGCCTAAAACTGCTACTGCTAGCACCATCGCTCCTAGGGGCAAGCTGGTGACGAGGAACTCCTTTGGGTCCAACAGACTTACGGGGCGTTACCTTGGTACGAGCCATACTGTAGAAAGCAAGATTTCAAAACAATAAGACGATCTGATAACAGTCTCTAGAGCAGCAAGGATGGATTACACAACTCAACCCAGACTCACTACTCAACCTAGACTCAGAGGGAAAGTAAGTAACAAATGGATTAATCATGATGCATGAATCGTCCGTACGAAACTTAAACATCAAAGCTACAAGGTACATAACCAATAGTTGTTATTATATAGGGCATAATAAGATTACTACTCCACCACAAACAGCCTTTTTAATCAAATAAGGAATGGGGAGAAAGAAATAAGATAAGTTAGAAGCAATTTGGACCAAAGTAACAAGTTAAATTTATTTGTCCAAAATCGTTTTGAAGTTTTTGTAAAACAATACCACAAAAACTTTGTAATGAACGCTCTAATACCATTCTGTGGCAGAACCTCCAAAATTATAGGACCCACATGCACCTGTCACTGTCCAATGACCTCTGACGACTATGCATATGTTACTGGTAACTTAAGAAGACAGTCAAGTGTCCTCGGGGAACCCCGAATCATCTACGATTTCAGAGCAGGATCCCATTACAAAGTTATTGCAGTATTACAACGTTTATTCAAATATATACATCAGAGTGAAATAGCGGAAGTCTTATAATAACTTAGTTTACAAACCAGTTGTTTCAAACCTTACAAACTAAGTATGATTATTATTACAAACCATAGTAGTGGAGTGGCATTAGTACCATAATACAAAACACACAATTAAGATGCCCTGCCCAAGGGCCACACATTTACTTGTCATCGTCGATTTCAAAAACAGTCATGCAGCACGGTCCAAAGCAGACTTGCTCATGAGGCTCACCTGCAACAAGGGTCAACGAACCCTGAGTACAAAAGTACTCAACAAGACTTAACCGAAGTAAAAATAGAGAAGACTCAGGAATGCAGGCTCAGGGATTCAAGGTATGACTTTAGCAATAAACAAAGTTCTTTTGCGTAAAAGCTCTCTAACAAGATTCTTTTATTTCAACATTTAAAACCTTCATCAAGATCATATATGAATCTGTCATGATCCATATCGAGACCATGAACTTCATATCAAACTCTTTCTCAACATGTACTCAAGTTCCATTTATTAACTATGATGATGAACAGTGAGTTGAGTCTCCATAACCGAGGAGCAACGACGATTCAAACCGATTATAACCCAGCTGGGGATTCCTAACCACACGACATATGCAGGTCCCTGACCTACATATACCAACCTACCCTCAGGTCCTCTAAAACAAGAACGGGTCCGCGCCACCCGAGAGCACAGTACTCCACCAATCCAACCCATTGCCACGTGGGTACATGCTACTGTCGCCATCTCTCCACTCCCAGTGTGCGAGTAGCCATTCTCATAATAGAATAGCCGAGTTAAGGCTTACCGGAGTATGTGGCCAGTACTACAAAGTCTCACCTCATGCAACTCAACAACGGACGGTTCTTAATCGACACAGGTAGAAAGAACCCGCTCACAAGACATCCATGTCATGTGGCTCTCACACACCGAGTCCGCCCGGTCTAGATTTATTACTCCACAAGCTCATATCTCATGATAACATAAATAACTAATCGTATCCAAAACCCTTTCATATCTCACAGGTGACAGGTAATCACCCAACGTTTATCTATCTAAGCATGGCTAAGCATAACTAGGCAATTCTCAAATTAAAACGGTTAACAAGGTTGATATGGAAAAATAAGGTTGGTAATGCACCAATTAGGTTTTCACTCAACTCCTAATCACTTAATGTAGTATTTAAAAGCAAAAGCGATATAAATTTGTAAAACACAAGATAGGTTTAAATGCATCCGGGGCTTGCCTTGATTGATGGAAAAGTCAGGTTCCGAGAGATGTTCCACAGATATCAAACCCGACCTCAACAATGAATTAACTTCCTCAACAACTTGATTGACTACCACGTTCTCGCTTTCATTTACTACACGAGGTAACAATGCCATGTTTAATATGATGCGAGATATAAAACATGATGCTTGACAATGGATGCAAAAATTAATAACTTGAATACAACTTTCCTTCGCGGTACAGTTGTAAAACCAACAACTAACTAAACCTTCTCATAAACTCAAACACTTACTTTAAGTACCAAGAATTATTTTATACTAATGACCCAAGGTCATCACTCAATCCAAAATTCAAACAAAACCTAAGTCATTAAGGTTTACTATTTGTTTTATGAATTAATTATTTAATTCAAAATTATGAAATAAATCAACTTTCTCTAAATGAGCTCAAAATTTTTGTGAAGACTCATCATATGATAACTAAGTGGCAAAACAATTTTCATAATTTTTGGATAATTATTTAAACCTAGAAAAATCATGGAAACACATTTATTAATTAATTTGAGCAATTTTTATCACATTCAAAAAGTACTGAAAAGTAATATTTCATAGCACTATTCATTCAATTCTGCAAAATAGAAAAATCCATTTTCAAATAACGGTCACTGATAGAGTGACCCCACTTGTCAGCACCATTCCCCGCGCTGACCACGGCGGCAAAGCTCGCTGACCGGTGATTTCTCACCGACGGCGAGGTCTCCGGCGACGGCCAAGGTACTACCACGTCCCCTACATCACAACGCGTTGATTGGTGGCACAAGCTAGACCAATTACGGCCTGGACCAAGCCCAACACCGGCCATGGCGGCCATGACGGTGCGGCTGCGGCACGCCGACGAAAGGAGGCCGATAGTGGTTAAACATAAGGCTCAGGAAGAATCAGGAGCTCACCCCAAACACGCTTGAGCAGAAAGATGGACCGAAGGAGCAACGGAGAAGCTTGTCGGCGAACAAGGCAGTCACGGCGGCTCAGCGGATGTCGACGGCGGCGTTCCGGTGGCTGCAGTGGACGAAAAGGTCACCCAACAAGGCACAAAGCATCACGACAACATGGCGAAGCTGGAGCTACACCGAGCAAGAGCAAAGACGCATCATAGAGTGCTGGCCACGGTGAATCGAGGTCGACGGCGATGCTGCCGGCCAGCGAGGAAGAAAGGCACGCACAGCGTTTCCCCGGCGGAGTCAGGCTTCAAGGATGGGTCGGCTGGGTGCGCAAGGAGTAGACGGAGCTGTGATGAGCTTTGCGGCGACTGGTATGCGCTACGGCGACGGCACGAGCACGACGGAGTTGGGCGGTGGCGACGGAAAAACAGGGGAGAAGAAACGGAGAAGAACGGCGACGACATAGGCCTTATAGCGCGGCTCAGAAGCAAGAAGAAACCACGCAGCAGCCTTCCCCCTGCCAGCACGAAGCCGAAGATGGCCACAGGCGCGCCTGGAAGACGTCGGAAGCTCACCTACGGTGAGGTGTCGCCCGCGGTTAGTGTTCCAGGTAATTACCGAATTGCCACTCGATTTAAATCACGAATTACTCCCAAAATTGCATGGTAACTAAAAAATCTCCAAAAATAAAGGTTGTTCCAAATTCAAAGTTCTACAACTTTTCTTCAACAACCATACTCCAATTCGGTCTACATTTTGAAATGCAAGTTTAAAATCAAAAGGGGACACTTTAAGTATTTTTCCCTTTTCAAATTACTTCAAATTTTACATAACAACTTTGAAAACTCCAAAAACCAACTTTGTACACCTTGACAAGCTCTACACTTTTGATTTTAGGCTCAACCCCAAAATGTGCTTAGATTTTGAATTGAGTTTTCTAGGGTAAAATTAAATGCTGGAAATTAGGGTTTTCGAAATCCAATCCAATACAAAAGTTTCGAACTTGATTCACTCCATACAAGTCAACACATATAACATAAAAATAAACTTATTTTAGTGAATGCATCTCAAAGTTTTCACTAACACCAAAATGATGTACAACGCATATGATGACATGGCATGTTTTAGTATTTAAAACACCCGAGGTGTTATAGGGACGTACCCACTTGCTGGATAAGGCCAGGGCATGGCCCTACGAGGGTCAAAAAAATACGCCATCCCTAACATGGTCTGCCATGTTAGTAGGGTAGGCACAGGGGGAAATGAAGACCCGGCTCCTTCGAAGGACCTTCGTTGGCTTTGGTTTTTTCCTCTTTCTTCCATCTGTAGCCCCTGTTCCCCCCTTGATCTATAAAAGGGAGGGTAGGGCACCCCACTAAGGGGACCGATTGATCATATACACAACATGACGGATCAATTCCACACACAACACACAGCCACGCAACAACCATGCTCTTGGCATCCTTTCGACCTTTCCATCAGAGACTTGGGACCTGTCCCTCTCTCGACCGTTTGTACCCCCTACTACGAACCTTTTTTGGTACTAACAACACGAGCAGCAGCAAACTGGACGTAGGGACATTCTGCCCAAACCAGTATAAACCTTGTGTCCTTTAGTACACCATCCGGGCCTAACGCGCAATAATTATAAATTTACTAGCCGGTGTTTGTTCGAAACACCGACAGTGACCTACGGCCACGACGGGCCATGTCACCAACAGCATCGGGCATGTCGGCGCTGTACTACCTACTCCCCCTCAGGTGGAGACATCAACAAGCCATACCATCTGCTGGGACGGGATGGAGCGCCACGACCGGTTGACGATGCCCACGTACGGTGTTAGTGACGAACAGGGCCGCGACATGGAGCCATCCTTGTCATCATCTATAGGGCCATGGGACCCACGTACAGGAGATGGAAGATGTTGCAATCCTAGAAGCCTTCCTCCCCATCTCTTCTCTCTCTCTCTCAATGTAACCTGCATCTTCCCTTTATCTATAAAAGGCGAAGCAGGGCACCCCACGGAGGGGGCATTTCCAACACACATCTAACACGTCTGAGCGGCTAAAGGCTTAGGCACTCGACAGTAGACAAAGAGCTCAACCAAACTCACTCTTTTCACTAGAGACTTGGGACCTTCTCCCTCTCTCGCCTGTTTATAACATCTACTACAAACCAAGTGCCGATAACATGAGCAGCATCAGACTGGATGTAGGGACGTTCCACCCGAACTAGTATAAATCCTTGTGTCCTCCGAGCATAGCCATCCAGGTCAGATGTGCAAACTAGAAATTTACTAGCTAGTGATTCAAAACACCAATAGTTAGCATGCTAAGTAGGGGCCTTTTGCATGTCTCATCATCAACAACAGGCCACGGATGGCAAGCCGCGGCGTTAGCTAGGTCCCGGGCATGCACGTGCACTTTAGGAGCCTGGACTTCATCGTTGCCATGGAGGGAGAGCTGGTGCGGGCACCTGCCCCCGTCCAACTTCCTCGCTCCACTGGCCTTGATGCAACCATCAAAGCCTTCGAGGAGCTGCAGCTACGCACACCAGAGGCCCGTGTCCCCAGGAGCGACTAGCTCCTCGGCTTTGATTATAGGATGATGCAACGTCAGCTCAATGCCTTCCTGGGACCCTGACCGTCACGGGAGGATGTGCGCTGCCTCACCTTCTCCTTTGCCAATGTCATGATGCAGCTTGCTGGAGGGGAGCCGCTCTCCCTAGAATATCTCACCCGAGACGCCCCGACAACGTTCTCGTTCGGTGTGCGCAATGCCGCGAGGACTGTTGGTCACCTCACGGTACAGCTCATGTGCCCGCTTCCCATGGATGACAAATTCATGGGAATGGCCGATTACATCATAGAGTCTTTCCATGACCTTCTCGTGGGAGATTCAGAGTCGATCTCTGACTCTGACTCCAGCAGGGAGAGCCATCACCCCTTGTGAGAATGTTTTATGGTAGGTACCCCCGAAGGACGTGTCAAAAGCATCCATGAGGGAGGTGCTACCCCACCAAACAACTTTGATGATGAAGTTGAGGAAGATGCGGGGGCCCTTCCCCGCATGCAGGTGGAATAGCTAAGGGCGTGGCATCAGGAGCTCGAAGATACATGCCTCCAGCTGGAGCAGGAGCATGTGGAGCTCGAACATGAGATCAAGCATCGTGGGGATGGTGGCCGCGAACGCACCATCGCCTGCGACGTAAATCGGTGGATCGTCGAGGAGGACGAAGGCCTCCCGCACTTCGCTCAGGCAAGTCAGAACATAGCTGCCACGGTGGCGCTACTCCAAAGGCTCTCGGAGCCTATGACACCCAAAGATCATCGGGCCCACCACGAAGATATGCATGCTGCTCGAGCGAGCAGCAGTGCAACAGTGGAAAGTGCGTTGTCTCGGCGACACGAGCTCGATGCCAGTCAACGCGTGTGTTCGAGATGACATGGCCAGGACATGTCCGTCCACCAGGTGCCACGCGATGGTGAGGAACTTGCCATGGTCCTGGTGTATGAGCGTCTCGGCCTCAACCGTGATGCACACAACACCTTAGACACCCGTAGGCATGGATGGGGTGACAAGAGAGAGGAGGCTGGCCATGGCTATCATCCTCGCTATGGCGACAGACGCTACGATAGTGGTGAAGATTGGAGCCTGAGCCCCGACCTATCGAAGCCTAGGCTTTCGGTCGGCACATCCTCAACACGGCTTTCTCGCCGCATTATCGACCGCCGACCAACGTCCCGAAGTACTCCAGAGAGATGAACCCCAGCTTGTGGCTCAAGAACTATCGGCTTGCTTGTCAAACCGGTGGCGTGAATAGTGATTACTTCATTATCCGCAACCTCCCTTGTTCCTGGCCAATTCGGCGCAAATATGGCTGGAGCACCTTCTGCCCAACCGGATTCAAAGTTGGGCGGACTTGAAGGATATCTTTGTGGAAAACTTCCAGGGCACCTACAAGCACCCTAGGAACCCCTGGGATCTAAAAAATTGCTAACAAAAGTCTAGAGACACTCTCCGCGAGTACATCCGACACTTCTCCAAGCAATGCAATGAGTTGCCTGATGTCGGTGACGCCGATGTCATCGGAGCCTTCTTGTCCGGGACCACCTGCGAGTCCCTGGTCCACACGCTAGGACATAAGGGCCCTCGGATCACCAAGGAGCTCTTCGACATCATGACCAGCCACGCCTCAGGCGAGGAGGCGGTCGGAACGATTTTTGATCGCTCCAAAGGGAAAGTGAGGCGGGACGAGGATGCCGCCGAGGGCCCCTCTAACTGTCCAAACCAAAAGAAGAACGAGCAGCAGCATAGGGGCTCGCTCATGGCTGCTGCTAAGCAGAAAGGTGGGCGGGCGCCCACCGAGAATGCTCCCGACCACTTCAAGAAATTGCTCGAGGGGCCATGCCTGAACCATGCCTTCCCCATCAAGAATCTGTACAAGGATTGCGCCCTCATCAAGCGGTTCCTGTCTGGTGGCTCCGACAAGGGGAACTAGAGAAAGAAGCTGGAGCCGGTAGACGACGACAAGGGGAAGGACAGCGGCTTTCTGACCCCAGACGGCTGCCTCATGATCTTCGGTGGGATGGCGGCCTATGACTCCAAGCATCGCCAAAAGATCGCACGCCACGAGGTCTACACGGCAGAATGAGCCATGCCGTCTTTCCTCCGGTGGTTGGAGTCCGCCATCACCTTCGACCGATCCAACCACCCGAATAGCATCCCGCAACCGGGGAGGTATCCGCTTGTGGTTGACCCAAGGTGCTGATGGATGGAGGTAGCGGCCTCAACATCATGTATGCCGAGACACTCGATGCCATGGGCATCAACCGGTCACACATCCGACCGACCAGGGCGCCTTTCCATGGCATCGTGTCGGGGAAGCAAGCCGTACCACTCGGGCAGATCGACCGCCCGTCACCTTCGAGGATCCAACCAACTGCAGGATGGAGACCGTCACCTTCGAGGTGGTTGGATTCCACGGGACCTACCACGCCATCCTGGGACGACCATGCTACGCGAAATTCATGGCCGTCCCCAACTACACCTACCTAAAGCTCAAGATGTCAGGCCTGCGTGGGGTCATCACCGTCGGCACCACCTTCCAACACGCTTATGAGTGCAAGGTTGAGTGCTACGAGCATGCCTCGGCAATCATCACCTCTGAGGAGCTCGCGATCATCAAGGAAAGGACTGCCGAGGAGGCACCCGACTCCAAGTGGTCGGTTGGATCCTTTGAGCCCGCGGAGGGCATCAAGGAGGTCCTCATAGACCCTAGTAGCTCCGAGGGCAAAGTGTTGTGCATTGGCACCACGCTTTCCTCCAAATAGGAAAGCGTGTTCGTCGACTTCCTCTGCACCAACAGAGATATCATCGCGTGGAAACCCTCGGACATGCCGGGCATCCTGAGGGAAGTCACCGAGCATGCCTTGAAGATTAGGCCGGGCTCCAAGCTGGTGAAGCAGCGCCTACGCCGCTTAGACGAGGAGAAGCGCAGGGCCATCGGCGAAGAGATCACAAAGCTTTTGGCGGCTGGATTCATCAAGGAAGTGTATCACCCCGAGTGGTTAGCCAATCCCATCCTTGTACGAAAAAAGAATGAGAAATGGAGAATGTATGTTGACTACACGAGTCTCGATAAGGCATGTCCAAAGGATCCGTTTCCTTTGCCACATATAGATCAAGTAGTCGACTCGACCTCGGGATGCGAAACCCTCGGCTTCCTTGATGCGTACTTCGGGTACCATCAGATCACCATGAAAGAGTCCGACCAGCTCACGACTTCTTTCATCACCCCGTTCGGGTCGGTCTGCTATGTCACGATGCCTTTTGGTCTGAAAAACACGGGAGCTACATACCAGCGATGTATGTTCAAGTGTTTTGGAGACCTCATCGGGTGAACCGTTGAGGTCTATGTAGACGACATCGTGGTCAAGTCCAAATGAATCAACTAGCTTGTAGATGATCTAGAACGGACCTTCACAAAACTACGAGCAAACATCAAACTCAACCCCAAAAAATGTGTTTTCAGGGTCCCGAGGGGCATGCTGCTTGGGTTCATCATCTCCAAGCACATCATCGAAGCCAACCCGGAGAAGATCTCGACCACCACGAGGATGGGTCCATCTAGAATCTAAAGGGAGTGCAGCGAGTCACGGGTGCCTGCAATGAGTCACAAGAAGACCGGGGTGCCTCTTAGGAGGCACTGACAAAGTCAAGGAAATCCTAGCCATTTCATCTCACGCCTCGCTGTGCGGTAGCGAGAGGTCTTGTCCGACTCTAAGACTACCCAAATCCGAAGCTCTTTGTCGTTATCACCCGGTGATGGTCGTGACATCCTTCCCTCTTGGCAAGGTCGTCCAAAACCGGATGCCGACTTCAGGTGATGGAGAAGACCATCAAGTCCCAAGCCGATCCGAGGTCCGATGCTACCAACAATCGTCGACCAAGAGTAATCTTGGATGATGTGCTTCATGGACTCTCGAGGCTTAGGAGGCACTTTTTCGACAAAGTCAAGGAAATCCTCCTAATTTGAAAGCCCGATCCTTTGGTCCCCAAGCCATCGGATGCCCAACTCAATGATGGATGAGCGCGCTCACATTGTTACATCGTGCATATCCCGCCACTACACAATGGTCCTTCATCAACGACCCGTTAAAGCATCATCCAAGAGTAGTAGAGCGGGAGCAAGAGGTCATGAACCAAAGGTTTGGGACTTGATGGTCATCCGCCCCCGACCCATCACCAAGTGCCCACTTGGCGATTCTCCCCGGTATCCCGGTTTTGGACGCGAGAGGGAAGGATCTTGTCCGGTGTGTGACTCTAAGACTGACGCTACCTATAAATCCGAAGCTCTTGCATACGCCATCCCGATCGCTTTCAGAAAGACCCATTCACTGCCTTAGAGCTGGACAAGACCAGCTACGGGCGCTGACAAGAGGCTTGAGGGCTGACCGATCACTACTCATGGAGTCACACCATGGTAGAGCCTGACCCTGGTCGTGAGGACCCGTGCCCTTCCTTCTCTTGCTCCCGCAAGGTCATCCAAATTATCCGGAGGAGCTCTACAAGCGAAGCCACGCCAGAATCGCCATTGAACAAGGAAGGCAAGTGTTGAGGGACATTCACGGTGGGTCTCTGCGGACATCATTTTGAAGAATTCAGGGTTTTAGCGTAGCAGCTCATATATGGATACATATGAATTTCAATCCTTAACTGATCCCATACCTGATCTTTCTTAATTTAACTCTTAAGGAATTTTTAGGACCATCCCATTTGATGATTTTGGCACCCCTATGGGTTGTTAGAAACTTGTGGAAGTTTGCACCGTCACTTAGCTTTTAGAGCTGCAACTTGTTTTCATATATTTCGATGATGATCTGGGCTGCTACGGATGAAAAATCCGGTCACAACTATTTGTTTGCCAAACTTGCCTCAGTGTTATATACATTGTTGAACATACATTATATTAGTTGGTCACAACTGTTCAGATTTAGCATCCAGTACTCTTGAGCAGTGAGTACTCTATGTGTGCCTATCTGTATATTCCATACTTTAATACTGCTTTTGCAATAATGAACCTGCCCCTAAGATAGAACATTATATTTTTCCCGTGCAATACTGCTTTTGCAATAATGAACTTGCTTTAATACTGCTTTTCTCGCGCGTCGGCGGCATATGAATAAAGTCGTTGTCCGACTGTCTCCAGCATCCATCCAGCTGACCAGCTCGAGCTCGTCCTCGGCACTTATTTCAGAAGTAATCACCCCCGTGCCCGACTGTACACGAATTATGAACAATTAGCCTATTTTTAGTTAATGTGTCTTCCAATTGCGTTTCCAGAAAAGAACATTGCACATAACCTGCCAGTTCGAACAAAACTGCATAGTGGATTGGTTCTACTTACATCCCACAAAAAATCTATGTACCTATTACTGCAAGTTTTCATGAACCGAGAGCAAAAGGCGACAATAGAGGGACCAATCCAAGCACTATTTCCTTTCAGTGTTGGATGGTAAACTAACATGGAGATTGTATTCGCGGAACCGAATCATTAGGCGATGGAATTGACCATGCGTGCTTAGTTGTTTCTTTATTTCAAATAAATTAGTTTGAATTATATGTTTTAATGTTAATTATTTGTGATGACATGAGATTCTACAGATATTTTACTTGTGTGGTTGTATATCATGAGATGTTTTACTCATAGCAACGCACGGGCACTCAACTAGTATAATAAATAGTTCAAGTACCACAGGTGTACTCCTAAAATACATAGTACAGCTACACAAGCAAAAACTCAACTGAAAACGAAAGTCCAAACTCCAAAATGGCCAGAAACACAATTGGTATAGTCACGCGATGATCTGTCAAGACGTCATTAAATTTCAAGATACAACTTCAGATTTCACTTCAGGTATTTATTAAACCAGTGGGTCATGTCATGCAGAGCTTCCGCAGCACTCCTGACAGCAGCCACATCATCGTCACTGTATCTCACAGCCCATCCATGCGCTACGCCAGGGAAAATTTTGACGAAGTGATCTATCTGTGGAGCAAAATGGAAACATTGGAGAACTGATGGCACTGAATAGTTTTATGCTAAAATAAAATGATTGTTGTCCAAATTGTTGTTTTGGCCTAACTTTGAAATTTATATTTGAAGAAAATTTGGATAGAGAAGGAAAAAAAACGAAGGAGTGGTGAGCTGCTAACATGGTTATTCAAGCAGGCAGACTTAATGAATTCCAGTGCCAAATAAAGGGCTTAATCAAAACATAAAAAACAGTAAACAATATACTTTAAGGGGGCTCACGAATTGAGAAGCCTCTACTGTATATTAAACCTTACTGCACAGTTTTGCAGATTAAACAATTTGAATGAAGTAAATTTTACTTAAGAACACATCCCTCCATTGCAGGTAAATAATAAAACTATATGCTCAACGCCAAATACTTTTGCACAACCGCACTCGTATTTTTTTCGATAAGGGAAGCTTTATTAATTTTAAGTTCATTACATCGAGTTGATACAAGGATCTTGAGCACTCATATGCATTACAACAGAACATGGAGTTTTAAATATATAGACCAAGTTATCTAATAGTGGAGTCTGAATACTCTCATATTCATGCAAATGTTCGAACTTAAAAGTCAAGGTTTCAAAGATGTCAGAACTTACCCCAGAGTTTGCTGACAGGATCTGCTGAAACTCCTTTAACAATTCTGGGGGTGATGTTTTGTCAATTTCAGCTCCAAGTATAGAAATGGGGCATTTGATCTCTGAATATTAGATAGCACATCAAAGAGTAAGCATTTCCAGCTCTTGAATAGAACAGTTTTAGCATGTAAGGGGAAAAACTATCACAATATATTTGACCTTTAATGTCATCAACAGTAAGTAAAGAAGGGTGTAACAATACAGCTGCCTGGATCTCGTGAACTTTTGCCAGCTCGACAATGACCTTTGCTGAAAGTAGTGCAATCAAGTGTCTAAGGCTTAGCGTGGAGAAAGAGAGGAAGGGACTAGCACAAAGTTAATTTGCAACAAATAAAATTTCAAGTATACTAACAAATAAAACAATTCAAATATTTGTATTTACCTCCCCAGCAATAACCTGCAGCCCCAATGGTCGCCACTCCCTCCTCCTTTAGAGCAGCAATTACTGGTTTTGCCTCTTCAAATGCCTTTTGCTGTTACAAGTGTCAATCTCAGTGCTCAGTATAAAATGAGAGACAAAAGGGAAAAAGTAGGCAGTGCTCATAACCCCTAACAGGTGACTCCTACATCATCAAGAAACATTACTTTGTTTCAAAATAACCCTTACATGCTACTAGCCAATAAAAAAGAAGAAGAAGAGTTGTTCAATCATTTTATGCAGGTATATGCCAAATGGTCATTCAAGTTGACAGCATTCTTGATGCTCATATCAGAAGTTTTTTTGTTGCAACTTCTTTAAGCCTTTCTGAAATTTTCAGTCTACAAATGTCATGGAAGTTGGACAACAACTGCACCCCCCCCCCCCCCCACCACCCAAAAAAGATCACTGAAACAAGCTGCCCTGGGTCCTGTAATAATCAAAAGGTCAAAAAAAAGTTCAGAAGACAACACACCGGAGAATGTGCCTGCAACCACATTGCACGATTATTGGGATTGCTGGGGTCGAATGGATCCCCATGCAGGAAATCTGGCACTACGACCAAGTAACCTGACAAAGCAACGTTATCCGCTATCTTCCTTCATGAGAAAAACTTTTACCATCAGTGTAAAACAATAGAAAGCAGTAGCAACTAATTGCAATTCAAAGAATCCTTGGCCAATTCTAACACTATAAGCTGTGAAGCAACTTGCACCAGACTGGCTACAGCAAACACCCAAGTCTGACTGGGGTTTTCCTTATATGCGGTTTACAAAAAAAAAATCTCTGTTGACAACAGTCCCTAATTCCCTATAAGGCTAGAATTAGGGATTAGGTAAGGGAAAATATTGTGCCAGCAGATGATGATTCAATGAGTTAAGTTTTCTGAAAAGAAAATGGCCATGATATACTAATCCCCCACCCCCCAACGAAAAAAGAGAGAAAAAGGTTGGTGTTTGGATCACTAGTCCAAGTTTAGTCCTCTGCTAGGTTGTTTGGATCTATAGGCTAAACTTTAGTCCTCTAATCTATAATAACTGATTTACCCTCATTTAATTATCCATGCACAGCCATGCATGCGAGCGGCAAGGATATGGGGCCTCTTTGGGAACAAAAGATTTTAGCCTAGTTTTTAGCCATTTACTCACATTTAGCCCCCCTGTTTGGATCCCATGACAAAAAAAAAAAGAGGCTAAAAGTGCAGGGCTAAAGTTTTGCCATGGATCCAAAAAGAGCCAAACAATAGGTCTCTTTAACCTAAGCAGGAAAGTTAATACTAAAGGCAGACTTTCCATATTTATCGGCATGCAGAATTTTCTACAACATATACAAGATCAGGTGTAAACTAGCAAATGATGAGAAGGGACAATACACACTTTCAGAGTCATAATAGCAGTCAAGAGCTCATTATGACTAAATCAATAGAACAACTACAGGGCGATGGTGCTGCAAGTAAAAAATCCAAGGGTTCCACCTTGTCTATTTCAGAGGGGCAAAAACGGAGGGGTACCTCAGCTTTGGCGCCTCAAACCCTGTAATGAAGGGGAATAGTTCGGGTGATTCTTGTAGGCGAATCTTGGAAAGTACAAGACTTCGATTCTTGCAATTTAACTCAGGCAAGTAATTACCGAAGACGTCGGAGACGAGAATGAGAGCAGCTTTGGACTCCGCCGAGCCGGAGACGTAGGCCTTGAGCCCGCCGAAGTCGTCAACGACCTCACCCACTCCGCCCGGCGGGCTCTCCCAGCAGTGCGAGCTCGCCATCCTCTCAGTTCTTTAGTTTTTCCTAGTTGCAGAGTGCTGCCGTTGGACTGAGGCGCTCAAGTGAATCACTCCAAAGTAGTCTGACAAGTGACAAGGAATGGCATCAAGTGAAGCGGACGGCCGGCGAGAGCAGGCGAATGTCCTTATGTCCACGCCAAGTCGCCCTTCTACTCAGAATTTTTGTAGAAAAAGATAAGTGGTGAGGGTGCTGTCCTGTGTGTGATCTCACTGCTGATGCAATTCAAGATAGTGCCTGCCTACCGGGTTTGGTCGTTCGTACATGTCTGGTTGCTGTGGTGAAGAGGGAATAGCAGCGTAATAGTATTACCGGCGCGCCACAATACTAAAAACTTGCAAGATACTATCTCGTTAGAATGAGTGTGTTCTTTTCCTCAGAGCTGCCGAGCACACGGCCAGGGCTGGGGCGACGGCGAGGGTGCACGGGAGGCACAACCAAGCCGTCCGAGATGGGGAAAGACCGCAGGAAGATAGGGAGTGGAGGGCTGACGAGTGGACCCCGTATATCAGCGAGTGAGAGGAAGCAGAGTAAGAGGGGTATTTTGATTCCATATAAATATACACAGCTATTTGTATCTGTGTATATTGACACAAAGACATGATAAACAGGCTTATGGTATATTTTAAGTTCTGAAAAATTTACTACCTCTATCTCAAATAAATCAATTTCTAAAGCCATTCAAAGTCAAACTATCTTAAGTTTGACTAACTTTATAGGAAAGAACGATAACATCTATAACATCAAAATAAATATATTATAAAAATATATTCATGATGTATTTAGTGATACCAATTTAGTGTCATAAATATAGGTGCTCTTTTCTAATAAAGTAAGTCAAAGTTAAGTCTAGAAGTTAATTTAATTTGAGACGGAAGAAGGATATTACATCAGACCTATTTAATAAGAAGCGGTGATGTGCCTCGGCCTGTTGGTGATGGCTACGAATTCAAATTAGCCCGAATTTGGATTTCTTCCTAAATCTAGAAAGCTTCGGAATCCAGCTACAAATACCCTTCTTCATAAAAATCATAATACTAATGTGCTGGTCGATTTGGAAAGTGAAAAATGGCCTTATCTTCGATCATCTCCTGCCTTCGCTTGAACACTCAGAGATTTTCCAAGAAAGAATTTGTGTTGTTTCTAGTTTTTTTTAGATAAGGGGTCAAAGTTCCAACCTCTACCATCCGCAAATGATACATAGCTAACAGTCAGAATACAAGTCAAAGCCACAAGGTTTGCACACCACAAGTAAAAAAACAAACTTTAGCCCATCTAGTGAGCGTTGCACACAAGAAAAATAACTAATCCGCATTGCTAAAACTACATCTAAACTTCGCAGACTCCCAGAATTAATGTCTCCTAGCTTTTGCAGTCCATCTTAAATGGTGGCCACTCCTCTCTATGCAGCATGGGCCACTGTCGAATCCAGAACGTCGCCCTGAAAATTACTTGTATAATAGTGTTAGATTTAGCCTTGTTAAATAATATATCATTTCTATTCAACCATATTACCCAACAAAGTGCGACTACTCCTAGGAGAATTTGGTTTTTGAGTTTAGGACGTAATCCATGAAACCAAGAACAAAACAAATTAGCAAAGTTAATAGGTGGTTGAATTCCAAAAAGCGATATGCACAGTATTCCAAACAAAGCTTGCAAAGTGACAATCAAAGAACAAATGTTGGATCATTTCAACTGAACTACAACGACAACACTTACACTTCCTCTTTGCTAAATTATCTTTCGTAAGTGTTATCCCTTTTCAAATACCACAAAAAAAAATCTTAATTTCAGCGGTATTTTTAATTTCCTGATAGAGCTTTTGTCAGGAAGAACGCCTTGTCGGATCAATGTTTTATACATGGACCGGACTGTGAACATGTCATTCTTAGGTTATCTGACACAGCCTATCTTATTTCATAAGTGTTACTAAGGTATTCTCACTATAACACAGCTCATAGTAATAATTAGGTGGTGTCCTGCACGTTGCTGTGGAATCTTTAGAATATTATTTCAAAAGTATAAATTTTAAAAGTATGTATAAAAGTATAATTGAAACTTGTGCAAGTCATATAAGAACAGATATTCAATAGATGAATACAGGGTGGGAAAAAATTAAGATAAATGAATGATTATCTTGAGTAGGAATAACATAAACGTGTAGTATATGTGTGAAACTTGGGTTCCTTGTATAAGAACCAATATTCCTCGGATGACTCTATCTATATGGTTTGAGACAGGTTTACATATGGTCATCCAAATGTTTTTGGTAAGAAACGTTGTTCAGGTAGGAAATAAAATAAAATTCATACATTGTGTAACCGTAACTACATTGAAAAAATAAAACAAAATTCATGTATAGCACATATATCATCATTTTCAGGAACTTTTGTAAGAAATTAAGGCCTCATTTGGAACGCGAGAATTTTATATGAATCACGCAGAAAATCAGTTCATTTTCACACGAAAACGCAGGAAACGTGTACTCCAAACAGCATGCACCCCTTCCTCGGTTCCTCTCTCTTTGAAACTTACATGTGGGCCCCGACAGTATCTTCTACTTCCTTCAAGAATCCTAGCCACTTCTATGTTCTATCGAAGCCTCCGCTTCAACTATCGCAGAGGCCGCCGCGGCCTCATTGCGCTCGTACGCGGCGCTTGCGCTGCTGCTCTGGCCCACGCCGCCTCCAGCCCCACGCCGCGCACGCGCCCAGAACGCCGCGGCGCTGCTTGCCCGCGCCGCGCATGCGGCCACGCCGTTGCCCTTGCCCACATGCTTCGCTCCAATGGTGGGGAATGGCGCTGCCGGTAAAGGGGTGCGTGTGATTCCGGCAGGTGGTGTCGGACATGGTAAGCGCGCTCCGCCTGACTCGTAAGGACGAAGTGCGACGCCCCCGTCGAATCGCTCAGCTTCGAATCTGGTGAGTTATGAGTTACTGAGGTGAATAAAAAGGCCTCAACTCTGATTTCGACGTTTGGTGTTTTGACTGGCATATCAGTTTCAGATTTGAGGTTAAGAACTTATGTGATTGCCTGTTCGTTGGATGAGGATAGACGGCAAGATCTTAGAAAACAGAGTCTGATCTGACGGCTCTAAAATGTTGATGATGTGGCTTAACGTGGTGCGAGCTATAGCAATTATGATTGTTAGTGTCCTCCATCTATATAGGTATATAGGATAGGATAGGACATAGGATATAGGATATATGGAGAAAAAAAAGTCATGTATTCAGCAATAATAGAAACTGACAGAGTATAAACAAAAGTTTCAATCTTCC
Source organism: Miscanthus lutarioriparius (assembly GCA_904845875.1). Classification (NCBI taxonomy): domain Eukaryota; kingdom Viridiplantae; phylum Streptophyta; class Magnoliopsida; order Poales; family Poaceae; genus Miscanthus; species Miscanthus lutarioriparius. The sequence goes on along the minus strand of CAJGYO010000016.1, from coordinate 30,035,749 downwards.
TTCTGACACAGGTCATCAGGCTTATATTATACAGAGTACAACAAAAATGACATACAAGAGCTGCGGGGGTAGTCCAGCGAGCATGATGGTAACCATGCTCATGTTCTTCCTACTTCAATCCCTGGCGCGCCCTGCCGTTGGTAAGCGTATAATACCTGATATATCACTTTCGAGGCATTAGATTAGATCTATAATAGAGTCAAAGGCACTTTAAATTAAGTTTGCAATACCTGATCTATCGCTTTCGAGGCATTAGATTAGATCTATAATAGAGTCAAAGGCACTTTAAATTAAGTTTGCAATGGAGTGAAACTCAACGGAGATTTTTTTTTTATAAAGAAGCTTTATTAATTTTAAGTTCATTACATCAACTCAACAGAGATACAAGTAGATCCCATCCCATCTTTTTCTTGGCCACTTCTCCTACCTGATTTTTTTTTTGTTATTATTCAGATAGAAGTAATTTTGTCATTAACTATAGAAAAAAAATCATGAATGGTCTCTTGTGAATTTTCATTTTAATTCTACTATTAGTTGTGTAAGTTTTGCCTAAAAATCCAGGCACATGAAACATAGCAAGTCCCTTTCTTAGCTTAGCATGCGGGAAGAGTCGATTCGCTTCGATCTCTATTGACTCTGTCGATCGATATGCATGTGTAGCAGTAGCAGCTAGTACTAGGTTAGTTTCGTTGTTGCATGGTGTGGATCATTGATCAATTGGTTGGTTGGTGGGGACATATATATGTGGCGCACCTGCCTTGGCACACCGCGTTCATGTTCTTGAACTAGCTAGCGCGATCGGATGTCAATGCTACCTGTGCTTTCTGACAGCTTCAATTATTAGTATTAGGTCTGCATGCTGTGTTTAATTTAGATTTACAATGGACCATAAATTGAGAAGATTAAACTGCAAATCTGGCTACCCTTTTTCCAGGTAGCCCGGTGGTGTTGTCATGCCCATCCGAATTGGCACTGCAGATGTCGTGATGCTATTGGAGCAATCGATTGAGTTGTGTTAATCATGATAATCGCGATATAAACCTTGTAGCTCATTTCCTCATTTACCGAGATACAAGTGAGGATCCAAGATTAGAAAGTCATATATATAATGGGGTTAAGAATTATTAATCTCTACTAAAACTGATAAGTGACAACCCAGTTTGCTCATGCGAGTTAAGTTCTTCACTGAAAACATATCTTTGTTCCGCTGACAAGATTTATATGACCAACTTGAACCTATGTTGGATATCCTGTTCGCTCGTTGCAATGGAAGAAAAAAAAAGCTATCAAACGTTAATGAAAACAGGATAGCAATGCTATATATCTATTATGTTTTACCATCTTTATAAAATTTTAAAACTATAGCCTATTTTATGATAACCATGACATCAGTAATATAAGTTAATATTGATAATAATGTGACAATATCCTAATAGGTTTGTATCATATTAGAATACAACCCTGATAGATTTTTTTTTCCTGTTGTAAGGCACAAAAATATTACTACTTATCGTAACTTTAATTTTAATATTATCTATATGCTGATAGAGTTAAATATCGAGTTAGGTGACTTTCTTTGATTATCCATAGAAATATGTAATAATTCTAATACCTGATTAAAGTCATCAATCAACCCAGGGGTTGGTTGCCGTCATGTTAAAAATTGGTTTGCCCGTTGATAATTATGAGAAAGATCTCTCTCGACTTTCCACATGGCAGTTCTCGTCGAGGATTAAATTAGTATATGTGTACAACATGGAAATGCATTTATTTAATATTAAGTATAGATATGTATATGTATGTGTTATGTGCTGACGAAACCAAAAAAAAAACTATTGCAACAGGTCGTGCTATCCTACCGGAGTCTGGGAGTACTATCGCTTCTGCTCTCAACTCAACAACATCAGACCAAAGAAAGGTCAAAGTGATATCTTGCGAGCAGTTGTTGTGTGATTACTTCGGCCATGGCTTGCGGATGTGCTACTGTTGTCCAACTGGAGATAAGAAAGAATTTCACTTGACCATGGCAGAGTGCCGGGCGGTATGCCCCGTATGCAACCCTTAGATGTCCGACACAGCACTCCATTCAGTCAACTCAGAACTTCCCATGAACGCAGTTGTTGTTTCATTCCGTATTTGTTCTTGGCTGATGCGTACATTTACAATTGCAATAACATCTCTTCAGCTTGAATAAGCCAATATAATTCGACAAAATTAAATATCTTTCCTTTGCTTAATGTCGTGTCTTAATTTTGCTTTGGTCATCTCATATTGGCATGTGTAGCATTGTGCAGCATCACGGTAGCCTGACATGCATTATCCATCCAGTTTATTGATGCTAGCTAGCTAAAGCTGTTCTGAAATTTTCAGCCAACAACATGACTTCTTCAAGCAAATGTAGGATCCGCCACTGACCAAACTGAACCTCTCGTGCGCCCTGCTGCAGAACAGACAGACCAACGGTCGGTCACGCCTGACCAAGAGCCCATAGCTCCTATCGGCCCACTAAAGGTAGCTACATCCTAATAAGAGGCCCATAACATTTTCCCTCTTTGCAGACTGTTGCCGTTCTCAAGCGAATCACTCCAAAGTCTGACAAGGAATGGCATCGAGTGAAGCGGACAGCGAGAGCAGGCGAATGTTCACGCCAAGTCGCCTTTTATATCAGAACTTTTGTAGAAAAAGTAAAGTGGTGAGGGTGCTGTGTGTGATCTCACTGCTGATGCAATTCGACATAGTGCCTGACTACCGGGTTTGGTCGTTCGTACATATCTGGTTGCTGTGGTGAAGAGGGAATATCAGCGTAAAAATACTAAAGACTTGCAAGATATCTCGTCAGAATGATTGTGTTCTTTTCCTCAAAATATGACGCTCCTGAGGTGGGCAAAATACCCGATATCTCCTTAAATCTGAATTATCCGAACTCGGACCTGAGAAGAAGCCGAAATACTCTATCATAGCTTCGGATAGTAATAAAAACCAAATTTAATTCAGGTAGTTCGGATAAATTTCCCGTATGCCCGAACAACCCAAATTACATGAATATCTCAAATCTCTGCTCTTCTCTATAACTAAAACATACGGATTGTCAACATCTACCTGGCAGGACCAAAACACTCATGTGATCCATATCCAGCAGACAAATAATCACCGCATCTCATGCGATCCATATCCGGCAGACAAATAATCACCGAATGGAGACACGGGAAGTCAAGTAAATAAAATAAAATAAAACTCACGAAATCACCGGCAGGCAAATAATCACCGCATGGAGACACTAGAAGGCAAGTAAATAAAATAGAATAAAAGGAAAAGAGAATTATGGGAAGAGAAATGAATTTATTGGAATATCACCACGCAATGATCATGATCGTGATCTAAATCTCGTTCGTCGTCCTTCGCGTTGCGTGTTGACAACAAATACTTTTTTCCTCAAAAAATGAATTATTGCCATGCCTTATGCGGGCTATGATATTGTAAGTCCGAGTATACATATTTTAGCATAGCAGAGCATGAATAAATTCAATTCGATGCCTTGCAATAATTTTTCAGCCTTTGAGGTAACTGATGTTTGTCGTAACTTTGAGACAACAGGCTCCCTTTTATTTCAGATTCATTACGATAATGAATGTGTTTCTAGACATTATCATGGTATAATACACGTGAAAAATTGAATTGATATATTCTTGATTTTGACTTGGCTAACAAACATCTCATTCAATTTATGTTGCACCCGTTGCAACGCACGAGCACTCATCTATCTATATAAAAAAGTGATGCAATGGTTCAGTATAGTGTAAATCTATTATTTGGTATGGCTCAATGTAGATCTATACTAGCTTGATAATTGATTTATTTTTTGTTAATTGATACGAAGACATGAAATGATTTGAAGGACGGTTGTTTATTGCTTTAAAATGTTACTGGAATTCTAGCAAAATTATTGATTTTGTCAATTTTGGGTATATCGAGTAAAACTCGAACCTGAATTATCGGGTACCCGAAACTTCGAGTAATGCTTTTTTAGGCCAAAATAATGTAGCAATTTGTAATACCCCAATTACCTATCCCGAAATTTCCGAGTTACCTCAATGCCCACCCCTACTCTATACAATCTGAATATAAGTCATTTTAGATTCAGCGTAAGGACGCGGAGGACGGTGTGTACAGCAATGGGTGACCGTGCGAGCTGTTGGGCACACGGCTGTGAGGCCGAGATGACGAACTAGAGGGAGGGTAAATAGTCCTTTCTAAAATTAATCGTGTCGGCTAACTGAAATAAGTGCAGAATTTAAACTATCGGTCTAGTCAAGACTACACCCCTCTATCTATATTCTTTAGCACCTTCCAAAGATACTAATTAAGCAACAAAGGTGCCGGGCTAGCTAGAGCTCACCTAACCAATTCTAGAAGCAAGGTCACACAAAGCTATGCCACTAGTACTTGAAGCAACAAGGGAGCTCCTACACAAGCTAGTAAGCAAAAGCTCAAAGCCACCTGTAACAATCCAGAAATCCACACACCAAAAAAATCACAACTACAAATTTTTTTTCTTAAAACTCCCATGTGATGATGAGTGACATTGTAGGAGCCAACCCTAAGAGTTGCATTAAAAGTAACCCAACCTAAGTCAACACATAAGCATGGCATATCATTTGTTAATTATGATCATTAAATTTCCAACAAATAACATGTTGCATACAATGTTAACTTAAATTATGATTTGGGTTTTCATTTGCTTTATGCTATGATTGACAATTCCATTTAAATAATAAATCATAAAGTTATTATTAAACAAAATTCCCTAAACTCCAATAAATAAGTTACCTCAGTTTTGAATTCAAATTCTAAACCAAATTTGAATTCAAACAAATGGAAAAAGAAATGAAAAATAGAAAAGGAAGAAGAGAAGAAGGCCTCCTAGCCACCGCTTTCCCAACTCTGCTCGGCCCACATGGCCACCACCCTCACCTCACACAGCAAGACGTGGGCCCAAAGAAGTTTACCTAGTAGGCCGCTCACGCCACAGCCCACCGTCGGCCCTCGCCAAGATGGTCGCCGCCACCTTGGCCCACAACGTCACCACCGACCAGCCTTTCGCCAGCACATTATTATTAACCGCCCACGAACCGCCGCCAATGGACCCCTTTGTCGGCGCTCATCGCATCTTCTCCACGCCCACGCCGAATCTCTCCTCCGACAGAATGCCGACAATGGCGGCAGGGCGGGCCAGGGGGTCATGCATGGGGCATGGTCCTGTCTCCCCCTTGGCGCCGCGCCCACGCAACCCCTCATGGCCGTAGGATGCAAGCAAGCGCCGCGATTGCCCTTGATCCATGTCCGCCGATCACCGAGCTCCATGGCCGAGGCTTCGGCTATAAAACCACCGGTCCTCGGAGCCCTAAGCGCTCGTCCCATTGCCCGCCGCCACCTCGGTGGCCATCCACTACGCACCCAAACCTAGAGAGAAGAGGGAGAAGAGGAAGAAGGGGGAAAGAACGCCAAGCCACCGTGGGGAGGAGATCGCCGGAGCCGGGCGCGACGCCGTGCGTCGGCTATCATCACCGACGCTGGCTCGGCACGGCGACCTTCGCACGGCTTCCGAGCTACGGCCTCGAATTGACACCGCACCGCCATCCTATCTCCCACAACACCTACGGTGAGCCCTCCCCGATCCCTCTCTGCGTCGAACCTCATCGTCGGCCATGGCGCCCCACACCCGGGAGCGCGAGGCTGTGGCCGCCTCTCGGCCTCTGGGAACACCCGCACCACGCACACACCCACGACCACGCCATGACCGCCTCTCACCGGCCCCCCTGTGGTGCACCAGCGCGTGCGCCACGCCAAGCTCCACGATGTCGCCGTCGCCGCGCACCACCGGCTGCTTTACACACGGCCGCCGCCACGCCGGACTAGAACGCAGTCCGTGAGAGGATCGCCGTGGCGCTGGAGGTTAGCCGCGTGAGCCGAGACCCCAGATGGCCGCCACAGGCGCCACGACCACGAGCACCGGACCTCGGCCAAGCTCATGCTGCAGCACCGCCACCGCGCCCGATAAACTGGAGCCGTCCGGCCACCTCGCTAGCTTCACCAGGCACCCGCCATGGTAAGGCCGAGCTGTTTTCCACCTTAGTTGAACACCCGCTGCCACCGAAGGGGCTCGCCGACGCGAAGCACACCGCCACGGCGAAGTCGCCACCATCGTGGCCAAAGCTGAAGGAAGCCACAGCAATCACCTAGACCCCACCGCCGTGTTCGCCGAGGCTCGCCAAGCCTTTCCCCACCTCTATTGGGCGCCAACATCACCGGCAAGGCTCACCAGCGCCGCCACGGTGGTGGGAGTCTGCCGAGAGGAGGAAGCGGAAACTCCCTCGCCGCCACATGCCCATGCACCCGGTGCACGTGGACCACAGAGAGAGAGGAGAGGGATGGACTTGGTCCACCATGGACCCTGCCTTAGGTCCATGGACCGTGAACTTGCGTCCACCGTGGACCACGCCTGTGGACCACAGCCTAGTAAGAGCCCATGACTACGACATGGCAGAGCCACAACACGCCACGTGTCCGGGTCGGCCCGGCCCAGACCGGCCCAACCCGAGCCCACCAGAGGCCAGTTCGGACACAGCCCGTATTGACCGTTGACTGGTCAACGTTGACCGTTGGCCTGGCCCCACATGTCAGTGGCACAAACACTCTGGGCCCACACGTCAGATGGTGACGTCATGCTGACGTCACGCGGGACCCACATGTTAGAAGCCAGCACAGCCGAGGTGACGTCATGATGACGTCACGCTGACATCAAATGATGACGTCAGCAGCCCTGGCCCCACACGTCAGTGACCCTGACCGTTGACCGAAGACCATTGACTGTTGACTCGCCGTTGACTTTGACCGGACCCACCTGTCAGTGACTCAATAGCCTCTGGTCCCACCTGCCGGTGAGCATGACGTTGATGACGTCAGCTAGACCCCACCTGTCAGCTCAGAACCGTGATGCTGACATCATGCTGACGTCAGCAAGCCACGTGGACCAACCACAGCGTGACACGTGTCAGCCCAGGATTAATTCAGCCTTTTTCATTTTTAGAAATGGACTTAATCTTCGGAAATTCGTAACTAATTCATACGACCTCAGAAAAATACGAAACTAGGACTAAAATTCATCTAAAATTGAGCTCTACGCAATGAACCCATGTTTGAGTGCATTTGGCTCTTTTGATTTTTCATTGCTTCTTTGTGCTATTCCATAGACATCGCTAACGCGACTATAATGCGATCGTTTGCAGACTTAGAGGAGAACCGGACGAACGAGGACCGTGAGTACCGTGAGGAGTACGGAGACGACTACACTGAAGGTGCCACATCCCACTCAATCTCGTAGCACCTATTATGCATGGCTAATATAGAAATGCTAGCGCTTACTTTATTGTTATGATCACATTATGGTAGGACTTGCATGGTAGTATGCTTTCTTGATGGCCTTTACCTTGACGCAACCTTACCCCTGCTCACCCTGCTGTTAGGCTAGTCACACGCTTGCTATTATATTTCATTGCTTATTACTTCTACTACGCTTACACTACATTGATGCGTGGTGGAAACTGGTGATTGGGGAGAGTGCTGCGTGTGTGACTTGGGTGCATGGAGGGTGAGGGTTGTGTCGACCAAGTTGGAGTATACGATTAGCCTGGGGCAAGTCTTGCCGTGGGGTGCTACCTGGGCACCCCTGGAATGGATACCTGTGGTGGGTAAATGGTATATGAGGTGGCCTTGGGTGTGATCCTATGATGGGAGGAGCCCAGGGTGGAGGTGCTGTGGTGGCACGGTAAATGGAAACCCTGATGAAGACATTCTGGCTTGGTCATCCCTAAGGACTTACTAGTACTCAGACTCACCGAGAAGCCTTACGTACCACTCGCCCAATATGGTGCGGGACGGCCGGACTACTTGGTAGGATATTGCCACTACTGCTAGGTAGATAGCGGACAGTGTAAGGAGGTACGGGGTGCGGAGGATTTCCCCCACACCCTTCCGAGACTTCATGGAGACCTTGTGGACCCGGCTCATGACTCACAGTTTCAGCCACCCAAGACCGGACTTGGGGTGTACCAGGGCTGAATGGTAGAGTGGCATTATCCTAGGCTAGCAAGCGGCTAGAATCAGCCTAGTTGACGACGGTCAGCGAGGAAGGCGGATCTTGTGGTTATGTAAAACCTCTGCAGAGTGTATGGTTGATCGATTGATACATATGCTGACTTGTCGGCTATGGACCTTTTCTGGGTTTCGCTTAAACTAGATAGTGAGATGAGTCTTTCTTTTCTCCCCTAGGATGAGTGTTCGGACGTAGCCAGGGGTTACGGGCCTTGAGACAGTGCCGAGAGGGAGTTGTCCTGTCGACTGAGCGATGGTACGGGTGTGGTATGGTGATGGTGTGGATATGGTGGTATATCGATCCCAGGATCGAAACCTGGCTCTGGAATGGGAATGGAGTGGAATGTGTGAGAATGGTGTTAAAACTTGACCAACTATTATTATGAACTTGATATGCTAATACATAGGAAACCCCAGCTTTATAGGTTTCCTTTAGATTATATCCAACTTGCATCCAATTTCCATAAAGCAATGCTCATAGGGTTGGGAGTGGCCAGTACAAATCGTACTGATAAATTTTGGCACACATGTTCTGCTGAGGAGTATAGCTCCGAGGAGTTTGACGGTTGAGGGGTTCGTTCCTACACTCGAGTTTGGTGATCTTATCTTCAAGCTGTTCTGAATGAATGCTACTTTTGATTCCGCCAATGCGGCGATGTAATAAATTATGTAATTCTGCACTATTTGTACTCTGATATTATCATTGTATGGATGTGATATTCGACTGGAATTTGGGTAATATGATCTACCACGGTCTTATTACACTTTGACTCTGTGGATTTCCCTTCGTAGAAATCGGGGTTGTTTCAGTTGGTATCAGAGCCATACTTGACCATAGGACGAAACCCTTAGAAATGGACGATAGAATAAGACGTGGACAACCCTTCTTTCGGTTATATACCGACCCTGCATTTACTTTTATGCAAGGCTTATCTATTTATTGACCTACTAACACCTGTTCCTTAAAACATGCAGATGGCAACGAACGTCGAATGGCCGCCTCTAGGACCGCTACCTCTGGACCACGCCAAGCTTACCTTCGACCTACGTGAGCTCGGGGGTTTTGCACAGACCCTCTGCCGAGTTCTCGTCATGTTAGGAGTCCCTAATGAGCTTGTCAAGGTCACCTGTACCGGGAAGTCAACTCAGGGAGGAAGAATTGAAGGACCAGTTGTCACCTCAGTCGAGTTCCCAGCTAGCACCACCTTACCGACTGTCCCAGCTTCCACCGAGTTGACCATAGAGGACACAGTTGAGGAGGGACTGCGAGCTGTCTCACACATGGCACTTCGCAGAGTGATGAGGGATCACTACGAGCACTTGAAGACGACAGAGTTTCGTCTACTTCCCCAGGCCCTCGACCTCAGCCTTACCCTTAGTGAGCAGAGTTTTGCAGCCGGCAGAGTTGTCCTTGCAGAGGAGGACAGATGCCTTCGTGTCTCAGTTATTCACCTACTAGAGCGGGACAGGTACGTGACCCAGCTTGAGCAGAAGAGACGTCAGGACCGGGCTCTTCTGTAGGAGTGCCAGGAGCGAGACTCACAGGGAGCACTGGAGCGAGCTAGTCTGCTCGAGGCAGTTGCCAAGCTACAGGACGAGCTCAACCGTCTTGAGGAAGTCCACAGAGCCGAGGTTGCTGACTTACAGGACAAAGCAACCGACCTAGGCAATAGGAACTGCTATCTCGACAGCAAGGTCTTGGAGTTGCAGAGGGAGTTAGACGACAAGAAGGCCGAGTTCAACCGCAGAGGAGACAGAGAGAGGTCCAAGGGGATTTTTATGCTGAAAATCCAATCTCGGAACAAGACCCTGACCCAGGAGCTGGAGGAGATCAGGAAGAAGGCTGTTCGCAACCAGGGTCACCTGATCGAGGCACTCAGGTAGACCGAGTACTTACAGGACAAGTGTGAGAGGACATGGCAGGCTTGGCAGAAGTCTGACAAGAAGCGCCTCAGGGAGATGAAGGGTATGTGGGATCAGCTACCCAAGGAGATTCGCAGCAAGACAAGGACTAGGATAGAGGAGTTTGAGTTAGCCCCGACTCGCCTCAACCTAGACGCCTGTCCTACCCTACCTGGAGCTAAGCCTACTAAGGAGCTTGCCGAGGCCTTGAAGTACGTGTCCCGACTTCACAAGTCTGACGAGGAGATCGAGATCGGGAACAGTCGTATCCCTGCTGCGGTGTATGAGTTAGAGTAGATGACCCTGCGTGGTCATGAGATATGTCAGTAGCTTCCATGAGTCGTACTCCATGATGTACCCCTTATGAGATGTATTATGAGACACTATGCGTAGTACGATTCTCGCACGTCTTCAAGTGTAGCTACTGGAGATGATGCTATGTAATAAAACCCATGTAATGAATGATTTGGATCTTATTGCATCTTATGGATCTTATTGCTTCTTTGTAATGAGTGTTGGATAGTATAATGATTTTCTTTAAATCGTCGAAATCATATAATCATAATCGAATTATAAGCACTTATGGCATGAGCACTAAAATTCTTATGGCCCGTGTTGCAGATGCCGAACCGCTGATCTGCTCGCCCAATGAACCGTGGACGTGCGCCCATCCCCGAACTAGCCGAACCCAACGGGGGCCGTGGTGGCAACAACCGTGGCCATGGTCGTGGACGCAGAGGGATACCCTTCAACCTGGAGAATACCCCACCGCCTGTTGAGGAGAACATTCCACCACCACCACCACCGAACCTGGCAGAAGTGATGGCACAGCAGACCCAGCTTCTTGCAGCTCTTGTTGAAGGAGCAAACCATCGCCAGGGAGGTGAGCAGAATGATTTCCAAAGGAAGCTAGAAGGATTTCTGAAGCTGAGGCCACCCACCTATGATGGCACCGATCCTGACCCGCTTGTAGCCGATGACTGGCTCAAGGAGATGGAGAAGAAGCTTGACCTCACTACTTTCATCGACGATGAGTGTGTTGGAGCTGCCGCACACCAGCTCACAGGTGCAGCACGTGCCTGGTGGGACAGTTTCAGTGATTCCCATGAGGACCCTGCCAATATCTCGTGGGATGAGTTCGCCGAAGCATTTACTGGGTATCACATTCCCAAGGGTATCATGGAGGCCAAAGCCAAGGAGTTCCGCAACATCAAGATGGGAAAGGACAAGGTGACTAAGTACACTACTCATTTCACCAACCTTCTGCGCTATGCACCATCCTATGTTGTGAACTCTGAGAAGGAAAAGCTGTACTATTACCGCAAGGGACTTAACCCGCACATCAAGCTGAAGTTTGGCGGTATTGAGAGTAACACACTACGTGCTCTGGTAGATCGCTGCATCCAGATTGAGAAAGACCGTGCTGAAGCTAGAGAAGAGTATAGGGAGAGAAAGCATAAGCCTGAGGATTCCTTCCGTGGCCGTGATCGCAAGAGGTTCCGCAGAGATGCACCATCCAGGGAACGCTCACGCCACAACAGGGATGACAACCCTGGATCGAGTAAGGGAAGTGGAGGCTACACCGCCAAATACTTCCGCCCTGCTCAGGATCGTTACACCTGGGACCGTTATGCTCAGGACCGCAACACTTAGGATCGTTTCAACCATCCCCGTACTGTGAATGACCGCCCAGCACAGAACCGATCCGCACCAGGTACTAGAAACTGGAAGGCACCCGCACCAACCCCTACAGGCGGTGCACCTTTCACCTGCTTCGCTTGTGGCCAACCGGGTCACAAAGCCGCTGAATGTCCTCAGAACTCAGCTGCTCAGAAGTCTTAGTTCAAGGGATCTGCTACCCGTGGATGTCTCAACCATCTGGACGCTGAGGAAGCACAAACTACCCCTGACGTTGTGTACGGTATGTTTTTAGTTAATGGCAATATTGCATCAGTTCTATTTGATTCTAGAGCAACTTGTTCATACATATCATCCAAGTTTGCACAAGAGCATGATCTACCTGTAACCCCACGTGAAAAGCCTATCATCACCAGCTCACCTTTAGGAGACCTAAAATGCACCCACATCTGTAAGGGAGTGAGTCTTACCATTGAGGGTCTTACCTTTAAAGCCGACCTAACCCTGTTACCTTCCACAAACCTAGATGTTATCTTAGGTATGGATTGGCTAACCATTCACCGAGGTATCATATCATGTTCACCTAGATACGTCCAAGTGGCCCATCCATCAGGCCAAATTATTAGATGTGAACCCCAGTCTGGAAAGTCCACCTCTATCCTATGTGCCCTTAAAGCAAGATCAGAATCACAAGAAGAGGAAAAGATAGTTCATGATGTGCCTGTGGTCAGAGACTATCCCGATGTATTCCCTGAAGAGTTACCGGGTATGCCACCAGACCGTGATATAGAGTTCATCATTGATCTTTTGCCGGGAACAGGACCTATTGCCAAGAGACCCTATCGCATGTCAGTTGATGAACTGGCCGAGCTCAAGAAATAGCTTGATGAGCTCATCTCAAAGGGATATATCAGACCCAGTGCTTCACCTTGGGGATCTCCTGTTCTGTTTGTTAAGAAGAAGGATGGTTCGATGAGAATGTGTATTGATTACCGGAACTTGAACGCAGTTACCATCAAGAACAAGTACCCCCTGCCGAGGATTGATGATTTGCTTGATCAGCTTAGAGGTGCCAAGTATTTCTCCAAGATTGATCTCAGATCTGGCTATCATCAGATGAAGATCTGAGAGAGTGACATCCCGAAGACAGCCTTCGTGACTAGGTATGGACAGTTTGAGTTCACTGTGGTATCCTTTGGACTCGCGAATGCACATACATACTTCATGAACATGATGAATAAGGTTTTCATGGATGATCTGGATAAGTTCGTGGTAGTATTCATTGATAACATCCTTGTCTATTCACCTACCGCTGAAGAACACAAACATCATCTGAGAACTGTACTTGAGAAACTAGCCCAACATAGCCCAACATCAGCTCTATGCAAAGTTCAGCAAATGTGAGTTTTGGCTATAGGAAGTTGCCTTCCTAGGCCATGTTCTATCAGCTGAAGGTGTTGCAGTTAACCCAGCTAAGATTGAGGCTGTGAAAGAATGGGAACAACCCCGTAATGTGACAGAAGTCAGAAGTTTCTTGGGATTGGCTGGATATTACCGCCGATTCATCGAAAACTTCTCCAAGATAGCCCGTCCGATGACCAACCTTCTGAAGAAGACCAAGGAGTTTGAATGGACGCCCGAGTGCGAACAAGGCTTCTAGGGATTGAAACAAAAGCTTACCACCACTCCTGTGTTAGCATTGCCTGATATCAGCAAAGATTTCGTGGTTTATTGTGATGCATCCCGTCAAGGACTGGGTTGTGTTCTGATGCAAAATGGAAGAGTGATAGCATATGCGTCTCGACAGTTGAAAGAACATGAGAACCGTTACCCTACTCATGATCTTGAGTTAGCAGCAGTTGTACATGCCTTGAAGATCTGGAGGCACTACTTGATAGGCAATAAGTGTGATATCTACACCGATCACAAGAGCTTGAAGTACTTTTTCACTCAAGAAGATCTGAATATGAGGCAACGTCGATGGCTAGAGTTGATCAAGGACTATGACCTGGAAATTCACTATCATCCGGGAAAAGCTAATGTAGTCACAGATGCTCTCAGTCGCAAGAGTTACTGTCACACTTTGATCACTGAATCCGTACCACCTGAGCTCAAGGAAGAGATTGATGATTTCCAACTTGAGATATTACCGCATGGCTTGTTGAATGAGCTCCGCATATAGTATGATCTCACAGATCGCATCTGTCAAGCTCAGAAAAAGTGTGAGGAGATTGAATATCTCCGTGGTCTAATGAAACTAGGCTACAAGACCAACCACCATGAAGATGAACAATGGACCATCTGGTTCAAGGACAGAATCTGTGTACCTTCTGATCTAGCCCTACGAGAGGAAATTCTGTCAGAAGCCCATGATTCTAAGTATTGTATTCACCCTGGAAATTCAAAGATGTATCAAGACTTGAAGAAACACTTTTGGTGGAAAGGCATGAAGACAGACATTGCAGGACATGTGGCACGATGTGACACCTGTAATAGAGTCAAGGCTGAACATCAAAGGCCTGCAGGATTGCTAAAGCCTCTTGACGTTCCCGAGTGGAAATGGGAGAGTATATCCATGGATTTCATAGTCGGATTGCCCCGTTCACATAAAGGCAACGATTCCATCTGGGTGATAGTTGATCGTTTGACCAAGATTGCTCACTTTGTACCAGTGAAGACCAAGACCAATGCAGAAAAATTAGCAGATCTATATATTGAGCATATTCTCAGACTACACGGAGCTCCCTCTAGTATTGTATCTGATCGTGGTCCTCAGTTTGTGTCTCGATTCTGGGAAGCTCTGAACAAGTCTATTGGAACTAAACTTGATTTCAGTACCGCTTACCACCCACAGACAGATGTACAGACAGAACGAGTAAATCAGATCTTAGAAGACATGCTTCGCGCTAGTGTACTGAATTATGGCTCAAATTGGGAGAAATGCTTACCCTATGCAGAGTTCTCTTATAATAACAGCTACCAAGCCAGTATCAAGATGTCGCCGTTTGAAGCTCTGTATGGCAGACCTTGTAAGACACCTTTGATGTGGTCTCAACCGGGTGAGAGATCATTCTTTGACTCCGCTAAGATTCAAGAAGCAGAAGAAGGAGTTGCTCAAGTAAGAGAGAATTTGAGAATTGCTCAAAGTCGATACAAGAGCTATGCTGACAAAAGGAGAAGAGAACTTGAGTTTAATGTGGGGGATTTCGTCTATCTTAAGGTATCCCCGCTACGTGGGACTGTCAGATTCCATGTGAAAGGAAAGCTTGCCCCTAGATTTGTTGGCCCGTACAAGATTTGCAAAAGGATTGGAAAGCTCGCCTACAAACTTGAGCTACCTGAGGAATTGGCGGGTGTACATCCCGTATTACATGTCTCACAGCTACGCAAATGCTTGAGAGTGCCCGACGAAGTAATCCCGACTGATACACTTGACATTCAAGATACACTTGAGTATAGAGAACATCCTATCAGAATTCTGGGTAGAGATACCAAAGAAACTCGAAGCAAGACTATTCCTATGTGCAAGATCCAATGGAGTAATCACACTGAGAGAGAAGCAACATGGGAGAAAGAGTCGGACCTCCGGCTATGATATCCTTACCTCTTTGAAGAGTACGTTACGCTTTAATCTCGAGGACGAGATTCTGTTAAGGGGGTAGGACTGTAACAATCCAGAAATCCACACACCAAAAAAATCACAACTACAAATTTTTTTCTTAAAACTCCCATGTGATGATGAGTGACATTGTAGGAGCCAACCCTAAGAGTTGCATTAGAAGTAACCCAACCTAAGTCAACACATAAGCATGGCATATCATTTGTTAATTATGATCATTAAATTTCCAACAAATAACATGTTGCATACAATGTTAACTTAAATTATGATTTGGGTTTTCATTTGCTTTATGCTATGATTGACAATTCCATTTAAATAATAAATCATAAAGTTATTATTAAACAAAATTCCCTAAACTCTAATAAATAAGTTACCTCAGTTTTGAATTCAAATTCTAAACCAAATTTGAATTCAAACAAATGGAAAAAGAAATGAAAATAGAAAAGGAAGAAGAGAAGAAGGCCTCCTAGCCACCGCTTCGCCCAACTCGCTTTCGACACACCGGCCACCAACCCGACCTCAGTAGCGTCTTGCGTGGGCCCAAAGAAGTCGACCCAAGAGGTCGCTCACGCCACAAGCACCACGGCCTCGCCAATGGGTCGCCGCCACCTTGGCCTCACATGTCACCGCCGCCGCCGCCAGCCTGCCGCTTATTAGCTTATTAGCTTTCCCATACCACGCTTAATGGACCCACTTTGTCGGTATCTCATGCATCTTCTCCACGCCCACGCCGAATCTCTCCTCCGACAGAATGCCGACAATGGTGGCAGGGCGGGCCAGGGGGTCATGCCTGGGGCATGGTCCTGTCTCCCCCTTGGCGCCGCGCCCACGCAACCCCTCATGGCCGTAGGATGCAAGCAAGCGCCGCGATTGCCCTTGATCCCTGTCCGCCGATCACCGAGCTCCATGGCCGAGCTCGGCTATAAAGGCCACGGTCCTCGGAGCCCTAGCGCTCGTCCCATTGCCCGCCGCCACCTCGGTGGCCATCCACTACGCACCCAAACCTAGAGAGAAGAGGGAGAAGAGGAAGAAGGGGGGAAAGAACGCCGAAGCCGCCGTAGGGGAGGAGATCGCCGGAGCCGGGAGCGACGCCGTCGGCTACATCACCGACGCGGGTCGGCATGGCACTGCACGGCTTCCGGAGCTACACGGCCTCGAATTGACACTGCACCGCCATCCTATCTCCCACAACACCTACGGTGAGCCCTCCTGATCCCTCTCTGCCGTCGAACCTCACCGTCGGCCATGGCGCTCCACACCCGGGAGCGCGTAGGCCAGGGCCGTCTCCGGCCTCTGGGAACACCCGCACCCACGCGCACACCCACGACCACGCCATGACCGCCCTACCGGAGCCCCCGTGGTGCACCCACGCGTGCACGCGCGCGCTCACGATGCCGCCGTCGCACTGTGCACCACCGCTAGCACACACGGCCGCCTCGCCGGACTAGAACGCAGCCGTAGAGGATCGCCGTGACGCCTGGAGGTTAGCCGCGTAGACCGAGACCCCAGTAGCCGGCCACAGCGCCCTGACCACGAGCACCAGACCTCGGCCGAAGCTCCGTCGTGCACCGCCACCGCGGCCAGCCAACTAGAGCCATCCAGCCACCTCGCTAGCTTCACCAGGGCACCCACCATGGTATGGCCGAGTTGTTTCCCACCTTAGTTGAACACCCGCGCCGCTAGAAGGGGCTCGCCGACGAGCACCGCCACGGCGAGCCGTCGACCATCGTGGCCAAAGCTGAAGGAAGCCCTGGCAATCACCTAGACCCCACCACCGTGTTCGCCGAGGCCTGGCCAAGCCTTTCCCCACCTCTATTGGACGCCAGCACCGCTGGCAAGGCTCATCGGGTGCTCGCCGCTGGCGGGAGTACGCCGGGAGAGGAAGCAGGGGAAACTCCCCTCGCCGGCCACATGCCCATGCACCCGGTGCACGTGGACCACAGAGAGAGAGGAGAGGGATGGACTTGGTCCACCATGGACCCTGCCTTAGGTCCATGGACCGTGAACTTGTGTCCACCGTGGACCATGCCTGTGGACCACAACCCAGTAAGAGCCCACGACTACGACATGGCAGAGCCACAACACGCCACGTGTCCGGGTCGGCCCGGCCCAGACCGGCCCAACCCGAGCCCACCAGAGCCCAGTTTGGACCCAGCCCGTATTGACCGTTGATTGGTCAACGTTGACCGTTGGCCTAGGCCCACATGTCAGTGGCACAAACACTCCGGGCCCACACGTCAGATGGTGACGTCATGCTGACGTCACGTGGGACCCACATGTCAGAAGCCAGCACAGCCGAGGTGACGTCATGATGACGTCACGCTGACATCAAATGATGACATCAGCAGCCCTGGCCCCACACGTCAGTGACCCTGACCGTTGACCAAAGACCATTGACTGTTGACTCGCTGTTGACTTTGACCGGACCCACCTGTCAGTGACTCAATAGCCTCTGGTCCCACCTATCGGTGAGCATGACGTTGATGACGTCATGCTGACGTCAGCTAGACCCCACCTGTCAGCTCGAAACCGTGATGCTGACATCATGCTAACGTCAGCAAGCCACGTGGACCAACCACAGCGTGACACGTGTCAGCCCAGGATTAATTCAGCCTTTTTCATTTTCAGAAATGGACTTAATCTTCGGAAATTCGTAACTAATTCATACGACCTCAGAAAAATACGAAACCAGGACTAAAATTCATCTAAAATCGAGCTCTACGCAATGAACCCATGTTTGAGTGCATTTGGCTCTTTTGAATTTTCATTGCTTCTTTGTGCTATTCCATAGACGTCGCTAACGCGACTATAATGCGATCGTTTGCAGATTCAGAGGAGAACCGGACGAACGAGGACCGTGAGTACCGTGAGGAGTACGGAGACGACTACACTGAAGGTGCCACATCCCACCCAATCTCGTAGCACCTATTACGCATGGCTAATATAGAAATGCTAGCGCTTACTTTATTGGTATGATCACATTATGGTAGGACTTGCATGGTAGTATGCTTTCTTGATGGCCTTTACCTTGACGCAACCTTACCCCTGCTCACCCTGCTGTTAGGCTAGTCACACGCTTGCTATTATATTTCATTGCTTATTACTTCTACTACGCTTACACTACATTGATGCGTGGTGGAAACTTGTGATTGGGGAGAGTGCTGTGTGTGTGACTTGGGTGCGTGGAGGGTGAGGGTTGTGTCGACCAAGTTGGAGTATATGACGAGCCTGGGGCAAGTCTTGCCATGGGGTGCTACCTGGGCACCCCTGGAATGGATACCTGTGGTGGGTAAATGGTATATGAGGTGGCCTTGGGTGTGATCCTGTGATGGGAGGAGCCTAGGGTGGAGGTGCTGTGGTGGCACGGTAAATGGAAACCCTGATGAAGACATTCTGGCTTGGTCATCCCTAAGGACTTACTAGTACTCAGACTCACCGGGAAGCCTTACGTACCACTCGCCCTATATGGTGCGGGACGGCCGGACTACTTGGTAGGATATTGCCACTACTGCTAGGTAGATAGTGGACAGTGTAAGGAGGTACGAGGTGTGAAGGATTTCCCCCACACCCTTACGAGACTTCATGGAGACCTTGTGGACCCGGCTCATGACTCACAGTTTCAGCCACCCAAGACCGGACTTGGGGTGTACCAGGGCTGAATGGTAGAGTGGCATTATCCTAGGCTAGCAAGCGGCGGGAATCAGCCTAGTTGACGACGGTCAGCGAGGAAGGCGGATCTTGTGGTTATGTAAAACCTCTGCAGAGTGTATGGTTGATCGATCGATACATATGCTGACTTGTCGGCTATAGACCTTTCCTAGGTTTCGCTTAAACTAGATAGTGAGATGAGTCTTTCTTTTCTCCCCTGGGATGAGTGTTCGAATGTAGCCAGGGGTTACGGGCCTTGAGACAGTGCCGATAGGGAGTTGGCCTGTCGACTGAGCGATGGTACGGGTGTGGTATGGTGATGGTGTGGATATGGTGGTATATCGATCCCAGGATCGAAACCTGGCTCTAGAATGGGAATGGGGTGGAATGTGTGAGAATGGTGTTAAAACTTGACCAACTATTATTATGAACTTGATATGCTAATACATAGGAAACCCCAGCTTTATAGGTTCCCTTTTGATTATATCCAACTTGCATCCAATTTCCACAAAGCAATGCTGATAGGGTTGGGAGTGGCCAGTACAAATCGTACTGATAAATTTTGGCACACATGTTCTGTTGAGGAGTATAGCTCCGAGGAGTTTGACAGTTGAGGGGTTCGTTCCTACGCTCGAGTTTGGCGATCTTATCTTCAAGCTGTTCTGAATGAATGCTACTTTTGATTCCGCCAATGCAGCGATGTAATAAATTATGTAATTCCGCACTATTTGTACTCTGATATTATCGTTGTATGGATGTGATATTCGACTGAAATTTGGGTAATATGATCTACCACGGTCTTATTACACTTTGACTCTGTGGATTTCCCTTCGTGGAAATCAGGGTTGTTTCACCACCTAAGCTTACTAGCAATGCTCAATAATAAGGCAACCAATGCCAAATTAGAGAGCGCAATTACTTAGCTATACAAACTAAGCAATGTGACTAACACAAACCAAATTAGCCACGCAAGGGAGCTACTTCTACGCTACACAAGCAAGAAGGTAACTAATAAGCTACACAAGCTAACTAATTACAAGAGCAATTACACAAGCACAATATACATGAAATATAAATACAAGCTTGTGAAAGGGGATTGCAAACCAACGAGAAGAACAAGGTTGACATGGTGATTTTTCTCCCGAGGTTCACGTGCTTGCCAACACGCTAGTCTCCGTTGTGTCGACTGCTCACTTGGTGGTTCGGTGGCTAATAGGCATCACCCGCCAAGCCCGCACGTTGGGCACCGCAAGAACCTACCCCAAAAGTGAAGGTAGCTCAATCACATGTTCAACTAGAGTTGCTCTTCACGGCTCCCGCGGGGCAAGCACAATGCCCCTCATAAAGCTCTTCCCCGGAGCACCGCACAAGCTTCTTGCGGGCTTTGACGGAGACCACCACCAAGCCATCTAGGAGGTGGCAACCTCCAAGAGTAACAAGCACCACCGGCTTGCAACTCGATCACCTAGTGCCACTCGATGCAACCTCACGATGCAATAGCACTAAAATCGCTCTCTCACACAATCGGATGATCACTATCAAGTATGTGTGAGATGGAGGGCTCCCAAGCACTCTCAAGCATGGACACAAAGTCCCCCGAGGTGCTCCACACCAGCCATGGCCGAGACACCCTTATATTTATAGCCCCACGGGCAAAACTAGCCGTTACCCCTTCACTAGGCATTTTTCGGGTTGACCGGACGCGCCGGTCATAACGACCGTACGCAGGACCTCAGCGTCCGGTCAACGGATGCTCGCCACGTGTCACCACCGTTCAACCTCAGTCG
This sequence comes from Miscanthus lutarioriparius, assembly GCA_904845875.1. Taxonomy (NCBI): domain Eukaryota; kingdom Viridiplantae; phylum Streptophyta; class Magnoliopsida; order Poales; family Poaceae; genus Miscanthus; species Miscanthus lutarioriparius. Next base: position 30,015,004 of record CAJGYO010000016.1, on the reverse strand, counting down.
CTTGATCTCAACGGTCAAGTGATGACCAGACGCAGCTGCTCAAAGTGACCGGACGCAGCAACCCCAGCGTCCGGTCATTTCCAGTAAGGTACCAATCGCGACCGGATGCGTCCGGTCGGTCACGATCGGACTCAGCATCAGCGTCCGATCCTTCTCCACCTTCTCTGCGTCGCCTACGTCACCGTACATCAGCTTGACCGGACGCACCCTGCCAGCGTCTGGTCACTTTCAGCGCCAGCGTCCGGTCGAAGACCGACGCCTGCACGCTCTCTGCCACCATTGATCGGACGCAGGACCCCAACGTCCGGTTACCACGTGACCAGCGTATGGTCCACTCTGTGAGACCCTGTCTTTTTCTGTATAGGGCGCCGGTGGCACCGTTGGACTGTCCGCACTCTACGGGCGGACACTCCGCCGGTGGAGTTCCTAACCCTTCTCACCTCCGTTTTATCGCCGAGTTGATCCACATCAACTCTATCTTCATCTTCTTTATAAATGTGCCAACACCACCAAGTGTACACCATCATGTGTATGTGTGTTAGCATTTTCACAATCATTTTCCAAAGGATTAGCCACTCAACTTGCCACGCCACTCAATCCTAGCGACGATGCAAAGTTAGATCACTCGAGTGGCACTAGATAACCGATATGCAAACAAGTTTGCCCCTCTTGATAGTACGGCCATCTATCCTAAACTCGGTCACCAACTTCTCTACACACATATGACCGGTGAAATGAAATGCCCTAAGTTATACCTTTGGCTTGCGCATTCTATTCCATCTCCTCCAATGTCGATGCAACACATACACCAACATGATCAATAATGATATGATCCACTTCATATCATCACGTGATCATATTGGTTCATCGATCTTGACTTCACCTGCTTTTCACCGTTGCCTTCGTCCATCGGTGCCAAGTCTTGCTCAAGCTTCACCGCCACGCGGTCCATCGCTCCAAAGCCTCTGACTTGCCCTTCACGCTTGCAACCGGTCCATCAAGCCAAGTATTGTCTTGATCTTCTTCACCTTGATCACATGACTCAATGTCATGTCTCATGTGCAATGAGCTCCTTCATCATCATATGTGTGAGCTTTGCAACATCTCCAAGCCATTTTCGCCTTCATGGTATATGTTGCTCACACACATGTACCTATGGACTAATCACCTATGTATCTCACATAAACGTAATTAGTCCATCTAGGTTGTCACTCAATTACCAAAACCACACAAGGACCTTTCAACGGCTACGGCCAGGACGACGGTGTGGGTGCACGGAGGCACGAGACGTCGGAGATAGGGAAGACCACAAGGAGACATGGTGTGGAGGTGCTGATGAGTGGACCCCATATGTCAACGGGTGAGAGGAAGGAGGAATCACTCAGTCTTCTATTGGGGACGGGTGCACGAACGACAACTTCAAACGTTAGACATCCATCTCGACAATTGATGAGTAGGATTCGACATTGGGCCTGAGTAAGGGGCTATTTGGTCTATACAAATAGAGCCGCTATTGGTATGTCAGTGGACCTAAAAACATGACACGTTTATAGCATATTTTAAGTTTTGAAGAAATTATGTTGACATGTCCTAGCTATTTCATTAGAAGCGGTGACTGACGTGCTTTGAAAAATTAAATTTATAACGGCATGATTATTATTAACCTAGACTCAAATCCCCGCACTATCTCTAGAATGGACCTTGCGTGATTGCGTCAGCAGTGAGATCACAGCACGCAGTATTTTCTACCACCGAATCTCGTCTGCGCGCGCCGCCGGCCAGCTTTTAACTTTCTCTGGACGAAAGCTCTTCACGGTTCAAATCCATCTATCTATATATAGGAGTAAAATGAAAAATACTGTGTATCCCATCGTCCTGACTCCCGAGACAGCATCCACAAAGAAAACTAAGCCCGTGTTTAATTAAAAAAAAACTTTCCAAAAAGTGTTATAGTAGCCATCATATCGAATCTTACGATATGTGCATGGAGCATTAAATGTAGACGAAAAAAAACTAATTGCACAGTTTGGTTGGAAATCGCGAGACAAACGTTTTGAGCCTAATTAGTCCATGATTGAACACTAATTACCAAATAAAAACGAAAAGTGCTACAGTAGCCAAATTCTAACTTCCCCCAACTAAACACGCACTAAGGCCACATTTAGTTCCAAAACCAAATTCTCAAAAAGTGCTACAGTAGCCATCACATTGAATCTTGCGATACGTGCATGGAACATTAAATGTAGATGAAAAAAAAACTAATTGCACAGTTTGGTTGGAAATCGCGAGACGAACGTTTTGAGCCTAATTATTCCATGATTAAACACTAATTGTCAAATAAAAACGAAAGTGTTATAGTAGCCATATTCCTAAATTTCACCCAACTAAACACAGCCTAAAGAAAGAACTGTGTGAGAGAGCATGGCAAGCTCACACGGCTTTGAGAACCCGCCGACGCTGGAGCCGGCCAGCGGAGGAGGAGAGGTTGTCGACGACTTCGGCGGGCAGAAGGCATACGTCACCGGCTCCGCCGGGTCCAAGGCGGCCGTCGTCCTCATCTTCGACGCCTTCGGTAATCTTTCGTGCCCCGAGCCCCCAAGTCAACGACATGTTTGTTTCGGTTGAATTGGCTTATAAGCCATGAGTGAAAGTACTGCTGGCTGGTTTGGCGTAAAAGAAAAACACTTTTTAACCGTGGATTATAAGCCAGATACAAGCGAATAAGCCGAAACGAACAGGCTGCAAGCTTCAAAGTTCTTGTGTTTTTATTTGCTAGCATTGAAATCCGTTCTTCTTATTGTAGGGTTCGAAGCGCCAAACCTGAGGTACGCTATGAATATGATGATCTATTTACCTTTACTTTTCTTTCGTTAAAGCGCAAGAGAAGAGCACCTGCTAGTCTCTGCTGACCTTCTAGTCTGAACTGGGTAGTTGCTATAAACCATAGAGTTAATCGCTTTCCTCAGCCTGGGCCTGTGGGGATTAAAATTTGTCCAATGGGTTGTTTAAAGTTTGAATGGCATTATTAGCTTTAGTTATGAATTTTACTAGTATTTTACATTAGTAACTGATGTTACACGTTTAATTATCTCGCGAAGGAAGATAGCCGACAAAGTTGCTTCGTCCGGTTACTTTGTTGTGGTGCCCGATTTCCTGCATGGGGATCCATATGACCCCAGCAATCCCAACAATCCTGGAATGTGGATGCAGGAGCATAATCCGGTTTGTCTTCTCTTCGATTTTATTCTAATACTTTTTTTTATTACAGTAGTAAATTGATTGTAAGGGAATGTGCAATTCTCGTGCAGTTCATAGCTAGTGAGTACTTTATTTTAGGGTTCATAGTGTCAGCCCTGTAGAAATCATGACAAAACTGAAAACTCCCAAGATGGGATGAAACACAGATACAATACTTGTATTTGTTTGTTTCTGAGATTCAGAGCTGGATGTGTTGTATATTGATACGCACCCATATAGGTATCAGAAATGTAACTTCAGATTCCGATTCAGATACAGTGAGGATATTAAATGCCTAGATTCACGTATGAATGTCTATTTAGTATTTGAACCTCTTGATGGACCGATGTTGGAAAAAAAAATCATCCCTACTCCCAAGATCTAAGTCTAAAGAATGTTTCAACTTGAATGATCATTTCATAAATAAATAAAATTCAGTTTTACATCCCTCAACTATGGGTTGAGAACACTTTTCAACCTTCACTCACAAAATGTTCACTTTTTTACCCTTAAATATCAAAATCTTCGCTTTTCAATCTTAGCTCAAATTTGAGGTAGCTTTGGGTGACATGTCATTGACATGATGTCCTTGTTCACCTAAACGACCACATAGCCCGTGTAAATGATATATGGTGGTAGGGCATTTCCATTCAATTGCTCATTTATTCTGCTTAGTTTTTTTAGGGCAAAAACTGTGGGGGAGATCCCCATAGCACATTTATTGTGCTTAGTTGTCCATTTAGCTCAAGAATGGCTAAAGATAAGTGATTGATAGTTTATCGTTTAGGTGAACAATCTTACGACGTTGTTCAAGCATAAATATTTATTTTATTCAATAAATTAGTATATTAGAGAACTTTATTTTTTCCACTTGTACCACAAAATAGCAGTCTAAGTTTAAAAAAGGTTTCTGTGATAACTAAAATTTAAAACTCTCCAAAGCAACCTGGTTTCTAATACGCATGTATGACTTAGATATATTTGTCTTCAAAATTGTTCAAAAGCAATATACTAATCTTATTATTAGTAAATGAAGGCCTCCTATATATTAATTCTCACAAGACACACTAGAAAAAATAGAAATTCTCATAAAAATTTAGTCATTAGTCCCAAACTCTAGTAATCATTTAATCTTAATATTCATCGGATCTATTATATTTTCTAAAACCATCATCAACCAATGCCATTATCAAAACCAATATAAAGTAACCCACATGAAGTAACCATATAAATATGCATATGAATTACCCATCTCTTGTCATTATTAAACATAATCTATAACAACCTGTAAATTCACATCTGAATTACCCACCATGCTATTATGATATAATTGAGTCATGCATTGAATTTGCATCCGAATTGCCCACATTTTTCATTATTAAAACTAAATTAAAGTTTTTCCCTCAAATCTAAGCCTTATTTACCGACATGTTGTGCAATCATGCGAACCAAGTATTTGTAAGCATACATGTTGTGCAATGACGCAGATCAAGTATACATGCCTGCACGAGTGATAACTAAATATTTCTATGTTACAATAATCATGAAAATTGTCCCTTTAATGACTCATACACCGATGGCACTAACTAACCATTTAGAATCAGTATTAATATACATGGAAAAAATATGTAAGACGTTACTTTCGATATTATTTTCATGAATATTAATGCATAAAGTAACATATTAAATTAAGTGTATAATGAAGACATGAAGTGCCATGTACCGGAGAAAACTGTGGATATGGATAAAAAATATATAGATTGTAATTGGTAAGTTCATCCTAACTGGATAGAGATTACAAGGTATCTATACATGTATTGAGTTGGAAAATAAACAAGTGGAGTGAGTGTGCAAAGATAAGTAATTTTGATTAGATGTAGGTACTAATAAACTTCTAATAATTTGTAAATGATTTTAATTCTTTCCAGTAAAGTTCAGTTGCACATAGAAAAGTTTAGTTTAGTTTGATCAAGATAATGGAAACGTTTTAGTTTAGTTTGAAACAGTTTAGTGTCTATTTGGCGGTCCAATTATACTTTATTTAAAAAACTACTATCTACTTAAAAAGATGTTGTAACTTTATTTTAAGTCAAACTATTAAGTTTGACCAAGCTTGTAGAGAAGATTATTAACATTTATGACACCAAATAGGGACATCATGAAACTATATTTCATGATGAATCTAATCACGCTTATTTAGTATTATAAATATTTGATATTCTTTTGTATAAATTTGGTCAAACCTAAGATAGTTTGACATAGAGTAAAACTAGAGTGTCATTCTTTTTTAGATGGAGGGAGTATTTATGTAACTTTCAAGTTTTTAAAATTCAAATACTATATATAGCCTTTAGTTATGTTGTCACATCAATGCCATCTCACCAAAATCATTCTAAATCGAGGCAAGGTTGTAAATTAAACTGTTCTGGTAGTTGAAAGTTGAAAAGTGAATGATTTTATAGTTGAAGGATGAAATATAGATCTAGCTCATAGTTGAGGGTTGCAAATTGGACTTTTATAGGCTATAATGGCTTAAGTCCTGTTTGCCACAACTTCACCAACATCTTTATGAGCTGTGAGTTGTTTTTTTTTGTCAAACACCCCTTTTTCAAAACAGCTCATGGGGTGAAGCTCATTTTTTATGCTCTCACAAAGGAATGGAGAGAGCCAGAGAGGTGAAGTTGAAAAATATAGCTTTTCACAGCTCTCTCATTTATTTTCCTCTCTCAGCCATGCATAAACTTGTTGGTAAAACTGTTTTGCCAAACAATTTTTTCAAGAGACTTTTCCCTGTGTGCGTAATCCCTTGTGTGCCCCTGAAAAAATTCAGCGGTCTTCAGCGCCACTACTCTAACTTTTTCGGGTCCTCCATGCCACTTCCGTCAGTTCAGGTTCTAATGCCGTCAAACATGCGGTGTGAAAAAAAAATTTTAAGTTCAAATATGTTATGAATTTTTGAGCATCTTAACGACTTCAAATGAAAAAACTCAAAACTAGAAAGTTGTAAATCTAAATGAGATCTATAATTTTCATATAAAATTTATTTTCATTTAATTCCATAAAAAAATATGATGATTTTTCTAAGATATATTAATCATATCAAATCATATTTTTTTCCGAAATTAAATGAAAATAATTTTTATATAAAAATTATAGATCTCGACGAGATCTACAACTTTCTAGTTTTGAGTTTTTTCATTTGAAGTCGTTAAGATGCTCAAAAAAAATTAATAACATATTTGAACTTAAGGGCATTTTCGTCTTTTCACACCTACGGTTTGACGGCGTTAGAGCCTGAAATGACGGAAGTGGCATGGAGGACCCGAAAAAGTTGGAGTAGTGGCGCTGAAGACCGCTGAATTTTTCCACGAGCACACATGGGATTACGATCTTTTATAATGGCACATAGGGAAAAGTCTCTTTTTTCAAACAGCTCAGTTTGACCGAGAAAGTTACTCGTGAAGCTGTTTTCTGAACTGTGGTGAACGGGCCTTAGTATATCGTACGACATCCTAACCTATAAGTTCCTTTGGCGAACGGTATTTTGTTACAAGCGAATCTTTCAGTCTGGTCGTAGCACTCACCATGACTTTAATGCTCTCTCCAGGGATGTACTACTTAACATTATAGTTTCGTATCCGAGTGTTGAGATAATAATGATGGTGTTTTGTTAAGGCCTCACAATCAATAATTGTTCTGCACTTCTACAGTTCCTTTTCTGTCTCAATTGTTTCCTTAGTCTGTGATTTCATATATCCTTAACAATATAACAAAGCCCCAAAATTGTCTCTTTTAATAGCAAAAGCATTTTTTTGTGATGAATAGCAAAATGCATTTGAAGAGGCAAAACCAGTAATTGCTGCTATAAAGGAGAAGGGAGTGTGCAGCATCGGTGCTGCAGGTTATTGTTGGGGCGGTAAGAAGGATTCTTGGCAACATTTTATTTTGAGCTTTTTGCAACCTAAAAAAATGCCTTGTGAGCATTATTTTGTTCCTTTTATCTCTCTGTTCTTAAACTATATGCACTGGAAATTTGACCTCTTTCAGCAAAGGTGGTTGTGGAACTTGCGAAAGTTCACGAGATCCAGGCTGCTGTATTGTTGCACCCTTCTTTACTAACTGTCGATGATATCAAAGGTCAATTATTTTGCTAGAGTTTATTCCCTGACACGATAATGTTGTTCTAATACTGCAAGAGCTTGAATTGCTTATGCATTGATATGCTATCTAATCTAATACTCAGAGGTCAAATGCCCCATTTCCATACTTGGAGCTGAAATCGATAGGTCATCCCCGCCTGAATTGTTAAAGCAGTTCGAGCAAATTCTTTCAGCTAACTCTGAGGTAAGTTGTACTAGTAATATCTTTGAAACCTTGATCTGTCTTAAGCTAGGACTTTTACATGTATATGAGAGTGTTCAGATTCCACTGAATTAAACTGGCATGCAAGACTCCGTGAGTACCGAAATAATTGGCTCTGAGATACTTTTTTACAAGCAACAGAAGAGGGGTGTGTCTTAAGTAGGTATTTTACTGTTTCGTCATCCATTGTTTAGAATAGTAATAATAGAGTAGTTATTACTTCTGATTGTTTGAACTTTGAAGCCACCAAAGTGATCATATTTACCTTTTCGACCCCTATCACTATAACTCAAAAAAAAAATGTTTGCCCTTTTGGATCATGTGAGCATTCACAGTTCAGGTTAAAATATTTCGCAGAACCATCAGTTCTCCAATATTTCTTTTTGCACTGCAGATCGATCACTTTGTCAAAATTTTCCCTGGCGTACCGCATGGATGGGCTGTGAGATACAGCGACAATGATGCATCCGCTGTCACAAGTGCGAAGGAAGCTCTGCAAGACATGAGCCACTGGTTTAATAAGTACCTGAACTGAAATCTGTAGCTGCAGCTATCCATGTAATAAGCTCCTGCTAATGAACATTATGCAACCATACTGTGTTTCTATTTTATACACTAGAACTTCTGCTTGCGTATGGGTGCTATTGTATTTTAACAGTCCACTTGCTTGTGGTATTTATACTATGTAAGGAATATGGCCTCTTATGTCATATTTACAGTAATTTTAGTGATTGAAGTGATGACATATCGAATGGAACTAACAAGTATTTGGGTCCTATAGATACAAAATAAAAGGATTGCACGAAGATCCAGCCAAAAGAGTTAAATCGAACAACACCAAGGCCCCGTTTGGATCTCTTGACGTTGAAGATGACCCCAAGCCAACACACCAGCAGGGCCTTGGACGCCCAAAGAGGTTGTAGATCAACTTGCAACGCAGCAGGAACACAGCGTAATCGACCAAACCGATCTAGAGACCGATAAGGCCGATGTAGAGCCCGTTCTTGGCTAAAAAACGCTCCCGAACTTCTTCTGGCAAGACCCATCGGGGAGGAGCACGTGAATGATCTCCTAGGACTAACAAGGCCGCATAGGATGCCGACAAATTTCGCCGGGAGACATGCCGAATAGCAGGAGGGGTTGAGAGAGGAGTAAAGGGGTAAAAAGAGTTGATAGATTAGTTTGTATGATGATTGGATAGATAGAAACTCAATCGGCCATGTACCCATAAGGGGTAGGGGTGATCTTATCCCATAGGAAAATCAATATGATACTAATATCATGTCGCTTTATGGACTTTTCCTTAGATTGGGCAAAAACTGTCATGGACCTATTTAAATTGGCTTGGGCCCAATTTGATTATCAACATATGTCCCCATGTTTTCAGGTAAATGATGCATCATGAAAACACTATTTAAAAACCAAACAGCAACGATACCCATCTCATCGGATGCTTAGTGGCTAAGGACGATGTATACATTGGCCATTTTTGTTCTAAGTTCGATACATGTATCGACCATTGCTTGCAGAGCACTTAGACTTCTTGCCAAATGCTTGGAAAATACTTTTTCAAGTACCTCCCATTTATTGCTCTTGTGAGACGTTTACCTTGCAATGTCTCTAGCAGATAGGAATTACCAAATATGACTTTTGATCACTTTGTAAGGACCCTCCCAATTTGGTGACCACTTGCCAAACTGATTGCTCTTCGATCCAATTGGAAGTATGGTTTTCCACACTAATTCTTCCACTTGGAAGGATTTGCTCTTGACTTTCTTGTTATATGCCTTGGCAACTCGAGCCTTGTCTTTCTCTATTTCCTTAAGAGCTTTTAATCTCACATTAGTCACCTCATCGATATTATCCATCATCAAGTCATGATATACAATAGCAGATAAATCATTTTGTTTAGCAAGCCTGTATGCATCCAAATTCACTTCGACAGGTAACATGACCTCTTGACCATATACCAACTCAAAAGGAGTAACTTTTGTAGCATCATGCCTTGAAATGCGATGCGCCCATAAAGCTTCAGACAAAACTTCATGGCACCTCCCTGGATTGTCTTCAATCTTCTTTTTGATAAGCTTGATCAAAGTCTTATTACTAGACTCAGCCTGGACATTAGCTTGAGCATAGGATGGAGATGAATTAAGCAACTTAATCTTATATAATTCAGCAAATTCTCTCATCTCCTTAGACGTAAATGATGTCCCTTGATCTGTAGTTAATGTTTGAGGGATGCTGAATCTATGGATAATATGCTTAGTAATGAATTCAATTACCTCCTTGTGTGTCATATTCTTCAAAGAAACTGACTCGGTCCACTTAGTAAAGTAATCCGTAGCAACCAGTATAAATCGGTGTCCCTTAGAAGGTGGGGGGTGAATTTGGCCAATGAAGTCTAACCCCCAACCATGAAAAGGCCATGGTTCGATGATAGGATGAAGCATAACAGCAGGCACAAGCTGAGTATTTCCAACCTTCTGGCACTCTTCACATTCTTTGTAGTAACAAAAGCAATCGACCATCCTAGTACGCCAATAGAAACCGGCTCTACGCAACAATCACTTCATCTTCGGGGCCGATTGATGCGTACCATAAATGCCTTTATGGACTTCTCCCATAGCCACTCTTGCTTGATCTGATCCCAAGCATTTAAGCAACAAGTCTTCGGTGGTTCTCCGATAGAGCTCATCATTATGCAACACATATTTGAAAGCGCTTCGTCGAACATTTTTATCAATTCTAGCACTTGGATCATGTAAATATCTCAATAAATGAGTCCTCCAATCTTCTAAATCGGTCCCAACATTACTAGAAGTTATATCGGACCAATTTGGGAGCTTCTCGGGTGAAGTAACTGGGCTGGCTATAGGGGAGTCGACTAAGCCGACTGGGGCAGTTGACTTAGACAACTTGGCTGCAGCAGAGAGGGAATCGGCTGAGCCGACTTGGTCAATCGGCTTAGTCGACTGATTTGTACCTGCACGGGAAAAATTAAAATTTTCATGCATCAGTTGTTCTTGAATATGAAAATTACACCCACCGACGTCATAGCCAGATGCTTGTTGAGCTAACATGTTGGTCTTTTTATTTTCATGCCTCGGAATATGCCGAATTCGGAATTTGGCAAAATAACCAATAATATCAAGGCAAGCATTAAGACAAGTTCTTAGTGATCCTTCTAAACATTGCATTCACCAGCAACTTGTTGTACCACTAGTAAAGAATCACCATAGGCTTCAACATGTTTTACCTCCATGGAACGCAACATGATCAATCCGAATAAGAGGGCTTCATATTTGGTTTGATTGTTGGTACAATAGAAATCTAATTGGCTTGACATTCTAATTTCAGCACCATTGGGAGAAACAAGAATAATACCAACACCTTAGCCATCTTTAGAAACCGATCCATCAAAATAAAGTTTCCATGGGGTAAAAGTAAGATAATTGATATCATCATCTAGATCAATACCATGCTCAACAATAAAATCAGCAAGAACTTGATCTTTTAATGTTTTCAATGGTTCAAAAGTCAAGTCATATTCAATTAGTGCATATGCTCATTTGCCTATCCTTCCACGAAGAATTGGCCGATATAACATGTGCCTTATCACATCGGCCTGACAAGCAACAACACATGTACTAGACAAAAGATAATGGCCCTGTTCGCTTCTCTTATAATCCATCTTTTTTAGTTTGTTTTTTCAGCCGGAATAGTATTTTCTCTCTCACAACAAATCAGCCGGAACAGTGTTTCGGCTTGTTTTTTCAACGAAGCGAACGGGGCCAATGTTCCATCTTAGCACAAGCATAGTACAGTGATAAGCATAATTTTTCTATATGGGCATACCTTGTCTTGGGATCAAGAAGATGAAGACAAAGATACGCAATCACATATTCTTTACCTTCGTCTTCTTGAGTCAAAACAGCCCCGATTATCTTCTCTTCGGCAGCAATATATAATTTGAAAGGAACTCCTCTTCTAGGTGCACGAAGAACCGGTGATGTTGACAAATATTCCTTTATCTTCTCAAATGCTTCTTGTTGCTTTGCCCCCTAAGTAAATTCAGATTCATCCTTCAGCTTCAATATGGGGTTGAAAGGAATAATTTTCCCGGACAAGTTAGCAATAAATCTTCTCAAGTAGTTCACCTTCCCTAGGAACTTTTGCAAGTCCTTCTTGCATGTTGGCGCCTAAACTTTCTTGATCTTCTCTATCCTCTTGGGATTAACCTCTATGTCTTTATCATGAATAATGAAGCCCAAAAACTTCCCAACCGATACTCCAAAAGCACATTTGAGTGGGTTCATCTTCAATCCATAGTGGCGCATCCTCTCAAAAGCAAGACGTAAATCGGCCAAATGAGATTTATGAGCAGCCGATTCGATAACAATATCATCAATATACACCTCCATAATCACCCTAATTAGATCATGGAAAATCAAATTCATAGCTCTTTGATAAGTAGCACCTACATTCTTTAGCCCAAATGTCATCACAACTCACTCAAAGAGACCAACAAACCCAAGACATATGAAGGTCGTCTTAGACATGTCTTCTTCAACCATGAAAATCTGATTATAACCAGTATTACCATCAAGAAAGCTAATAATCCGGTGTCCTAGAGCATCATTGATAAGCATATCGGCTATAGGCATAGGATATTCATCTTTTGGAGTGGCTGTATTCAGATCTCTAAAATCAATGCAGACTCTGATCTTCCCAAAATCTTTCTTCTCAACAGGCACAATATTAGAAACCCACTCCGCATACCTGCATGGTTGAATAAACCCCGCTTGCAACAACCGATTAATCTCTTCTTTAATCCGGTCATAGATTGTAGAATTAAAGCGATAGGGGTGTTGCTTGAAAGACCTAAATCCTTTCTTAATGGAGAGCCAATGCTCAACAAGCACTTGGCTCAATCTTGACATCTCTGTATAATTTCATGCAAAACAATCAACATATTCCTTAAGAGACGCAGTTAACTCAACTTTGTAACCAGTTTCCAAGTTTTGATTAATAAACGTCGGTCAGGGCACAGAGCCATCCCCAATATCAACCTGTTCCAAAGGGTCGACCGATGTAAAACCTTGGCCCAACTTATCGAGCTCATCAAAATCATCAATAGCTTCACAGGTATCGGTCTTATTAGCCCAATACTGTTCAACCCGATGTTTTAACCATTCAACGTTGGCATCCATTACAATAAATGATTACACGATGATATTGAGCTGATTATCAATTGGCTTCAGAGATACAGGAACAAAGCCTAGCTTAGTAACACTAATAAATTCATAGCTAGAAAGTCTCTACCAGATAAGCAGGCAATAGCATTGTGCCCCCTGAGTGTAGGAGCATCGGTTGTAGCAACGTCAGCCGATGAATCTAAATGCACAACCTCAACAACATCTCCCACCCATTGGATGAAAAATTGGTGCAAGCTAGATGGTACACAACGATTGGCATGGATCCAATCACACCTAAGTATCAAGTTATAGCTACCTTGCACATCGGTAATGAAGAACGCCATGGCCAAAGTCTTGCTTCCAATGGTGAGTTCCATGTTAGCAACTCCTCTGGCCAAGATGGGAGCACCTCCTCCAACACCACTGATTATCATGCTAGTTTTGATCAGCTCCTCATCAGTGCCACTGAGCTTCTTGTAAAGCGGATATGGCATCAAGTTCACGATCGTCCCACTGTCTACCAACATATTATGAACCGGAGTGCCATTGATATGGCCCTTCACATGTAGAGGCTTGAGATAGTTGACGGAGTCATCTGGTTTCTAAAATACAGCACTCTCTGTTATGAAGTTAAACTCTGCCGCCGCCGAATCATCTCCAAGAATGTAGTAATCGGTGGATATATAGACCACATTGACCTCCACCCTCTCCGAAGTGGCCTCATAGTCAACCATCTCCTCATTGGGAACCTCAGGGACCTCCATGCCAACCAGGGCAGCAACGGTAGAAGCGAAATCATCGGAGGACACCTCAAAAGCACCCGGGATAGTGGGAGTCGGCTCAGCTGATTCTGGATCTTCCATAGCAGTAGAAGTAGAGGGAGTCGGCTTAGCCGACTCTGGAGCATCCAAGGCGGTAGGGGCAGGTGTAGTCAGCTCAGCTGACTCAGGAGTCGGCTTAGCCAACTGGCTCAACATAGGAGTTGGCTGAGCCGATTTGCTAGCAGCAGCGGTGTTTTGATCTTTTGGAGGGATTTTGACATGTACGAGGTTGAAGATTTCACCCTCCATCTTGGCAAGCTTCTCCCTCTTCTGTTGCTTATGTCGAGCACGCTACAATTTATGCCGTTGAGTTTTATTCAACCCACGAGGACACCATATGGGTTGATGGTACTTGGAATCTCCTTCGGCACGCTTCTTTTCTTCAACTCCAGCAACATATTTAGGAGCCTCATCTTACTTAGATGCTAAAATTTCTTCAATTACAATCGGCCCATCATGATTAGTGACAAGAGCTTCCATGGAGCCGATTGTGACAACTGATTGAGGCCCCTAGCTCTTGGTAGGGGAATAACAGGAGCCTCAACCTTCTTAGGCACATAAATTTGCTACATCAGTGCCTTTAATGATTCTTGTGGAGCCACAAAGTCTTGACTTGCACCACCGGAGCTCGATTGACCATGGTTCAATCGGCTAAACACGAAGGTTCTTGGGACTTGACAAATAGGCTCTCCCCACCTTTGTTGATTATGCATAGGCGCCGCCGAAGGATACGGCACCCAAACTCCATAGGGACCCCATTGTGGTGTAACAGGAGGCGGAATCGGGGGACCCCAGCAAGATACACGAGGAGCAACTCTCTGAGGTGGAGCTGCTGGTTCCACCACCGCCAATTGCTTAGACTTGTCATCTTCTCGCTTAGGTGGAGTAGACTCTTTTTTTTAACGGTCGATTCTGGGAATCGGCCTTTTGTTGCCTGTACTTAGTCATGAGCCTATCAAAAGTGCATTGCTTCTTGACCAACTCTCCCTGGTTCTTCTTTTCATTAGTCTTCCAAGTGCCAAGCTCTGGCCGCTGTGGAACAAACATGCGCAAAACACGAACACCGGAGGAACTCAGGCTACTGGAACCATGAGAGTCGGCTAAGCTGACTGGGGCAGTAGGCTCGGCCGACTTGGCCGGCACTATGGTGGAGTTGGCTAAACCAATCCCCTAGGTCAACTGAGCCGACTGGCCCTGCATGTTGGAGTTGGCCTAGCTGGCCTCTGCTGTGCCGCCGTTGTTTCATACCACTGCTGCCTTCTCAAATATTGCATTGATCTAGCGGTGATCTTCAGCTTGTTCTTGCCTTCATCATCCTTCTCAAGCACCACCTTGCGCCCCAAATTCTTTTCAACATTCTGTGCAACACGTGGTTCGCCGATAATCACATTTTTGCCTTGAGCTTTATCGGCTTGCTCTGGACGAATCAAAATAGCGAGAGCCCCTGCTTCAACCATATGCATTGGAAATGGGGACTTATCAACTTGCATCTCAGTAAGACTCAATCGTCCCTCATTAAGAGCCAATTGGACCTACCGACGTAAAACATTGCAATCATTAGTGGCATGAGAAAAAGAGTTATGATATTTGCAATAAGTCCATCTCTTTAACTCATTCGCTGATGGCATTGTATAATTAATTCTAATATAACCAAATTTTAACAATTCATCAAAGATTTGGTCACATTTAGAGAAATCAAAAGTAAATTTCACTTCTTCATTCTGATTCTTATGAATCGGCTTAAGAGAAGGGCAAGTAACCAATTTATTTTCTGCTGGCCATTTAATTTCAGAAGCTAAAAATTCTTTGTTATCATCATCAGAGCAATCAGAACAATTGTCAATAATATGAACACCCTGATGATGTGACTTGTAAGCATCACGAGACTCTTTAAGGCATGATTCAATTGAAACGGCCTTTTGCATGAGTTGGTTAACATTGTGAAACTCATAATGCTCAAGTTTTTCTTTAATGCTAGAACATAAACAAGCAAAGCATAAATCGGTTAAGTCTCTTCTAGTAATCATTAAATGAAAACATCGGTTCTTGATTTCTCTAAACCGTTTGAAAAAATCATGGACAGATTCATCACGTCCTTGACAAACCGATGCAAGATGAGACAATCTAGTTTCATGAGCACCACTATAAAAGTGATTATGAAAATTTTCTTCTAATTTAGCCCATGAACCAATAGAACAAGATGGTAATGAAGTAAACCATGAAAAAGCTGTGCTAGTAACGGATAATGAAAAATTACGAACTTTCATGGAATCATAAGCACTAGCTTCACCCAATTGTGCAAGAAACATGCTAATATGTTCCATAGTTGATTTACTATCCTCACCACTAAATTTTTGAAAATCCAGTACCCTCCATCCATCAGGTGCTTTCATGAAATCAAAAGTAGAAGGGTACAACTTATGATAAGCATTCTTACTAGGTTTAATTTGCACACCTAAACTACTCTCAATAGATTTAGTCAAATCCTCCTTAAGCCGATTCAAAGCCTCATTAAAATCGGTTGTCGTAGCATCAGGGGCAACATTAAATGTAGAAATTTGGCTAGGTGACGTTGGTGGGTTCGGTAAAACCATGTTGTGCCCCACCGAAGTTCTATTTGCTGAAGCTCCATAATCGGTTCGAAGATCTCGAGCCAAACTTTGTGCACTAGCACCTATACGTGTAGATGTGCTAGCACCAAGTTGACCGGCCTTATCAGTTTTAGACGCCTAAAGGGGCGATTGAAACTGGCTAGCAGATGCATGAGAAGTTTGATTTTCATAAAAAAATAAAGGCATACCAAATTGAGGTTGTTGCATGGCACCCGATTGATCATAATCGGTTGTCTTGCCCTCTAACTTATCCATACGACTACTAAGTAAACTAAATGAATGGTGAATAGTATTTGTAAGTGTATTCTTTGTATCAACTAGCATCTTAGCATAATTTGCATGAGATGGATAAGCATCAGTATATACTTCGTCATCATATTTAGCTTTTTCGCTTCCCTTCTCCTCAGCTCCTGAAGATGCAGAGGCTGTAGCATCGCCGTAGGCGGGTTCACGAAACTAAGTGACCTTGTCATGCTAATTCTTAGTGCAGCTCTCTAAGAAAGCGTTGACATCGGCATCGAGCTTGGCCTGAAGCTTCTGGCGCAACTCATCTTGAATCTCGTCCATGGATGTAGGAAACAACATGTTACCTTTGTTGAAGGGGTTCATCTTGTACCCCTTGTTTGTAGCAGCACCGTCGTTGCCTCCCATGTTGCTAGTAGATTTGTTCTTGGATCGCTTCGCTTTCCCCAGTGGAGCCACCAAAAAGTATGTTGACATTGAAGATGACCCCAAGCCAACACACCAACAGGGTCTTGGATGCCCAAAGAGGTTGTAGATCAACCTGCAACACAACATGAACACAACATAATTGACCAAACCGATCTAGAGACCGATAAGGCCGATGTAGAGCCCGTTCTTGGTTAAAAAACACTCCTGAACTTCTCCTGGAAAGACCCATCGGGGAGGAGCACATGGAGGATCTCCTAGGACCAGCAATGCCACCTAGGATGCCGACAAATCTCGCCAGGAGACGTGCCGAACAGCAGGAGGGGTTGAGAGAGGATTAAAGGGGTAAAAGGAGTTGATAGATTGGTTTGTATGACGATTGGATAGATGGGAACTCAATCGGCCATGTACCGTTATTTTATATGGGGTAGGGTGGTCTTGTTCCATAGGAAAACCAATATGGTACTAATATCATGCCGCTTTATGGAGTTTTCTTTAGATTGGGCCAAAACTGTCATGGGCCTATTTAAATTGGCTTGGACCTAATTTGATTGTCAACAGGATCCTTAGAACTGAATTTATTTTAGTATTCATAATTTAGACATAGATTAATTAAGCTAATATAGTTGTATATGCAATATATTTATGTATTATTGTTGACCATACAAGACAGGTACTTATGTGTTGTATTTCTACCATAGGGAAGCGAGTTGAAGAGCGTGTTATAAGTTGCAATGTAGAAACATGGCATGGTGATCTATAGAATCAATTTCCATCCTCCCACCTATGAATTTGAGAATGACTTATATGTGAACTTTGAAAAGTTATGGAATGTCAAATTCTAAACCAAATAGCCTAGTCTGTTAAGTAGAATCCAATTCCTACAAAATGAAAGGATCTAAACGACCCCTAAGAGAAAAATGCAACTTGGGAATAATCGACTGGAGCATCAACTGCATTAACCAAAGCCACTAGGGAAGAAGATGGTCAAAAAAATTAGATACAATATTGTTTTTTGGGATCTTTTAGACTTTTACAATGGTTGGAAAATTACCTTAGTACCTCCAAGTTCTTTCATCTTTTTCT
Source organism: Miscanthus lutarioriparius (assembly GCA_904845875.1). Classification (NCBI taxonomy): domain Eukaryota; kingdom Viridiplantae; phylum Streptophyta; class Magnoliopsida; order Poales; family Poaceae; genus Miscanthus; species Miscanthus lutarioriparius. The sequence goes on along the minus strand of CAJGYO010000016.1, from coordinate 29,997,019 downwards.
ATTTTCTAAGTTGAGAAATATATTATAGAGGGTATTTTAGTAATTGAGGTTGTGCCCTTCTAAAACATGACATAACCCTCTCATCCTTCTGCGACATGTTCCACTTGGCCTCAATAGGCACTGCCGACCCCGCTCTAGGGTGCCACCACATGGAGCTGGTGGAGATTGTTGAGCACCATTTGGTGATTGTTTGGTTGCTCCAATCAAGTGATTGTGGGGGCTTTTGCGCTCACCCCATGGGAGATCTTAAAGGGCAACTCTTGTGAAATAACGAGGCTAGTTTGAGTGCCTTGTTGATTCACCGCATCATAGGTGGGCACCCACATTGATGGTCAAGCTTGAGGACTTGTTTTGCTTGCAGAGAACATGGAATCCAAGGACTTGTCTCAATGAGGACGTAGGTTGTTGTAAAGCAATAGAACCTTGGGGACAAATCTTGTGTCTCTTGTCACGTTTGGTTTTCCGTCTACCACACTTGATTTTACATTGATATTCTTGTGCTTGTGTAGGTTCTAAAGTAGCTCTCCTAGTCGAGTAGTGTAATTCAAGTAGTTGCTTATCTTGTGTAGCTCAATTAGTTGCTTAGCTTGCCTTGAGTAGCTTGTGTGCTCTAGTAGTAGTCATAAACCTTGCTACTAGACTTGTTTAGGAGTCTTGCATTGAAGTGAACTAGGCTAGGCTTGTAGTGGCTATCAGGGTTGTCTCTTTTACTAACCCTTGTGCCTAGTGTCTGTCTTTGAAGGAATTTTTAATATGCTATTCAAATCCCCCTCTAGACATCCTAGATCCTTTCAATCACCTTAATGAGAACCAAGCCAAGAACACCAGATGAATACAAAGCACACTCTCACAATTTGCAATCTAGGTTTGGAAGGATCTCATACACTTCCGAGAGTCCCTCTATATGTGCCTCACAACTAGGGTGAGCAACTCTAGATGAGCTAGGGAAGGCACATATATAGGTTGTGGAGACCCTATTAGCCATTAGAAAATTCTATAGATACAGACATCACTAGGAAAAGCCTTAATAATTATCTACTTCAAGTGCTTATGAGCACCAAGCTTGCATTTGACCATATACAACCCTTAGTCTTCGAGAATATCATTTCCTCCTTACTTGTTGTGTATCCATAAAATCCTCAAGTCCAAGAAAACCATGCGGCCAGCAAGTGACTAACTCAAAGTGGATAAAATTGATGCAGAAACACACGTTAATCACAAACACTTGTGTTCATCACCAATCACTAAAACCCTAATTCAAAATTGGGACCTACATGCGTTCACTTGTGATGAAAAGGGACTTCAACTAGTTGGTAAGACACCCACTCCTACAAACTATTTCCAAGAATTAAAAAATTAGATAAAAATAACCAAAAAACTTGGGATTATTTCTATGCAAAATACGCACACATGCATTCTCTAGCATCCGAACCCATGATCTCGAGCCTCGCTCACACAAGACCTCCTACTAACATGACACATGCAGACACTTTTGATCAAGTATCAGATGCTATTCTTTTGTATATTTTTATTAATATTTTAGATGGCTAAACGGATCTTTTGTATAGTAGTGATAGCCGGAGGAAGAAGGCTATAAGTAGAAAAGGAGAAAAAGAGGCCTTGAATGAAATGTTTGAAGAGTACAAAAAGAAGATAAAAGAGGCCTTGAATGAAATGTTTGAAGGCTACTATTACATAAGTAAATCGTTAAACTAGAAGTTCAACATTCTCTCACTACTACAGAACTCATTTCACCACCGATTTGGCCAGAATCGGCAATGATAATTCTTCACCGCCGGTTTAGAAGCCGACGGGGCATAACAAGACAAAAAAATAGCGGTGAAAATTGCCGGGTTTTTGTCCACTACGCCACATACTAAGCAACCAGTGGAGAAAAGAGTTTTCATATTCAATTCAAGGATTGAACCGGTGATGAAAAGGCTCTGGTAGAAACCCCCACTTCACTCCTCTTCTTCCTCACTCCCTCCACTAGTCCACTTTCTTACCTCTGGCTCCCAACTTTCTTTTGCTATTGTTAGGGCTATGTCCACCATTTTGCTTACGGAGATTCCCAATGCTCGAAGGATGCACATCACTTTCTTATTTTATGGTCCATAACTATTAGCCCTTTAAGTTTCTAGCTTATTCCTTTGGCTAAATGTGATGAAATAGCATCTTTCTTTCTTTTAGAGGGCTTCTTGCGCCCAATTGATCATGGAGGCTCATGAATTTTGAAGTTCTTTGTTGACACCAACTTACTCTAAGGTTAGTGTATTTTGTTTGTTTGGATACATTGTTTTCAATATATTGAGATGAATGTGATTCCTAGCATCTTTAGTTTATGTTCTTTGTTGTAGAGGACATTTAATTTTTAGACTCATTTAGTTTTTTTGGATCGTACACACTGGACCGCGGTGATGAGGTGCTTATCATAGTCGGATGGTATACTAGATCAGCAGTGAACAAATATTATGGCCATGATGAAGTGCTTATCATAGTCGGATGGTATACTTGATCGATAGTGGTGAAATATTAGGGATATTTGGTTCGTGGCCACAGGCTGCCATGCCTAACCTTAAGTTTGCCACACTAATTTTGGTAGGCGTTTGGTTCAAAATATAGGTATGGCACGCCACCGCCATGAAACCATCCCGCCACAGATTTCCTTAACAAATGTGTGGCAGACGTTTTTGCTGCCGTGACACCCATAGCGCGCCAAAGCGTGAGATTTCCCATCTACCACTACAATAAAAAAAGCACCCCACCACACTCCCTTGTGAAAGGTCCTAATGGCTAGACGGGGGTGAATAGCCTATTAAAAATTCTACAACAACACTTAGCAAACCGGTTAGACAAATATGAGGCGAAGCAAGTGTTGCGCTAGCCTACAAGAAATGCAAGCCACCTACCACAATTCTAGTTTCTATAGTCTTTATCCACATAATGGCTATGTCACTACACTAAGTTAGTGTGCTCTCAAAGGCTAACTAAAGAGCCACACTAGCCAAACTAACAAGCTCTCACAACTAGTTACACTAAAGAGTTTGACAACTAGTTTGCGATAATGTAAAGAGAGAGTGAGCAATATGGTTATACCATCGAGTCAAGGAATGAACCAATCAATCACAAGAATGAATACCGATGAAGACCAATCACCTCGGAATCAAATGATGACACAATGATTTTTACCGAGGTTCACTTGCTTGCCGGCAAGCTAGTCCTCGTTGTGGCGATTCACTCACTTGGAGGTTCACGCGCTAATTGGCATCACACGCTAAACCCTCAATAGGGTGCCGCACAACCAACACAAGATGAGGATCACATAAGCCACGAGCAATTTACTAGAGTACATTTTAGCTCTCCGCCGAGAAAGGTCAAGAACCCCACACAATCATCACGATCGGAGCCGAAGACAATCACCAACCTCCACTCGACGATCCTCGCTGCTCCAAGCCATCTAGGTGGCGGCAACCACCAAGAGTAACAAGCGAATCTCATAGTGAAACATAAACACCAAGTGCCTCTAGATGCAAACACTCAAGCAATGCACTTGGATTCTCTCTCAATCTCACAAAGATGATGAATCAATGATGGAGATGAGTGGGAGGGCTTTGGCTAAGCTCACAAGGTTGCTATGTCAATGCAAATGGCCAAGAGAGTGATCTAGAGCTAGCCACATGCCTTTAAATAGAGCCCTCAACAAATAGAGCCATCGGGCTCACAGAGCACCAAAACACGGGCTAACCGAACGCGCCGGTCAGGTTGACCAGACGCTGGACCCCTGCGTCCGGTCATCCGATGCTCGCCACATCTCTCCTCTTTTGAATCTCCACCACGCTATCTCAACGGTCATCAGTGCACTTAAGTTGTGACCGGACGCGCTACAGTGAAGGACCGGACATAGGACCCCAGCGTCCGGTCACTTCTAGTAAGGTTCCAGTCATGACCGTACGTGTCCGGTCATGCCCGACCGGACGCAGACAAGCCAGAGTCCGATCGTTTCCAGAGAGCTCCCCGAACCTCTGTTTTGCGACCGAACACGTCCGCTCCTGTACGACCGGACGCAGTACCTGAGTTCGATCATTTTCCAACTGCCATGCATCACTGCTGTTCTTCATGCTACCATGTCAACGGACGTCAGTACTGACCAGACGCAGTTCCTGAGCATCCGGTCACTCTTCGCGCCAGCGCCCGGTCACGAGACCGAGACCGCTCGCTCACAGCTGCTACTGACCGGACGCAGGGTCAGAGTCCGGTCACCACGTGACCAGCGTCTAGTGTACTCTTTGAAACCCTGTCTTTTCTGTACAGGGCGCCGGTGGCACCGTCGGACTATCCGCCGGTGAAGTTTCGAACCCTTGCTCCCAAGTGCTAAACACAATGTGTATCACCTTTATGCATATGTGTTAGCATATGTTCACAATCATTTTCAAGGGTGTTAGCACTCCACTAGATCCTAAATGCATATGCAATGAGTTAGAGCATCTAGTGGCACTTTGATAACCATATTTTGATATGAGTTTCACCCCTCTTAATAGTACGGCTATCGAACCTAAATGTGATCACACTCGCTAAGTGTCTTGATCACCAAAACAAAATGACTTCTACCACTTATACCTTTGCCTTGAGCCTTTTGTTTTTCTCTTTCTTCTTTTCCAAGTCCAAGCACTTGATCATCACCATGGCATCACCATCATCATGTCATGATCTTCATTTGCTTCATCACTTGGAATGTGCCACCTATCTCATGATCAATTTGATAAACTAGGTTAGCACTTAGGGTTTCATCAAATTCACCAAAACCAAACTAGAGCTTTCACCTTGTCACTCAACCTCGCCTTCTCATGAAACAAAAGGTGCTCTCCTATCCAATCGGCCACCCCTCCTAGACCGTCCGATGCCTCCGCGCCTGGGGCAGTGCGTGCCCAGGGGGCAGCGCCACCACGTCTAGGGGCCAGGCCACCATGCTGAGGGCCATGGCACCGCGCGCCCAGGGGGCATCACGCAGCACCGTTGTGCCACGCCTAAGGGCAGTGCTGCAGCGATTTCCCCATCTTCGGTCTCTCCGATGGTGATGCACTTGTCCAGCCTCATGTACTCCCACTTCAATCGCATGGCTTCTCCCCTCCCCCATCATCGTGTCTGTTGAGCTCTGGCTTTCCTCTATATGTGCAGACCTGAAACAAATCAGTAAACCAGGTGAAGATCCATCATCTCGTGGTGTTGCGTCATGCGCGGTAATTAGTCCCTGCAGCTAAAGAAGGTTCAAGCGTGGCATCCCCTTGAAGCTAGAGAAGGTAATTCTAGAGAAGTTTGCTATGGCGGGGGTGATCGTTGATCAAGTGGACCGTCACTATAGGTACCACAAAGAAAATTGGAAGTACATTGCAACAAAATTGAGCAATAGTGGCAATACATTCGATGAAATCAGATGCATGGTGAATATTTCAAAATCTGAAAAAGCAACTTTATGTGTAAGTTGTTTGCACTGAATTTAATTATTATATATTCTATTTTAGAATCTAAAATTAATTCACTTGTTCGCATGAATATGAAATCAATTTGACGTTTCACATCTTGCCAACTCCAACCAGGCATGCTACAGTTGATAACACATCTTCCAGCACTAGTCAAGCTAGTAGGAAGCGTCCAAGAGCCAAGAACTCACCAACTAATATAAGAGGCCAAAAAACAAGAGCCATTTTGTAGATTCCACTCATGAAATAACTGCTACAGTGAAATCACTATGGGAAACACTTGTTGCCACTGCCCCTCCCCAAATGCCAAAGCATACTGATCCTTATGCATCATTATGGAAGAGACTAGAGGCAATCCCAATGACACCAGATCAGAGGGTTCTTGTTGGTGAACATTTGTTTACCAAGGAAAATAAAGGTAAGCATGGCTGGTTGTGTAATGCAAGTGGTGATACTCTGCATGCCTGGGTGTGTTCAAGTTCTTAAGTGAGAAAGAAGGCATTAACCTATGAAGCTTAGCTTTGATGGTGGTTGTTCATATTTTGTGGTGTGCCCAGGAACTTGGTTGTGTGCTTAATTTGGTTGTGGTGATGACTGATGGCTTGGGATGTATATAGTTGGATGTGTGCTCATTTTGGCTTTGTGGAACTATTCCTTGCTTGGTTGACTGCTGATTTTGTAATTAATATAATAAATCTAAACCTCCTTGGCTTAAACCTCCTAAAATGTATTTTTCATTGAACATGAAGCTTGTCATTTGTGCTTTTAACATTGTTCAAACATATGTCGGTTGTTAATTTTATTGTTGCTAGAATATGATTGTTCTTGAGAAATGGGTGGGTGTTTTTCACTCATCTGTGGCTAGAAACCAAACAGATGCCACAACCTTTTGCCAAGTTTCAGCGGAAGGGCTAGCGCCCGGTCGTCCGGATGGGCAGCGCGTCCGGAAATAGCTCGCTCGCCCACACCGTGGGGACCACCCGAGCCTGCTCTGAGCCTCCTTTGTCACGCATCTGCGGGAAAAAGGCTCGGTCGCCATGCCACGGGGACCACCCGAGCCTGCCCCGCTTTCACGCGCCTGCATTCACACACAGCAGCATCACCACCAGCAGGCGGCACAGTGGCCCATGCAGCAGCAATAGCAGCATACTTTTGACACATGCAATGACCCCATGGTGACCCACGCCCGCATGCACACAGAGCAGCACCAGCACCAGCAGGCGGCATGGTCATGTGCCCACATGCACGTAGCACCAGGCGGCACGATGACCCACGTAGCAGCAAGCAATATACTTTTGAAACATACAATGACCCAAATAACAGCAGCACCATGCAATTGCAACACGTGCTCCCCCGAGATCTACTTTTGAAACATCTAAATTAAATGTTTGTAACATACGCCTAAAACAGATAAAACACTTAAAACATGCATGTATAGTCATAGCAACATATGCAACATTCAGATGTACTTTTGCAACTTCCATATGAAACACTAGCAACATAAGTCTGAAACACTCGAAACATACGCTTGAAGCATACGTGTATAGCCATAGCAACATATGCAAAATCCACATGGAACACTTGAAACATTCGTCTGCAATACCTGAAACACTTGAAACATAGGCTTGCAACATGCGTATATTGTCATTCCAACATATGCAACGTCTCAGATATACTATTGTAACATCCAGATGAAACACATGACACAAAATTCTGAAACACCTGAAACATTTTAAACATGACGTCGCCGGCGGCCACGGCCTACCTGGTGGGAAACTGCGGTAGTCAGCAAGCTCGGGTTAGGGTGACGTCGCTCTGCGCGCTCACGCCCGTCGACGTGGCACGTCGCTCCTCTTGCGATTCCCCCACGCATGCTCGTGCCCATTGGTACGGGCCTCCTGTTGCTACTCCAGCGTGGCTGCTCGTTTGGCTATAGTCGTCCAGCGTCATCCGCTCGCGGGGGATGAGGCATGGCGCAGCCAGTGATGGGGTGCGGCGTGGTGGGGGGAAGGGCACGGCGCAGCGGAGATAGGCGTGCAGTGGGGGCGGGGGGATGAGCGGCCACGCTGCCATGCGCGCAGCCCGGCTCGGTGACGAGCGCCAGTCCTAGGCGGGGGCATGGGGCAGTGCCTTGCGGGATGCCTCTTGGGCGGCTCGGCCTCGGTGCTCGGGGCGGCAGCGCTCGCGCTCGAAGTCGGAGGTGGAATCTTGCTCGTGGCCTTGGGGGCTCGGGGACGGCCGGTCACTCTGGGTGAGGAGTTGAGATTTTTTTTAGAATATGGAGCCCGGTCTTGCGCATGTCTGGGAGCCGCACCTGGGCACGGGTCACGGGACGGACGCTCCGCTCGTGCCATATCATTATCGAAGTTTTTGTGGGAGTAATCCGAACAGCAGCCATACTTATTTTGCCAAACCTTAGTCAGTAACCAAACAATCTGTTTTTTGTCACAGCTTATGGCAAGCCACACATGTGGTTAGTACTTAAATTAGGCATGACAAACCGTGGCTGGCATCAGACATGCCCTATGACCGTGATGAAGTGCTTGTCACAGTCGGATGGTATACTAGATCGGCAGTGATCGAAGTATTATTACCGTCTACTCTCACTGACGAACGATGAAAACCGGCGGTCAAGAGGCATTTTGAACCAGCGGTGACAAGTTCGTGGGGTAGTGTTTGCTTAAATTCTTTTTTGTGTTCCGTGCAAGGATAGCCAATTGCTCGCTCGAATAATAAAGCCACATGCATGTCAGTTGGAATCCTTAGCAGCCCTGATAGGTCATTTGTTTTTTCTACGAGCATTCTTTTAGTAGTTCACATCAGTACGCGTTGAGTAGGTCCACATGAATAATATCCAACGAAAATGTGTGGTTCAGTTATCTAAGATGGAGTATTATTAGTCAAAGAAACCGATGCATGATGCGCGAGTGCTACTCGCCTATTTCTGAAACCTTTCCACGAAGAGTCGGTGAGAGCCTTGACTTTTGCATGAAAAGATCTTTATTTTCAGAGCGACGAAGCACCAGTTTTTACATGAACTTTATTCAGACCGACGAAGCATGCATGGTTTTTCCGATTGGTGAAAAAGACGCCCACACCACCCATAACGTAGCAAACTCGTCAATTACTGGTGATCACACTGGCACTATATATAAATAGTACTCTATATAACAACGTTTTCACTGCGCCGCCAGCTCAACCGCCACCGCGTTATTGAACGGCCTCTGGCCGTCGCAGTCGAGGTTGCTCCCGTAGCCGATGCGGAAGACATCGCAGTAGCGCTTGTAGAAGCCAATCCGGTCGGTCACACGGGGGTCGGCCCCGTGCCCGCACTCGATCCCACCGTTGATGATGTTGGTGACCACGCCGTACCCGGGCGCGCCCCGGCCGGCCGCCCTGTCCGCGGCCGTGGGCGTCCACTGCCCCGTGATCACGGCGTGGCACGACGGCTTGTTGTCCCGCGCGGTCATCCAGAACCACAGCGCCGTCTTGAAGGATACCACGGGGTCGGTCGCGACCAGGTCCGGGTTGTTGAGGAGGTCCACGCCGATGGCTCTCCCCGCCGGGCCGTAGTTGTAGTTGCTGATGATGGGATGAATGAGCTCGACATCAAGAGAGAAGAACGGTCGCGAACTACACGTTTGACGAGTGAAATGCATGCGTGTTTGGTTGCTTACAAGGAGATCTGGATGGGGCCGCGGCCGAAGTACTTCTTGCCGGGCGCGCACGGCCACTCCGGCCGCGGCTCGCAGTAGTTGGACGGCGGGCTGCGCTCCTCCTTGAAGCAGTAACCCCACGAGAAGGGCCCGTCAGGCGCGGAAGGCCACCCGCCCGTGGTCTCGTGGGAGGTCTGGCCCAGGAACGCCGCGACCTCCCGCTTCCGCTGCTCGTCGTCGCCGCCCGTCGTGCCGAAGGCCGGGAACGCGGCCGCGGCGGCGAGGAACGCGTCGTAGGTGTAGAACCCGCGCGCGGGGCACGCCGCGTCGCTGCGGTGGAGGAGCAGCCGCTCGAAGAGGTCCCTCGGCACCACGGACGCCACGCCGGGGCCCGCGGGGCCGCAGCCGCTGCACTGGCTCTGGCACCCGGCGCCGCAGTAGTCGGAGGTGTTGCCGCAGAAGCCGAATTGGCTGCAGCAGAGGCAGTCACGGCACGTCGCGCCGCCGGCCTGCGACCCGCACTGCTGGCCGCTCGCGAGCACGAGCGCCGCGGCCAGGACGCACAGGACTGCCGCCGCTGTCGTCGCCAGGCTCGGGGCTCCTCCTGATGTCGACATACTTTGGTCTTTTGCCGGGTAAGGCGCGGACTGCCGACATTTTATACACATGGATTCTGTCAGTGCTGGAGCAAAGTCGCCGCACGTTGCTTCGTTGCGCTTTCCTCCTGTCCACTCCATGTCCTTGAGATGAGAGAGGAGCACTTTAGTCTCCACGTGCTCCCACGAGACTTCCGCCCGTTGAACATGGAACATTTTGGGCTCTTTTGCCGGGCACATACCATGTTTGGGCATTAGGCCTCGTTTAGATTCTAAGTTTTTTCACTCTCTTTATCACATCAAATTTTTGGACATATGTATGGAGTATTAAATGTAGATAAAAAAATAACTAATTACACAGTTTGATTGTAAATTACGAGACGAATCTTTTGAGCCTAGTTAGGCTATGATTGGACAATAATTGTCAAATATAAACGAAAGTGCTACAGTGTCAAATACTGATTCCCAACCATCATCTAAACAAGGCCTTAGATGGATCAATGTACCCTATCTCAAATTTTCACTATCTGTCACGGGCCGCGCTTATTGCTTACTCCCTCCCTCGGTCCCTTTTAACTATCGTTTTCACTTCCAAAAAAAATCAAACGTACTCAATATATGTGATACGTAATTAGTATCATTGAATTTATTTTTATAATAAATTGATTTGGAGATATAAATATTACTAATATTTTCTATAAATCTAATCAAATTTAAGAAAGTTTGATCGGTACATGTCCCATAGCGACACTTAAAAAGTGGAGGAAGTAGTTTATAAGAAACAATGGATTTTCTTATCTTAAAAATATAACCAACACGCAGCATGAGAGCTGTCTGTTATATTAAACTAGCAAAAATGCACATGCGTTGTAACGGAAGAAAGTTACAAGGTCATAGAAAGCCTTAACATGTATGTGTTGTTTTGTCTTTAAAGATATAATATTTTTTTACATCATTATATTTTTATTGCACTCGACATTATTTGGTAAAAAAAACTCCTTATGCTAGGTAAAAACTATAAAATGCCCATAATACCCTTTTTTATTTCCATTCTTTTTCTTTTTCTACTCTCTTCTTTCTTATCCTTATTATCAGTTAGCTCAGAGTTGCAAGGCCTCATCCACTCGCACCTAAGGTCTCTAACTTCGTCCACCCGAAGCCTTGCCAAGGCGTCCATGGAGCCTTGATGGGCTAACGGTCATAGCACCCCGGCAGCCACAAAGCCCCGACGCGACCAATGCTCCGGCAGTTCCATGAGACGACGCCCTGGTGGCCGGCCGACCACAAGCCCCAACGACTCGGTAGCCTCATCAGTGTCGTTGTCTCCTTGCCCCACCCCGCATCGTCGCCGTCACTCATCCTCACCTCGGTCTCGCTTACGAGTCACGACGCCATCTCGTCAGGTCGCGCCACCGTTGCCTGACCTCGTCGTCGTCTCTGCGCCTCGTGCCATCGTAGTTCTTGTTCAGACCTCAGCATCTTTTTGTGCCGCCTCGCCTGCGCCGCCGATATGATGCCTTGTATATATGGTTTAATTGGTGTCCAATTTAACCCAATTTGTACTCAATTTATGGAGTCGTTGCATTGTATTCCATTTGTCCTATTAGATTCATATATGGGAGTCCAAGTTAGAGATTAGGCCCTTGGTATATCATCACGACCGCAGAATGGAGCGGAGGATTAAAGCAGGAGGCAAAACAAAAAAATTTGGTGGCCGAAGTTTTGGCACTTTAATATTAAAAAAAGTTCATCGCCGATGGACTCTAATGGGACTTGGAAAAACAGAAACAAAAAAGACATCAAAATAGAAAAAAGAACTTTGAACGAAACTAATTTCATGGCCCATGGACTCCAACCGAAACTGAAAAAAAACATAAATAAAAAAGACATCAAAACAAGACTCAAGCTGAAAAAAAGACGTAACTTGGAAAATAGAAATAAAAAATACATCAAAACAAGAAAAAGACTCTAACGGGAACTAAAAAAAAATCCACAAAATATATGGAAACAGGAAAAGCCTCACGTCTTGTACGTGACTGGATAGTTTCTAAGGCAAAAAAAAAAAGAAAAGTCCTAACATTTTTGGAAAGAAAATAAAGATAGAAGAGAAGAGAAATAAAAATATTCTTTCCTATTTGGATTAGGATTCCTATTCAGTACTCACATAAAGAACTCTATTTGGATTAGGATATACGTATGAGCACGGGTTATATATATAAGTCTGGACGGAAAAAAAACTGTCTATTATCTGGTAGTTGGAGGGAGACGGACCAAAAAATAGACAGACAAAAAGAGGCTAAAATTTTGCATCTTTATTATTAGAAAATAGGTATAGATATAGATAGTAGAAAAAACTAGAAAGGCGTTATAAAGTATAAACAGTAGGAAAGACAACACAACACCAGCGCTCAAGTGCCTACACCCTCGGAGTTAGATTAGCCAAGTGTTTGGCATCTACCGCTGTTGGGGCCTGTACCCTTTGTTGGGTGGCGAAATCATCTTCAGATAGCCGAGGTGTCTAGCCTAGTCCAAAGAGCGAAAGGAGCTATCTTCAGAAGGCCCGAAGGCACGCAGGGGGTACGAATCTAGGGCCAGATTGGTCCCGCTTCCAAAATTTATCATGTTAAAGTTTTTTTTATAGGAGCCATGTTAAAGTTTTGGCAAGTCATGATTTTAACTGGTATTTGGTTTGCTACCAAAACTTGCTAAACTCTCAAATCTGTGGTAATATTTTTGCCTAACTTTTGACTTGGCAAATATTTGGCATGGCAAATTTTGAACCTCAATCAAGCAGGCCAAGCCTAGAAGGTGTGCTGCGGATATGAAATTATCAGGCTCTAAGAAGTCAAATCTGACTTGGATTCATGTATATTGAAAGGACTAAAATGTTCCTATACCAATAGGAATATGCTCAGAATCTTTTCTTAGGGTACGGGCATTTCGGTCCGCTGGTCACTATACATAGCAACCACCTCACTATTCTATTCTCGCGTTCTAGTTCGACACCAACAGTCAAGACTTGAGTTGTGGACAATGGCCTCTATCCAAAAGGGATGCCTCCTCCTTGATGTTCTGAGAGAGCACCACTGCCGCACCATGTCACTGCAGCAAGAGGTTCTTCTCTTGATGGACCACCACTGCAGCACCATGTCACTCGTTCCCCCAATTATTTGCCCTGAGATTGGCATCACCTTCCTGGGTTGCTAGATCCTCCTATCATGCTCGCTCTCTCTCTCTGGGTATGATAAGCTATGCGCCCGTGAGGACCTATGACGGCCCTTCCAGTAGTGGGCCATGAAGCAAGTCGTAGGTGCCTTACGGTACTTCCGTGCTTGGGTCTGGTGGACGGCCACAGCGATTAGTGACAGGAGCCCCAAATCCTTTTGATCTTGTTGGGATTAATTGGTGGTCTTGTATCTGATGTGGTTGTTGAAATGTGATTGGTTTGGCTAATCCTGAACTTAATTACGAGATTAATTAAACGTTAAGCTTTTGGTCCACCCACTCGTCATTTATTTCTAACTAAATAAGAATTGATATGATCAACGGCAACCCTTAAAATTCTAAGGGTTTGCCCCCCCGACCCACAGCGCGATTATAAATAAGAGAGGCACCCCTGGTGTCACAATCTCTCTAATACACGTGACTATTCACATAACCGATCGATTAGGCGCTGGAGGGTTTAGGAAGGTCGTCTACCCACATCCAGGTACTATTGCAGATCTACATCGCGTTCTTCACTAACTAAGAGCATCAAGCCTCAATCTAGTAAAGACTAAGATCTATTTCATCTACATCAACTCTTCTACGTCTACGGAGGCACTCAGATGGCATCTACAAACTCTAGTTAGTATCAAATTAATTTCCACATCAGATTTAGTTAGTGATCATATTTAGGCTAAGATAAGATCCTGTTAGTCTAAGTTCTAATTCAACAATTGGTATCAGAGCCTGCTTAGATCCTAACATGATCCTAGGCCAGAGTGTATTAGTTTTATGCCTCTGTCAAGATCCATTCAGTTGTAATCTACTATATTTTAAGTTGGACATTAGCACGCACTCAAAGCAGATCCGTTTTGTGATTGTTACGTCAGTTCTAATGGGCTATTAGTACTGAGCTTAGATCTGTTTTCGTGTTTAAGTACAAATGAGTACTAAGTAAGATTGTTTCATAACACTAATTTTGGATCCTGCATATGCAGTTTCAGTTCGCTAAGCAGATATATGATTATGATCTAATGATGATTCTAGTAACATGCACAAGACAATTTTTCTCGCGTGATTAAGTGATTAAGTCTTAATTACTTTTGAGGAAGCCATAAGTGCCCAGTTAGATAAGATCAGACGCATTCAGTCTCAGATTAAGAATCAATCTAAGCAATTAGTCTCGGATTAGTTTATATTTTCCTGCGATTAAGGGTGTTTTCCACCAAAATTAATCCGAGTTGAACATTTAGGAGGGGATTGAATCAAATCAGTGGCGATAAACAAAATCCCCAAAAATTCTTTCCCCAAATCAGGAACACTAACCCTAAGATCAGACATGGAGCGTGCACCCGCGTGGCTCGTACCCGGCGTTGTAGGTCGGGTCGCCGCTGCCGGCTGTGCCGCCCCCAGCTGTGCGTGCGCGTGGCTCGTACCCGTGTTGTTGGCCGGGTCGCCAACGCTCTGTGGTGGCTTAAGGGCGCCACCGGACTGCGTTGCGCGCGTGAGGGCCTCGGGTAGCAACCGCCGCCACGCTGGTCTCACGGCGCTGCTGCGTTTACTTGTCAGGCTTTAGGAGCACCGCCGTCGCTGCGGCCTTGAGGGGCACTGGCGCTTGCACCCGCCCGCACGGGTGCCATGCCTAGCGCGCATCGCACCGTCGCTCGGCTGATTTTGGGTCGCCGTTGCCATGCCACATGAGGGCACCCGGCTGCAGAGCTCGACGGAGCCGTGCGCGGCCCTACCGCACATGCGCGTCGGCGAGCCGAGCGCTGTGGTGCTTGTGGCTTCGAGCGGGAGCGGCGCAGTGTTGTAGAGCAGCAGCCGAGCAGGAGAGCTGGCTGGAATAGGGGGAGTGAAAAGAAGAAGAGAGTAAGGAATGTGGCTAGGGTTTTTCAGAGTGGCTTAAGTATGTTATCGTCGTTTGCCTTTGGCATCTCCCAATCGCTGATCTATCTATCCAATGGAACACACAACTCGCGCATTAGCTGGAAGGAGAATGGGTCGTTAGGCGGCCTATTGATGTATAGGCGAGCGTGAAATGGGCCGGCAGCTGACCACGTGATGGCTGGCCGCCACTCCATTAGTCAGGCTAATTCAATGTGGCCGAATTGAGTTTCATTATAAGCATAGGCCTACACAATAAGTTTATTTTCCAAATAATTATGTTCATTCCCCAACTACTAATAAGTTCATTTTTGTTTTATTTAACGAGTTTTGGGGTATTTAAGTTTACGTGGAACTTTTTTTCTAAGAATTACCATTCATTTATGCTCAGTTTTTTAGTTCTTTCTAAGCAACTATATATATAAGTTTAATGCCCTCATGATGATATTTATTCCCATTTCATATAAAGTTTATTATCCATTTTATTTAGTAATCTTTTAAGTTAATCTAAGTATGTTTTTTAGAATATGTTGCTGAGAATATTTAAGTTTAAGAATTTTTTCTTTAGAGCATTTTACGTAGTTAGTTTTATGCACTATTTAAATAAGTTTTAAGTTTGAGTTTTTAGTTTTAGTTCCAGTATTAATTCTATGTTTTCTTGAGCATTATTATGTTTTATATTGATGCTCTAAGATTATGTTTTGCATTAATTTTGCATTTAATAATAAGTATTTATATTTATATATACATTATATCCACCACTGTATAGTAGGATGGTCTCTGGTTGAATGGAACCAACGAGAAGTTTAACTAGAGATTACTCATAATTAATTTCTGACCAATGTTGACTTTAATTATGAGTTATTTAAGATGAATTTTGGTTTGTTTCTGCCCAATGGTGATGCAAATTAAAGTTTTTAAGCATGCTTTTAATACTGACCAACATTGTTTTAACTTCATGCTTTAAGTACATCTTATATACAGCTTACTAATTGACACATTATTTTGCTTTAAAAAAATTTCAGTAAATTATGCAGACTATATAAGTACCTAGAACCCCTAAGTTGCACTAATTTTCCTACTTGAAATAATCAGGTGCATGTCATTCTTAAGGAGCTGGACCTTGATTATGCGCTTAATGAGGAAAAACCACATGCTCCTTCTCCTATTTATGATTACTATATTGACAGGATGAAGGAGTACACTCCTAAATTAGAAAATGGAAGAAATCCGATAGGATTGCAAAAATGATCATAAGATACTCAATCTCTTTTGATATGAGGAGTTTTTTCCCTACTGAAAAGGATAACAGAGAATTAAGTGCTAAGGAGCTTCACAACTCCATAAAAGCACATTTTAGAAAGGTTTTTCTCTTTAATAACTTAATTAATTTCCATTATGATGGGATAAGTGGCCTGGGTAACCACGTTAAGAGCTTGTTTGATATGGCTTATGAATTGAAGGCACTTGGATTACATGTGTCTGATGAGTTTATGGTAAATTGCCTTATGAGTTTTATGCCAGAAAACCATACCAAACATATGCTCAAAATGATAAGTTTCCAATGGTCTGCAAATTTTGCAAGTTACCAAATTGATGATAAGTATAAAAATGGCTTCGAAAGACAGGTAACTTAAGTTGTCTCATAAGTTTTACTTAAGATATTTCCCCAACATATGGTGGATTAACTAAGATGCAATAATGCATATCTTAACTTCTCCTTAGGTCTTGCCAAACTAGGGGAGCAAGGGGAGCAAAGTCTAAGGAGCTATTGATGGAATAAATATGAAGTCGAACCTTGGAGCTTCACATTATATTAGTTTTAAACTTAGTTCTTAATGATGCTTGTGTCATTTTAGTATGAGATACTTTATATTTTGACCAAATGTTCTTGAGTTTGGAGTTTATGAATACATCAAATTTATTCCATTATGATTTATCTTATTAATTGATAGAGATTTATTTCCTGTGATATGAGTTTTCTTATGTTATTATCTTTAAGTTAATCATTAGTCAGGTGATGAGACCTTGTCAAAATTGTGTCACTACAGTTAAGCCACATTTTGAAGGGAAGAATGGATTGTCTCATCAGGAAAGAGATGCTATATTCAAATAAGAAAGCATGGGACTTGAGAAATAATAATAAGAAAATCATACTAATTTTGTCCCTCAGCCCAACATTAGTCTCTAATTGAAGTATGGCTTGCTTTCACTATTTCTGGCCAAAGCTGATTAGTGTTTGCATGTCCACAAAGTTTCTTGTTCTAGTTTATTCTGGCCAATACTGATTAGACTAGTTCATAGAGCTTGTTTTTAGAGACTTATATGCCTTATGTTTGTCATTCTAGCCAATACTGATTGATGAATATTTGACTATAAAAGCTTTACTGGGCAAAACCTTAGCAAGACATAAGTACTGCCAAGCTAAGAATAAGAAATGAGATTCTAAGTAAATGGGCTATCCACATGGCACCCTGAATGTGTTCCTAGAGAATCCAAAAATCAGCGGGAGCTAGTGGGAGCTCACAAAGGAGGAAGATTAAATTTTGGAGAGATACGAGCTTAGTTTTCTGTATCAACGACTCAAGAAGACATAAATATCTCAGTTTGTGTCATAAGTCATTAATATACCTCCATTTAAATTACTATAATTTCTATTGTGGATTTTCAAGAGTCCATTAGTAAGCCACAATAGATATATGTAGCAAGCATTGATTGATAATTAGGCACATAAGTAAACCTCTATTGTTATTAAACTGCTTGTGATCCATGGTAAATCTATAAGTGATCACATCTAGAGGATTTTTGTTATTCTAAGCTAAGCAATTTTTATAAGCTAAGGTCCATAAGTATATATATAAGGTGTGGATGTCAATAAGTTTTCTAATGAAGTCAAAACAGTAGGCTATAAATGGGTCTACAATTCTAAGCGTGACTTCAAAGGAAGTTTTGAAAGATTTAAACTAAGAACCTAGCCCACGATGGTTTAGAATTTCATTAAGTGGACAATTATGTTTTAAAAAAAGGGTGGAAAAAGTTTATTGTCCTAATACTCTAGATGGGTTAAGTTGGGTTATGTGGCAATAGGAATGTCACATAAGTGTTTTCTGCTCGCCCAAAAATTTTAATATGATATATTTTGGTATAGCCTCTCAGTTTTTTTGGCTATTGAGATACACCATACAGGACCAAATGAGTACCAGGATTATCACAAAAAGCATATCAAATGAATGCATAAGTGATGGATTTTGAATAAGTAACGCCATGCATGTTTGTTCGCATAATGCAATTACATAATGCATTAAGTTTAATTATCCCAATTATTCTAAGAATAAGTTAGTAACAGTTGAAGAGGAAGACGTTCCATATGCTTCGGCTGTTATTAACTTTAAGAATGCTCAAAGTCAATATTAGTCTAGACTTGGCATTGGGATACTTGGCAAAATATTAGTTTATTAATCCAGAATAGGTCCACTAGAAGGTGCTAAAGAATTTTAAGATATTGATGAGGCACCAAAAGAGTCATCATGTCACTTATAAGAATTAAGACTTATTTGCCGATTCTCTTGAGTATATATAAGAAAGTACACAATTAGATTATATCTACTCTTAGAGAAAAGGACAACTTTATTGAAAGCTCCAAATATAATTAGTATTAAGATGAGCTCAATTAGTGGCATGAATATGACCGGCTATGTGGCTTAAGAGATATTATCCCAATATTGAGTATTGACATACTATTATAGGCCTACAGTTGAGTTGCAGTGTTATTTCGAGTAACAACACATCAAATACTAATGCCAAGCACATTGATTAAATGTTGTGAAAGAAAGAACTCAGGATCAGATTATTAAGCTTGAGAAAAATAAGAACTAAGCTGATGCTAGCATATTTGATTATTTGAGTCTTAACACTTACCCATTTATGAGCGTGCAAATCAATTTGGGTTTTAGTATAGTCTCTGACTTAGATTCCTGGTAATAGGGCCATGTACTCCCAATAAGTAATAAGCGTTCTAACAAGGTATTACAGTGAACTATGGGTAATGGGGTCTCAGAGACGATTAATGCTGCTGATGACGCATTGGTCTGGTCTTGCTGTAGTACTGAGTATGAACATAAGTGTAAAGCGAACATTAGTTGCATAATTGGTTGCATTAGCCGTTCGATCAAGTGGGAGAATGTTGGAATGTAATCGGTTTGGCTAATCCTGAACTTAATTACAAGATTAATTATGCGTTAAGCTTTTGGTCTACCCACTCGTCATTTATTTTCAACTAAATAAGAATTGTCGTGATCGGCGGCAACCCTTAAAATTCTAAGGGTTCGGCCCCCTGACCCACGTCATGATTATAAATAAGAGAGGCGCCCCTAGTGTCACAATCTCTCTAATCCACGTGACTGTTCACATAACCGATCGATTAGGCGCTGGAGGGTTTAGGAAGGCCGTCTACCCATATCCAGGTACTGTTGCAGATCTATATCGCGTTCTTCACCAACCAGGAGCATCAAGCCTCAATCTGGTGAAGACTAAGATCTACTTCATCTAAGTCAACTCTTCTACGTCTACGGAGGCACTCAAATGGCATCTACAAACTCTGGTTAATATCATATTAATTTCCGCATAAGATTTAGTTAGTGATCATGCTTAGGCTAAGATAAGATCATGTTAATCTAAGTTCTAATTCAACAGTGGTAGCTTTAGGATTAAGAAATGAATAGCGGCAACTGATGGTTGGTTATATCTTTTTTATTTGCAATATGCATTGTTTAATTGGAGATTGGTTTAATTAGAGTGCAGTTTTATTAAAATGGCTTAGATCTGCATTATTTATGTGTCGTGATTAGATAAGCAATGTTCCAAGTTGGGTGGATGTAGTACTATATTAGGACTTAGCTGTTTATTATGTTGTCAGTGATGGATGCGTTGAGCATGCTGGTTGTTTAACCAGAAAACGATTCTTGGCCCGCCCGACGATCCTCCATGTCCTTTAGGCAACAACCATGCCCGGCTCCCGCTCAAATCAATCGCCCTGGTCCATTCTAGTAGGAATAGAAATAGAAAAAACTCAATCGCCCCGGAGCCCCGCGCATCTCCGCCAAACCACCTACCAGCACTAGCTAGCTCGTGGACTTTCGCGAAAAGCTGAGACCGCCACCATCGCCATGGCCGGCGCCAGCAAGGGGTCGTCGGCGACCTCGTCGCTGCTGCTCCTCGCCATCGTCCTCGCCGCCTCCGCGGCGCTCGCCTCGGCCGAGGAAGGCAACGCGCTGCTCGTGCTCCCGTCTGCCCGGGCAGCTTGGTCGTCGTCGCTCCAGCACCAGCACCACCCGTGCATGGACAACCCGCCGGACATGACGGCCACGGGTGCCGAGGCGGGCCAGACCGTGCGCGACTTCCACGGCGTCGAGGCCTACCTCACCAGCTCACGCAGCGCCCACCGCGCCATTGTCCTTGGCTCCGACTACTACGGTCAGTCATCAGTGCTCCCTCGCCCTGTAGGCGTCGTTCGGTTTCGTACTGACAATGATTAGACCTGGGCGTCCGACGGACGAACCCGCTCGCACCGCTTGCCTACGTCGCGCGGCACCGTTCACGTCACTTGCCCGCATCGCAAAAGAAAAGAAACCATTTGACGTGTAGTCCGCTCCTTATCCGCGGTCGTGTTAGGCGACACCGTCGCTCCTACCCTCACCGATCGATGGAACTAGCTCTACAGCGTCCGTGTCTCCACCCCAGCCTTCTCTTCCTTTTTCTCTCTCCCTCTCTCCCGACATGGCCCAAAATGTGGCCACCTCCGCGCGCTGCACGACCGTCCCGGCGGTGCCATAGCCATGCGGGCATGCGGCGCAGCCCCTGGTGGGGTGGCCACTCGCCCAAATCGCACGTCGCACACCTTCGTCCCACTTTGTCTCGCTATTCTTTCCACCAGATCCACTGCACGGCGAGAGATCCGATGGTGGTGGAGACTGTGGTGCCGGTTGCATGGGCTGTGAAAGCATCTAGGCCCCTAGTTGGGTTTCGATGATTAATGACAATACGTGATTACTATGACTAACGTGTATTTTGCAGAGGAAATTAAGTTAGGTCATGGTAATGGAGATCGATTGGGCAATCATGGTGGTCATGCCCCTACAATGGAAATCATTTCGATTTTCAAAGGATGGACGACAAGGTTAAGGATGGACTAGTTCTAAGTGTCAATTGGAGTTGAAGAGACACTTAGAGTAGTTTAGGACTTTGTTTTTCCTTTGGCCGTACTATTAAGGGGGTATGGACGGGTAGCTTGACCTAGGTGAGTCTAGTGAGTTAGGTATGGTGCACACTTGTTAAAACTAGCACTAGGTAGCTCCAAAATAGCCTTTTGATCCAATGGAGCAAACTTCATTCACATATGATCGAGAGTTGGAAGTGAATGGAGGGTCAAATACTGACCGGACGCTGGTTCCGGGTTGATCGGACGCTAGCGTAAAATCCGGTCAGTTCATTTGACCAAGGTGAAATCGTCTGGTGCGACCGGACGCTGAGAGGTGAAGTGATCGGACGCTAAGAGCCAGCGTCCGGTCGACTCCAGTAAGGTTCCAGAGAGGGAAAATCACGACCGGACACGTTTGGTCAGTGCTGACTGGACGCTGGCCAGCGTCCGGTCACACTGTAAACAATGGAGTTCGGGGTGTACTGACCGGAGCGTCCGGTCAACATGACCGGAGCATCCGGTCACCCCGCAGAGGCACATAACGGTTCATTTTTCAGCCAGTGTTATAAATACAACCTCCACTCGTGTGTGGGGGTACTTTTGCTCATTCCAACAGCTGAGAAACACCTTAGAGAGTGCCAAGAAGAGCAAGGTCCTAGTGAGGTGATTGAGATTTGAGAATCCCAAAGAGAGCCCTCATTAGTGAGATCAAGAGTAGCAAAGTGTGCATCCACCCTTCTCATTAGGCTTGTCGTGGTCAAGTGAGAGTTCGTGCTTGTTATTCTTGGTGATCACCATCACCTAGATGGCTTGGTGGTGATTGGGAGCTTGGTGATCATCCAGAGAGCTTGTGGATGACCCAACTCAAGTTGTGAGCGGTTGTGGATGATTCACCGTGACGGAGTGTCGAAGAATCAACTCGTAGAGAGCATTTGATCCTTACGCGGATCAAGGGGGAGCTACACCCTTGCGTGGGTGCTCCAACGAGGACTAGTGGGGAGTGGTGACTCTCCGATACCTCAGCAAAACATCGCCGCGTTCCTCCTCTATTTCCTTTGAGCATTTACTTTGAGTATTTACTTTGAGCATTTACTTTGAGCAATTCAATTCTTGTTTTTACATTCATAGAATTGCCATGCTAGAGTAGGATTGGAACCTAGGTTGCAAGCCTTTTGTGCGGTAGAACAATTAGAAACACTTTCTAGACACAAGGGGTTAATTAGGCTAACCGCAGGATTTAATTATTGCAAAGATATTTAGAATTAGCCCAATTCACCCCCCTCCTCTTGGGCATCTTGATCCTTTCAATTGGTATCAGAGCCTTGTGCTCACGTATTTAGGCTTAACCGCCTAGAGAAAGATGTCTCACGGGGATAGACCTCCTCCTATCTTTGAGGGGGACGATTTTCCTTATTGGAAAATTCGTATGGAGGCATACTTAGAAGCTCTAGATGTTGGAATACTTAGAGCCGTCTCACAAGGCTTCCCAAGACCTGTGGATGCCGCACACCCACAAGGCGATGAGTTGAACTACGAAAAATAGAATGCAAAGGCTAGAAATACCATATTTAGAGGCCTTTGTAAAGATATGTTCAACCGGGTGAGGAACCACAAAGACGCCCATGCACTATGGTCGGACGTTTGTGTGCTCCATGAGGGAACAAAGAGTGAGCGTGAGGAACACTATCATCTTGTCATGAAAAAGCTCAACTCTTTTGAAATGCTTCCTAAAGAATGTGCTAATGAAATGTATTCACGTTTGAATATTCTTGTAGAGGAAGTCAATGGGCTTAGACTCACTCAAATGCAACTATCCAATGTGTAAGGAAAATGGACCCTTGACCCATTTACTTTGGATTTTGGTGTTTGATGACCAACACAACCAAATTGGACTAATGAATTTGCAAGTGTTTGTTTTGTAGTCCGATAAGGTGCAAGACGTGACTTGGACGAAGGCGACATGATGATCTGATGATCAACACCTCAAGCAAGACCTTAGAAGCACAAGAAAAGACCCAAGATGTCAAGCAAAGTCCAAGCATGAAGATAGGAACCAAGCCGTGCGCAAGATCGCGAAGAAACGAAGCCATAAAAAGCGACCGGACGCTGGACCGGACGCTGGAAGCGTGACCGGACGCTGGACCGGTGGCTCGGCGACAGACGACCGGACGCAAGGACTGACCTGGCGGCAACCGACCGGACGCAGAACGCAGCATGCGTCCGATCGAGTCTGAAGAGGTTCAGTAGCGCGCAAAACTATGACCGGACGCGTCCGGTGGCGAAGCGACCGACGGGCGGCGTCCGATCGGTAGTTCGCGGCTACTACGGCAGTCGGGACGACGGACGCGTCCGGTCGGGGCGATTCATTCGTCCGGTCAAGATGCGCAATTTATGGGAGTTCGACCCCAACGGCTACTTTCTCAGTGGGGCTTATAAATACAACCCCCAACCGGCCATTTGAGATGAGAGGAGCTAAGGAAACATACCAAGGGTGTTGATACACCATTTTAGTGATCTCCACTTGCTAAGTGCTTAGTGTTTCATCAGGTGATTAGCGTAGGTGCTTTGCGAAGTGCTTAGGTTGATTAGACCACCGCTTATGCGCTTGCTCTAGGTGTATGCCTAGTGTTTAGTGAGGTTTGCATACCTCTTACCACCCCATGCTTGCGAGCACAAGAGTTGTACATCGGAGGGGCTTGAAGTCTTGCGAGATCGCACCAACCGCGTTTGTGGTGCGGCCGCCACCGTGTACCGAAGGAAACAAGGCCCGCGGCGTTTCGGCCGAAAGCTTGATAGTAAAGACGGTGGGGAGCATCCGGGAGAGGCTTGCCGGAAGGCACGTCGGAGACCCACTTGCGCGTGGGGAAGGCCCGAGGCTATCCATGGAGTTACCCGATCGGGAGCTTGGCCCTTGCGAGGGATTCCTTGCGAGGGGCTCCAACGAGGACTAGGGGGAAGCTTGCGCGCTTCTCGATACCTCGGTAAAAATACCGGAGTCGTCGACGGGAGTTTGCATATCTCTACCTTGCTCTTTAGCTTCCGCATTTACATTGATTACTTTACTATATTTGCGGTAGAGATAGCAACACACTAGCAAAACTGTAGTTGCACATCTAAATAGCTTGTCTATTACATAGGTTTTGCTAGGGTTAGAAAAAGAGGCCATAGTTTAGAGTTAGATTTTTAAGTTGCCTAATTCCCCCCCTCTTAGGCGTCCACGTGTCCTTCAAGTGCATGTTGTAAGAAAAATCTTGAGTGTCCTTCCCATTGATAAATATGGGCATATTGTGACCGTGCTACATCAAGGTGATCTTTCCACCGCTACACCGACACAAATCTTGGGAAAGATCAATGCTCATGAGATGTATATGCACATCACACCTCAAGATGGCTCATCCTCTACAAAGAAGAAAGAATAAGATTTAGCATTCAAAGCTAGCCAAGAGAAGGGCAAAGCAAGGCTTGAATATGAGAGCTCAAGTGATGATGAAGTTAATGATGCAAGCCTTGCTCTCATGGTGAAGAAAACCGCCAAGATGCTAAAGAAGCTCAACAAGAGTGGCATCAAGTTCGATAGCAAGAAGAAGAAGTTCTTCACAAGCTCTAGGAGGAAGCCAATCTCTGAGATGGATTGCTACAATTGTGGAGAACTTGGTCATCTAGCTCACCAATGCACCAAGCCCAAGAAAGACAAGTTCAAGAATAAGAACAAGGACAAGAAAGATGACTCAAGCAATGAAGATGAAGATGAGAAAAAAAAGAACAAGCCATACAAGAAGAGAGATGGCAAGGAGAAGGACTTCCACAAGAAGAAGAAGAGTGGAAAGGCTTACATCGTCGGTGATTGGCTCACAGACATTGACTCATCAAGTTGCTCATCCGATGATGATAGTGATAATGAGAAGGTGGCCGCCATTGTTATTGACTCTTCATCATCTTCGCCGCCACCACCGCCATCATCCTCTACACACCTATGCCTTATGGCCCAAGGTGAATGAAAGGTATCACATGATGATGATAGTAGTGGTGATGATCATGCTCATAATGATGAGAGTGATAGTGATAGCGATGATGATAAATATGAATCACCTTCTTATGATGATCTTGCTAAATTGCTAAAGAAATACACTAAGATCATTATAAAGATTAGAGCTAAAAATGAAAAGCTTGAGATTAAGAATGATTCTCTCTTAGCTAAATGTGACATAGCCGAAAAGTCTAGTGTTGAGCTTAGAGAAGCAAATGAAGCTATGTCATCCAAACTCAAGGAGCTCAAATCTTCTAAGAAAGAGCTTAAAGATAAACATGATAAACTTGAGTGGGTGCACAGAGAGCTCATCACTAGCCACAACAAGCTAAAAGAAGAATATACTACAATTAAGATTAATAATGATAGCCTTGTCATTGCTCAAGAATTTTTACCCAATGAGCCACATGATGCTACTAACCATGTTGTTAAGATTGATATAGCTACATCATGTGATGATTTAATTGATGAGAGCATTGAGCAAGGATCTAGTGGCAAAGTCAAGCAAGTGGTTGAGTGCAATTATTATGATGAGTATGTCAAGCTCAAGCAAGAGAATGAAAACCTTAAGAAAGAGTTTGAAGTGTTCAAAACCCACAACACCATTGTGCTAGAAACCCTTGATCATGATGGTGATTTGGTCCTTGAGAATGAGAAGCTAAAAGAAGAAAACAAGAGACTCAAGGAAGAGAAAAATGATGAGTCACTCAAGAAAGAAAACAAGAAGCTCAAGTTGAAAAAAGAGCATCTCAAGATTGGATTGAGCAAGTTCACTAGAGACAAGCATCTTCAAAGTGAGCTACTTATGAACACCGTCATGAAGATGGATAGAAGTGGCATTGGGTACATGGCAAATCAAGAAAATAAGAAGGCTCAAGCTCAACAACAACAATCAAAGCCAAAGCCAAAGCCAAAGAGATGTTTTGAGTGTGGACAAGAAGACCAATTTGCTCATGAGTGCCAAACTCCACCACCACAACCCTTGCCCAAGCATGCTAGACCCTTTGCCTTTAATGCTCACTACATGCTTAGAAAGGATTCTAGTGAAAAGATGAAAGTGATGTTCTTAGGACCTCCTAATAAGAATAGGCCTAAGAAAATTTGAGTTGTAAAGTCACTTGTTGAGAAGGTGAAGGGCCCTCAACAAGTTTGGGTTCCTAAAGCTTGATCTCTTGTGTGTAGGTGAACTATAAGACCGGTGGAAGTCATTGGGTTATTGATAGTGGTTGCACACAACATATGACCGGTGATCCTCGTATGTTCACCTCACTAGATGAAGAAGTAGATGGACAAGAAAGAATCACATTTAGGGATAATTCAAAGGGCAAGGTTAAAGGATTGGGCAAAGTGGCAATATCAAATGATCATTCAATCTCAAATGTGCTATATGTTGCTTTATTGAGCTTCAACTTGATATCCGTTGGACAATTGTGTGATCTTGGCTTCCAATGCTTGTTTACCGAGAAGGAAGTTGTTGTATCCAAGAAGGATGATGAAAGTGACATTCAAAGGATTTAGATACAACAACTTATATCTAGTGGACTTCACCTCCAAAGATGCAAATTTGAAGACTTGCCTATTCACCAAAACAACACTTAGGTGGCTATGACACAGAAGACTTTCTCATATTGGGATGAGCTCACTCAAGAAGCTAATGAAGAATGATTTGGTGAGAGGGTTGAAGGATGTGAAGTTTGAGAAGGACAAGCTTTGTAGTGCATGTCAAGCCGGCAAGCAAGTTGCAAATACTCATCCAACCAAAGCTTTCATGTCAACCACAAGAGTGCTAGAGCTCCTTCACATGGATTTATTTGGACCAACAACATACAAGAGTTTGGGAGGAAATCTTTATTCTCTTGTGATTGTTGATAACTATTCAAGGTATACATGGGTATTCTTCCTTCATGACAAATCCGAAGTTGCATCTTACTTGAAGAAGTTTGCCAAGAGAGCCCAAAATAAATTTGAAGTGAAGCTCAAAAAGATTAGAAGTGACAATGGGAAAGAATTTGACAACACAAACATAGAAGCTTATTGTAATGAAGTTGGAATCAAACATGAGGTCTCCGCAACATATACTCCTCAACAAAATAGTGTAGTTGAGAGGAAGAACCGGACATTGATCACTCTTGCAAGAACAATGCTTGATGAGTACAACACCCCTAAAGCTCTATGGGCGGAAGCTATCGACACCGCATGTTATGCATCCAACCACCTATTCCTTCAAAAGTTCCTTGGCAAGACACCTTATGAGTTGCTCAATGGGAGGAAGCCGGACGTCTCCTTCTTTAGGGTGTTTGGTTGCAAATGCTACATCTACAAGAAGTGGCAACACCTAGGGAAGTTTCAAAGACATTGTGATATTGGTTTTCTTGTTGGTTACTCATCAAAGTCTAAAGCATATAGAGTATTTAATCATGCCACCGGCTTGGTTGAAGAAATATATGATGTGGAATTTGATGAATCTAACGGCTCCTAAGGAGTACATGAGAATCTTGATGATGTAGGTGATGAACCATTGAGGGAGGCTATGAAGAACATTCCGATTAGAGACATCAAGCCTAAAGACGATAAAGATGATGTACAAGTGATTGATCCACCTTCTTCATCAAGTGTGTCACAAGATGGTGAAAAAGATGGGAAAGTAGAAAATGAAGACACTCATGTCTCCCATGAGCAAATGGTGGTACAAGCACAAGATGTTGATGCTCCACAACCTCCCCCTCAAGTGGTCAATAGAAGAAATACACCTCTTGTAACACCCCTGGTGTTTAGCTTTCACATTTGCACTGCATTTCATGAACATGAGCATCATGCATCCCTTTGTGAACTTATAGCACATGAAACATAAATTCGAAACATTGCAACGTGTTGTATATTTCATGTGTGTTGTTCTTTATGAAATGTAAAGTGTGCAACATGTGCCACTCACTTAGTGAAACAATATTAGTTAATACTATGCAACAAGATCATGAAACATGTGAAACATGACTATGAAACATTTGCAACATTTCTTATGTTTTCCATTGTTTTAGTGTATACCTTGATCGATTCTTGTGTGACCAATGCATGGTGTGGCTAGAAATGCTTGTAAGTAACTTAGTTACACTTAGAATGTCATTAGGAACAATGTTCATGTTGATCATTTTGCCTAATTAGGTTTCCAAGTCATGGTTGACCAATTTGGACCCCTAGAGCTCCTGTGTTTGACTGTTTAAAAAGTGTAGCTTAGGATGTTTGCATGTCTGAGCAACCTAAAGCAAAGTTGTAGAGGATTATATGTGGAACAAAAGTTATTTTGTGACCAACTCATGAAAATGTGCACAACATGCTCAAAAGGGTCCCACAAGCCAGTTTTGGGGTTGGATTCAACACTTAGAATTTTTCTAAGTATGAAACGGAGTTTTCAGTTTCATGGACTCAACTTTGGCATAAATTTTCTCTCTATACTTTGCGAATTAGACTTTGGTCTCTAAAGGAGTTTGGTAGCTGGTACATAGGGCTTAAACTTTTGTTTAGGAAGTTGGCGCTACTCAGCTAAGGTTTAGGAGTTTGATCGACGCCAAATCTCGCCATCAGTCGGGTGATCGCGAGTCTGATGACTGTCTCCGTCTGGCCGAGTGGCCGACCGGCCTCAGGCCATCGCTGCCGCGTGGACGCGCCTTGGAGGCCGTACGCCGGCGCTGGCCCCGCAAGTCAGGCTAGGGTGTGCCTCAAGTACGCCACGACGCCACCAGTTCACTCCACCTCCATTTCCTCTTCTTCACCGTGCAAGCCGAGGCGGGCTGAGGGCGACGCCATCGCCACCGCGGCCACGCCGAGCTCGCGTCTCGTCGTCGTCGCGTCTCCGCTCGATTCGAACCACCCAAAGCTCCACCATAGCCTCTGTTTGCTCGTCCACCTCGCCGTTGTGTCAGTGAGTCAAGGGTGAGGCCACATTTCTTCTTCCCCGCGTCGGAGCGCCATTGCCGCCGTTGGTTCCGACGAGCTCTCACGCGCTCGCCGTCGTGTCTCACCTCGCTCTATCTCGCTCATAGCTCGGCCTTGAGCTCCTCTATCTCGTCGTCATCTCCGCGCAGCCGCTCGACTTTTGGTATGGCCGCTTGGTCGTTCTGCCGCCGTCCGAGGCTCGCCGGAGTTGGACCTCGCCGTGGTCATGCTAGCTAGGGTTCGTCTCACCCTCTGTTTCCTACCTCGCTAGCTCCGTAGTGACACCGTGAAGCTCGTACCGAGCTTGGGTGGGGCAATGGGGGCTCGCCGTCGCCGGGGTGCCGCAGCGACCTCGCCGCCGTCCGCCATTGTCGACGCCGTCATAGCTAGAGCGTGGTAGCGGTTGGGGAAAAGGTATAGGTAGGTGTGTATCATCTCTAGGAGCACGCCAGTGTCATTGGCCTCGCCGGAGTTCACGCCGCCGGTGAGCTAGCGCCGCTTCCGCACCATCCCGCGTCGTTCCCCTGTTTCGGTTTCGCTGACAGGCGGGGTCCCCTGACCAGTGGGTCCCGGTTGTCAGTGAGTCAGACCCAGTAAGCTAGTTCAAAAATACAGTTTTGAATGCTGATTTGTGATTTTTGTAACTCCCAATTGGTAGATCCAAATTGAGTACTTCCAATTTTGTTAGACTCACAGTTAGGTCTAGTATTTAAGAAAAATATATCTTGAGCACATTTTGTAGAAATTTTGGATGAATTAAATAGGAACTCAAAAAGTGTTTTTGAGTGCATGCAAACTTGTTTAAATCATATCTTGAGTTTCTGTGATCCAAAAATTGTGAAATTTTGTGGGTAAGCTAGTATTGCTTAGTAGAAGCTCTGGTTAAAATTTTAGAGTCATTGAATGTGTAGTTTTTGAGTTATAGATTTTCCTTTTATCATTGGATGATTCTTGTGGGAATTTTAGTAATTTATTTATGAATCCATTGACTATGAAATTTGTTGGAGAGTATCCCAGTACCTTAAGGATGCAAGGAAAAATATGAAATCTATTGCTTGACATTTTTCACTAAGGTTTCCTAATTATGCCATTTTAAGCCATTCTGCCTTACCATTTTTGTGTAGGTTGTTATACTTACTCAAATGGTGTGAAATTTTTATAGTAGTCTATTTAGAGCATGTAGTGTCTACTGTAATTTTTGTAGAATTAATGGGGCAGTTTTCATATATGTTTACTATTTCCCCTAATTAATTAAATAAATTAAGAAAGGTATTAAAAGAAATGTTTTGGTGATGGACACCCTACTTTCTGGTGTTCTTGTGATATGTGTGATATGTCAGTAAAGTTGGTTTTGTCCAATTAAGCGTTTATATCATAAGTTAACAATTATTTGTTGCATTATGTCCCTCTGAACAGATCGGGGGACTTTGGAAAGTTCCCCATGATAATGTGGTTTTCTGTGCTTGTGTTGAATACAAAAGTTGTAGATAACTTATGTATCTAGCTCTTGTCAAAATATGAGGGCATTTGGCCTAGTAGTTTAGAAACTACAGCTGTTTAAAGTTAGGTTCCTGTTTTGCTTACTCTCTGCCTTGTGAGGACAGAGTTCTGTTGAATTATGAATTCGAGCTGGTAAAGTGTCGAATCATGCTTTGAGGTCTAAAAATGAATTGTAGACAATTTCATAAGCTTTCCAGATTGTCTTGTTTCATGTCATTTGGAATTATAAATCTCCAGTTATGGCTAGTTTACTGTACCGCTACATAGTCTTCATTTGCTGAAATACAAATGCTTGATTGAATGTGTTGCAATGTAATCGTTGATTGTTTGGGGGTTAGCCTAACTTGAAAATATGCTTAGGTGCAGGTGCTAGGTCATTAACTGAAGATGAGCAATTATACATTAGGTTGTATAAACTTGGTAAGTAAAGTGATTTGAATAGGGCTTAAGTTGGAATATGCAAACTACAAATGAACATGTGCATTCTCCGAGCATCCCGGACGATCGTTCATGTGCATCCATGATATTTATCTTGCGCATTCATGCAATAGGTGTGCGGAGGAGTGACGTTGCTGGAGTTCGAGGGAGCCAACCAGGAGGAGGAACCCGAGGTGCGGGAAGTCGACGAAGCGATCGCCATGAGGATTTGCCCGAGTGCCACGACCACCAGCTTCCTCGTTCTCGAAAGGCAAGCCCGGAGCATATTAAGCCTCCCATGTCTTTACAAATACTTTGAGTACCTTTTATTGTTGATGATGCATTAAGTATAGGAATTAGTTGGAACCAATTGCTGCATTATATATCCTTCCTTGTCCAGATATCACACTGGAATCCTATTTAAGTTCGAGAACGGGTTATATGCTTAGCCATGCTTAGTGCGGTAGAAGTCGGGTGATTTCACATCACTGCGAGCTTTAGGATGAGATGGATCACGGTTGGCTATATTTGCTATCGTGGAAAAGAACCATGTGAATAATGAATTAAGACCGGGCGGGGTCTTGTGTAGGTTGAACATAGTGACTCATCGAGTCGTTTAAGGACCGATCTGTTTCGTCCTCATGTCATGTTGAACGTAGCCTAACACTTAGCTGGCCGGATAAGTCGTTCCGACCGCTGGGCCTAGTAGTTCGACTCGGTAGCCGGGACGCGAGCGATGGCGACATTCGGAGGTAGTAAGGATGTGCGGAGAGCCATTGGCATAAGTCCAAGGCGGGTTAGAGTCCCGAACAACCTTGGCGAGTGGTTCTCTCGAGAATGTCGATCTGATTGGACTCGCGACTCTGAATCGTACCAAAGGTGACTTGTTTGCAACTCAAGCGGGAGAAGCGGGGGTTTGTGTTTAGGAATACCCCTCCACCGGATAGGAATCGATTCGAATCGCCGTCTCTCCCGGATAGTGAGAACTTGGTGAGCGGCAGCGTAGATTCAATTAATTTAACGATATGGTTAAATGGATGATGATGATAAGGTTGCCAATGAATACCGATATGGTTATTAATGTTTGCACCCTAATAATATGATTGCTTAGTACAGTGCTAATATAGTTGTCGTTTAATGGCTAAAAAGTCACCGCTAGTCCGTGCTAAGATTTGATCATTATTACTTATGCTTTTCTGCAAAAAGAAAGTGTCAGCCAGATCCACTACAATAAGCTTTGCATAATCCTTGGTGTCATTTATTTTGGTTTCTAGCGGGTAAGTCTAGCTGAGTACATTCCCGTACTCAGGGTTTATTTCCCTCTTGTTGCAGATGACCTTCTATATCAGGGATTCTGTAAGTATTGTCACCACCCGTGGGTGATGAAGACTAGATCATGGGCATGATCTACTGTTCCTTATCTGAATGCTTTTTGCGAGGCGTGATCAAATGAACCAAAGTATGTGTATTTGAACTCGAGTGTGTGAGTTAAACTATTTGCTTCCGCATGTTTTATAAGACTTGTTTTGTAATAACGTTGACTCTGTGATGATGTAATCTATTTGCAAACATCTATGAAATGTTGTAACGTACGATATGTTATCTTGAATTACTGTGATCTTGGTTGTATGCAAGTTGGTTTGAAATCCTTTGAGATTTTAGTTGACTACCGGGTTTATATGGGCTCAAGTTCGAGAATTTGATCGTTTCGGCGATTGTTTTTGTACTTGTGCTCTTATAAATTGGTCGATTCTGTGACACCTCTACTACAAGATTATCCACAAGATCTCATCATAGGGAGTCCATCAAATGGTGTAATGACTCGTTCACAAAAACTTGCTTCATTTATTGCTCATCACTCTTGTCTCTTGCTTTGAGCCTACTAAGGTTGAAGAAGCTCTTCAAGATCCGGATTAGATAAATACCATGCATGAAGAGTTGAACAACTTCACCCGAAATGAAGTTTGGACTCTTGAAGAGCGGCCAAAAGGTGCAAGAGTCATTGAAACAAAGTGGGTGTTCCAAAACAAGCAAGATGATCAAGGTGTTGTTGTGAGGAACAAGGCAAGACTAGTTGCAAAGGATTTCTCTCAAGTTGAAGGTTTGGATTTTGGAGAGACCTTTGCACTGGTTGCGAGACTAGAAGCTATCAGTATCCTCCTTGCATATGCATCACATCATAAAATGAAATTATATCAAATGGATGTAAAAGGTGCATTTTTAAATGGCTTTATTAACGAACTAGTCTATGTTTATCAACCTCCCGGGTTTGAAGACCCTAGATATCATAATCATGTTTATAGGTTGTCTAAGGCATTATATGGGCTTAAGCAAGCCCCAAGAGCTTGGTATGAGCACCTTCGAAACTTCCTCATTGAGAAGGGCTTCACCATTGGGAAGGTCGACACCACACTATTCACCAAGAAGCTTGATGGGCATATCTTCATTTGTCAAGTGTATGTTGATGATATCATCTTTGGATCATCAAATGAAGATTCTTACAAAGAGTTTGGTGAATTGATGTCGAAGGAGTTCGAGATGTCAATGATTGGAGAGCTTACATTCTTTCTTGGTTTTCAAGTCAAGCAAATGAGAGAAGAGATTTTCATCTCTCAAGAGAAATATACAAATGATCTTCTCAAAAGATTCAAGATGGATGAATGTAAGCCAATCAAGACACCAATGCCAACTAATGGACATCTCGACCTAGATGAGGGAGGTAACAAGGTTGATCAAACTCTCTACCGCTCTATGATTGGTAGCTTATTATATTTAACCGCATCTAGGCCCGATATCATATTTAGTGTATGTATGTGTGCTAGATTTCAAGCTAATCCTAAAGAAACTCATTTAATTGCCGTAAAAGAATCCTTAGGTATTTTAAGCACACACCAAGCATTGGCCTTTGGTATCCCAAATGAGCTAGATTTGAATTAATTGGCTATTCCGATTCGGATTATGCCGGATGCAAAGTTGATAGAAAAAGCACATCCAGAGGGTGCCATTTGCTTGGTAGATCACTTGTGTCTTGGTCCTCCAAGAAACAAAATAGTGTGCCCTTGTCCACCGCCGAAGCGGAATATATTGCCACGGATGCTTGTTGTGCATAAATACTTTACATGAAACAAACTTTGCTAGACTATGGTGTAGTTCTAGAAAAAGTACCTCTTTTGTGCGACAATGAAAGTGCGGTAAAACTTGCAAACAATCCGGTTCAACACTCTCGCACCAAGCACATAGATATCCGCCATCACTTTCTTAGAGATCATGTTGCTAAAAATGATATATCATTAGAAGGTGTAAGAACCGAGGATCAATTGGCGGATATCTTTACTAAACCGCTAGATGAGGCTACATTTTGTAGATTGCGGAATGAGCTCAATATGTTTGATTTTAGTAACTTCACCAAAAGATGAGCTTGTGTTGTCCCTTGCATTGCATTGTAATATACAACATGTTTAATGTTTGACAATGCATATAGGGCTTGTCTAACATGGTTAAGATAACCGCCGAAAAGCGAGTGAACAAGCTTAACCTTGGATCAAACTTGACAAGCAACTAGATTTACTTACAAGTATTGCATACGCATAAATGTTGTTTTGTCGTTTATCTTCATTTGCCCTCTTATTGCCTATTTTCTTAAAAAGAATTATAGCCTAAGGCAAAATATTTTGAAAAACTTGAGGGTTTGAGAAATGTCACTCACATCAGTCCCAATTGATGTTTATTTGGATCTTATTTGAGTTGGGATTTGATTGGGAACAGGCAGCATGAAGGACATTGAAGATTTGCTGGAAAAAGAGTGACTGGACGCTGCACCGGACTCTGATGTCCAGTGTCTGGTCTATTCACAGGAGGTGAACAGCTACCGAGCAGGAGTGACCGGACGCTGAAACAGTGTTTTCCCAGCGTCCGGTCAGAAGGAGGTTCAGCATCTGGTCGAGCAAGAAGGCGTCTAGGCAAGGTGACCGGACTCTGGCTGCGTCCGGTCGGTGTCCACCGAACACGTTCGGTCGTGATTCTAGAGGTTTTGGACCTTACTGGAATCGACCGGACGCTGGGTGGCAGCGTCCGGTCGCTGCCACCAGAGCGTCCGGTCAGTAGAAAACGTGCGAGACCCAGTTTCTTTCTACGTTTCCTTTTCTACTCCACGGGGGACCCCATATAATCCACGTGCCCGTTGACCTAATCCTATTCCACATCCTCGCCGCGCCGTCTTCTCTGGGCCGCCGCACACGCCACAGCCACCGGATTCACCACCTCAGACCCTACCCGCGCCGGCGAGCTCGCCAGCATTGCCTTCTACGCCAGTGCCACCCGCACTGCACCATCCTGAGCCCGAGCGATGTTGCAGCAGCTCCTCCATGCCCACGCCAGTGCTGCTCCTCGCGCCACCGCACCCTGCCTCGCCGCCGAGCCTACGCGCCGCCGCACAACCGCTCCTCTCCGAGCTCCCGAGCCGCCATGCCTCCATAGCCGTGATGCCACCCACGACCAGCGCTGGGCCATCGATTCACTGCTCACTACAAACCCTAGCTGATCTGGTGGTTCCCCGATCCTTTCCTCATCTCATTGTTTTCGCCGGTTCGTTAGCGAGTCGGTGCCATTGAGGTGTTAGTGGCAGTTGTTAGTCAACTCGAGGCCAAGCTCGTGAGTACAGATCGAGGCCAAGCCTTGAAAGTGACAGTTGGTAGTTGTTCTTTGTCAGAGGTAGCAGATATTTTAGATGGCTCGCGTGAAGAATGTCGGAGGTGGTCCCGGTGATGAGGATTCGTGACCCCCGCCTCGCCAGCCTGCAGATCCAAAAGGCAAGACGATGAAGAAGCTAGCAACTAGGAAGCAGAAATATCCAGATGCAGAGATAGCTAGAGCAGCCGCAGTTGCTGAGGCCGTAGAGTGTGCCAAGAGAGGAGGTGCTCGCAGTGGTGTGGTTATAGCAGATCAGCAGCTTCCACCAGCTACGAGGGATGCACTTGAGGAGGTTGAGCGCTGTCATGGTGGTCCAGCTGGGACTATCATGGTTGCAGGACGACGTCATGCTACTGATGAGAGTCAGCCTCAAGGGGAGTCACAGCAGCAGGCACCGGCAGCAGAGGAGACTGAGGAGGGACAGTAGGCCGAGGAGACAGAGCAGGCACCTCAGCCATAGCTTCGCCACTCTGGTCACACCCGTGCCCCAGTCACGCCGAGGGCAGATACATAGCGGAGGGGTTCTCATCCACCTCCTAGACCACTAGGTCCACCCCCAGTGACGCACTTGGACTTGAGGGCCGCCACGGCCAAGCAGGTGCAGCAGCTCAGGTTTGTGGAGTTTGATTAGTGGTTCCCACCGAGGACGGATGAGAGAGCTTCAGAGGGCTTCTACACACCACTCTAGGAGAACTTCTACAATGCATATCTTAACAGTGGAGCTGTATTCAGATCTCAGAGGGTGTGCCATATTGATTCTATAGTTGCAGCAGCCGGAGAGCACATTCGCCCCTATCTTGTATATCTGCTGGGGCTGACAGACTTGATTGGACGGACTGGATTATATGTTCCTTCTTGGGTTCGTCAGTTCTATGCTACTCTCTGGATTGACCCGCAGCACAACTTTATTCACTTTGGATTCAGAGGTAGAGATTACCGGCTGACGAGCACTACGGTCAGGGAGATACTCAGGCTTCAGGAGCAGCCTATCAGGTTACATGAGATTTGCTATGGACAGACAACACCTCCTAGATGCCCGCATGGCGGTATGGTGCCCCCTACGGACTTGGTTCGTCACTGTTTCACAGAGCCTTTTGGTGAAGGGTCGAGGAGGAACCCTAGTGATCTCACTCCCACTGCTCGTGTGCTTGAGGCTATTATGAGGAGGACACTGCTTCCTAGGATGGGACACAGAGAGGGCTTGACTCGGATACAGCTATGGCTTATCAACTCTCTGATGCAGCAGACAGTATTTGACATCTGGGATGTCCTTCTGTCAGAGATGGAGGACACTATTGCAGAGGGCTTCAGAGGTCACAGGCAGCTGCCATATGCCTATTGGATCACTTTTCTTATTCGAATGGCAGATACTGTGAGGCCACCAGAGATGCTTGCTGAGTACAGTGGTGCTACGACAGAATTCCCTGCATACAACATGACTCAGATGATCCGTCACAGCACGCCACAGGCACTTAACCAGCCGTGCCGTCGTCCTGATGTACCAGAGTCTACAGCCCAGCAGGATGATATTATCAGGGGTATTGCAGCTACAGAGGAGGAGGAGCTTGCTCAGTAGGAGGGGATGGTCGTGAGCGACCCCAATGACAGTTCTGATGATGACTACCAGCCTATTCCTCATATGCCTCCACGACGACATGACCATGAGGCCGGTAGCTCCAGTTCAGAGCCACCTGCCCCGTAGATAGACCCCGCTCTCCTTGCTATACTTGAGCGGATGAGGCGGGACCAGGCACGCCAAGCTCAGGAGACAGCTGCTACATTTGCTTAGATCTAGACTCGGCAGGATGAATTCCAGCGCCAGCAGCAGGTGATCCAGCAGCAACAACTAGCTATACATCAGCAGACGCAGGCTCTACAGCAGCAGCAGTAGGCCATGCATCAGCAGTAGATCCTCATGCAACAGTAGCTTCTTGGATTTATGCAGCATGTTGTGACAGCTATTGGGGCTCCACCGCCACAGCCTTCGCCCCAGCTTGGTCAGACTGTCACTACTTCTATGACTCCAGTATTACAGCCTAGTGGGCTTCAGAGTCAGGGATAGCCACCAGCACAGTTTGCTTCACCGACAGAGCAGGTGTCTTAGTATTTTGCTACGTCAGTGCCAGCCCCGCAGTTCACACCTCTTCAGAC
Organism: Miscanthus lutarioriparius; assembly: GCA_904845875.1. NCBI lineage: Eukaryota > Viridiplantae > Streptophyta > Magnoliopsida > Poales > Poaceae > Miscanthus > Miscanthus lutarioriparius. Next base: position 29,959,289 of record CAJGYO010000016.1, on the reverse strand, counting down.
GGGCTTCACACCGGATGAGATGCCCTCGCTGCTAGTGCCGGAGACCACAGTGTCCAGAAGCCTTGGTGCTTTCTTTAGTGAGTTGATAGGGATGCCTACTCCTCTATATCTATATGTCCTAGGTCCTTCTACAGTTGCACCTATTACCGGGACTACAAAGACGCTCCCTTCCTCAGTGGCATCATCAGAGCCTACTATAGTCATACCTTCAGAGTCACAGGCAGCTCCAGTCCTTGATCTGACCTAGACTACTACAGCATCGCTTCCAGCTACAGAGGGTCAGACAGCTTAGAGCTCCGGACCAGATGATGATGGCACCCAGTTCCATCTCGCTCCTCGTACCTCAGCGCTCGACTCGTCCGCTGCAGCCCCGCCGATCGACCCTTAGGTTTTGGTGTTTGATGCCAAAGGAGGAGAGGGATCGAGTATGTTAGACTTAGGGGGAGTGACATATCTAAGGGGAGCTTAGTTATTATATTAGCTTATATATTACATTTGGAGTTTCTATGTATGATACACTATTATGCATTCGTCGTGTGTGCTACATTTATGCATTAAACTATATTTATGTGATAGTGATATCTACGTGATCGTGATATATGACATGTGTGCTCTCTACTTTGAATTATTTATATATTATATCACTTGTGCTATGCTCATTTGCCTTTGCTTCCGCGTTTTACTCCGATGCAAATGAGCTTCATTACTTGTACTCATGCTTAACTCATATCTTTTGAGTACATCATGATGGCTTGGGTCATATAAGCTTGCCTAACACCTTTATTCTTATTGCCAAAAGCTTATATGAGCCAAGCATGTTAAAAACCTCATCTCTTTCACATACTCGAGGTGGTATTGTCATCAATCACCAAAAAGGGGGAGATTGAAAGCATCTAGGCCCCTAGTTGGGGTTCGATGATTAATAACAATACGTGATTACTATGACTAACGTGTGTTTTGCAGAGGCAATTAAGTTAGGTCATGGTAATGGAGATCGATTGGGCAATCATGGTGGTCATGCCCCTACGATGGAAATCGTTTCGGTTTCAAAGGATGGACGACAAAGTTAAAGATGGACTAGTTCTAAGTGTCAATTGGAGTTGAAGAGACACTTAGAGTAGTTTAGGACTTTGTTTTTTCTTTGGCCGTACTATTAAGGGGGGTATGGACGGGTAGCTTGACCTAGGTGAGTCTAGTGAGTTAGGTGTGGTGCACACTTGTTAAAACTAGCACTAGGTAGCTCCAAAATAGCCTTTTGATCCAATGGAGCAAACTTCATTCACATATGATCGAGAGTTGAAAGTGAATGGAGGGTCAAATACTGACCGGACGCTGGTTCCGGGTTGACCGGACGCTGGCGTAGAATCCGGTCAGTTCATTTGACCAAGGTGAAATCGTCTGGTGTGACCGGACGCTGAGAGGTGAAGTGACCGGACGCTGAAAGCCAGCGTCCGGTCGACTCCAGTAAGGTTCTAGAGAGGGAAAATCACGACCGGACGCGTTCGGTCAGTACACCCCGAACTCCATTGCAAGCGTATGCTTTAAGTGTTTCAGATGTTTTAGATGTATGTTGCAAGTGTTTTAGATGAATGTTGCAAAAGTAGATCTGAATGTTGCATATTGCAATGATTGTACACGTATATTGCAAAGGTCTATTCCCAATGTTTTCATCTGTGTTTTTGGACGTATTATTATAAGTGTGTTTATCTGGATGTTGCATATGTTTCACACATATACTGCAAGCGTTTTATCTGGATATTGCGTATGTTTGCAATGGTTTTCAACTGTTTTGGGTGTTTTTGCAAGTGTTTGAGAAGTATGTTTCAAGTGTTTCATTTGTGTTCCACCTATGTTGCAAATATTATATCTGGATGTTTCAAAAGTAGATCGGGCATTGCACATGTTGTAATGCGCGTAAGAAGTAGAGGGGACGCGGGCGGTCCCCGCGCACGGTCTGGTGGTGCGGGGCGATGTCCGAACGGCGCGGGCCCTGCATGGGCACGTGAAACCCAGGCGCAGGATGGGGCGTGCTGTTTTTTTTTTTTTTTTGCGAGCACGGGCATGGAATGCTGATGCGAGCGCGATAAACTGCAGCGCGGACGTGCTGGTGTGAGCGTGGGAAACTGCAGCGCGGATGTCTAGACACGGGCCTCGGACCAGATGTCCGGGCGCTAGTCATCCCGGTTTCATATAAGATCATTTGCTGCTTCTTGCTAACGGTTTGTTTATAAACATGGCAATCCCCTTCAATCCATATGCTTCGGAAGGGATTAAGATGAAAAAAATAGTTTATTTTTCACTCTAATCGGAGGGATTGAGTTTATCCAAATAATGCTGATCTCAGTCTACTCGTTGCAGGGTTTGAGGCACCGAAACTAAGGTACGTACGTGCACAGTGTGTGCGATCATGTGTGCATCATGATCATTTGCTTCTTGAATGGTTTCGTTGACAACAGTTCTACGTGTGCATCATGTGTCACAAAAGGGAAATAGCAGGTCAAGTCGCAGCTCTTGGGTACTACGTCGTGGTTCCCGATCTGCTGCACGGCGATCCTTACAAAGATGGGGTCTCATTTGAGGAATGGATAAAGGCACACTCCCCGGTTTGGCTCTTTAATCACTGTTTTTAAGACCGCAAGTATTCATTGTCCCAGTGATCCCCTGCAATTAATTCTTCATGTCGTTCATTGCCTCTGCAGACTGCAGGCCGACGCAGTTGAAAAGGTGCAGCCGCTGGTTGCTGCTCTGAAGAAGGTCGGCGGTTACTGCTGGGGTGGTGAGTTAATTCATAATATGAACTCATGACTGTGTATTGTTTTCTTGGAATGCATCAGTTATTCATTCTTTGGCTACAACCAAATGACATGGACTCTCTTCTTCCCCCATTCTGCAGCTAAGGTCGCCGTCGAATTAGCGAAAACAGATGAAATCCAAGCGGTTGTCATTTCTCATCCTTCCCTAGTCAGTGTCGAACTGTCGATGACATGAAGGGTACGCTTCCAGCCTTCCACTTGTATTGTAATTTGTAACCAAGCTTTGTTCCGAAGAAAAGAAATGCACCACACTTTTTATGGGCCTTTTTCTCTGACTCAAGCTAATCTGACGCACAGAGATCAAATGCCACATCGTGGTACTCGGAGGCGAATATGATACGCGTTCGCCGCCACAGCTGGTACAACAGTTTCAGCGTGTCCTGGAGCAAAACAAGGCGGTGAGTTTGCAGTTTCAGCTGGCTAGTTTGGTGGTCTGGTTTCAACTTTGACTAGCAGTTCAGGCAATGAGCTCCTGGCTGGTGGTCGAACAATACCCGATGCATGTGAAGTTTATTTTACGGTTGCAGATCGACCACATGGTGAAGATCTTCCCGAGGGTTCCCCATGGTTTCGCCTGCAGATACAACTCCAGTGACCCGTTCGCCGTGAAGACCGCGGAGGAAGCTCGCGAGGACATGGTCAGCTGGTTCAACAAGCATCTGAAGCACTGAGATTTGAGAGTGAGAGCTTCCAGTTCCAGCTAGCTGCAGGGATCTACCCCTAAGCATCTATACGGAGGAGTAGCTAGGAACACGCCTCTCTGCGGAATAATTAAGTAGCTCTGCCTCTCCATCTCATGGAATCTTGTATTATTACTAAGTAGGAGCAGTATAGTTGAGTCTGAACACTGGATAAATTACACGCCATCGTCAGTGCAGACACTCTATTGTAGAAGCACCGCCTGATCTCTGGCCCTGTACTGAGTGTCAGATCAGCTGGCAGCGTTGTGTTGTCCAGAGGTGTATCAGGTATCAAGCTTCATCCTTGGTTGTTCAGTATTTGAATCGCCAGTCTGATGATGGAATTATAAAAATTTGGGCGCGCAAAGAGAGTACTGAAACTGGTCATTTAGAGGTGAAGCTATTGTGGAAATAATTCATCCATTCCACCCTTTGAGCTGCTCCACTCTGAGGTTGCATGCAGAAACTATACGACTGTTAAATGTCCCTCGAGTGCATTTGAAAATGAACGCAGAAGTTTTGCTTTACGCCTTCACAGGCGGGTTACAGAAAAATACAATATATGGGAATATAAATAAAGCCAAAAAAATAGTGTGGACATTTTTTTTTTTGTGCGACATTTGTTTTGGTTCGTCCGTCTGCCCACGTCTGTGATCCCACGACATCTCCTTGATTGAATATTGCCTGTCATGTGATAGAGGAATCACAGTAAAATATGAAGTAGAAAATTATTGTGCTATCCATATACACATCGCATGTTTGCATGCACCAGCATACATGGCAACGAGCAAAAGAAAAGAGAATTAACATAGAAGGAAAGATAATTAAGAAAAAAGAAACATCTTTGTATTTCTGATAACCTTATCAAATCTGCCTACATTTAATTACTTCCCATCTTTGTATTTGCAAAAGGGACAGCTTTTTCCTCCTTTCATTTGGTTTCACGCTTACGTGTTCCATCGCCCTCGCTTGTTGTTTCTTGCGTGAACCATAGTTGATGTCATCTGTCTTCCATGGCTCAGCCTCCCAATCCCAAGAGAAGGTCCCTACCTCTCCCTGACTGAAGATCCGGCCTACTAGAGGATCTCTTCGAGTCCATCGGGCAGCGTCTCGCGTCAGGCCACGACGCGGCGTCCTTCCGATCCGCTTGCTCCCCATGGTGCGCCGCCGTCCCGTTTGCGACCTTCAGGCCGCTCTTGCTGCTCCCATTCAACCCCGACTCAGACCGCGTCGGCTTCTACTACGCCGCGGAGAAGAAGGTCTTGTCCAAGACGCTGCCCGACGTGCGCGGCAAGGTGGCGTGCGGCTCCTCGTGTGGGTGGCTGGCGCTCATGAACGAGGCGGCGTCCGTGATGCTGCTGAATCCATTCGCCGGTGCCCGTGCCCCCCGCGTTGAGCTCCCGCCAACAGGCGAACACGTCGCGGCGGCGTCCTCATCGGAACACGTGTCTAGGGTCCACGGCCGGTGGGTCCTCCATCCCACCAACGGCTACGGGGACGCGGATGCCGCAGGTAGAGCCATCAAGCTAGAAGACATGAGAGATGTGTTCTTCCGTGAGATCGTGCTCTCGGCGCCGCCTGACGCCGCCGGCCGCGAGTGCGTGGCCATGGCCATGCTTGGGTGCTCCACGGAGGTCGCGTTCTGCCGGGTTGGAGTCGACAGCGCATGGACACTGCTCGACACCAAACTGGAGTTCTCCGTGGGGTCACTGCACTGGAGAAATCTCCGTCTGCAGCAGCAACGCCGCCGGCACTACTCCAACCGCGACGCTGCTGCCATCGCTGTCGCCACCTGCGGGGCTTTGCCACCGCAGCTACCTGGAATCAAACGGTGAGCTGCACATTGTGGGTGCCATGGTGAGCACGTTCCACGAGACACAGAGCTTCACCTACAGCAGCGCGATCTACAAGTGCAACCTCCACGACTGTACGCCGGAGTGGTCCAGGGTGAGGGACATCGGTGATCAGACACTATTCGTGTCTAAACATTTAAATGAAAGCTTCAGTGGAACAAGTGTATCCAATTATAAGAAGAACAAAATCTACATGTCTGAGCCATTGTATGGGGATCCATACGACTTGGTCCATCGACTGGAGATCGTTGATATTGCTACCGGCGCATCCGAAGTGAAGCCCGTCCAGGAAAAGATGCAGGGTTCCGAGACTCCAGGTTGGATTCGACCCAATCTCTGGAAGCTCTAGAGTTTGTGAGTCTGCGACGCCGCGCACTCCGTGACTATATTAAATTCATAAACTTTGCTTTTTGGATTAATTGTCACTTAATGTTGGTATTTAATTTAACAGTATTGTTATCTTATCATGCGATCCGTATGTTTTTAGTATAAATTGTTAGTTATCCTGTAACAACGTACGGGTACGCTGCCTAGTATAAATAAAGCCAAACAAAGAAGGGCACGAAGCAAAAAATTCCGTTGCCGGGACTCGAACCCAGGTCTCTCGGGTGAGAGCCGAGTATCCTACTACAACGGATTTTCTAAGCCTTAAAATAGGAAGTTTTTAATCTAATATGAAATTAAGATAGTAAGTAATTCTCAAATGCCAAAATAAGCTGGACTGGTAACTCGATAGATTTGTCACGTAGAATGCTTGTTATTATACCAGAATCATCGCCAAACAAGCAATATCCAGTGCTCACAGAGCATCATGTGTTCCAATCAAATTATCCTTGCACTCTGTTCAGACTTCATAGACCAAGCCTCAAACAGTGCCCCATCAAACCGATACCTACTTTCACTTTGTTTTAGAAAAAAAAAAAGGTCGATTTGTTGCAGCTGTAATGATGCCCCATTGCCCCCGTCCCCCGAGAAAGCATGTATCATGGTCTCATGGAGCCATGGAAGCATTGGGCTAGGCTGCTACCATACGAATACGAGAGAACAACATAGGCCGAAACATACACCTGCTGTGCGTGGATAACCCTGTTTCTACGGATTGAGTTGCAGCTGGCGGCAGGCGAATCTGCGATGCACACCCCCTGCAGCGGGAGACGAGATCCGTTCCTTGCACACAGCAAAAGCAACGGACTCCTCCAGCCTCCAACTCTCCACTCGGCAGCAAGGAATGGCACCTGGATGGCTTCCTTGCAAAGCAAAACGCAAGAACGTCATCATCTATGCCTTGCTTTGCCGCCGGTCTTACCTTTCAACCGAAGAACGGCCCAAATGCTGCTAGCCTGCTAGTAGCCTCGTATCCTTTCTTTCTAGCACGGCAGCACACGCATATATACGCGCCGCGCTGATGCCTTGACGCACCGCAAAAGAACCAGAGCGCAACAGCGGCACCCGCGCTCACGGTTGAGAGTTGAGTTGAGAGACTCTGTCCCAGCAAGACAACTTCCCCTCCGGCCGGCCGGTTCGCGAGCTAGAGCGAGGCAGCGGCATGGCGTCCGCCGCCCACCGGTCCATGGCGTCCGCCCTCCTGTTTCTCAACCTCATCATGTACGTCGTCATCGCGGTCATCGCCGGCTGGGCCATCAACTACAGCATCGACGAGAGCTGGAACTCGCGTAAGTGTATTTGACTTTTGACGTCGCCGGCTCGCCGCGCCGGGCGCAAAGGCAGCAGGCAGGAAATGGTCATGGCAAATGTAACAATAGTAGTGACTGCGTGTGTTGGTGCAGTGAAGGGCGCGACGCCGCCGGTGCGCCTGTTCCCGATCTACTTCCCGATCGGCAACCTGGCGACGGGGTTCTTCGTCATCTTCGCGCTCATCACGGGCGTCGTCGGCATCGCCACCTCGCTCACCGGCCTGTACGACGTCAGCCAGGGGTACCCCGCCAGCATGATGTCCGCCGCCGCGTCCTCCCTCGTCACCTGGACGCTCACCGTCCTCGCCATGGGGCTGGCGTGCAAGGAGATCAGCCTCAGCGTCAGGCCCGGGAGCCTGGTAACTAACTACCAATTGATCCAATGCATTGCATTTCCTTTCCTGCATGCGTGTCTTTTCGATCGCTCGTGGCACGATATGTCTCTGTGCGCTTATCCAAACCATGTCCGAACAACATAGGCCTGGTGCCCTCTCTTACATATGTTTCTGTGCGTCGATCTCCGTCGCACATGCAGCGCACCTTGGAGGCGTTCACCATCATCCTGACCGGGACGCAGCTGCTCTGCGCCGGGTCGCTCCACGCCGGCGCGCACGCGGTCATCCTCGAGACGCCTATCGGCGGGGTTTAACTGAGGCGCGCAATGACGACGAACTTGGAAAAAAACATGCATGTGTCATCTTGGCAGCGTGATTACATTGGTGTGTGTGCGTGCGAGCGAGCGCGATCGATGCTATGGTTCCACACATGCCGTGTGTGTGCTTTCTGGGTACCTAAAATTCGTGTGTTTATTATTCCTTATTCGTTTGTAAAAAGCTGGCGTGGTCTCGTATAAATGGTAAACTATCGGCGATTCTTTTCAGACTACTGCGAGTATATACACTGGATTTATACCAAAGAAATCTCTCTAACCTGATTGCATTTCCGGAATGGACTTCGGACATTGTTAATTTAGCCATCCGATGAGATCTCGTACCATCAAACGTCTCGTGTTTGTCGTCTCTGCAGGTAGTGTGTGGAATTTGGTGAATGAGTTGCACAATAGGGGAAAGCGGCCGTGCATCATGGCATACTTCTATATAGAAGAGAAGTAAACAAATGAGTAATTCATCCATCCAAAAGTACTCCTACCTAAATACGGGCCAGACGGGCTTGAGCCAAGCCGAAAAACTAGGTCCAGATAATTTTGGTCAATAATATCAGTTGCACAGGCCCAGCTCTATAATCCCAAGGGCTGCAAGAATTTCATCCTATAAACTTCTACGGAATAGTCATTTGAACTCCTCAACTTTCGAATTTTCCGCCGAAAACAGTTTATTTTGCTCTCCAACTTGAAAACCGTTCCTTTTGCGCCTTGATCGTTTTCAATGATGGTTTTCGCATATGTGGCGCCATATCAGTTTGTCCCACGTGGACAAGTTATTGAGTTAGCAATAGGATAAAAAATGACCCTACCCATAACCCTAACTCCATCTCCTCCATTTCTTGCCGCCATCGTCCTCTCTCTTCTCTTCTCTCTCCGGCTGTGACAAGTTGAGCGTCTATGTGGACCTATGACAGCCCCTCTAGTAGTGGGGCTTAGAGCACGGCCGAGGTGGAGCTTGGCCTTGGGGTACTTGCATCCGGTGGTGGGAACCCTAAATCCTTTCAATTTAGTTGGGATTGATGGTCTTGGGTCCGATGTGGTATCTTTCGGATTAAGAAATGAGTAGTTGCGGTTGATAGGTTTGATTCCTTTTATTTACAATGTGCATTGTTTAATTGGACATTGGTAAGATTAGCGTGTGGGATTATTGAAATGGCTTAGATCTACATTGTTTATGTAGCGGGATTAGCTAAGCAATGTTCTTGGTTAGAATGGATGTACTCTTTTAGGACTTAGCTGTTTGTTACATTCTGTAGTGTTAGTGATGAATGCATTGATGAGCATGTTGGTTGTTATTAGGTTCTTTTTCAACGAAGAGTGTATAAATGATGGGAAATCAAGCATTATGTTGGTGAAAGGGAGTAACTATCATATATAGAGTGTGATAAGGTATCACTGCCAAAGGTTGTTGGTCATTTATAGGATCACTGCACTATCGGAGATGGTTGCATTGGGTTTTTTTCTAGAAAAGATATGAAGAATAGGCTACATGTTTTGGTTGATGACAAAGCATGCCTAGAAATGTCTGATGCCATTGTTGAAGGAGGGGTGGCATCATGGCAGAGAGAGAGAGAGAGAGAGAGAGAGAGAGAGATGTGGAGGCACCATTCGTGGATGTTGATGCTGACAGTGAAGCCAATGATTATGAGGATCAACTGGAAGCCATGCATGGATGATCCGGAATCTGGTGAAGACTTGGGTTTTGAAAAAGAATAAGAAGGCCCTAATGAAGAAGGCGGACAAGTGCAACCTGCTAGCTAGATTAGAATCCATAGATGATGTTGAGATGTACATCAAGAAGCTGGAAGATAGGGTATCACTACAAACCGTGTCACTATCGCTTTTAAATTATCTGGCAGTGATACACTGACATGGATTGTGTGTTTTGTAGTAGTGATATCTCAAGAAACTAGAAGAGTAGTGGATAGAAGGGATGCGATGGGGGCAGAAAGACGAGGAATCACGGGGATATGGTGCGACTGTTTAATTGCCTGACATTTCACCGGTGCATCTAGTGTGGTTTGATGTAGTTACACTAATAGAAAACAGACCTTTCACCCATTTTGATTTTAGCCTTTAGTCTCGATATTTTTTACGTTCGGGACTAAAGGACTTTTAGTCCCGGTTCGTAATACCAACTGGGACTAAAAGTCATCTTTAGTCTCGGTTGGTGTCACCAATCCGGAGTAAAAGTTCACCAACTTTTAGTCCCGGTTGGTGTCTTCAACCGGGACTAAAGGTCTTTTACCCGGGACTAAAGGTCTCCCACGAGTCTATTCAAAAGGAGAGCGCACATGACTCTGTCACAAGTGGTGTGTAGTTGAGTTGGTAATGTACCTACGCGCGAGGAGAGAGGTGTTGGATTTGAATCTCACGTAGAGCAAGCGAGGCCTTGAGGATTTCCTTTATTTTTTTCTTCCGTGGGTGACCTTTAGTCCCGACTCCCAGACCCGGGACTAAAGGTGTGGACCTTTAGTCCCGGAAATTTAGTCCCGGTTGAGAAAACCGGGACTAAAGGGCCTTTCCAACCGGGACTAAAACCCGTTCCTCTAGTAGTGTTAGATTTATATTAGAGCTTGTCTATCTAACACCCGGGTGTTTTAGCACCCGATAACACCTGAATTTTTTCCCCCATAGATATTGTTCATCTTCCTCCTCTCTTCTCTTCCTCCTTGGCACAAATCACAAATCACAAGTAACAAAACACAAATCACAAGTAACAAGTAACAAATCACAAATCATAAATCACAAATCACAAGTAACCATTTTTTTCTATGAAAGGACAGAGACAAATTTGGTGGCGGTGCCGGAGTTGGGGAAGAAGCTCACCGGAGTTGAGGAAGATGCCGGGGATGGCGGTGGCGCGGGGACGGGCGGGCGCAGGCACGGCGGCGCAGGCGCTGCAGCGACGTGGGCGCGGCGGACGTGCGATTCCGCGGCAAAAAAAATCGTGTGCCACCGGGTAATAAAACACCCGGTTGTTGTATAGCATTTCCGTTATATTAAGTGCCTTTGCTACCAGGAGGTAACTGAGGGGGAGGATGACATGGCTTTAGAAAATCACAGAGAAATCTACTAGTGGAGATTAGCTTTTTAAGCATAGAGGATATAAATATATGTTTACTTATTAATCCACCCATTTAAATATATTAAGAAAAGCGTGTTAGGGGCTTATGAGGCATTTATTTTGGCTGTTGAATTGATCAACAAATTAACACTTAATCTATATCATATTCTAGGTGCTTGATTTTTTGTTGTTGTTTATGTAATATGTAATTTTGTCATTGTTTGACTATAGAAAAAAATTATGAATTATATCGTGTGAGTTGTTATTTTTCATTGTATTAGTTGACTAAGTTTTTTTCCTGAAAATTTAGGCACCTGAGATATAAGCAGCGGACATAAATTAAAGCCATTTTCATGTACCTTGAGTCACGCTAGTAGATACTGCAATGGAAAGATATGTGATCCTGCACACAATATAGCGTACAAGCTATTAAAAAACGCGGTACAATTTGGACAAAGCATGTGAACTAACATACCATTAATGCAGCCGTGAGAGTTTACGGTCACGATTTCAATTAGTACTTGACGTGAGAAATTACACTACTATTCATCACTCTCGCTCTGAAACTCACATCATCGCTGCGTGAAAGAAAATTAAACTCACACGTACACATCATCTAAGCTACGTACTCCCTTTTATCGCACTCCACGTCTTTGTCGACTTAATGAAACAGCTCCATGCATCGAGTGATCTATAAATACCAGCTCCCTGCCTCCCATATTTTCTCATCTATCGACGACTTTTTTTTTAAGGGTAAAGCATCGACGACCTCACACTCGCACCGTCGTTGTGCACGCACATCCAACACAAAGGCGATCACGAGAACCATGGCGCCCAAGCTCCCCGCCGTTCTCCTCGCTGCCTGCGCCGTCCTCCTGGCGCTCGCCGCGCCGCTGCTCGCCGGCGACCCCGACATGCTCCAGGACATCTGCGTCGCCGACTACAAATCGCTCCAAGGACGTGAGTCGATCACCCGTACTCGCTCTAATGCATCGGTCATTTCACTTTGTTCATCCTATACATTCCTCCATGTGCATTGGCGTTGCATTACTGATTGGAACGAACGCGTGTTTGTAATAATTGCCCGTTCAGCGCTGCGGGTGAACGGGTTCCCTTGCAAGCGTGAGGCGAACGTGACGGCGGACGACTTCTTCTTCGGCGGGCTGGCCAAGGCCGCCGACGTGTACTCGGGCAACCCGATGGGGTCGGCAGCGACGGCGGCGGACGTGTCGGTGCTCCCGGGGCTCAACACCCTGGGCGTGTCCATGGCGCGCACGGACTTCGCGCCGTCGGGCGGCGTCAGCCCACCGCACGTGCACCCGCGCGCCACGGAGATCCTCTTCGTCGTGGAGGGCATCCTCGAGGTGGGCTTCGTCACCGCGGCGACAAACCGGCTCTTCAGCCGCACCGTCGGCAAGGGAGAGGTGTTCGTGTTCCCCCGCGGCCTCGTGCACTTCCAGCGGAACGTCGGGGAGGCGCCCGCCGTGGCGATCTCGGCGTTCAACAGCCAGCTGCCTGGCACGCAGACGGTCGCCGGGGCGCTGTTCGGCGCTGCGCCCACGGTGCCGACGGACGTGCTGGCGCGGGCGTTACAGATCGACGGCGGAGTGATCGAGAACATCAAGTCCAAGTTTGCGCCCAAGTAGGGCATACACTACACATGTCTCGAATTGCAAATGCGCAAGTGATCGAAAAGAGTGTACGCCTAAAGTGATCAAGTTATTTCAGCGAGATTAATGTGATGCTTTATTTGGTAATTTGATACTTCAATCTGCACACATATCTGCTTTACTTTTTTTTATCATCATGTCTGCTTTACTTGGTACTCTTACTTGCGTACCATGTACTACTCCTGTACTATAGTAAAATCCTTTCATTGCAAACCCTGATATATGGAAAATTACCACTACTGAGACCGTCTCCAATGGTGTTGGCAAACCGCGACGCATCCCCAAAATGCATAGTGAACAATGCTTTTGCGGTAAAAAAAGCCCTCCAACAGAGTACCCAAACACGGGAGGCATTTTGCGTCAGAGGCAACACGGTACCCAAACTTGTGTCCTCTCTCCGTCCCTTTGCGTCTCCTCCACGCGAGCTACTGCTGGTCCGGGACCGCGGCGCCTCCACGACGGCGAGGTGGGACAGTGGCGCCGGCGGGGGAGCATAGCAGTGGTGGGTGGAGGAGAAGCATAGCACGGCGGCGGCGGTGAGGAGCTCGGCTCTGGCCGCGCTCGGCTCAGACAAAGGGTGGCGGCGGGTAGACGCAGCAGTGGGGGCGGGTGGAAGAAGCAGAGCACGACGGCCACCACCACCACCACAGCCGTCGCCCACCACCACCACCACCACCACGCACCACCGCCCCGATCCGGGAGAGGGAGAGCCGGATCTGGGAGAGGGAGGGCCAGATCCGGCCGCCACCGGAAGGGCCGGGGAAGAAGAAGGGGAGGGAGGGCCGGATCTAGCCGGGGAAGAAGAAGAGGAGGGAGGGCTAGATCCGGCCAGGGTGCTCCTCAGCGTGGCCCCGGCGTAGGGCTCCTCGGCTCGGGGCCACGGACGACGCGGCGGGCGGCCATGGCGGCTTCTCCGAGCGCGGCTAGGGCGTGCGGGTGCCTGCTCGCCGGAGCTCTCGGGCGCGGCCTCGCTGGAGCAGCCATGGCAGAAATATCTGAGGCCAGGAGGGAGGGCCAGATCCGGCCGGGGAAGAAGAAGGGGAGGGAGCGCCGGGGAAGAAGAAGAGGAGGGGAGGGGCGCTAGCGGCAGGGAAAGGCAGGGTGCTCGGGGCGGGGTGCTCAAGAGTGGACCGCCGATGGGGCGTTCTGTTGGAGAAGGTGAACTTTTGGGTTGCGATCTTTTTCATGTGTAGGACCCAAATCAAGGAATAGGTATCAACGAATAGGTCTTGGGTCGTCATGGTTGGAGTGTTGGAGGCAGTCTGAGGTACTTCCAAAACCAAGTCAAATTGCCTCGTGGCGAGGTTCAGGCCGCCGGCGCCACGCACGACCCATCCGATGGCTGTCGCCGTCCACCTCCGCCCTCTCACTCGTTCGCCCTCCCTCTCCCCGCAGCAAAGGCTGCGCCGAGCTGGCTCCCCCTCCCGGCGAAACGCGGTGCGCGGAGGAGGGGCAGCCGCGTGCCCCTGCTCCTCTGCTGCGCGTCTTCTTCCCCCGCGCCAGCGTCTCCCTCGCCCTCTGGCGGGGACGACGCCGCGGCGTCGGCCGCGACAAAGTGGGTGGAGTGGATCCCGCGCGCCGCGGCAGGCGCCGGGTCGGCGGCGGGCCTCGAACAGGTGCTCAGGCTCATCTCTGGCGCCGCGGCCACGCCCATCTGCCAGTTCGTCGACAGCCCGCGCACCTTCCTCCATTCCGTCGACCCGCGCGTCAAGCTGGTACGTAGCGTCCCGCTTTCTCCCAGCACGCGTAGTGGATAGACTTTACTATCCTGTAGGGGTGGGCGGGGAGGGTGCATGGGTGGTGTTTGTGGGAATGTCGCCGCGAGTGTGATACGATAAATAGAATGCAAATGTGTCAATCTATCTGTCAGCCCCGAGTTGTTGTACTAAAGATACTGTGATTGGGCGACTGGGATGCAAATCAATGCATGAATTGGAGAGGGAGGGAGGCAAGCAGGCAAACATTCCCAGCTCGCTGTTTTTTTCCTTCTGAGCAACTGTGCAAACGCGCATATTCTCTAGCTGACCATGAGTCTTATAACCATCTATGCTGCTTTGCTATTTTCATGAAAACAGCTTGTGTTTAATTAATGTGTGATTATTAATTGATTCCCTACCTTTGAGTAGCAATGCTGGCAGGATCTAATCATATTTGTTCTGTTATAAATTAGTTGTGTCCTTCCAATATATCTCTTGTGATTAACCGACATGAATTCAAATGACACTCCAAAAATAACATAAGCAAACGTTATTTCTCCAGCTGTTGTGATTTCAGAAACTTTTAAGCTAACAAAAACATTCCACGGAAATAATATTGGGAGATGTACGAGACTTTGAAGAGGTTGTGCTTTTGATAATGCTTTAGTATTTCGAGAATAGCAAAAAAAATTTATGTAACATCTTAGCCAGCAATAGTTCCTTACTGAAAATTATAAATGTTTTGAGAAAAATTCACATTGTTATGTTAGTGCATTTTCTAGCCAAAAGCCACTGCAAGCAGGGTTGGACCCACGGGGTATGGCAGGATATTCCCCGTGGCAGCTCAGCACTCACTCATCATAGTTTAAATGAACAAATTTGCAACTACACTCAAAAGTGGGTTGGTAACCCAGTGGTATGAGTATGATGCACTTTGGTCCCTTAGCTAGGAGGGGGTGCTAGTTCAATTCCTTGTGAGTTGCATTTTAGTTTTTATTTTTCTATTGTTATCCCTTTAGTTTATATTTTCCTATTTTTTATCCCATTCAGGATAGGAGTGCTTGGAAAGCAGCTATTGATGTGCCTGAACCGTGACTACGGGCTCATGTTGGGTTTCAACTCTAGCCTACCCCAACTTGGTTGGGACTAAAAGGCTTTGTTGTTGTTGTTGTTGTTGTTGTTTTATCCCATTCAGAAATTAACTATAGATAGTATACTTCCTCCCAACTAACAACAACATGTTACTAGATCAGTTTTTCATGAACACGCGGGAGAGCTGCGTACCTTTGTATTAAGAGAGAAATACTAGATCAGTTTTTATTTTTCCTATTTTGTTTATCCCTTTAATTTTTATTTTCCTATTTTATCTCCCCTCTAGAAATTAACTTAGATAATATACTTCGCCCGAACTAACAACAACACAGTACTAGCTCAATGGGGCGTGATGAGTGTGCTGAATAATTGTAAGCGTAGGCTACACAAGTAGTATTGTAAGCTTCTTTTATGCAATTGTTTTTTTCTCAAAAACGCAGGGGAGCTACGTATTGTTATAATAAGAAGAAAAAAGGGGAAAGAACCCTATTAGAATAGTGTTTGGATTATTTGTATTGTAATATTTTGAACTATTAGAATAGT
The DNA here is from genome assembly GCA_904845875.1 of Miscanthus lutarioriparius. Taxonomy (NCBI): domain Eukaryota; kingdom Viridiplantae; phylum Streptophyta; class Magnoliopsida; order Poales; family Poaceae; genus Miscanthus; species Miscanthus lutarioriparius. Next base: position 29,943,516 of record CAJGYO010000016.1, on the reverse strand, counting down.
GTTTGAATTATTTGTATTGTAACCTATGCAAATTTCGAACTGGTACTGTTGAATTTAGGACATATGATGTTATATAGTACATGTATACCAAATTGCGGCACAAATTCTACGATTATTTACCATATTGCTAAATGGATTTTACCAAATTGCATGTAAAAGTTTTGGTGCTGCCTACCCTTTGGCAAAATTATAAGTCCGCCACTGCTGCAAGTATTCTTTCTTTACTTTCTGTTTTTCCTTTGTCTTGCCTTTCTTTACCATGTAGCAGGGTTTGCCCTAGCTCTTCCCTAATCGATAAAACCATCCATTATGCTTGTGTAGTTATGAGTCCTTGTATATACTTGATCAAACTGTGTTTTGCACGGTTGTCAGAATCGAGACTCTAAATCAGATCAAAGGCCTTTAAGTAAGATCGGAATAATAGGATCGCAAACATAAATCATAGATTCCTTTGACTAGAATTATAGAATCAGACCCCTTAATCAAGATTGTAAAGTTGTAATATCATATGACAAAATCACGATTTTTAAAACTAGGGTGTTTTGTATGCTATTGCTACCAATATAGAATAAAATGCTTGAATCCCCAAACAAAGCAGTTTTGTAATTTACCTTTTCCATGAATCTATTAGGTTGTTCCTCATATCCTGATGGATGGAATCTTCATTACTTCTTCTTTTTTTTGGCTTGGCTATCTCTGATATGGCCACATCATGCTACCAACTTACCATACCAGTTTTCAGTTTTTCAGCCCCTTTTCTGTATTAACATAATTTGACCAAAGTTCAAAGATGAACTGAATAACCTTGTGGGTGTTGACCTGCTATGATTAAACAATTCATATACTTCTTTCTGTAGGTGTGGCTCTTGGCCCTTGTTGTCCTACCAGCCAGGTCAAATATTTATATGCGGTTTGGTTTGGTAGTATTCCTGTCCCTTCTTTCAATGTGGGTTTTACCAAATCATGTTTGGAAGGTACGATTTTATGTTCTATTAAAATTCATTTGCTGAGAATGTAATTTGTGCTTAGCTAACGAATTGTGGTTTCAATTGTCTTCTATTTGTTTCGAGTTTCTTTATGATGTTGATACATAGCGCATTGATCATAATTTTACATATGTAGTTGCAGCTTATGGTGTTTAGTATGTCCATACGACGTGGTAATACCTTGAGTCTGATGCAGCAAAGCTGTAATGTCTGGCTTTAACTTCACCCTTGGCTGCCCAGTCGTTCTAATGTAGCTGTTAATTTTCCTTCTAGGATTCAGCTAATGTTATTTAGCACTTTGCTCCACGGTTTTTGTTCCCTCGTATATTCAAACTGTTCTTGTGGGATGTGCTTGTTTGTACCTGTAAACAAATTTTTTTTAACGCATACCTCTAAACAAAATCACATTTACTCTGTAGGATCAACTTGGAAGGGTTGCTCGCCTTTCAGGATTCATATTCATCATGCTGGGATTTGGTGCTGATGGTGCACCTTCATTAGTCCAGACGAGAACGCCTCCACCTTCTGTTATAGGCATACCGAACATTCCTTGCTCCACAAGTGGGTATTCTTACACAATCTTGAAACTGGGACCACTGCAATTTACAAGGAAAGGCTGTAAGGAAAATGGACCCTTGGCCTATTTACTTTGGATTTTGGTGTTTGATGACCAACACAATCAAATTGGACTAATGAATTTGCAAGTGTTTATTTTGTAGTTCAATAGAATGCAAGACGTAACTTGGACGAAGGCGACGTGGTGATCCGATGATCAACACTTTAAGAAAGGCCTTAGGAGCACAAGAGAAGACCCAAGAGATCAAGTAAAGTCCAAGCATGAAGATTGAAACCAAGCCGTATGCAAGATCGCGAAGAAACGAGCTCACTGTGGGGACCGGACGCTGGACCGGACGCTGAACAAGCGACCGGACGCTGCGACCGGATGCTGGGTGGAGACTCGGTAGACAGGCGACCGGACGCAAGGATCGGATGCTGGCGGCAACCGACCGGACGCAGGAACGCAGCGTCCGATCGATTACAGTAAGGTTCCAGAGCGGCAAATCTGCGACCGGACGCGTCCGGTGGCAGGCGATCGGACGCTGGCTAGCGTTCGATCAGTACATTGCCGGCTCAACGGTCGGGACGACCGGACGCGTCCGGTCAGGATGATTCAGCGTCCGGTCAGTAGCAGTTTTGCGGGAGTTCGACCCCAACGGCTACTTTCTCAGTGGGGCTTATAAATACAACCCCCAACTGGCCATTTGAGTAGAGTGGAGCTGATGAAACATATCTAGGGTGTTGATACACCACTTTAGTGATCACCACTTGCATAGTGCTTAGTGTTTCATCAGGTGATTAGCGTAGGTGCTTTGCGAAGTGCTTAGGTTGATTAGACCATCGCTTATGCGCTTGCTCTAGGTATATGCCTAGTGTTTAGTGAGGTTTGCATACCTCTTACCACCCCATGCTTGCGAGCACAAGAGTTGTACATCGGAGGGGCTTGAAGTCTTGCGAGATCGCACCAACCGCGTTTGTGGTGCGGCCGTCACCGTGTATCGAAGGGAACAAGGCCCGTGGCGTTTCGGTCGAAAGCTTGATAGTGAAGACGGCGGGGAGCATCCGGGAGAGGCTTGTCGGAAGGCACGTCGGAGACCCACTTGCGCGTGGGGAAGGCCCGAGGCTATCCACGGAGTTACCCGACCGGAAGCTTGGCCCTTGCGAGGGATTCCTTGCGAGGAGCTTCAACGAGGACTAGGGGGAAGCTTGCGCGCTTCTCGATACCTCGGTAAAAATACCAGAGTCGTCGATGGGAGTTTGCATATCTCTACCTTGCTCTTTAAGCTTCCGCATTTACATTGATCATATTATTATCATCTACGGTAGAGATAGCAACACACTAGCAAAACCGTAGTTGCACATCTAGATAGATTATCTTTTGCATAGGTTTTGTTAGAAGTAGAAAAAGAGGCCATAGTCTAGAGTTAGATTTTTAAGTTGCCTAATTCACCCCCCCTTCTTAGGCATACACGGTCTCTTCAATTGGTATCAGAGCCGGTTGGCTCATATTTGGACCTTTGGCTTAACCGTCGTTGAGCCGACGCTGCTTAGAGTGGTTGGGATGGATACCGCTAGGCCTCCACAATTTGACGGCACTAACTTCCTCTATTATAAGGCTAGAATGGCTTGCCATCTTGAGGCGGTTGATTTGGGTCTTTGGAGAGTCACTCGTGACGGGATGAAACTCATCAAGAATCTCGAAAAACCCACAAAGAGTGATGAAAAAGAAATGCATTTCAATGCTAGAGCTAAAAATTGCTTGTTTGAATCATTTAGCATGGATGTGTTTAACCAAGTGTTCACTTTAAATATGGCACATGAAATTTGGTTAAAACTCCAAGAGCTCTATGACGGCACAAGTAATGTCCATGAGCAAAAATATTGTCTAGCTAAACAAAATTATGATTCCTTTAAAATGAATGATGATGAGCTTGTTCGTGATATGTATTCTCGTTTGAATCTAATTATCAATGAGCTCCATTCAATAGGATTATGAAAGCTAGATGATGCAGACATCGTGAGGAAGATCATCTCCGTGCTTCCACAAAAAAAATATGCAAGCATCATCACCATCCTTCACAACATGGAGGACTTGAGCAACATGACCCCGGGCATAGTCATTGACAAGTTAGTGGCATTTGAAATGTCACGTAAGATGGGTCAAGAAGAAGCTTCTTCATCAAGCAAAGGAAAAGCTCTCGCATGTAGCGAGAAAAAGAAGATGAAGGGGAAGAAAGTTGAGTCAAGCTCAAGCTCAAGCTCCTCAAGTGAAGATGAGGAGGATGATGATGATGAAGATTCAAGTGATGATGATAAATCTTTCTCCTTCACCTCCGACTTTGATGAAGAATCAATCAAACTTATCAACAAGGTGGAGAAGATGATCCAAAGGCTAAATGTCAAGGGTGTGCCCATCTAAATTCAAGATTTCATTTTCACAAATCAAAGAAACGAGCAAAGAAAGAGAGGATGCTATGGATGCGGCGAGTTGGGACACTTTGTGGAAGTTTGTCCAAACAAGCCCACACCCAAGACAAAGAAGAAGGCATGCAAGAACTAAGCCCTCACCTTAATAAGATCATGGGATGATTCTTCAAGTGAAGAACACCATCACAAGAGGCGAGGCCGCAAGCACTCATCATCAAAATCTTCACGTGTGTGCCTTATGGCACGAGGTAATGAAAGCTCATCCTCTAGTGAGAGTGATAGTGATGATAATATGCCTTCTTATGATGCAATTGTGCAACAAAATCTTAAATATGCTAAAGTTTGCAGTAGTCAACAAAAGAAGCTCAAAAATTTAAAAGAAGAGCTAGGTAGTTCACAAGAAGCATACAAGAATTTGCTTGAATAATATGAAAACTTTGTAAATCTCAATGTTGAACTATCCAATAAAATTGAGCAACTTGAGGCTAGTGCAACAACAAATGAATGCACAATTAATGATAAGCAACTTGCAAAGAAAAATGAAAAATTAAAAGAAAAATTAGCTATTTCACAAAATGACTATCAAAGTTTGCTTGCTAAAATGGAAATCATGTGCAAACATTATGATGAGCTAACTAATAAAGTTGCTAATCTTGAGGCTATCAATTTAACCTCCACCAAGACATCTAAAAGAAATGAAATAATTAAAAAGGATACCTCTACTTCTTGCAATAATTTATGTTTAGACTCACCTTTGTGCAACCAAGCTTGTGTTGAGAAAGTGATTGTAGATACATGCACACAAGAGATTGCAAAGGAGAATGAGCAACTCAAGTAAGAAGTACGTCTCACCAAGGACTTGACTCAAGTGAAAGGCAAGGCAAAGCAAACCCAACTTCACCAAGATAACACCGTCAAGGGAGTGAAGAAGCCTGATGAAGAACAAACCGTGGTTTGTTACGTATGCCACAAGGAAGGCCACAAGTCCTATGTGTGCAAGGTGAAGAATGGAGGAGGAGCAAAGAAGAAGGAGAAAAAGAAAATAAGCAAGTTCTCCAACACTTACACCAACAAGGTGGACAAAAAGACCTCTACACCATATCTTTTGAAGAAGAAGAAAAATGACAAGGTGGTGGTAATCAAGGTGAACAAGCAAGCAAACAATAGGGTCAAACGCTTTTTGGTGCCAAAGGAAATCATTTCCAATATGAAAAGCACCAAGAAGGTTTGGATCCCAAAAGGGAAGTAAGAAGTCCGTCAGACAACGGGGAATTAGGAGACTTGACAAAGTATGGGTGCATTTCATGGGGTGCATCATGATGGACAAAGTTATTGCCAAGTGGGTTAGTGAATATTATGGACCCAAATTTCCCTTCCCATGTTCGGTAACTAGATGTTATTGCTTTTAATTAGTATTTTCTTCAAATAGTATTGCTTTCAATTGATATTATTTTTCAATTGGTATCTTTTTAAGTATCTAGTTACTTCTAATGCCTATGTTTGTATTTGCATTCTTAAATCTGTTGTCATGCATACAATAGGTATATCTTATGGTAGGATTACTCGGTTTCATTTTTAACTCTTGGAGCAAACCTACATGGTTTAAAATTGTCTAGGAGCAAGGCATATAGCTTGTCTTACAATTGTTCATCTAATATGTGCCAAAGTCTAAATTATAGATAATTTCTCCCAAATATTATCTCTCAAGAGGTATTTTGATTCGAAAATCAAATGTGCATGAGTACTTCAAGTATTCCACGCTTGCATGCATAAATTAAGGGGGAGGATCATCTACAAGATGGATGCTTTGAGACTAACCACTTTACAAGCTTATCATGTAGTAGTCTCATTGCAAGGAAAATGGAGTCCCCGGAGATAACCATCATTCTTCATTTGGTATCATCATGTTGACTTCATTTAGATATTTATATGCTTTCTCCATGCATTATATAGATTAAACTCTTTCGTGCAACAATTTGCCAATTACGCATATGCTTTGCCTTCCATCATATGTATGCATATATTTAGGGGGAGCTTAGTCTATATAATGTGAGAGTCAAATTTTGTGATCTATTCTATTCTACATACAAAGGATCACAAAGTTTGACCCTCCTTTGTGCTACTAATGTCTTCCTTTTCGGTGTTTGATGTCAAAGGGGGAGAATTTGGAGGACCAAAGGCAAGCATTTATTTGGTGTCTATAAATGGAAATAGTCCAAGAAAGGGAGGATAGTGGGTTATGGATTAGTCTAAGTAATGGGGAGAATTAATAAAGAACATGGCCTAAATCCATAATACCACATGGGGACATTTGCAAGGGCAAGTTAAGCTTTAAATAGTTTTTCAATTGGTCCTACAAGTTGTTTCTTCAATTGGTATCAATTGGTGTCTTTTTAGTATCATATAACCTTGCCCTTTTGCATTGCATCTTAGCAAGTAGATAGTTTTTAAATTTCATATTCTTATTATTTGCTTGCTTTGGTCGTGTTGTCATCAATCACCAAAAATGGGGAGATTGTAAGAAAAATGGACCCTTGGCCCATTTATTTTGGATTTTGGTGTTTGATGACCAACACAATCAAATTGGACTAATGAATTTGCAAAGTGTTTATTTTGTAGTTCAATAGGATGCAAGACGTGACTTGGACGAAGGCAATATGGTGATCCGATGATCAACACTTTAAGAAAGACCTTAGGAGCACAAGAGAAGACCCAAGAGATCAAGTAAAGTCCAAGCATGAAGATTGGAACCAAGCCGTATGCAAGATCGCGAAGAAACGAGTTCACTGTGGGGACCGAACGCTGGATCGACGCTGCAACCGGATGCTGGGTGGAGACTCGGTAGACAGGCGACCGGACGCAAGGACCGGACGCTGGCGGCAACCGACCGGATGTAGGAACGCAGCGTCCGATCGATTACAGTAAGGTTCTAGAGTGGCAAATCTGCGACCGGACGCGTCCGGTGGCAGGCGACCGGACGCTGGCTAGCGTCCGATCAGTACATTGCCGTCTCAACGGTCGGGACGACCGGACGCGTCCGGTCAGGACGATTCAGCGTCCGGTTAGTAGCAGTTTTGCGGGAGTTCGACCCCAACGGCTACTTTCTCAGTGGGGCTTATAAATACAACCCCCAACCGGCCATTTGAGTAGAGTGGAGCTGAGGAAACATATCTAGGGTGTTGATACACCACTTTTGTGATCTCCACTTGCATAGTGCTTAGTGTTTCATCAGGTGATTAGCGTAGGTGCTTTGCGAAGTGCTTAGGTTGATTAGACCACCGCTTATGCGCTTGCTCTAGGTATATGCCTAGTGTTTAGTGAGGTTTGCATACCTCTTACCACCCCATGCTTGCGAGCACAAGAGTTGTACATCGGAGGGGCTTGAAGTCTTGCGAGATCGCACCAACCGCATTTGTGGTGTGGCCGCTACCGTGTACCGAAGGGAACAAGGCCCGCGACGTTTTGGCCGAAAGCTTGATAGTGAAGACGGCGGGGAGCATCCGGGAGAGGCTTGCCGGAAGGCACGTCGGAGACCCACTTGCGCGTGGGGAAGGCCCGAGGCTATCCACGGAGTTACCCGACCAGGAGCTTGTCCCTTGCGAGGGATTCCTTGCGAGGGGCTCCAACGAGGACTAGGGGGAAGCTTGCGCGCTTCTCGATATCTCAGTAAAAATATCGGAGTCGTCGACGGGAGTTTGCATATCTCTACCTTGCTCTTTAAGCTTCCGCATTTACATTGATCATATTATTATAATCTGTGGTAGAGATAGCAACACACTAGCAAAACCGTAGTTGCACATCTTGATAGATTATCTTTTGCATAGGTTTTGCTAGTAGTAGAAAAAGAGGCCATAGTCTAGAGTTAGATTTTTAAGTTGCCTAATTCACCCCCCTCCCTCTTAGGCGTCCACGGTCCCTTCAAAGGCCTATCAGTAGCAAGTACTTCAGCAAGCCTCTCCTTTGCAGTATGTCCTCACTTAACTTACAAGTATTTAGGCTAACTCTTTGCTTAATCCTTCATTATCTTACACTTTTTTATGCCTTCTGTTTACATGCAACAAACCACACCTGATGGAGAGCATGTTGTTTGTCATTCCTTTTAGATATTAAGACTTTAAGAGTGACTTGGTTTGCATATGAAACTATCTAATATGGACTCCCAAATTTGTTGTTTGTATGCAGATATTCCAAAGTGCAAGTCTCTGCTTGACAACGACGACTCCCGAGCAGCTTGCTTCTGCTTTGTGGTGGTTTATGATTCCACTGAAGCATATTGGTGTGCCAGTACCGGAGGTAATACTTACACTACTACTCTCATTGAGGTTTATCAATTTAGTATTTGATGATGTAAGGAAAATGGACCCTAGGAGGTAATACTTACACTACTACTCTCATTGAGGTTTATCAATTTAGTATTTGATGATGTAAGGAAAATGGACCCTAGGTCCATTTACTTTGGATTTGGTGTTTGATGACCAATACAACTAAATTGGACTAACGAATTTGCAAGTAATTATTTTGTAGTTCAATAGGGTGCAAGACGTGATTTGGACGAAGGCGACATGATGATCCCATGATCAACACCATAAGCAAGACCCTAGAAGCACAAGAGAAGACCCAAGATACCAAGCATAGTCTAAGCATGAAGATAGGAACCAAGCCGGACGCAAGATCACGAAGAAACGAGCTCGGCAGAGGTGACCGGACGTGGCTCTTATAGGGACCGGATGCGTCCGATCAGTTGCTCGGCAACAACAGGCGTCAGCAGCTGTGACCGAACGCAGAGCGAAGCAGTGACCGGACGCACCGATGACACTGTTCTTCGTCACGGCAATGTTTTCAGCGTGACCGGACGCAGCGGCACTAGACGACCGGACGCACAAAGTACAGCGTTCGATCGAGTCCAGAGCGATGCCAGCGCGACCGGACGCGTCCGATCGATGATGACCGGACTCGGCCCAGAGTCCGATCAACGCGCGCGCTCTAATGGTACGCGTCCGGTCGAGACGAAAGCAGCGTCTGGTCAGTAACAGGAAGTTGGATTTCGTCTCCAACGGCTACTTTCTCCATGGGGCTTATAAATGGACCCCCCAACCGACCATTTGAGATGTGAAGAGTTGACGAAACATACCAATGCTGTTGATACACCATTTTAGTTATCTCCACTTGTATAGTGCTTAGTGATTCATTAGGTGATTAGCGTAGGTGCTTTGCGAAGTGCTTAGGTTGATTAGACCACTGCTTATGCGCTTGCTCTAGGTTTAGGCCTAGTGTTTAGTGAGGTTTGCTCACCTTTTTCACTCGGTGCTTTGTTGTACATCGGAGGAGCTTGTAGTCTTGCGAGATCACACCAACCGTGTTTGTGATGTGGTCGCCACCTTGTACCAAAGGGAACAAGGCCTACGGCGGTTCGGCCGGAAGCTTGATAGTGAAGACTGCGGGGAGCATCCGGGAGAGGCTTGTTGGAAGGCACATCGGAGACCCACTTGCGCGTGGGGAAGGTCCGAGGCTATCTATGGAGTTACCCGACCAGGAGCTTGGCCCTTACGCGGGATTCCTTGCGAGGGGCTCCAACGAGAACTAGGAGGAATCTTGCGCGTTTCTCGATGCCTCGATAAAAATATCGGAGTCGTTGACGGAAGTTTACATATCTCTACCTTACTCTTTAGCTTCCACATTTACATTGCAATCTTGGTGTGTGCTTTACGTTCCTAGCGTAGTGATAGGCTAGTTGATAGGATTGGAACTTAGGTTGCATAACTGCTTTTGCGGTAGACATAGTGAAAGTGCATCTAGCCCTTTAGTGGGTTTTGGATGATTGAATGACAACGTGATTAAATGTCTAACCCGTTTGCTAAGTGTGGACAGGTGATAGGTTATCTCACAGGTACTTAATGAAAGCCAAAATGATGTGTTGTTGTATAAACAATCTAGTTCAAGCACAAGACAACAATGCAAATGGAATTGATGCAAATGCTTGTTTATTGTGGGATTTCCATGTACTATATAAAAGCAAGCTTGTGAGAATTAATTAATGAGACATAAGGGTTTGCATATGGAATGGTCTCATATTTGAAGCTTGCTAAAATTGAAATGAAAAAGATAACAATACATGAATGAATGATTCAACATAAGATGTGACTTGATGGCTTGAGATGGTGAAGATGGTAAGGAAAGGCTTCAAGGTACTAAGCAAGGGTGAAGGGCAAGCGACGGCTTGACAGCCGAAAAACCTAGCTAGGGTGAAGAAGGAAGTACTTGCATTTAGTTGATGTACTAATCAAGCTATGATGGCCACGTTTATGTAAAGAATCAAATCACTATTGGAGTGTTTGATAGAAGTGACTTGATACATTTGGGATTATTCAAATATGATGAATGGAATCTAAGTCACGTGCTCAAGATGGCTATGCTCTAGTAAAAAAGATCAATATCAACATGTTGGCACCCTCACTTGATGAAGATTGGAATACACGACTTTGGTTCAAAAAGAGCAAATTAAAAGGTTTAAATCCGTTATACTTTTAAATTTGAGTAAATAGGAATGTCGTACTATTAAGAGGGATGCATCATGTTGATAGATAATGTTTGATAAGTGCTCAAGCCAACCCATGTGAGATTTGGGTGTTTGAGAGACAAAAGAGCTAACTGACTTGTTGCTGGTCTGGCCATACCGGACGTGCATACCGGACGTGTTCGGTATTTGCCTAGTAACTGTAAAAGTGTTGTTCTCGGGTTGGTTCGTCGGGAGTTCCGATGGTTGGAAGTTCCAGCAATGGTCGGGAGTTCCGATGACTTGTAATTTAAATAATTTGGAGTGTTCACTGTGGTGGTCATACCGGACGGTTAGGCGTCGCCGGAGAGCACCCGAGAGATTGTGGTGTGCCTCGGAAAGTTTGTAACGGTCGATTCCGCCGCCTCGGAATCAATTAGTGGAAGGAGGAAAAGGAGTTGGAAAAGACTCCGGCTAGAGTGACCTTCGTGGTATCCTCTAGGGCTGACCTTCGCTGGGTCGCCCGCAGCCCCCTCAATGGAGAGTAGGACTCAAACGAGTCCGAACTTCGGTAAAACAAATATCGTGTCTCAATTCGCATTTTATTTGATATTTGTGTTGCTCCAGCTCTTGTGCAGGTTCTCTATCTATACTGATATCTCTAATAGGTACTTGTAGTTTGGTTTGAAGATAGAAATCGAAAGGAGCAAGTTCGGGGCTGATCTGCAGAAACTGTGCAAATCGGACACGTCCGATATTCATACCGGGCACGTCCGGTATTAGAGCTATGTGCTGAAAATATTTATTCACAGTTCTAACTTTGTGTTGTAGGGTTGTACCTTCTAGATACATTCTTTATACCTCGTATACTCTGTGACGAACTTGTGAGGGGTGGTACTACTTTTTATTTGGAGTTTTATATTTTAGAAACTCCCCTTACTAATCGTTTCCGCATTTAAAGGTGTTAATTTTCAGAAACGCCTATTCACCCTCCCTCTAGGCGGTATTCTAGGTCCTTTCAATTGGTATCAGAGCAATGTTCTCACCTAAAGCTTCACCGCCGTGAGAAAAGGATGACGACGCCTATCGAGTTGGAGCCGGTGCTTCTCCAAAATGATAGTTCAAACTTTCTACCTTGGTCAATACATGTACTCAATGCTTTTAGAGACATTAGTCCTCTTGTTGAGCATATTATGGATGCAAGCATATCTCTTTCTATAGTTGATTAGAGCAACTACAAAAATTTGTCAAAAGAGGAAGAGATATGCGTGCAACTCAATGCTCAAGCTATTAATATTATTTTGAGTACATTGAGTGTAGAGGTTCAAGATGAGGCAATCTTCAATGGATAACCACCTCTGGAGAGTGCTCATCTCATTTGGACTAGACTTTTTGATTTATATGGAAAATTTAAATGTGATGATGCACTTGAGATCGAGTCAATGGAAAGTATGTCCATTGTGTCATCATACAGCAAAGAAGCCTCACAAGACCTCAAGAGCGCCGAGCTGGAGCAAGAAGTGCAAGCAGCGCATGACCTGCTGTCTGCCTGCACATACCGGACCTGTCCGGTACGCCTACCGGACGTGTCCGGTATGGCCGAGGCAGCAGACCAGCAAGCAGCTGTTTGCAACAATGCTCAAGCCCGGTGGCGACCAAGTGATGAGTCAACCTCAGTATCTCATAATACTCATCACTTGTGTCTCATGGCCTAGAAAAGCAAGAAAAAGAGTAACAAGAAAGATCAAGAAAAGGAGAAAGCACAAGTAGATGATCAAGATGAGAGTGATGCTGAAGTTGAAAACAACTACAACCTTGATCATCTCAACCGCAAAGACAAGTTCATCATCATGAAGATAGTTGAAAAGAATGATGAGCTTGAAGAAGAGATTGAGAAGCAAGAGCAATCACTTCAAAAGCAAGAATTGTTTCTCATCTCCAAGATGGAAGAACTAAAGGCTCTAAGTGAAAGGTATGAAAAATTGTCAATTGAGCATGCTATAGTTACTAACTCCTCTTCTAGTGTTCACAACTAGAGAAGGAAAACTTTGAGCTCAAGGTAAGGCTAGATGAACTATCCAGCAAGTATAATGTGCTACAAGCAAACTATGTTCATCTAAAGTGCTCTCATGAGGAAGTAGTAGAATCAAGCATTATGCTTGAGGTGGCTCATGAGGTTATGGTCACATCGGTAAAATTTTCTCAACCTCTCACACATTCACTCACTAGTACACCATCTCAATTAAATATTTCTTGTACTAATGAATGTGCTCCTCAAGCAAGCCAATCTTCGATTGAGCTAAATCTTATAGAAAACATAGAGCTCAAATAAGAAGTGAAAAGATTAAATAAAGATGTGATTCGGTTGAAGGGTGAGGAGAAAGCACAACCTTCTCACGATAACCGTGATTACATGGTGAAGAAGCTTGAGAAGGGTTCAAACCTTGCTTCTTTCAAAACTCAACAAAGGAATCACATCTCAAGTAAGGCCAACACAACCAAGAGCAAGAAACATAGAAAAAGAATGTGCTATGGTTGTGGATTATATGGACATGAGTGGGCTATGTGTCCACACAAGAGTTGGGCCGACAAGGTTGAAGCCGCCACTCAAAAGGCTTCAATCAAGGAGGCCAAGCAAGTGAAGAGTGATGGACAAAGCGCTTGTCTCATGAGCAAGAAATTGGGACACCCTACTAAGAAATGCCCAATATATCAAGAGTTAAGAAAGGTAGCCCAAGTTGCAACAAGAAGATGCTATGGATGCAATGAGATAGGCCACAAGATTGATAGATGTCCATACAAGCAAAACAAGCATAAAGCAAACAAAGGCCGCATATGCTATGCTTGTAAGAGAAAGGGGCATTTAAGCTATGAATGCCCAAATGGTAACGCTCCTAAGCCGAACACATTTATTTATAATGATATGCTTAGGAAGACCACAAATGGAGTTAACACTAGCAAGGTGATGAGTTCATCATAAACTAGTGCTAAAGCCATTTGGGTGTCTAAGCACTTGTTGACTAACCCAAAAGGACCCAACAAGAGTTGGGTACCAAAGTGTGCTTAGGTTAATAATGTAGGTACTTGGTGATGAGATGAATGTTTCGGGGTAGTTGAGCAAGCAATTTGACAATATTCACTCAATCTATCAACCAATTCTTATCATAATTCCTTATATGGTTGACCCGAAGATAAGTTAATGAATATATCATGTATTACCTTATAAGATAGCCACTTTGTTTACTTTATGCTCAATAACTCACAAATAGGCATGTTTGTGAAATATTAAAAGTGGCTAATTATCTTTACTTGATAGTTATCATGTTTGCCATATGATGTTTTTAATAATTCTCTAATAGAGCAATTTATTTGTTGAGATGCAAGTATCAAATAAATAATAGAGATAAATGAAGAATCGCAAGCAGTGGATTAATTGGTTCTGTCCTGTACCTATCGGACGTGTCCGGTATGGCCAGGGACAGAAACTAAGTGTTCTGTTCTGTGTATTCCGGACATGTTCGGTATACAACCGGACGTGTCCGGTATTATAGGAACTAAAACACTAATTGTATTGCAACTGAGTATTTGATCCATACATTCTCATATATTCTTAACTTACTCAGAAGCTTGTGATTTATTAAATCTAAGTGGATTGTGAGCATCTCCCGAACTCAATTTTAAATATGGCAATTTTATTTGATTTATGGTCAAAATAGAAAATTGGCTCCCGATTTTTTAATAGAATAAAAGTGCTTGTTGAAAGTTATTCAAATTACTTGAAGCACTTATTTAGGGGGAGCTAAAATTCTATTTTTGCACCATTGTGGACTAACAAATTTATCTAGCACTCTTTGTAGTCCTTCGGATGAAAAATGAATTCGTATCTAGCATGTTTATTTGGCAATCAAGGTCAACATAAAGATCATCATGCTATGTATCTTCTTAGTGGTATTATTGTGGGCTTAAGGCAAAGGTATGTTTATATATATATGCATTATAAGTGCATCTAAGGCCCTTTATATGTTAGAATGAGCATTTGTGTGACATAGGAGAGATGTTTTTCAAAAACCCCTAACTAGCATGAGTAGGAAGTGTGAATTTGAAAAACTATTTGAATCTTGGTCTTTGTGACCTAGCCTTGTTATGTGATGATTATAGCTCTCCTTAATTGTTTGATCGGCTAATCACACATGACATGGCTCTCTTAAGTCCACAATCTACTTTGTCTCACTTTATCTCTCTCAAGCAAGCAAATTATTGATTATGCCATATATTTGGAAAAGAGAAAATCAATTGATGGCATTGGATAAGAAAAGTGATAGTACTCGGTTTGGATCAAGATCATATACCTTTTTGGACTGAGAAACAACAGAGAAAGAGGATTGGAAGAGAGAAATCACCATTTAGAATAATTTGAGCCAGCCCGCGTATACCGGACGTGTCCGGTATGCTACCGGACGTGTCCGGTATGAGCGGGACTATAAAAACCGAGCATACCCCTTCGGCCCAGACAAGTTTGTCTCGTTCCAACCAACCCAGCCATCGTCTTCTTCCTCACCTAGGGTGACCGAGGATTTCACCAACAAAAGAGAGAGAGGGAGATCGCATTGGAGAAGGCTTGCATCAAGATTGAAGGCCCGAGGATCTGATTTCACATCGCCTTCTCATCTCTTCTCTAAAGATACCCTAATCGCGGACCTCGTCCGATCTACATGGTCAATGCATAATTTTGAAATTCCTCCGGTCAATATGCTGCATTGGTGATATAGAAGCTATGCCCAAAGTTTGGAATTGATCCGTGATGGTTTGAACCCAGGAACCATGTTTAGGGTTGCTGGGCGCCCATATCGGACATGTCCGGTATGCTACCGGACGTGTTCGGTATGGCCCAGCAGAGCAGGCTCTCTGCTTTCCTTTGATTCAATCCTATCCTAGAATTGTTTGTTAGACTTGGCTTCTTTTGTATCTACGTTTTGCAAACCTATTGACAGTTGTGTGTCAAAGATGGATGTAAAACCATGAATCAAAAATTCTACGTCTAAATTGCAATTCGAGATTAAATTTTGGGAATGTATTTGAAATTTCTTGAAAATCTTTGATACAGGACAGCAGTCATGAGTGGACGACAGGAGCCTAGGTCCAAGCACATGCATGATCCAGCATTAGAAAAGTATAAGAAGGCAAGACAAGAGATGCATCCTGGATTCCAGCCGAGCAGCAGGAGGCCTACCAGAGCTACCTCTAGTGCTGCACCTCAATATGCAGAGGGGTCAGGGAGCTCTTCTTCTGACACTGACACTGATGAATTCAGAGTGGAGTCCAGAGAAGAAAGAAAGAGGAAGAGCACCCATAGAGGATCAGATGGTAACAACTCAGATGAGGTGCAGGAGATTGAGGAGGAGCCAGTTCCTCCAGTTCAGCACCAGCCTGGTCAGGGGATGCATTATGGTCTCCTTGAGACACATCTGCCCAATGTGCCCTCCTATGTTTCCAGGGTTGACTTCAGGGGAAAGGGTATGACCAGGAAAGCTAGAGATGAGCGAAGGGTTGATCCGAGAGGCTTACCTAAGGTTCAATATGATCACCGCTTCTAGACAACTTTTCACTTGGACTTCTACTCCAGTGTGATTCTCACCAGGAACCCAGTGATTGCCAGGTCGCAGTGGATTGACTGGTAGTACATTATAGAGTTACAGAAGGCCTTAGTTGATCATGCTATTACCATCTACCAGCGGACAGGACTTTATGAGATCATGAAGTTCCAGCATGACTGGAACATAGAGGTAGTAGCTCAGTTCTATGCTACTATGTTCGTTATGGAGGATGAGAGGCGGATGCACTGGATGCTTGAGGGCCAGTGGTACAGTGTGGACTATGATGTGTTTGCCGCTCACCTTGGCTTTTCAGAGGATGACCTACAGAGGGACAGGATCCACATCGAGCAGGTGTTACCTCCTGAGCAGCTTGCCTATATGTATCCACCAGGAGGTGAGAGGGGAGCAGTGGGGAAGGTTTAGGGTCTTCACCCTACTTATAGATACCTGGACAGGATGTTTAGGAAGACTATTGACTGCAAGGGTGGAGACAAGGGCAACATTGCAGATTACTCCAGAAACCTGCTCCACAGGATGGCACCTGATGCTCGTCCCTTCAGCGTGTTTGACTTCATATGGTCAGAGATCAGGAGTGTGGGAGAGAGGCCCCTCAAGGGCTGTGGATTTGCTCCCTATATCATGTATATGATTGAGCAGGTGACAGGGCACACATTCGAGTATGACAAGACTCACAAGGCCCTGAAGATTGTTGCAGATCTGCCTGAGATAGGGTTACCTCTAGCAGGACCAGGAGGAGCAGCAGCAGCACCAGAGGCAGATGCACCTGGGAGTGGTGCACCAGCAGGAGCTTCACCTTCACCATGTGCTCCTTCACGTTCTATTTCACGCAGTGGCAGTCCTCCCTCGCCTATCCGCAGGCTTTTTAGCTCCATATTTGGGATGTGCAGAGACATCCAGACCAGGCAGCAGAAGGAGAGGGAGGCCAGGAGGAAGGATACCGGGACCTTGAAGCAAATTGCTTCTAGGCTTGAGCTTGATCCTCCTAGATCTCCTCTATCAGATGAGGCAGCTAGTGAGCCTAAGACTGAGGAGCAGCAGCAGGCCAGATATGATAGAGAGTATGTTGAGTTCATTCAGTGACAGCAGCAGCAGCAGGCACCATAGCACCCGGACACTCTACCACTACAGGCTCGTATGCCTACTCACTCTCAGTCACGTCCCAGCACTGCAGACGACTATGCTTCAGACTGGTGGAGTGACCTCACAGGTGGTGGCGGCTACTACGGGTCTAGTGGCTATGACCCGTCTGGCGCAGGTGGTTCTCGTCCAGCTGGTGTTATACGTTCAGATGACGAAGATGCTGAGAGAGATGATGATGATGATGCTGAGTGATGCCAGAGATCAGATACAGCTTGCAGCCCCTTTTATCCTTAGTTTGTCATTGTTGGACCTTTGTGGTGATAGATGACAAAAGGGGAGAGAGACTGATTAAAGCTTCAGGATATTTGTTTCATTTGACTTATCTTTCTTTGTACCTGATGATATGTACTGCAGGCTGTAGTTTTTGTTTTTGAGCTTCATTGATATATCTTAGATTTGAGATAGATTGTATCTTGTGAGAGATGAGACTCACTTATGCTTTATCCATGTATCTCTTGAGACATGATCTTAATATAAATTTTAGTGGTTTTACGGACTTGAGAAAATGTGTAATGAGTGCTATGTGTGACATACATGTGTTGTATTTATTTTCATAAGGACTATGCATGCTAGAATGAAAATATTTGATGTGATACCTTTATATTTATTCTTGTGTGATATATCTTGTCATATGCATCACAATTTTACTTTGTCACACACACATGCACCCCATGGATGCAATGATTTAGGGGGAGTCTCCTATATGTTTTAGCATGTGCAATTGACATTTGAGGTCATTTTATGAATTCTAATCATAAGCACATATTAAGGGGGAGCCTCTCATAAATCATTGAACCCAAAAGCTTAAATGTTTATATTCTTTTGTAAGCTTTAATCAAGTTGTCATCAATCACCAAAAATGGGAGATTGAAAGTGCATCTAGCCCTTTAGTGGGTTTTGGATGATTCAATGACAACGTGATTAAAGGTCTAACCCGTTTGCTAAGTGTAGACAGGTGATAGGTTATCTCACAGGTACTTAATGAAAGCCAAAATGATGTGTTGTTGTATAAACAATCTAGTTCAAGCACAAGACAACAATGCAAATGGAATTCATGCAAAGGCTTTTTTATTGTGGGATTTCCATGTACTATGTAAAAACAAGCTTGTGAGAATTAATTAATGAGACATAAGGGTTTGCATATGGAATGGTCTCATATTTGAAGCTTGCTAAAATTGAAATGAAAAAGATAACAATACATGAATGAATGATTCAACACAAGATGTGACTTGATGGCTTGAGATGGTGAAGATAGCAAGGAAAGGCTTCGAGGTACTAAGCAAGGGTGAAGGGCAAGCGATGGTTTGACAGCCGAAGAACCTAGCTAGGGTGAAGAAGAAAGTACTTGCATTTAGTTGATGTACTAATCAAGCTATGATGGCCATGTTTATGTAAATGATCAAATCACTATTGGAGTGTTTGATGGAAGTGACTTGATACATTTGGGATTATTCAAATATGATGAATGGAATCAAGTCACGTGCTCAAGATGGCTATGCTCTAGTGAAAAAGATCAATATCAACATGTTGGCACCCTCACTTGATGAAGATTGGAATACACGGCTTTGGTTCAAAAAGAGCAACTCAAAAGGTTTAAATCCGTTATACTTTTAAATTTGAGTAAATAGGAATGCCGTACTATTAAGAGAGATGCATCATGTTGATAGATAATGTTCGATAAGTGCTCAAGCCAACCCATGTGAGATTTGAGTGTTTGAGAGACAAAAGAGCTATGCATACCGGACGTGTCCGGTATTTGCCCAGTAACTGTAAAAGTGTTGTTCTCGGGTTGGTTCGTCGAGAGTTCCGACGGTCGGAAGTTCCGGCAATGGTCGGGAGTTTCGACGACTCGCAATTTAAATAATTTGGAGTGTTCACTGTGGTGGTCCGGTATGCACGACCAGAGACTAACGGCTAGTTTTCAAAGCCTTGAGGGTCGGGGGTTTCGACGTGAGTCGGGAGTTCCGACGGTCGGAAGTTCCGGCATGTGTCGGGAGTTCCGACACCTCAAATTCTTAACTCGGTTGCAATGGTTTTCAAATATACTGAGGGTCGGGAGTTCCGACTTTCGGAAGTTCTGACATTCATCGGGAGTTCCGACGCCTCACAAATTCACTGTAACTTAGTTATCGTTGGTGTAGTGTAAGTCATACCGGACGTGTCCGGTATTGCAACGGCTATAAAACGGCTAGTTTTTCCAAGGGGCTATAAATACCCCCAAGCCTCCACCTTTGGAGGCTGCTGATTCTGCTGATATAGACACACGTTTTTGAGCTTTGCCAACTCTCCCAACCCTCTCTTAGTGAGTGATTGATCAAACTTGCCAAATCAAATTGTGGGTTGAGTGAAATTCAAAAAGAGAGCAATCCAACCACTTGAGTACTTGTGCATATTGTCTATCTCGTGATTTGCATTTGTTACTCTTAGACTCTTCGGTCCTAGACGGTTAGGCGTCGCCGAAGAGCACCCGAGAGATTGTGGTGTGCCTCGGAAAATTTGTAACGGTCGATTCCGCCGCCTCGGAATCAATTAGTGGAAGGAGGAAAAGGAGTTGGAAAAGACTCCAGCTAGAGTGACCTTCGTGGTATCCTTTAGGGCTGACCTTCGCTGGGTCGCCCGCAGCCCCCTCAACGGAGAGTAGGACTCAAACGAGTTCGAACTTCGGTAAAACAAATATCGTGTCTCAATTCGTATTTCATTTGATATTTGTGTTGCTCCAGCTCTTGTGTAGGTTCTCTGTCTATACTGATATCTCTAGTAGGTACCTGCAGTTTGGTTTGAAGATAGAAATCAAAAGGAGCAAGTTCGGGGTTGATCTGCAGAAACCGTGCATACCGGACACGTCCGGTATTAGAGCTCTATGCTGAAAATATTTATTCACAGTTCTAACTTTGTGTTGCAGGGTTGTAGCTTCTAGATACATTCTTTATACCTTGTATACTATGTGGCGAACTTGTGAGGGGTGGTACTACTTTTTATTTGGAGAAACTCCCCTTACTAATCGTTTCCGCATTTAAAGGTGTTAATTTTCAAAAACGCCTATTCACCCCCCTCTAGGCGGCATCCTAGGTCCTTTCAGATAGCAACACACCTAGCAAAATCGTAGTTGCACATTTAGATAAATTACTTTACTACATAGGTTTTGACTAGGTAAAATTAGATGCCATAGTTTAGAATTAGAGTTTTAAGTTTCCTAATTCACCCCCATCTTAGGCGTCACGGTCCCTTTCAATTGGTATAAGAGCCGGTTGGCTCAATTTAGACCTTTGGCTTCACCGCCGTTGAGCCGACGCTATTTAGAGTGGTTGGAATGGATACCTCTAAGCCTCCGCACTTTGACGACACTAACTTCTCCTACTATAAAGCTAGAATGGCTTGTCACCTTGAGGCGGTAGATTTGGGTGTTTAGAGAGTCACTCGTGACGGGATGAAACATATTAAGAATCCTGATAAACCCACAAAGAGTGAAGAAAAAGAAATTCATTTCAATGCTAGAGCTAAAAATTGATTGTTTGAATCTTTTAGCATGGATGTGTTTAACCAAGTGTTCACTTTAAATACGGCACATGAAATTTGGTTAAAACTCTAAGAGCTCCATGACGGCACAACTAATGTCCGTGAGCAAAAACATTGTATAACTAAACAAAATTATGATTCCTTTAAAATAAATGACGATGAGCTTGTTCGTGATATGTATTCTCGTTTGAATCTAATTATCAATGAGCTCCGTTCAATAGGATTAACAAAGCTAGATGATGCGGACATCGTGAGGAACATTATCTCCGTTCTACCACAAAAGAAATATGCAAGCATCATCACCATCCTTCACAACATGGAGGACTTGAGCACCATGACCCCGACCATAGTCATTGGCAAGATGGTGGCATTTGAAATGTCACGCAAGATGGGTAAAGAAGAATCATCTTCATCAAGTAAAGGCAAAGCTCTCACATGTAATGAGAAAAAGAAGATGAAGGGCAAGCAAGTTGAGACAAGCTCAAGCTCAAACTCCTCAAGTGAAGATGAAGAAGAAGATGAGGATGACGACGACGAAGAATCAAGTGATGATGATCAATCTTTCTCCTCCACCTCCGACCTTAATGAAGAACCTATCAAGCTTATCAACAAGGTGGAGAAGATGATCCAAAAACTCAATGTCAAAGGTGTGCCCATCCAAATTCAAGATTTTATCTTCACCAATCAAAGAAATGAGCAAAGAAAAAAAGGATGCTATGGATGCGACGAGTTGGAGCATTTTGTGGAAGTTTGTCCAAACAAGACCACACCCAAGACAAAGAAGAAGGCGTGCAAGGACAAAGCCCTCATATCAATAAGGTCATGGGATAATTCTTCAAGTGAAGAAGACCACCACAAGAGGCGCGGGCACAAGCACTCATCATCAAGCACCTCACGTGTGTGTCTTATGGCACGAGGTAACAAAAAGCTTATCCTTAGTGATAGTGACAATAATAGTGATTGTGACGATGAGCTACCTTCTTATGATGAAATTGTGCAACAAAATCTTAATTTTGCTAAAGTTTATACTAGTCAACAAAAGAAGCTTGAAAAATTAAAAGAAAAACTAGATAGCTCACAACAAGCTTATGCTACTTTGCTTAAACAATATGAAACTTTTGCCAATCTTATTATGGAGCTATCTATTAAAATTGAGCAACTTGAGACTAGTGCAAACACAAATAATTGCACAATCAATGATGAGCAACTTGTAAAGAAAAATAAAAAATTAAAGAAAAAGTTAGCTAGCTCACAAGATGATTATAAAAGTTTGCTTGCTAAAATGGAAACTATGTGCAAACATTGTGATGAGCTAACTAATAAAGTTGCTAATTTTGAAGCCGTCGGTACAAACCCCACCGAGGCACCTAAAAAGAAAGGTTCAATTTTTGACATGCCTAAAAAGGATGTCTCTTCTTCTTATAATGATTTATGTTTAGGCTCACCCTTGTGCAACTAAGTTTGTGTTGAGAAAGTTGTTTTAGAAACATGCACACAAGAGGGCGCAATAGAGAATGAGCAACTCAAGCAAGAAGTGGCTCGCCTCACCAAGGACTTGACTCAAGTGAAAGGCAAGACGAAGAAAACCCAACTTCATCAAGATAACACCATCAAGGGAGTGAAGAAGCTTGATGAAGAACAAGCCATGGTTTGGTACGTATGCCACAAGGAAGGCCACAAGTCCTATGAGTGCAAGGTGAAGAATAGGAAAGGAGAAAAGAAGAAAGAGAAAAACAAAAAGCAAACAAGCAAGCTCACCAACACCTACACCAACAAGGTGGACAAAAATATCTCCACACCTTATTTCTTGAAGAAGAAGAAAAATGACAAGGTGGTGGCCATCAAGGTGAACGAGCAAGCCAACAATGGAGCCAAACGCATTTGGGTGCCAAAGGAGATTATTTCTAACATAAAGAGCACCAAGAAGGTTTAGATCCCGAAAGGGAAGTGAGAAGTCCGATGGACTTCGGGGAATTTAGAGACTTGGCAAAGTATGGGTGCATTTCATAGGGTGCTTAGTCTATGTATGCATATATTTAGGGGGACCTTAGTCTATGTAATGTGAGAGTCAAATTTTGTGACCTATTCCACTCCACATATAAAGGATAATAAAGTTTGACTCTCCCTTGTATTACTAATGTCTTCTTTTTCGGTGTTTGATTTCAAAGGGGGAGAATTTGTAAGACCAAAAGCAAGCCAGATCATAATAATTTACAAGTGGTAATGGTCCGAGAAAGGAAGAATGGTGGATTATTGAGTTAGGGGGAGGCTCAAATCCATAATGCCACATGGTGATATTTACAAGGGCAAAATAAGCTTTCAAAGATGTTTACATGTGGTATATTTTAGCATCATATAACCTTGCCCTTTGCATTGCATCCTAGCAAGTAGATAGTTTTTAAATTCTAAAATTTTTATTATTTGCTTGTTTTGGTCGTGTTGTCATCAATCACCAAAAAGGGGAGATTGTAAGAAAAATGGACCCTAGGACCATTTACTTTAGATTTTGGTGTTTGATGACCAACACAATCAAATTGGACTAATGAATTTACAAGTAATTATTTTGTAGTTCAATAGGGTACAAGACGTGACTTGGACAAAGACGACATGATGATCCCACAATCAACACCATAAGCAAGACCCTAGAAGCACAAGAGAAGACCCAAAATATCAAGCATAGTCCAAGCACGAAGATGGGAACTAAGCCGGACGCAAGATCGCAAAGAAACGAGCTCGGCAGAGTTGACCGGACGCGGGACCGGACTCGTCCGATTAGTTGCTCGGCAACAGTAGACGTCAACAGCTGTGATCGGACGCTGAGCGAAGCAGTGACCGGACGCACCGATGACACTGTTCTTCGTCACGTCAATGTTTTCAGCGTGACCGGATGCAGCGGCACTGGACGACCGGACGCACAAAGTACAGCGTCCGATCGAGTCCAGAGAGGTTCCAGAGCGGCGCCAGCACGACCAGACGCGTCCGATCGATGATGCCCGGACTCGGCCCAGAGTCCGATCAACGCGCGCGCTCCAACGGTCGGGATGACCGGACGCGTCCGGTCAGGATGAAACCAGCGTCCGGTCAGTAGCAAAACGCTAGGTTTCGTCCTCAACGGTACTTTCTCCACGGGGCTTATAAATAGACCGTCCAACCGACCATTTGAGATGTGGAGAGTTGAGAAAACATACCAAGGGTGTTGATACATCATTTTAGTGATCTCCACTTGCATAGTGCTTAGTGATTCATTAGGTGATTAGCGTAGGTGCTTTGCGAAGTGTTTAGGTTGATTAGACCACCGCTTATGTGCTTGCTCTAGGTTTAGGCCTAGTGTTTAGTGAGGTTTGCACATCTCTTATCACTCGGTGCTTGCACGCACCATTGTTGTACATCAGAGGGGCTTGTAGTCTTACGAGATCATACCAACCGCGTTTGTGGTGAGGCCGCCACCGTGTACCAAAAGGAAAAAGGCTCGCGGCGGTTCCGTTGGAAGCTTGATAGTGAAGACGGCGGGGAGCATCCGGGAGAGGCTTGCCGAAAGGCACATCGAAGACCCACTTGCGCGTGGGGAAGGTCCGAGGCTATCCACGGAGTTATCCGACTGGGAGCTTGGCCCTTGCGAGGGATTTCTTGCGAGGGGCTCCAACGAGGACTAGGGGGAAGCTTGCGCGCTTCTCGATACCTCGGTAAAAATACCGAAGTCGTCGACGGGAGTTTGTATATCTCTACCTTACTCTTTAGCTTCCGCATTTACATTGCAATCTTGGTGTATGCTTTACTTTTCTAGCGTAGTGATAGGCTAGTTGATAGGATTGGAACTTAGATTGCATAACTCCTTTTGCGGTAGAGATAGCAACACACCTAGCAAAACCGCAGTTGCACATTTAGATAGATTACTTTACTGCATATGTTTTGATTAGGTGAAACTAGAGGCCATAGTTTAGAGTTAGAGTTTTAAGTTGTCTAATTCACCCCTTACTCTTAGGCATCACGGTCCCTTCCGGATGAGGCAAGTATTTATGGTAACCACCGAAGTACGTTTTATTTCTGTCTAGAAATATGCTCTGCTATTTGAGATCTAACTTTGGTGTATGATATTGTTCACATATCCAACCAGGTTCGCAGCTCAGCTCTAGCGATTGTAGCGCTCCGGATAAATTGTAAAAAGCTGACAGCTTTGGAAACTATAGATAGTAAGTACCTTCTACATATACTGGAAAAAATTACATCCTGCCTTTGTAACCAATGACTTTAAAACAGAACTGGTTAACAAACACTGCCAGAACCCAAACAGTCCAGATCTGCTAGCTGCTTGTTAGGAGCAGGAACAAAAACTAGTTTCTTATTGGTTAAACATGCTGCTCATTCTTATCAATGCACCTGAAATTAACCTAAACTGTCCAAAGTCACCCTTGGGCAACGTAATTTAGCAGGGGTAGACCTGCAGTATATGATTTCTTAAGCAACGAGTGAGGCATTTGTGTTCCAGTCTTTTAGCATTGATAATTTTGTCCAAGTAATCTACTCTGGTGATAAGACTTGGGGAAGAATGAGATGTCATGCATTGCTAAAATTAAAGGCAATTTAGGCCATCTCAAAATGCATACATAGTTTTGAAAACTAAGTTAATAGTGGCCAAAACTGTATTTTTATAACTTTAAAAGTGACTCCGAAAAGCAGATACATCTTAGTTGAGTATGCCTGATTTCAGCAGTACCTTTTATGTTGCAATTCTTCTAGTTCTGTTGCCCTCATCCCATACGTGAGATCTTATATGACTAGGAGTCTAGGACTACCATAGTACCATTAATTGCTTTTACATGATAGCTGTATGGAAACATTAACTGAAATATTTTATGTGCAACTGTAGTTTTCTTCAACTATGTCCAGCGGATATTCAAAAATATATTTGATCACGCAGAGCAAATATCCAAGGTTAGTTTTTTCTTCCCTTTTCTTTTTTGGTTGTCATTGACTTGAGTTACAATAAGTGCATTGTGAGTTGCAAATTCCTAAAAAAGATAATTTGCTGAACATAGCCCATAGCTTTGAGTTAGGTATGTATTTTGAGCTGCTGTGCAACAGAAATGACTTTGAAACCAAAACTCCTTGTCCTGGGTCAAATATACTTTATACTAAGTGATAGACTGATAGTAGGATGATACTGTTTAAAAAAAATTGCACTAGAACCATGGAGCAGCAAGGAATTGCTTTAACTATACAGGTTTGTTAACCCTTGCTGGTATTGGTTCCTGATGCATCCATAAATCATGCCTTCATTTCCTAGCATTCAGCTATGTGACTGTTTGGTCCATCTCGAAGTAGAACCAACTATTTACACGAAGCACGCGCTAGTTATTTTCTCTAAGTTTAACTGGACACTGGCCAAGCTAATTAGGGGTCGCATGACTGTGTTACACTGTTGGAACATGTCAAGACTTGTGTCTAGATCACATACCATCTCACCTTATTGACCTGAAGTCAGCACATTGTGGTAGAGGAGACAACACAAAAAAGAATATAGAGTCTTAATGAAAAGAAAAGCGCTCTTCCAATGATATCGGGAGCTCGCAGAAAGTGTGAAACTTGATTATATTGTGTTTAGAGCATATATTAAAACTACAGCTGTGCCAAATTTATACGCATTTGATTGCTCCTGATATTTACTTTTGAATTATTGTCTTATTATGCTCTTATTTGTCCAGGCAATGGTAGCTCGAGGATTCCATGGCAATCCAAGCAATCACAAGATCTACTCTCTTACAGAATCATCATTTGCAATTGCAGATCTCTTTTCATTGCTTTGCCTATTTGCTGTAGTGAGCTTGGCTTCCTTTTCTGACCAGTTGGTTTGATGGTAACAAAAAGGTATTCATGGATATCCACCTGTTTGATTTTTGTTTTGGTGGTAACAAGCATGTTGTGGAAATGAGCTAGAGTTCAAAGTGTATGTCATATGATCCTCCATTGGAAACTGGTGCAAAGGATCACACTAACATCGCGTCCCTAGCAGGTAAGTTTAGTTATCGTGCTTTTATCTAAAGATGAGATGTCCATGTCTATTGTTTCTGTACGAGTTTTTTTATTATTTTCCATCATTTGTAGGCACAGCATGACTTGGATTTTTTGCAAGGCAGATAATCACGGAAAGCTAAGTGCACACGTGGAATTGTTTGATGATGTTTGTTGAGTTGATCCTAGCTAGGTAAAATGTGAGCGAATATTTTTGAAAGGAAATTGCCTCGGCAAGGTATCCTTGTTGGTAGGGATTTGCCTCGACAGTGTGTCCCCAAGTTCTGATGTACCCTATCCGTTACAATTACCTGTTCCAAATTGTAAGTAGTATTATGTTTATCACAAGTCAAACTTCTCTACCTTTGACCAAATTAATAGGAAATTGTACAAGCATCTACAACATCAATTTAGATTCATGGTATGCACCATGAAATATATTTTAATGGTGTATATGTATATATGATATTTTAGATGTTAATATATTTTTTCTATAAACTCGATAAAAGCTAATTTTTTTTTAGTTAGGATAGCTACAACTATTTGTGTGTGAGTTACTCTATTGATCGGTAGTGCTTCTGTCCGACGACCGGACGTGGCCTGCGCAGTGGACCGGCCTAACAGGCAACTGGCCTGCTCTCCGGACCGGCCTAATAGGCAACTGGCCTGCTCCCTTACTCCATCTTAGGTTGCCTGCTCCCTTACTTGCGACCGATAACTTCCCTACTCCGCCTGTCGCGGTGTTCACCGCATCGTCCGTCCCTCTGGCTCCCCGTCACGGCGTCCACTCGTGGCTGTGTCAGGCGGCGTGAAATCAAGGCCGCAATAGATCCTCTCCCATCCAAACTTCCTGCTCTAGCTCCTACTTGTCCTCTGCGTCATTGTTGCTGCCGCACCCTACCTCATCCATCGAGCTCTGCCGCCTGCCTCGCTCGACGACGCCAACAGGCGCCGCCAACACAAGGAGAAGCGTCGAGCCCTGGTGCGGAAGCACATCCGGCCTCGCCTCCTGCTATGGCTGGGCGCCCCAATGCAGATGACAGAGGAGGCCGCATCGGGATATGATGCATGTTGCAAGTGTACATTTCATATGTTTTAGTTTTAGACGTAAGTGTTTCACACGGATGTTGCATATGTTGCAATGGTTGTACACATATGTTGCAAGTGTCTGTCCCCAATGTTTTATCTGTTTTTTCAGACTTATGTTGCAAGCGTGTTTATCTGGATGTTGCATATGTTTCACACATATGTAGCAAGTGTTTTATCTAGATGTTTTGCGTATGTTTGCAATCATTTTCTATTGTTTTTACAAGTGTTTCAAATGCATGTTTTAAGTGTTTTATTTGTCTTTTTTTTTATGTCGCAAGTGTTGCATCTGAATGTTTTAAAAATAGATCGAGTATTGCACATGGAATGCGCGTGAGAAGCGGGAAAGGGCGCGAGCGGCCCCCGCATAAGCGACGTTCAGGCGGCACGAGCCCACGCATGGACGCGCGAAACGGACGGGGAAACTGGATACAGCAGCGAGCGTTCAATTATTTGTATTGCTACAATAAAATATTGGGAGGTACAAATGGCTCGGGAAAGTGATGTTCATGATAACTGCGACTTCAAAGCATTAGAATAATCATACATGTTTCAATAGTTATATTAGTTTAGAGCAACTTTAGGGCTTGTTAGAATGTCATGTATCCCCTCAATCCATGTGTGCATGGGCATCTAAGAAGGGCTTAGCAAGATCCATCCCCTACTTTTGTGGTTGAGGGTATGCATGTGGGTTGAGGGCAGGCAGTCGGGATAGGACATTGAGGCTGAGGGCTCACGGTGGGGGTCGAGTTAAGGGAACCGGGAAGTAGATGGAAGAAAAATAGGAAAAAAAAGTTGGAGCCGAGTTTATAGAAAACTAATAAGCAATCAGAAGCAGGAAAGCCCCAAATCAAAAGTATAGGCCCTAATTTGGGGGCTATTGCTGGAGTTGCTTACTATAGTTAAGATAAACAAGGTCCTAGGGACATCATTCTCAACAGGTTCTGCAGTCCATACAACCATTGCGGTTTTAGCAGAATACAGATTACACATGTAGTCTGCAATAGTACTCAGAAGTCAGAACATTGGAGTACAATCTCGTTTCTTAGACCATTTACACTGCTGCACCAGGATCGTTGATAACACCCAGAAAGTCATCCTTTATTGTACCAATGCAAAACTGCAACATCAGAGTTTGAACTGTTAGAACATTGCACAAGTATAACATTGAACTGATAACAAGGCACGAAGTATGAATTCAAATGCACAATGAAGTTTTGTAATGAAAATATCCCTTTTCTTCAGATATCTAATATGCTTTTAGCGAGGGATAAACAATAAGTTCTTGGCACAAGAAGATGTAGCGCATACAAAAATCTTCTAGGCTAGTGCTAAACGAGAGTATGAGACTAGAGTACAGCACAATAATCTTCTAGTGCATACAAAAAATCTTCTAGCCTAGTCAGTTCCAAACTAAGATACAGGTCACGAACAAGATGTTTTTATACGTGGCAAAAGAATAGCAGTACAGCACAATAAGCATGCCTACATTCATGGCTGATTAATCTGGCATTAATCAAAGTTATTATTTACTCAAAGTTCTTTGTTGTTCATACAATCTTAGAAAAGAATATTAGAAAAGTGACTGCAAAATGTTATGTGTGTTCACACAATGATGTCGAAAAAACTGGTGATGTGATTGCCATCTGCAGGTCTATACTCAAAAGTTTGAAAAAAAAGAGCATTCAAAGTTGCATTTTACTGTATATAAACAATGTAGATAGTAATAATCTTACAATTTCTGTAGCATCGACACGAGTACCAATAATCTTCAGCCGCACCTCACTCTCTTTTTGAATTTTCACCTGAGTAAACAAACAAGCAATTACCGCTGAGCACAGCAAAATGACTACATCAAGGAGCTTTAAAAGGAACTGTTGTGAGTTTGTGACTCCCTCTCCCTCTCTCTCTCTCTCAAAATATCTCCGTAATTATATGCAACCACACATTGATGTAACATGCAGATTTAGAAAATGGATAAAAAACATAAAAAAAATCTTATTTCAAGATATCACCAAAATCCTCAGGAGTAAACAATTAGCAAAGCATATGAGAAAGCAATAATTCAATGAATATCCATCAGAAATATACTCTATGCTTACTGCAAACTTGATGAGCTTAAAAGTTTACTCCCTCCGTTTTTAAATATATGATGTTTTTAGTTGAATTTTTCAACTAATTAACTTGTAAGAAATGTTATTACATTTTAAAAAGGAACAAACTTCTGCAGTAGTTACAGATGATGAGAAGACTCATCACTACTACTTATATATAGAAAAGAGGCATACCGATCCATCAGAAGTTGTGTAGTTTGGCACATCTCCCGATTGGAACTCCATATCGTCTGGAATCAACTGCATTGCGGTTGAATAGCAAAGAGGAAAAAAGCATTACTCAACAAAATAGTATTGACTGAGATTAATTAATTAAAGTTTAAACAAGATGTCTATGCTAGTATCCTGTGACAAAAGCAGCAATGTATATTTATCAAAGTGATAATAAAGGACTAAAGGAGTGAATAAGCGGAGCATAATTCCTAGAATAATCAGAAAGAATTCTCAAACTTCTTTAAGCATTTGACACTTTGACTATGAAGCAGCTCCAAGCAAGGCAAAATCACTCACATGGTTGGACACGAAGATCTGCACCGGCCCAGCCTCCGCAAAGAAGCCCATCTGCAGAGTCAATAACACACAAAGTTTAAACACCAAACCAATCCTTGCAATCACTTCCTCCAACACCAAGATTATCACCACCCAGCTAACCAGCACACCAATTCGCATCCAATTCGAACGAAGCAAGCACAGCCCGAGCGGGCAGACAAGTAGGCACCCACCTTGTTCACCATGGTGACGACAGCCTCGAGGATCTCGCCCTTGAAGGGTCTGAAGACGACACACTGGTACTTGACGGGGAAGGTGACGTATCCCGTGCCTTCCCGGATGAGCCCCTTGCCGATGTCCTCCACACCCGTAATCGCCACCACGAACCCGTGCCGCCCGCTGCAAGGCAAGAGCGACAGAAACCCCCATGCAATCTCAGCGCCGCCCAAGCCCTCCTCCTCGTAGCCCTAGCCAGGTTTAGGAGGGGATGGGAAACCCTACCTGCAGGTGCCCTCGACGTCCTTGATGAGCTTGGAGACGAGCTTGTCGCGGAGGTGCGGCCCGAAGTGCCGCGGGTGCAGCTGCATGTTCCGCTCCAGCACGATGTGGAAAAACATCTTGCTCCGCTCCCCTCGCCGGCGGCCGGCGGCGAGTCGAGTTGTGAGGCGACTAAGTCTGTTCTGTGCTGAATGCTGATGCTTCTTACCCGCGACACGAGAATAATAAAGCCGTGAATCACGTTTCAGCCGTCCGATCCATCTTCTGGTGCATCATGACTGTTCAAATTAACACCTCATCCCGAGTCGCCACCACTCGGAACCGGAAAGCCATTGAAGCCTGCATAATAAAAAAAAAAACTGAAGCGCCGGCGCCGCCACCACTGCCACAGCCGGTCCGCCGCTCTTGCCCTATCCCGCTGGCCGGCCGTGGCACCTGTGGTGGTAAGCATGGTCTCTCATCCGTATATCCCCCCGTCTGCATATGGGTGGCTTGGAGGCTCGTACTTGCTTGCGCTCCTAATTTGCTTTGCTGCTTTTGTCTATTCGCTTCTTACCACAGTGGCGGAGGATGGCGTCGAAATGCGCGGCGAGGGTACCGTCTCCGCGGTGGGCGCGGTGGCGTGTCTGGGTGGGGTCGTGGGTTTCGGTCCGCCCGGCGAAATGCGGCGCATCGGGTAGGTAACTATGTATTCCTTTTCGCTTTGCCGTAATCTGTGGCTTGAGATAAATTGGCCGTGCGTTCTCGCAGGAGGACGTGCCGTTGTGTGCACCGCCGTTAGCTTCAGACCATGCATCGACATTCACAAGGTGCGTAGAAATGGTTCCTTTGCTTTGTTACACTTATGTGTGTGTGATAAAAAAATACTGCGGTTAGCTCTACACTTCTACATGATTGTAAATTGGTGCCCCGGTTGTGTCATGCCATGACTATTTTTTATGACTCGTATATTCTTTTCTTTCCTGTGGTGTGGTTAGGCTGTGGACTAATGGTGCTAAAATTACCCAATTGTGGCAATCAGTAGTCATCGAAGTTCAGAGTTCAGACACCTGTGGCAGTAAAAAAACTGTTTATGTTATGAGAAATGTTTTAAAATTTTCAGGGGAAAGTTAAACAGATTGTTGGCTCTACTCTTCGGGATTCATCCAATGATGGCATGGAACTTGTGACAAACTTTGAATCAGACAAATCTCCTGCAGAATTTGCAAAATTTTATAAAGAAGATGAACTTCTTGGAGGACATGTTATAATGCTTGGCGCAGATCCTGCAAGCCAGACTGCTGCACTGGAGGCACTACGTGCATATCCTGGTGAGAATTTATTTATCTAGTTGCTGCAAGAACTGTGATTGCTCATTGGGTTAGCCTCTTGTGTTGTTTGTCTGTTTGCTCTTATTAGTTTTATTTGTAGTAGCACTTATTGTTTACCAATTGTCTCTTATTGTGTGTTCTGGATGTTGCAATGGCTAAAATGCATAAAAATCAAAGTATCTATTTTAAAAATAGCAGATCGAAATAGCAAGTACTCCCTCCGTTCCAAATTATAAGTCGCTTTGACTTTTTTGGTACATCCATTTGTCTATGCATCTAGATATAATATTATGTCTAGATGCATGGCAAAATGGATGAACCAAATAAGTCAAAGCGACTTATAATTTGGAACGGAGGGAGTAGAATTTTGAGACAAAAATTAACCTGTTGATGAGACCTGGAAGTAAATTTGCTTTTAACAAAGCACTATAAGCAGACTTGTCCCTTTGAATCATAATTTCTTGTAGCCATGGTAATACATGATCAAATGCTGCTGATGATAGATGAAAATTTATTATTTATTTCATTTCATCATCTGTATTCAACGCAAGTTTAAGGACATAGTCTTTCAATTGTTATGGTGACTCTGGTTTTTGTTTTGTTAGAGTTAGATACAAGATGATTAGATGATTCTGCATATGCATACCGTTTTATGGTATCCAAGAAACTGTATATGTACCAGACTACCAGTTGAACTTATTTTGTCAAATATACGACCTTCGTACAGGATCATGAAATTTACAGAACAGAAAGGTGGTACTTGTTGTACAACAATTATGTTCATTGTGTTAAGTGCCATTCTGATAGGCCTCCACTATAAAAAGTAGATATAAAGCTAGGCTGGTGATGATTAACACATCAACATATTAGCCTCCCACCCTGTAGATGGCTTTTTCAAAGGCTGTCTAGTAGTATTAGGTGATACTCAATGTACTTCAGCTACACTTATATTGAACCCTAATTTCTGTGAGATTACAAGGTAAAGTCGCAGTCCTGTGCTCATTTAATTCTCTATGGTCACAGCCATCAGCCTTCTTGTGATGGAGACTTTTACATCTTCTAGTGATTCTTCTTTAGTATGGTTTGTTTCTGCTGTAAGCCATGAGATGCCATCAATGATAAACTGCAATAAACATGGACTATCATACTAGGTGGTTTGCAAGTTGGAGGTGGAATAAATTTGGAGAATGCAATGTCCTACCTTAATGAAGGAGCCAGTCATGTCATAGTGACCTCTGTACGTGCTCATGCTCTAAATCTGTGTAAACTTTGCTATTCTCTTTTTTCTTTATATGTGACATATTGTATAAATGTTTTTTGCTAGTCTGTACTTGTGTATGAAGATATAATTAGGGCCTATCTCCATTATATTTGTATTTCTTTTTGCTTTCATTGATCTGAAGATACCACTGTTTCCACAAAACCTGGCATCTCTTGTCAGAACAAGGTTTATAGAAATCCTATCTCCAGTCGCTGATGGATCCCATCTTCCTTACTACTCTCTTGTCCAAATTTCTACCACCACATTTTGTTTATTCCTTCATGCCAATGTGATGAGCGTCTTGGCTGCCTCGATTTCATCTCGATGGACATGCAAGTTTGTAGTCACATTGCTGCCATCAAGGAATACTTTATCACCATTCTTGGACAGCCCCTATTCCAGATTGGGCTTGTCAATATTCTTACCATGGCTTGGTCAATACCCTTAGTTGCCCATCCTTGCTGTAAGCCCCATCTCTGGATGCCACTTAGAACTTTGGTGCAAGTAGATGATGTTATCACTTTTCAGCTGCTACTATTGATAATTCTCTGCTAATAAGACCTGTATCTTCTGCTTAAGAACCTTCGATGACAGTCCTGAGCTAGCTTGTTCTAACGTGGAGGTGAACACCCCGCCCATCCCGGTTTTTTTGCACTTGTTGCTTTGTTTGATAGCTATCATTGTTGGACATTATTCTTTGCGCAAAGGGCGTACCCAGTGCAGAGAGCTCCCGCTCTGTGCGGGGTCTGGGGAAGGGCGTCAGTGGCAAGCCTTATTCTTTGCGCAAACATACCTGAAATTTGCTTTTACTGCAGATTACCTTGTATATTATTTGAGTATCTGTAACTCATGTATAAAAGTCTTTTATGTAGTATGTATTTAGCAATGGCAAGATGAACACTGAAAGGCTAAGAAAACTTGCCAAGCTGGTTGGGAAACAGAGGCTTGTGCTGGACCTTAGCTGTCGAAAAAAGGTACCAAGTACATAGGACAGTTATGTTAATTTTCATTTACGATGCTAGATTCATGTTTTGTTCTTTTCGTCTGTGAAACTGAAATTATCAACTAACAAGTGAACAGTGTGGGGTTGTGAATGTGTGATTTGCTGAATTATGCTAATAATATATGCGAAGTGCAATGAAATAGGTAGAGTGACGTAAGCATTTCAACTATTTTATTTGAACTGTGGTAGATGTATTATTATGTGTGTGCACTCTTTTTGTGGTCACAAATGCTACTCTTCATTGCATTTTCTTTACTGCAATCTCAGAAGGAAAACAAACATATTCCTTTTACAGACACTTTTTTCATCTTCTTTTCCACTCTTTCAATCTTTGATTATCTTCTAACCATATTGTTCCTGTTTAGGATGGCAGATATACCATTGTAACTGACAGGTGGCAAAAGTTCAGTGATGTGTTTGTGGATGAACCAACATTAGAATATCTCGCTGCCTTTGCAGATGAGTTTTTGGTTCATGGTGTTGATGTGGAGGGCAAAAGGTGCAACTATGTTCCTTGTTATCAAGTCTTTCATTTATTGTTAGGAATTTGTATGGCAATGTTGACATGGCCATATGGGACAAAATTGCTTTGCAAGTTGTCACATCCAATTATTCTGACATATATATGATGGACCAATCTTTATATACCGATTTGAATTTCAGACATCCTTTCTTTTTTGAACTTTTTTATATAGATATATATTTTCTCCTACCAGAAGGGCAGGCCTGGTGTAGTGGTGAGAGCTGTCTCACTGAGTCACCAGGTCGTGGGTTCGAAGCAGCCTCTCCGCAGATTTGTGAGGGGAAAGCTTGCCTCGGTTTTTCCCTTCCCGAGACCCCACTCATGTGGGAGCCTCCGGCACTGGGTCTGCCCTTTTTTTTATATTTTCTCCTACCATTGAAATTAATCTGCTGCTCACAAATGAAAAGCATATTACATGTGCTGTCATTTTTGTGAGTGTCGACAATAACAAAAAAGCCTTTTATCCAAAGCAAGTTGGGGTACATAAACTACCAATAAAGGGAAGTATAAAATAAAAGGCATTAATAATTGTAATAGTACAAGGGGATCTAAAACCTAGCTCTCTGTTTGGAGTTTAATGTAGTTCAAGAGTTTGATCTATTTCTCTGTTTGGATTGATTATAACGTTGTATTAACTAATGAATTTCCATATTCATCCATGTTAAATACTCTAACTCACCGAAACTTGATTTCTTATCTGCTGAATTCTTGTTGGTAATCCTGCTCTTGCAGTTTGAAAATTGGCTATCGTCCAGTTACCCTGATTCTGATTTAAGCTAGGATGTGAATTACAGGTTAGGAATTGATGAGGAACTTGTGGAACTATTGGGGCATCAATCACCAGTGCGTACAGACTTTAAATTTGGACTTCCAGTTTTCTTTTGTGGATCTTCCTTTCGTTCTTTATATATTGTTTTCTCCTGTTTACTGCATACTGTAATCTTCACTAATTTTACAGCTTATGCTATGCTGTCAGCAAACTATACCAAAATAGGAACCAAAGAATACCCCTGTAGTTTTTTTATAGCAAATATTTTGTGATGGTGATTATTATTTCAGAAGTAATAAACTAACTTTGACTGTGGTCATAATTTAAATTCTCTTTAGTCTTTCTACAAGTCTCGGTCAAGTTGAATCAAAGACTAGTTGATTAGCCATCTTTCCATGCTTATTTCTATTGAGCTCAAAACTATCATGTGTGATAACTCGTGAAGATTATCAACAAATGAAATTTTAACCTGTGCAGATATCTTTACAGTTTACTCTTTCTGTTTATGTTTCTAAGCTCACAGTTGTTTCTTTGACTTTGTAGATCCCAGTAACTTATGCTGGGGGTGTGTCAACAATGGATGACCTAGAGAGGATAAAGAAAGCAGGAAAAAGTCGAGTAGATGTAACTGTTGGGAGTGCTCTAGATATATTTGGGGGAGATTTGCCTTACAAAGATGTTGTCCTTTGGCACAAGAAGCAAAGTATGGTTGGTCAAGTGTGAAGAAACATGAGGTATTGATCAGTATTACCATTTCATATGGTTCAAGCTTCACCACAGTATACTTTCTGAACATTCTAGTGCAAATAATTAACAGTTGGTCTTCAGTGATGTAATTCAAAGCTGAGGAGAATGACTTGTTTGGGTTTGGGCATCAGGGTTGTGCTAACTAAAAGGTGGTCAATTCATGATTAATGTACTGTTCTTGACCGTTTCTTACCTCTGTTTGTCTATTGTAACTATGAATAAGCTCAATTGATGCTAATAAATACATTTGCTGATTTGTCCAGTCACAAGTCACAACCTACTACACTCGTTTCTGGTTTTTGAATTTCTCGTTTTAGAAAATAATAATGTAGCCAGGTAGTGCCAGTTACAGCTATTTTTTCTTGAAGCGCTCAATGTGTTGTTTAATGTTGATGCAAAACTTTGGACTCTACAAATTCTTGCTTATTCTCTTTTACCATACATATTCTCTTATTTAATTCAAAAATTTTAATCTAAAACTTAGGCCCTGTTTGGAATTGCTTGTTTGAGAATGGATTTTAAGCTAATCAAGATTTTCTAGTAAGCCATAGTCTGGAAAATCTGGGTGTGTTGACAGCCTTGATTATTGCATATGGATCTTTTTGTGCAGAGTGTAAAATGACTCATTAGTTGACTGAATACGCAACTAGGGCATACATACATCTTCCCTGTCAGACTATGAGTAGCCAATGCAGCGTTGTCATGTTTAAATTTTGTAACAAGTCACTTCTCTGGGGAGTGAACGAAACTGACTGAAGATAAACTTGCACTTGCACGGATGAAGAAGGGATCAGATCGCCAGTGTCTTATCTTGTTCTCTTCTAGGATTGCTAGCTATAGTAGGCCAGCGAGCAACAAATGGCCGGTGCTTTGATAGGGAGGAAGTGGATGGAAGGTGTAGTCAATGATAGCACGGCCAGCCGTCCACTGAAAATCAATGCAACACGACTACACGAGGCTGCACGCGTCTCCTTGCCAAGTTCTGATCCGATCCCGATGGGCAGGCACCTCATGTCATTGTCATGTCCTCATCCTGTCATTCAGTCATGTTATAGAGGCTATGCACCCACCCAAAGTCTTTTACGATTTGAGACCCATCCCTAACGATCTTTTCCGCATCCGGCTCCTGTGAGTCCTGTCCCTCTCGTGATTGGGCCTAACGAAATTTTCGTTTTCTCGTAGACAGAAACCACGAAAAAAAATAAGTATGTCTACTACATAACCATATGTTTTATGTAGTTTTAACACATTAATTTTTTACACTATAGGATTAAGATTCAACAGCCTTCACCATTTTTCTACCTCCACAGATCACAGATCACAAATTTTTTTCTATGAAAGGACAAATCACAGATCCACCGCCGCCGCTCTCGCCGTTCGCCGTCGCCAGCGCCGGTGGTCACCGGTGAGAAAGAGAGAGAAAAAAAAATTCATATATTTTTTTTTGCTAAAACACGTGTGTTGTATAGCATTTCAAAAAAAAATACATACATATAAATGCGCTGTTCCTTTTGTGTGGGTTGGGTGTGTGTGTGTGGGGGGGGGGCGCTCCACGGTCACCTCTACCAACACGCTGAGCTGGTCCCGATCTCGCTGATGCACGGGCACGGCACGCTTTCGCGCTGCGAACATGGCAGAAAGCGATGAAGAATGTCCCAGTACAGCAACGGCGCGCCCGTGGTCCGGCCATGTGGTTTGGCGCGCAAGGCGACTCCGGGAATAAACAAAAACAACAAGCGTGGCTGCGTGGGGTCACGACTGACGACAAAGCAAATCTCAAATCCCTCGCGCATCACTGGCCAGTGTAAATTATCGTTGTCCCCTGACACGCATGTCGCCAACCACCGTAAAATTTGTGGCCCGGCCACTCCACTTTGTTCGTTACCAACTTTTTGGGCCTCGAGGCGATGTCCCACCCGCACCGCTGCACCAGCCCTCACCTCTCAGCGGGATTCCGCGTGACAAATCCGTGTGAAACAAATGTGATTGGTCATTCCTTTGTACGAAATTCGTTTTTGGCTTTTCGAAAGAGAGCTGGTTTTTCTTAGAAGGCAGTGATACGGCAACATCCTATGTAGCCTGCCCCATCCTTAGAAGGGAAAGGATGGCAACTTATCGTGTAATGCAGGTTCGCTACTAGCTACTACTAGGCTCTCTCACCAAATAAGACGTCTTTGTCCTGCCACGATCTAGTTTTGTCAACTCGGCGTAAGAGAAGTTACTTATGTATTTTTATCGTGATTTTGATCTAGTAGTATCGGTGTTTTTATCACCGATATAATTTTAGAGCATAATGCATTCAGATATAGATGATACCATATGAGACATGATATTTTTGCTAGTTAAAGCAATACCCTACGTCTAGTGTATGCACTATGCAGACGTATTATTTGTTCATCATGTATGGGGTGCATAATAGGTGTTGTTGTGATAAGGCTGTGGTCTCATGACACCTAAATTCACTTCATCTCGTGGCGAAAGGAGATTAAAATAAGGGGGGAATTGCTATATTAGGGGTATGTTTTTTGTTGTTTTTCATACGACACGCCATGGTCGTTGGATATAGATCATCAAACGTCCATAATTCATTTTTATTATTGGCCTTAGGAATGAAAACAAACGAAATAAATCCCATCCCGCTCCATCCTGTTATATTTCTACTTTTGTTTTGTTCATTTCTATATTTATGGAAAATACGAAAAGGAATAAGAATCGGCAGGAGGGGTTGCTCATTTATGTGGGATCCCATTTTCATTCGAGATTTACCTATATTTATCTAGTTTTCATCTATGCGCCTAATAATTATATGTCCTTGTGCTATGTTAAATACATCTACGAATCACCAATTATGCATGTTAATGTGATACCACACATGGAGTCACTTCATACGTGTATATTGTTGTATGACTTCATACAACATACTTCAGATCATAAGATCATGTGATTCTAAGTTTTTTTAACTCTCTGCACATTTACCCATTTCTGTATGTCCGCATATCTCGATCTTATTTTTAGTCATAGCTTCTCCAAACCCGATCTCGTTTTTAATCCTACCTTCTCCGAATCTGATCTTGTTTCCAAAAAAAAAAAAAAAAAAAGGAAAATGATTTTCCTGCCCAATTTCATATGTTCTCATCCCTAATTGAGCTGAGTTTCAGCCTCAGTCACATGTACATGTCCGGACAGCGTTTGCTCCCGCTTTCTAAGAGCAAGTGCATCTCTTACATGTCAGCGGTCTCATACTCCATCTCATGCAATGCCCCCATAGAATTTTTGCTTATGTGGAGGAAAAAGAGAGGCGAGAGAGAAAGAAGTCGTGGTTTCGCGAAATAACCACCCCATGAGCTAAGATTCAGAACTACGAGACAACTGTTGTACCATTATATGAGTTGTCGTTGCCATGCAACTCATAAGTTTAAATTTATTCTAAATATAAAATAAGAAATTCTGAGTTACTACGGGATAACTTAAAAAACAAATCATTACATAGATTGTCTATTAAGTCGTCTTAAAATTACATGGCATTATATGAGACCATCCATGACATGACACGGATGTACTTGCCCTGAGGAGCTCAATAACCCCTCCCCAAATCCGAAGGAGTGGTCGCCGATGTATGGAAACATGGTAGATTCCATGCGTCTGTACTATAAAATATGTATAACAAAAAGAAAAATACATATGATGTACTGTAACTTGGGGACGGCGAGTCGGCGAGTTCACGATCTCACCCTTTGTTGTGGTTCCAATTCTAGATAACAATTTCCTACGTACCCCTGCCGATCTCTGTAATTATCTCCCAGCCATTTTAACACGAGTAATCAAAAGATCAAAAGTCAGCAACAAAAGGTAGGCACCCACTTTAATCATTAATGGCCTCACCCTTGACACCCCAGACTCAAATCAAATCTGCCTTGTCCCTGCGACCCTGCCCCAGCTCTGCTCCAAAGCTTCAGCTTGCATCAGCAACCTCCGCCACCACCTCCTTCTTCTCCTCCTCACCTGGAGTTGTAGCAAGCAGCAACGCAGCATAGCAGAGCTGAGCGGAGTAGAGTAGGGAGCTGGGCAGCGGAGCCCCAACCGCCATCCCCGCCGCGGCCATGCGTTTCACGGTGCCGCTCCTCGTCGTGGCCCTGCTCTGCCTCGGCGGTGGCGGCCGCGTGGCGGCGTCCACAGACTTCAACTTCCCGGCGGTGTTCAACTTCGGGGACTCCAACTCCGACACCGGCGGCCGCGTGGCCGCCGGCTTCGAGGCCATCTTCCCGCCCTACGGCTCCACCTTCTTCGGCGGGCCCGCCGGCCGCTTCTGTGACGGCCGCCTCATCATCGACTTCCTCAGTACGCCCGCCTCTCGCTCCATCTTGCTGAATTCACTCGTTAGTGCACCAACTTCTACCACCTGCACTGCACCCCCCAGTGCCGACATAATCGGTGCACGGATGATTGTATTCTATTCTCCATGAATTCTTCAAGCTGCCTTGTTGATGTCCAGTTCTTGGCGCCCACCGGGTGTAGCAACAAGAAAGCTGTCCATGTGGTTTTGCCTGTCTTTGATTCTTGAAGACATCTCGTCCAGTTCGTGCGGGCGGTTGTTGGGAAAAGGGCGATGGTCTGTGGCCGGACAGGACAAATACACCCGTGTGGTGGTTAGGCAGTGGAGATTTGAGGCATCGTTGCAACTTTGCAAATGGTCCTTGTCTCCCTGGTGGTTGTACGCTCTGTTCTAACACCCGTTGAGAAACTGTGTTGGGTGTATGTGGTCCAGTTCCAGCAATTAGCAGAGTCGTTGCTCGTCGCGGCATTTTCGTGGGATTTGGTAGATCTGCAGGAAAGTGAGTGCCGCTTCTCGGTGGAATTCTTAGCAATTGTGAATTGCTGTTTGTAATTGCTTAATTTCTGGTGAGATTTGGTTTGCCATAGGCCGCCTTCTTTCCTGGGTCTACTGATTGATCCCTCTCAGTCCCATGTGCTTGCATTTAAGCAACTTGACAAGGACTATGGCTCACAGCTGCTTTAGATTCTGGTGAAATCAATGAGAAGCTGTGGGGGTTCGATGGAGTAACTACGAAGCAAGGAATTTGATTGTGCAGATTTATTGTAAAGAATTACAGAAATGACATACAAAGTGATTTTTATTTTAGACAGCATCAAAAGGTTGAGTTGTTGGCCACTGCAATGTGCACTGCAGTACCGCAGTATCTGTTTGGTTGGCCAAAAACAAACTTATGCAGAGGCCTATACCTGACAAACATAGCAACTTTGTAGTATTTGAGTTTGCTGAGAGCCAAGTTTTCACCTCTCCCTTTTTTGTCACATAGAAATTTGTTGTCTGCTATCTCATTCTTATTTCATAAACTTATTCGTGCAGTGGAGGCAATTGATATGCCACTCCTCAATGCGTATTTGGATTCTCTTGGTACACCAAGCTTTTGGACCGGTGTTAATTTTGCTCAAGCTGGATGTTCAATCACACCAGCAAAGCCAACATCAGTCAGCCCGTTTTCATTTGGACTCCAGATTAAGCAATTCTTTGCCTTCAAGGATAAAGTTACTAAGCTCCTGTCTAAAGGTATGGAAGTTTGCTGTTTAGGCCCCACCTTCTAAAATTGTGGATTACCAAGCAAGATAGGAATGTCATCTGCCTGTCCCATAAGCATAAGTGCATAACCTTCTCAGCAAAGCAATGGGCATCATCGTTGTAAATAAGAAGACATAATATAGAGTAATTTACAAAGAAGACTAGCTCATTGCTTCTGTAATTGATAACCAACCAAAGCCTTTTAAATTTAACAGTTGAAACTACAGAGTTATTATGTTGGTGCAGTAATTTTATTTTACTTATGCAGGAGATATGTACAGGAAATATATTCCTCAGGAAGATTACTTTTCAGAGGGACTCTACATGTTTGATATTGGGCAAAATGATCTTGCTGGTGAATTCTATTCAAAAACAGAGGACCAAGTCATTGCATCCATTCCAACTATTTTGTTGGAATTTGAAAATGGTCTCAAGGTTTGTAAAGATATAGCACCTTTATCCTTGCAGCTTTCTATGACCCTTTCCCCAAATTTGTTACTAATGTACAGGGATCAGGTTCTGATGTAATTCAATTAGGTCTCAAATTCAGCAATTTCATTCTTTCCATACTCTTCTTCCGATATGCTGTCTTGGGTAAGCTGGTGCTTCACACCTAACTCATTTTCTTTGTTCCTTATTTCAGAAACTATATGACCAAGGTGCTAGGAAATTCTGGATTCACAACACAGGTCCCCTCGGCTGCTTACCTCAAAACATAGCCTTGTTTGGCAAAGACCCATCCCAATTGGATGAGCTTCACTGTGTAGCAAAGCACAACCGTGCCGCAAAACTCTTCAACTTACAGCTGCATGCACTTTGCACAAAGTTGAGAGGAGAATTCGCT
This sequence comes from Miscanthus lutarioriparius, assembly GCA_904845875.1. Taxonomy (NCBI): domain Eukaryota; kingdom Viridiplantae; phylum Streptophyta; class Magnoliopsida; order Poales; family Poaceae; genus Miscanthus; species Miscanthus lutarioriparius. Next base: position 29,900,550 of record CAJGYO010000016.1, on the reverse strand, counting down.
GGAGCCAGCATCACTTATGTGGACATCCACACAATCAAATACAGCCTGATCGCCAACTACTCTCTATATGGTATGTAGCATACAGTTTCCATTTCGTGTGATTATCGTGCATCCAGATCATTTAAGATTTGTCGGCATATTGCGGCACTACTATGAAAAGATGTATCTTGACTCTCGAGTGTTATGCTTGCTTTGAAGAGCAATCTTATAAACTTATAATGAAGCAGCACCATCAATCCTGAACAAGTGCTTGCAATAATAAACCCCACTAATACAGGTGGAAAAACAAAGATGCTTTAGTTTTGTGGGCATTCTGCATCACTCTGCTTACATGTATGCCATTGATTTTTGTGCTGTGGATTGTGACATCTCACTTGAATGTTAGTACTGTAGACCTTCTCTGTGGATTGTGGCATTTCATGTGAATGTTAGTGTTTTAGGCCTGTTGCTAGCTCATCAGGAAATTAAAGCAATCATTTTTGTGTGTGAACAATAACTGAAGAAGCAATTCTAATATCCACTTTTGCTTTTCGACAGGGTTCGAGCATGCCACTCAAGCATGCTGTGGATATGGAGGTCCACCCCTGAACTATGATGGTAACGTACCATGTGGGCAGACAGTGTCTTTGAATGGTAAGCTGGTAACTGCAAAAGGGTGCAGTGACACTACTGAATTCGTCAATTGGGATGGATTACATTACACAGAAGCTGCAAATTTCCATATTGCATCGCAGATCCTGACCGGGAAATACTCTGATCCTCCGTTTGTGGATAAGATGCCATTCGTCATAAAACCTAGATTCTGATTAGCATACGATGTCCCCTTTACTCAATCACTTTAACAGCATTGGTTGCAGATACGATGTATTTATTACTTGTTAATAACCATATATAGCTTGATGTCAAAAAATAAAATCATATATGGCTTGGTTTCAGTTACCTATAGCTTCTTGTGCCCGTTTTTCATGATTACATCGCATTATCCAAGTTGACTAGTAAGGGCCTGTTTATTTGGGCTTCTTGAGACCTTTTGGACATTAGCTTTTAGACTTTTCAAAAACTAAAAAGCTCTTGAAAGCCAAAAGCCAGAAGGTCACTGTAGTGAGCTTTTAGGCCTTTAGCTTATGAGAGCTGTTCGACTTTTAAACATTCAAAAGCTAGTATTTTAAAAGTGTCCAAAAGCTCAAACAAACATGTCCTAAGAGTTCCACGTTGCAACCAATGCTGAGCCTGCACAGAGGTAATAACTTAACTGCGGCAACGAATTGTTGTCGATTTTCACATAATGAACCCAGTATAATAAAAGCATAATAATATGCCACCACAAGAAAAATTAACCAGCACGGGTGTGCACTTGTATTAATCATTCTCTGTTCACCTCTAAGAATTCCAACAGAAGAAGCTCAACCTGGGAGATTAAAAATCCTCTTCAGTATAACATTTACTGTACAGCACGCTATGGTTCACTCACTTCTTGGACACGTAGGCGTAGTACTGTGCCATGGGCACGACGAAGGCGATGACGAGCAGGCCGCCGACGACGAGCGTGAACTGCCCGCGCTTCTCCTCCGTCTCGTCCTTGGTCTTGAAGTTGGACTCACGCTTGTTCTCCTTGAACGACGGCCCCCCGGTGTCCGGTAGCCCGTCGATCGCCGCCGCCAGCCGCTTCGCCGTACTGAAGATCGCCTCGTTGTACTTCTCGTCGGTCGCGAGCACTGCATGCAGCAAACAATTGCAAGTTAGGATCGGAGGCCCGTCTCAACGGCGAGGCGATCGAGGGTGGCCTTATTGGCTACATACCTGGGAGGTTCTCAGACACGGTGGCGTCGAGAATCTGGTCGCCAACGGCCTGGATGAAGGCGGGCCCCCCGGTGACGGCGCCCTCCTTCTGGCTGGTGACGAGCACGACGATGCCCTTGTTGTTGCCCTCCTCAATCGTGGGGTACCACTTCTCCAGGACTTGGTCCGCGTACTCGAACGCGTCAGCTTTGCTCTGCGACACTCTTGATCCATGGGTCAGTGATCAGTCTAGCAAACGACACGGCCGGCGGCGGCATGGATACATGCTAGCTGCAATTGCAATTGCAATGCCGGCGGGGCGGCGTACGTACGTACCGTGAGCTTGCGGACGGTGATGAAGTTGAGGCGGATGTTCTTGCGGGCCTCGAGGTCGCGGGCCAGCTGCTTGACGTCGGACTTGGTGACGCGGCTCAGTACGCCGGCGTCGTCCACCACGTACGAGTCCACGGGGGGCCCGTCGTTCAGCACGTCGAACTCCGACGCCACCGCCGGCGCGGGCGCGGGGGCCAGGCTGATGGCCAGCGACAGCGCGGCCGCCGCCAGGCCGTGGTGCAGGAACGACATCCAGCTCCTGCCGACGACGCCGTCTCCATGGGAGGAGGCAGCGACGACGGCGCCGGCCTGTGGCCTCCTGAGCGCGCAGGAGACGACGGTGGACCTGGACGAGACGCTAGCGGTCAGAGACGGTCTCCTGGAGCCACGGAGTGATGGCGTGAACAATGTGGAGGGGGAGAGGAGGGTCTCCATTGCTGCCGCGGGGAGCTCGGCGAAGGAGGGGAGGAATCACGCTCGCATTGTGAGGGCGCAGATCACAGGAGCTTCTGCTGCGCCCGTCTGGTCTGGATTGTGATTGGGTGGCTGGGATTCTGGAGCCGGATAAGGTGCCGTGCCAGTGCCAGTGCCAGTGCCAGTGCCAGTGCCAGTGTGGACGGCGCTTGTTCTGGTTGTGACAACTCAAAGTCATGACTATGTCCACGTGTCAGGCTGAAGCACTCCGGCGTTCACTAACTAATGTATGTGGTTAAGGTGCCGTACTAAGGGCAGCCACAATGTTAGAAAAAGTGATCTAAAAGCCAACCAAAGTACTCCCATTGTCCCAAATTATCTGTCGTTTTTTTGTTTCCGTGCCACAAGTTTGACTCGATTTGTAAAAAATACGTACAACATTTGTATCTAAATAAATTTATTAAAAAACTAAATTCAAATATCTTTCCAATGATACCAATTATGTACCATAAATATTAATATTTTTTAATATGTATTTTGTCAAAGTTGTTTCTCGAGAAACGAAAACAATAGATATTTTGGGACTAAGTAGTCCCTATGTGTGTCAATTTGTAAAGTGTTCTGTATAGATGTTCGAACTAAAGTAGTCCATATGCATATGGATGGGCCACAAGAAATAAAATATCACGCTTCCAAGATTTTAGTTGAACGAAACCACGGGCGATTTCAGGCGACGACGGCCGCTCGACGCCCACGCCCCCACCAGAGTCAAAGAAGGAGACGGCGACGGTAGCCTCCCACTCCGACCTCTCCCCCTCCTTCTCCAAATCCGGTGGTCGTAGAAGGGGTTCTAGGGGAGGCAGGCCGGCCAGGTCATGGAGACAGGGGCGGGTGGCTTTGGGTCCTGGCGGCGGTGGAGGCGGTCTGGCCAGGGCGGAGCGGGAGCATCACGACCGTTCTCGCCGGAGTTGGAGAAGAAAGTGGCGGCATGAGGGGGATGGGGGAGGGGAAGAGGGAGGCCGCCACGGGCGCGGTAAGGTCTCGCCAGAGCTCCACCACGGCGGGGTGGTGGGCGGCGGCGGTAGGGTCGCACGCTTTGGGAAGACAGAGCTATCGGGAGGAAGAAGAAGAAGTCCTGGCCGTTGGATGAAGATCGCACGGACGAGATTCATCGCCCGAGAGAAGCGCAGTTTTCACGCGCCTGTAATATAGCGATTCCCATAAAATATACTACTTTCTTTCTTCCTCTTCACCCGCTAGCACACGTGTTTGTTGCATCCCGCGAGCTCGCCAAGCATTAGATCCATAGCAAGGCAATTGGCAAAACGACTAACGACGAAACCGACGTTGAGGTCGCCACCAGTGACAGCCTCGAGACTAACCTACCGTTGACAATGGAGCTCCAGCTCAAAGAACATGATGGCTGCCCGCGCGCAGCAACATCACGGCCCCGCCCGTCAAAGTGCGCAGCAAGGTTGTCGCCCCGGCCATCCATGCGCATACTGAGGCCGCCGCCTGGCCTTCGATGCAGCAAGGCCACCGTCCCGGACATCCGGGCGCAGCAAGGGCCATTGCCTGCATAGAAGAAGGCCGATCCGGGGGGAGGTAGACCGATTCGAGATGAGAACTATCGATTGGGTGGAAGCAGGCTGATCTGGGCGAGGATGATGGCGTCGAGGGAGGGACGGGTAGAAGCGGATAGCAACGCGAAGGAAGCCGAAAGCGAGCAAGTCTGCAGGCATGTATTTTATGATATATATTTTTTTATTTGGTGGGTTTTATCTTAAACTTATACACGTAAGTTATGTTATTTTGTAATGTTCACTAGTATATATTTAATGTTCTATGATGTGCTCTTGTAATATTCATGTAGTTTAAAAAATAAAAAGTTATTTAAATAGTTTTTCTAAAAATTTAAAGTCATAACAAAAATTTGTGGTACTAAGTTATCGTATAAAAGTTATGCACATAAGTTATATGTATAACTTTGTTACTTTTTAAATAAAAAAAGTTGTGGATTTTTTTTTCTAAAAAATAAAAGTCACGGGAGCCGGGAGGCGTGAGATTGACCACTTTGCTATTTTTTGAAAACCAATCGGTGAGCTTTATGTAGAATAGTTACGTCATTCTTTAATAACTCAAGAATAAAACTAGGGGATCATCGTCCCAAATGCAATTTTCCTTTGTATGCATAGTGTCGACATAGAATTTTGTCCCGTGCCGAGGACACACGTAGCAAGCCGGAAGGGTCTGCTCGATGGAGCAGATCCGCCTAGCTTCAGCGCAGGGGTTGTCGATCCTGCGCAATTCTTCCGAGACGTGCCAATCAATTTGACCCTATAATTAACAAGAAGAGAAAGTTTATCAGTAATTAAGGGTAGAACGTGCCGGTGTTGCCAAATAGTCCCGAATGTGCGGCTTTGAGAGCTGGTATAAGAGGAGATCGACTAAATAGTCGATTCCAGCTTATTCATAAGAATAAATCGTTTAAAGTTTATGGGGTTGTGTAAGAAGAATCGGTTATCATCCAAGATAGATATAATTCGAGCAATAATTTAATCAATGACAATAAGATATCAATAATGATCGGTTTGTACTGAGCCAATGATTACAAGTAACCGAACCCCTTTTTATATAAGGAAACAAATCAACACCACTTAACCATTTAATAAAGATAAATCTAATGAACATGTTAGATCTCATCTATCGCCATGACCAGTGGGGCATGAGGCAGAATCATGCAGGCCGTAGAAATAATAATAGACTCGACGATCCTAACTCATTACTAATATCAGTGGGACATGAGGCAGAATCATTCAGGCCGTAATACAATAACAAGATCATGGTGCTAACATATCTTTGAACTTATCTCTACTTCAATGATCTCGTAATGTGATCTGTTCGTGAGAGCGCTCGATATTGGCTAAACAGCCGATTCAGGCATAGCGCACAGTTAAGGTCATGCCTTCTCAAGAACGGATCTATCAACTAACGATCCCCACTCCACGGTGCTAACAGTGGGGTGAAAGGCAGAATCCCACAGGCCGTGATAACGGGCCATGGAACGGTTCTCGCTAACCAATAGATCTACTCAAGATCGAACATGCCTTAACCGCACACTATGCACGATTAAGATTGATATAAAACAGCCGATAAAAACATAACTCATCGTTTAAGATGTAGATTGGACCAGTTTTAGATTAGCAAATGATGGGTTCAATAAGATATCAGGCCGATCCAGATCAATCTCAATCGGACAGAGTGATATTGCTGTAATTAGATAAACAATAAAAGCAATAAGCAATATCGGTAACTTAATGAATCTACCAAAGATTGCTATTCAAAGGTAGAGCCGATAACTTGACCTTGATCTAGTTCAAGCAGTGGGGTGTGAGGCAGAATCACATAGGCCATACTTGAACTAGGCAAGAGTCGATAACTAGCTTATACCAGAGTCACAATGGGGGTCGACCGGATCGATGCAGTCATACGAACAGAGGTATAAACCATGACGGTACTTACAGACAAGCAGTTGAGGTCGACCGGATCGATGCAGCCGTACTCGCTGAAGAACTCGCCGAGATCTACTCTACTCCTATTCCTAAGGGCTGGCCGGAGCCAAAAAAAGTAGATTGACTTGTATTTGATTGATTGATTGATTGTCTTTACAATAGCTGGGGTTTGATATTTATATCCGGAGTCTAGACATGAATCCTACTCGAGCACGATTTGTTACAATCTTTGGCATAAAAATGAAAACATTTCTAATTTAAGATAACTTGGACTCTAATCTTTTCCTTTTTGTAGAGTCCAGCATGTCTCGTCCCATTGTCGATCATAGCTTCTGTCGTTATCCGCTGGCGCCATCTGAAGAAAGCCGATTCTAGTGCTGCACTCAAATCAGCTGTTTTCGATCTACATGCAATTGATCCCTTGCTGACATGGTTTTGGGAGCTTTCGAGCCTCTCAAATTCTGGTGTAAACACATGCCTCCCAATTTTGGGATAAAAGTAATTTTATTCCAAAATTATCCTATCTGCATCACTGATTGGTCCACAGTTACGGGTAGAGAACCTTGATCTGGGGTCCACCGTTCGTTGTCGCTTGCGTCCATTCACGAGTCTATGCCCCAAAACTTTTGCAAGAGCACCACTGTTTCACGGGCATTTGGATTCATCTTCCCGGGCCGGCTATAAGATGCTTATCCGATCCTGGCGAGAGCAACTCACTACTTCAGCCATGTTTCTCTTCCATCCGTCTTTCTGAGTGCTCCCAACTCTGTTGGACCCTCCATGGCTTATCTCTTTGCAATAAAGATCTTGAGCGGTTAGAAGAATTCTTGTGCGTAGGGTGATTGTGTCGCTCATTCAAGCACCTTGTCGAGCAAAAGAATCAGCTGCTGCGGCTAGAAGAAGTCTTGTGATATCGCCTGCGTCTTCTCACCAGGCTCGCATAGCTGTTCTAGTGTTTGCAAGGGCTAGAGTGTGTGGACACTTTTCCCTCGTTTGTTCCATCAAATGCCTATCGGGAAAATCACAAACTTCTTTCCAGCGGTTTCCCAGTCACAGAGAAATCAGCTGGGCATCTGTTAGTTAGGCGGCTTTTCCCTTTCTTTGGCATAATCTTATTAATGGGCCGATGTAACTTGGTTTATGAGGATCTTCGGCCTTGTGGGGACCCGGGCTCCCTTCAATCCAAAGAAGCTTTGGTGGGTCGATTTCTGGTCAATGTAAGCTCTTTGTATTCGTCCCACAATGCTTCGTATTTTGGGGAAGCGATAAGTTTGAATCTGTTACCTCTCTGTTATCCGTCCCCTGAATTCCTGGAGTGTCGATCCATTTCCGTCTCTGATTTCAATTTCATATCTCCGGTGAAACCGATTTTGCCTTCCCGGGCTATATATACGGGCCATGGCTGAGGGTCGAGCAACAACCCGCTCTGTCTCAATCCCTCGGCATCCTCAGTGTAGTCCCTATTTTTCCGTAAGCTTGAGATCATGGAGAACAACAAGAGGTCTCCTGAGAAGGTCTTCATCGGATCTGCATCATCGTGTCAGCGCCTTCATCGTCAGGAGGGTATATCCCGTGATGCCTCCGCTGCCTCGAGAAATAGGGCCGACTCCGTTCGGCCTTTAGGGCCTTCCTCGTCGACGGTTTGCCGCCAACCCCCTTGCCATCGAATGAGGCGGATTGATAATGATGATCTGCTTGCCTCCATTGATCGACATGGCCAGAATCTCGCTGAGTGTCTATCCCTCGCAGAATCGGCCCTGGCCATGGTTCGATGCAGATCACCTTCTGCGGTAGATTCGGTGGAGGATAGGTTGGCCAAGGCCAAGGCCAAAATTGCGGGTGAGATACCTGTCGTAACTTTTGCTTCCTTTCAATTTTGTCTCCAAGACTCTGATCACCTCCCCTTTGAATCTTTTAGATTTATCTGCCCAACTGGAGAGCCTTCGATCAGCTGCGGATCATGCGACAGGATTCATCAATGATAGGGGAGCCGTTCCGATGGTTCGTTTGCATGACATCCTGAATCACGTCAAAGAGATTGCCCTCTATGGCGTTCGTCATGGTGCTGCCACGGTGTTGGCTGCCGCCCAAGCCCGTTCGGGCCAAAATCTTCAGCTTCTCCCCCATGGTTTTTCTGACGCAGCATACCCTGGGGAGCAGGAGCGCTTGGTTGAGGATTTCATGAGTGTCGCCAATTCTGTGGCTTTTAATACCTTGGCCGATGATATAGTAGGCAAGGTTTTCCTCGACCCATAGTTTGTAATAGGCGACATTTAGTAGACAATTTTCCTGTCTTGGCACTATGTGCATTACTTTGTTTATGCTTGCTTTGCCCCCACGGATGATACGCATTGTACCGGCTTTTACTCTTCTAGGTCTATTTTTGCACCAGCAGCAATACCTTTCTGGTATCGGCCATTAGAGCTATCAGTCGAGCGAATTGGTCATTGAGTATCAATCCAAACGTTAGGGTAATATTTCTTCAAATATTCCCCATTGATCTACTGAATCCTTCTCCTCCTCCCAGCGTCTCCAAAATGTACCATGCGCGCAATGCCTGAGCCGATAAGGTTTCCCCTGATTAGGCGACCATACCAGCTGTCTCGCTTCTGGTCATCATAAGTATGTCTTCGAGAACATTTTTAGACCAGCTGGAGAAGTCAATAGCTTGCGGGAGCTGATGCCATTTGACTAGGAATACCGAGAGTGACCCATGGTGCCCTAGACTTGAAATCTGCATGTCATCGCGGATCTTGTGTAGAACCGATCATATTCTCCGTTGTTTACTCATGCTTCCATCTTCGGCTAAAGAGCCAATTTGATATAGCCGATCCAGGCCCTTAGTTTAACCAAGTCTGAAAACACGACTTCTATTAAGAGAACCCTTCGATTTCCTGCCTTTTAGTTGCTCAGCGCTGTATTCCCATTAGCATTAGTGAAGTGGCGCTTCGCCTCCCATTAATTGCTACTGCCTTTTACACGTCCCGAGGCGTACGTCCCTTCGCTTCAGGTCTTCAAATACCTAGCCAGTGGTTTCGGCCTCGAATACATCTTTACTCGCAACTGTTTCTCCGCTCTTCTCTGCCTGCCGAAATCCTGTAGTGATTCTCTTTTTCCCTTTTGTAGATCCAATCGTCCTCCATGGTCGGCGAAGATAACCGAGGTAAGCGTGCGGCGGAGGAAATCCCAGAGGAGAATATGCCAATGAACCAACATCTCCAACGCATGAGGTGAGATCGACATCTCCTATTCATGATGATGAATAATTCTAACTCGTCTGTAGGTTTGTTGTGAATGATAGTCTTCGTCCTCTCCCGAGGGTCGGCGGGCCTTCTGACGCCCCATCTTCCGTCCCAGCTTTGTCGTCGGATTCTTCTGACTCCTATAATGGAGATGACGCCCGACGCTACCTTCATGAGTGGAGGATGGCCCAGAATCGTTATTCCGAGGTGACTTGGGAGAACGACCAATTGGAGATTTGCCTCGGGGTTTCTCCGGACGCCCTTCATGTAGCCGAGGAGGAGGTCAGCGCCGTTCGAGCGTGACTGGCCAAATCAGATGCCATGGTGGTGGGTAAGATGAATTCCATGAAGGCCTCTTACTCTGATTTTTCATTACTCTTATCTTGATATTTTCTTGTTTTATGATTGTCAGCCCTGACATCACAGTTGGAATCTCTCCAACTGGTGACGAATGCAGCCGTGGACGTCGTCAATGCCCCGGGTTCCTCCATCGATAGTCGTCTCCAAGATATCCCGGCCCGTATCTAGGAGGTTGCCCTTCACGGCGTTTGCCACGGCGCATCAGTGGCTCTAACTGCAGCGCAAGTCCAGACCGGGCACGATCTTCACGCCTTGGAGGTTGGTTTCCTGATCGGTGATGGCCCTGAGGAGCACGAAGACCTGCTCGAAGAATTCATCATGGCAACGGTGGCCATAGTGGACATCACATCCGCGCGGGATGTGGTGAACAAGGTCTTTGATTAGCTTGTACTTAGGGTAACCCTGATGAACAAAGACTCCTGTTCTTTCCGTGGATGCACCTCGGTACAATGCTCTTATGTATGGCTGTTTCTATCCTTTGTTCTTGCTCCATAGGCGATACATATCACATCAGCTTTTATTGCCTTTGAAGATTTTCATTTTTTGAACTAGAGGCGATACCCTTACGGTACCGGCTATTAGAGCCGAGAATGAATCGGCTATCGAATGTTGCCCAGGTGTCAGGATAATGTGCCATAGAAACTTTCACATCAAAAGTCGAACGAGCAATCAACCTAGGTCGAACATCCTGTTAAGTGAAACATAACTTCTTCAAGAAATCCATTAACTCTGAATTTACCATCTCATCTAGCATTCATACATCGGCCTAACCCTCAGAACTAATGTTTGTTTTCCTTATTCCAATGGCCGATGTGAAGCCGTAACCCTTTGTACTAAAATAAACTCTCAGAGCTGATTGTCTGCATCGGCTATTAGCTTTCATTGCTTATTTTAATGAAGCCTTCTTCCCATGACTTGCCAGAAAAACATTCGAAGTCTCCTAGTTCCCAAAAAACTAGATTGGCTATTGCGATGCTTACGGACTCATCAGCATGAACCAGTTCGACATCATCTCCATGCCATTGAATCAAACACTGATGCATGGTCGATGGTACACAACAATTCGCGTGAATCCAATCACGACCGAGGAGCAGACTGTACGATCCTTTTCCATCAATGACGAAGAACGTGGTGAGCAGAGTCTTACTCCCGATTGTTAGTTTGACGTTTATTGCCCCCCGGGTTTTAGATGTATTACCTCCGAAGTCTCTAAGCATCATGTCGGTTTCAAGCAGATCTCCTGGTCCCTTGCCAAGTTTACGAAAGTAGTGTAAGGCATAAGATTGACAGATGCACCTCCGTCTACCAACATCTTGCTCATCGGCTTTTCATCAATAAGACCTTTCATATACAACGCCTTCAAGTGCCGATGTTTGACTGGTCTGTCAAATATCGCTTGCTGCATAACCATTAACTTGGCAACCATCTCTTCATACTCTGATTCATCGAAGTCTGAATAAACTTCCTGATCTGCCGGAGCTCTGAATTCTGACGGCAATAGAAAAGCCATTTGAATATTAGCCGATGGTTGCTTTCTATCGGCTGTTTGCTTGGTATGCCACACTTGAGTTTTACCGGATGCCTGAGCCTGTTCCAACTCTTTATTCCTTAGGTGCTGCACCCTTCTCTTCTGGCTTCTTGTCAATCCTCCGGGGCACCATTGGCCTTCCTGCCAAATGTACACTCCCTTGTTGCTTTCTTCTTCATGATCGGCCCAGTCTTGACCAATGACTTTTTTCCCAACCGATCATGAACACTTTTGTTTTTTAAGCACCGATCCATGTTGTTATGATGATATGCATCTTGAGCATGGATAGACCGGTAGTTGGTTCGAGATTGCCTATACCCCTGATATTGATTGCTGTATTCTGGACAGTCGTGTCTAGTAGGCAACTTCAAACCTTCATTCCAACAATGTCTAAAGAAGGGACAATTCCAATGTAATTCGGCTTATTCCCTTTCATACCTCTCTTCTTCTAGTTGACGCTGGTATTCTTGATCCTCTAACCATCGCTGATAATCCTTTTTCTTCTGCTGCTGCCACTTATTCAACAAGATTCGAGATGTAACTCGTGGCTTTGTCGCTCCATCCTTTGATGCTTCCCCCTGTTCATATCGACTCTTTTGCTGATCATGACATTTTCTAATCTCTCTGTATTCATCGGCCGATATTTGCATCTTGGGATCAACTGTTCCAGCTTCTCTTGATTTGGCCGATGTTAGAACCTTAGTTTTTCCTTTGAATAGCCTGAAATCAACCATATTTTGATCTCCTGGGAAAGGATTATCATCAATTTTCATCTTTCGAGGTGTATCGAACTTGAGCCTCCCTTGCTGAATAGCTCTCTATATGTGCTGCCGAAAAATTTTGCATTCATTGGTGGAATGAGAAGTAGCATTATGAAACTTGCAGAACTTCTTATTCTTCAATTGTTCAGGGGGCAACATAACATGATTGTCCGGCAATTTGATCTGGCCCTTCTCAAGCAAGAAGTCGAAGAGCTTGTCTGATTTTGTGACATCAAAGTCATAGCTCTCTTCGACTCTTCTTCCCTAAGGATTTGGTACCATCACTGTCTTCTTGCCCCAATTCCATTCAGCTGCAGCAACCTCTTCCTCTTCATCTTCATAGCCGTCGTTAATCGAATATGGATTATAAGCTTCGGCTATTGTGGTACTTTTCTGGAATTGGGTATCCCTGTGTATACTCTAGAATTGGCTATTGAGCGCTGTCACTCGTTGAGCTAACTGACCCAAGTTGTCAAACTCTTGCCCTAGCAACTTTTCTTTCCACATTATCAGCATTGCCTGTACGGCTAAAGCAGCTAACTGATCATCTGCCAAGCTCAATGAGAAGCACAAGTTCCTAGTCTCTCGGAATCTCTAAAGAAACTCGGTACCCGATTCATTAGTCCTCTGTCTCATAGTTGTCAAATTGGTTATCTTGTTTTCTCCGGTCCCAGTGTAAAAATATGTATGAAACTTCTTCTCTAGGTCATCCTAATTGGCAATGGAGTTGACTGATAGTGACGAGAACCAAGTGAAGGCTGGCCCTGATAGGGATAAGGAGAAGAAACGAACTCGATGGGCATCCTCAACTGATGCTTCACCCAATTGTGTAAGATACCGACTGACATGTTCTATCGTGCTTGTACTGTCTTGGCCAGTGAATTTAGCGAATTCTGGGACTCTATAATTTGTTGGAAGAGCGACCAAATCATACCATTCTGGATATGGGCATTTGTATGAAAAGGTCAGCCCCTTTGGCTTTAGACCGAACTGATTCTTCATCATTTCGGTCACCCTTAGCAGCAACTCATCAGTATTTGAATTTGGAGTTCTCTGCACCTGCTAACCCATCTGTGGGTTGAAATCCCATGTGCCTTGATATCCTGGATTCGGTATCATGTGGAGAGTGTTATAATCTGTGCCATAGTGATACCCTTGTGAAATCTCAATCTGCTGGGTCCTCTGCTGGCTTGCTGCTTGAAGTCTCTGATTATAGACGTAAGGATCTATATCTCTACGGATTCTTTGAACTGATGGTGCTATTTTTTGAGCCAATGATGGTATGTGGCCTGATGTGCCAAAATTGATCATCTGGTTCTGACTCTGCCCCGTCGGCTATTGCACATGCTGTACTGACGGTCCAGGATTGTACTGTATTTGATTCGTAGTAGCACCTAGAGTTTGTTCAGATGAACCCTGAAGTGCTTGAACGTCACCATTACCAGCTGGTACTGCTTCTTGATGGCTGGTACCGACTTGATTAGTCCCTTAGGTAGACGAATCTGGAATATTGTAATAAATCGATCCACCTTGATCAACTGGGAATCCATGAATCGTTTCTTTCATTGCATTGTGGAATGCATCCACAAAAGCTTCATTGCGGCTTGATAGAGCATCACGAATAGATTTGTCTATGGCTTCCATAAAGAAACGCCTGTCTTTAGCTTCGACTGTATCTGTCTGTCCGTATAGTAGAACTCTTGGTAGTGGAAATTTCTGAATAATTTGTGTTGTCACGTGTTTTGGTGTAGGACAACAAACACTTATTCTGAAACTCTTCTATAGCTTTGTTGATGGTATCCTTATCTTCATCAGGTAGGTCTTCATAATGTACCATAAGGATGTTGTCGTTGTTGTGAACCACCATGACGATTGTGGTGTCCCACTGGGCGTGCCAGAAACGTGTGTCGACACAAAATTTCATCCCGTGCCGAGGACACACGCAGCAAGCCAGAAGGGTCCGCTCAATGGAGCAGATCCGCCTAGCTTCAGTGCAGGGGTGGTCGATCCTATGCAATCCTCCCGAGACGTGCCAGTCAATTTGACCCTGTAATTGACAAGGAGAGAAAGCTCATCAATAATTAAGGGCGGAACGTGCCGGTGTTGCCAGACAGTCTCGAATGTACGGCTTTGAGAGCCGATATGAGAGGAGATCGACTAAATAGTCGATTCCAGCATATTCATAAGAATAAATCATTTAAAGCTTATGGGGTTGTGTAAGAAGAATCGGTTATCATCCAAGATAGATATAATTCGAGCAATAATTTAATCAATGACAATGAGATATCAATAATGATCGGTTTGTACTGAGCCAATGATTACAAGTAACCGAACCCCTTTTTATATAAGGAAACAAATCAACACCACTTAACCATTTAATAAAGATAAATTTAATGAACATGTTAGATCTCATCTATCGCCATAACCAGTGGGGCATAAGGCATAATCATGCAGGCCGTAGAAACAACAATAGACTCGACGACCCTAACTCATTACTAATATCAGTGGGGCATGAGGCAGAATCATGCAGGCCGTAATACAATAACAAGATCATGGGGCTAACATATCTTTCAACTTATCTCTACTTCAATGGTCTCGTAATGTGATCTATTCGTGAGAGCGCTCGATATCAGCTAAATAGCTAATTCAGGCATAGCGTATAGTTAAGGTCATACCTTCTCAGGAACGGATCTATCAACTAACGATCCCCACTCCACGGTGCTAACAGTGGGGTGAGAGGCAGAATCCCACAAGCCATGATAATGGGCCATGGAACGGTTCTCGCTAACCAATAGATCTACTTAAGATCGAACATGCCTTAACATCACACTATGCACGATTAAGATTGATATAAAACAACCGATAAAAACATAACTCATTGTTTAAGATGTAGATTGGATCAGTTTTAGATTAGCAAACGATGGGTTAAATAAGATATAAGGCCGATCCAGATCAATCTCAATCGGGCAGAGTGATATTGCTGTAATTAGATAAACAATGAAAGCAATAAGAAATATCGGTAACTTAATGAATCTACCAAAGACTGCCATTCAAAGGTAGAGCCGATAACTTGACCTTGATCTAGTTGAAGCAGTGGGGTGTGAGGCAGAATCACACATGCCATACTTGAACTAGGCAAGAGTCGATAACTAGCCTATACCAGAGTCGCAGTGGGGGTCGACTGGATCGATGCAGCCATACGAACAGAGGTATAAACCATGACGGTACTTACAGACAAGCAGTGGAGGTCGACCGGATCGATGCAGCCGTACTCGCTGAAGAACTCACCGAGGTCTACTCTACTCCTACTCCTAAGGGGTGGCCGGAGCCGAAAAAAGTAAATTGACTTGTATTTGATTGATTGTCTTTACAATAGCTGGGGTTTGATATTTATACCTGGAGTCTAGACATGAATCCTACTCGAGCACAATTTGTTACAATCTTTGGCATAAAAATGAAAACATTCCTAATTTAAGATAACTTGGACTCTAATCTTTCCCTTTTTGTAGAGTCCAGCATGTCTCATCCCATCACCGATCATAGCTTCTGTCGTTATCTGCTGGCGCCATCTGAAGAAAGCCGATTCTAGTGCTGCATCCAAATCAGCTGTTTTTGATCTACACGCAATTGATCCCTTGCTAACATGGTTTTGGGAGCTTTTGAGCCTCTGAAATCCTTCTTCCAAATTCTGGTGTAAACACATAGCTCACCTAGCTAGCTCATGTGCCGCTTGGTTTTGCTTCACTGCTGCAATGCTGAAAGCTCTAGTTTGGTTTTGGTGAATTTATGAAACCCTAGGTGCTAACCCGTTGCTCTAAGTGATCATGAGATATGGTAGCACATTCCAAGTGGTGGAGCAAATGGTGATGATCATGTTGATGGTGATGGCCATGGTGATGATCAAGTGCTCGGACTTAAAAAAGAATAAAGAGAAAAACAAAAGACTCAAGGCAAAGGTATAATTTGATAGGAGCTCTTTGTTTTGGTGATCGAGACACTTAGCAAGTATGATCACATTTAAGATAGATAGCCATACTATTAAGAGGGGTGAAACTCATATCGAAATACGGTTATCAAAGTGCCACTAGATGTTCTAACTCATTGCATATGCATTTAGATTCTAGTGAGTGCTAACACCCTTAAAAATGTTTGTGAAAAATATGCTAACACAGATGCATAAGATGATACACTTGGTGGTTGGCACATTGAATCAAGGGTGGTGAAGTTTGGTGAAGTGTGGAGGCAAGGAAGTTATGTTTCCTGTGACCGAACGCTGGACCTGTGCGTCCGGTCATTAGGGTAGAGGCTGCGGTGCTAGGGTTTCTGACCAGACCCTGAGTGGCGCGTAGGATCGGACATGCAGGGAGTGCGTCCGGTGCCTGCTGACATACGCTGACGCCTTACGCTGGAGAAGAGCCAGAGAGGAATGGACGCTGAGGCGCGTCCAGTCATATGTGATCGGACACGTTCGGTCAACAAAATTCCTCTGTGGATGCTTACTGGACTCGATCTGACGTTGGGTAACGTGCGCGGAGCGATGTGTCCGGTCATGGACTGCAGGCGCATGGGCAAGCGAGGACCTAATGCGAGGCCAGCGTGTCCGATTGTTCTTTGCATGCGTCCGATCGCAATTTCACCGCGCACGCATGGCTGACTAGCCGTTGGGTTCGCATGGCAGTGGCTTAAACACAGGACACATGGATGGTGCTCCACGATCGGACTCTAGGGGGCCGCACGTCCGGTCATGCCCGATCGCCCTGTAACGAATGAGGAGATGGGGGCCAATGACTCTTTTCAAAGGGGCTTCCTATTTAAGTTGTGTGGCTGGCTCTAGCTTACTCTATTGGCCATTTTCATTGACATAGCAACCTAGTGAGCAAAGTCAAAGCCATCCCAGTCATCTCCATCATTGATTCACCATCTTTGTGAGATTGGGAGTGAATCCAAGTGCATTGCTTAAGTGATTGCATCTAGAGGCACTTGGTGATTGTGTTTCACTGCGGGATTCGCTTGTTTGTCTGGGTGGTTGCTGCCACCTAGATGGCTTGGTGCAACGAGGATCATCGAGCGGAGGGTGGTGATTTTCTCTGGCTCCAATCATGGTGATTGTGAGGGGTTCTTGACCTTTTGCCGGTGGAGGGCCAAAAGGTACTCTAGTGGATTGCTCGTACCTTGTGGATCCCCATCTTGTGTTGGTTGTGTGGCGACCGGTTATGGGTTAGGCGTGTGGTGCCTATTAGCACGTGAACCTCCAAGTGGGTGAATCACTACAACAGGACTAGCTTGCCGACAAGCAAGTGAACCTCAGTGAAAAATCATTGTGTCATCTTGTCTCTAAGGATTTCTTTGGTATTCATTGTGATTGATTGATTGATCATCTCTTACCACGGTGAAATGAAAGGTCCTAAATGGCTCGAGGGGGGTGAATAGCCTATAAAATTTTCTACAAACACACTAGGACAAGTGGTTAGTAACCTAAATGGCAAAATGCAAATTTTCTCTAACTCTACAAGGGTTGCAAGCCACCTATCCAACAATTCTAGTTGCTATGATCACTAGGCACAAACAATGGCTATGTCACTACTCATTAAGAGCTCTCAGTAAGTCTACACTAAAGAGCTCCACTAGGTGATACTAAACTAGCAAGCAAGACAAGCTCTCAAGACTAATTACACTAAAGAGCTTGACAACTAGTTTGCAAGAAATATAAAAGGGTGAGTATGGTGATTATACTACCGCATCGAGGAATGAACCAACCACAAGATGAAGATAGTCCACTCACCGAGAGAAATCAAATCACACAAGAGACATAAGATTTTTCTCCCGAGGTTCACGTGCTTGCCGGCACGCTAGTCCCCATTGTGTCAACCAACACTTGATGGTTCGGTGGCTAAGAGGTGTTGCACAAACCTCGTCCACACAATTGGGCACCACAAGAACCTACCCACAAGTGAGGTAGCTCAATGACACAAGCAATTTACTAGAGTTGCCTTTGGCACTCTACCGGGGGATGGCACAAAATCCCTCACAAACAACCGATCGAGGTCAGAGACAATCACCAACTCCGCTCAATGATCCACCAATCACCGGGCCATCTAGGTGTCAGCAAACACTAAGAGTAACAAGCTCACAACCAGTCCAAATCACCCAACTAGTGCCACAAGATGATGCAACTCAATGCAATGCACTAGAGGCTCTCCAATCTCACTCAAGATGATGAAATCAAGTGAACAAGTGAGTGGAGTGTGTTGCTCAACTTCCAAACGGTGTGCACAAGTGTATGAGGTGCCAAGAGAGTGGCCAAGGCTGGCCACTAGCTCTATTTATAAGCCCACAAGCAAATAGAGCCGTTATCCCTTTGAAGTTATTTCTACGAGGGCACCGAACAGGGCGGTGCAGTCACCGGACAGGGTGACGGTGACCCCAATGGTCGAATTCCAATGATCGACCAATGACTAGTTGGTCACCGAACAGGGTGACGGTGGCACCTCCATGGGGGTGGTGGTGACCACCCAGCCGAGCTCTCGAAAACACCCCTTTCTGGATAATTAGGGCGGTGCACCGCCACCCCTTGGCGGTGACCAGGGCGATGCCCCCTTGGCCCCAACTCTAGTTCTACCAGCCTCGGGTGAAAAGAGGTGGTGACATCGGATAGGGGCGATGGTGCCCATGGCGGTGCACCACCGAGCATAGGGCGGCGAACAGGGCGGTGCAGTCACCGGACAGGGTGACGGTGACCCCAATGGTTGAATTCCAATGATCGACCAATGACTAGTTGGTCACCGAACAGGATGATGGTGGCACCTCCATGGGGGTGGCGGTGACCACCCAACCGAGCTCTCGAAAACACCCCTTTCTGGGCGGTGTACACTGACACGTCCGGTGACCACCCCAACTCAGCTGCTCTTGGCCTTAGTCAGATGGACACCGCCATAGGCAGGGTGGTGCACTGGATAGGGGGTGGTGGTGCCACCCAGGCACCTCCACTAGCTCTCTGAGTTACAAACTTTTGCGCGATTCGATCCACGTCAACTCGAGCTACTCCCCACAAGCGATGCTAACTCTCAAAATGTTTTCTCAAAACATGTTAGAGCCATGTTAGCATTTCTCAAAACATTTTTGATAAATATTTTCGCTTGCTCTCCGAAGTGCACTTGGCCTAAATGCAATGCATGAAGTCCAACACCTAGTGGCACTAGATGATCGAATTGTCTAGTTAAGAACCCCTCTTAATAGTATGACCATCTATCCTAAATGTGATCACACTCTCCAAAGTGTTTTGATCACTGAAACAAAACCCCTATTTATACCTTTGCCATGATCTCCATAGGGTTTTGTTTTTCTCTTTGTTCTTTTCCAAGTAGAGCACTTGATCATCATCACATGTGGCCATCTTCATTATTTCATGTGATCATCATCACTAATTGTGTGCCACCATGCGCCATACTTGGATTGCACCAACCTAGCTCATATCACATCTCATGACAAAGATTAGTGCATAGGTTTCATCAATTATTCAAAACCAAACTAGGGCTTTCAGTCTCCCTTTTTTGGTAATTGATGACAACCTATTTACAAAGATATTCAATAAAATCTTTTTGGATTCATGTTGCTTGCCCAAGCATATTACCATGTGTAAAGGTTATGGACAAGTTTCATCAACCCAAATTGGTTGTATTAGCTCCCCCTACATATGTGCTTAGAGTTTGGATTTGAGAGCTTTTACATATGCATAGATTAGGAAGTGTGATGAAATAATGTCTACCAAATGATGCTAAGGTGTAAAGAATGGACCTTTGAAGCATGATACCAATCACAGTTGCCATTTGTATACCATCCTTAGCACCATTAGTAACTAGACATTTACAAAAACTAAAAAACCCTGTGAGATCAAAAATATATGAAAGGGTCTAGTTTTTACAAGATAAGCACAAGTCTAGTTACTCTTCCTATGCATGCTAGTGCTTCATTCACCATTCAAGTTACTACTAGCATACACCACACAAAAGCATGGATATGGAATTTAAAACATGTGTCATGCAAGCAAACATATGTTATGCACATACAAATGCAACATACAAGTTTATGAGCTTGCTCCCCCTACTTGTGTGCTTCAAATTTTATAATTGATCCCCTTACATTGTTTGTTTGATCCTCTTATCTTACTATCTTTGTGAATTTCTTTCCCTCTTTGTCAATAATTAGCACAAAAGGTGAGCTCAAATTTTAGCTAGGTTGGGGTGAAACTATGTAAAGTAATGATCATTTTTCCAATTTGGTTCAATCTAGATCACTTGCAAAAGATATTTAACTCAGTTTGATCCAAGGGCAAGCTTCTTCACACCTCCAAATAAGGGTTATCATGCACCATGTTGAGTTAAACACTTATAGCTCATTTTCTAGATTAAACACTAGGTTCACAAGCCCACAAACATGTCATATGCTACCACTAGATCATATCAAGCATAGAAGCAATAGTGGTACCATACAAGCATCAAATTCATTTAATTTTCATGAATGATCCTAAGACATGATATGAATGACTAGATGCACTAAACAAGTCCTTAGCAATGGATGAGTGATATGTCAAGCAACTTTACCTTGCTTTGCTTGAAGGAGAGGCATGTCATATAATGGGGGTGCATCAACACATATTTGAGAAGTCAAGTATGTTCAATTCATTCCTTAGCTTGCAAAACCTCTTCTCATCAAGTGGCTTGGTGAAGATATCGGTAAGTTGATCATTGGTGCCCACACTCTCAATACAAATGTCCCCTTTTTGTTGATGATCACTTATGAAATGATGGTGGACATCTATGTGTTTTATTCTTGAATGTTGAACCAGGCTGTTGGTGAGCTTCACAACACTCTCATTGTCACATAGCAGTGGCACTTGTTTGAATTTGATTCCAAAATCACTCAAAGTAGCCTTCATCCAAAGTAATTGAGCACAACAACTACTGGCCGAAATGTACTCCGCTTCGACGGTTGAAAGTGCTACACTATTTTGCTTCTTTGATGACCAAGACATAAGTGATCTTCCCAATAGTTGATATGTGCCCGATGTGCTCTTTTCTCTCAACTTTCCATCACACATAATCGGAGTCCGAATATCCAATAAGCTCAAATCTTGTACCTTTGGGATACCACAATCCAACATTTTGTGTATGCTTCGAGCACCTCAATATTCTCTTTGTTGCTTTCAAGTGACTTTCTCTTGGTGAGGCTTAAAATCTTGCACACATGCATACACTAAACATCACATCCGGCCTTGATGCGGTCACATAGAGTAGGCTTCCAATCATAGACCGATATAACTTTTGATCCACCATGTTGCCACTTGCATCACTATCCAAATTTCCATTTATTTCCATTGGTGTACTAATGGCCTTTGCTTCATTCATGCCAAACTTCTTGAGCATGTCTTTGATGTACTTGCCTTGACTCACAAATGTACCATTCTTCAATTGCTTGATTTGAATACCAAGGAAGTAACTCAACTCTCCAATCATGGACATCTCAAACTCATTAGCCATCATCTTTCCAAACTCTTCACAAAAGTCTTGATTAGTTGATCCAAATATGATATCATCAACATAGATTTGCAACACAAATAAGTCTTTACCGATCTTCTTGGTGAAGAGAGTGGTGGCAACCTTGCCCATAATGAATCCCTTAGAGAGTAGAAAATCCCTCAATCTCTCATACCATGCTCTTGGTGCTTGCTTCAAGCCATACAAAACCTTTCTTAACTTATAAACATGGTTGGGTTTCTTCTCATCTTTAAAACTGAGAGGTTGCTCAACATACACAAACTCATTGATGTACCCATTAAGAAATGCACTCTTCGCATCCATTTGGTATAGCTTGATGTTGTCGGCACAAGCATAGGCTAACAAGATCCTAATTGCTTCCAATCTTACAACCGGGGCATATGTTTATCCAAAGTCAAGACCTTCAACTTGAGTGTAACCTTGAGCCACTAATCTTGCTTTGTTCCTTACAACTATCCCATCTTGATCTTGCTTGTTCCGAAAGACCCATTTAGTTCTAATCACATTGTGTTTCTGAGGCCTCTCTACCAACTCCCATACTTGATTTCTTGTGAAGTTGTTTAGTTCTTCATGCATAGCATTGACCCAATCAACATCCAACAAAGCTTCATCTATCTTCTTTGGTTCAATGGATGACACAAATGAGAAATGTTCACAAAATGATGCTAATCTTGATCTTGTTTGTACACCTCTTGAAATATCACCAATGATAGAATCCAAAGGATGATCTCTTGCAACATTTGTTGGTTGGAGCACTTGCATTTGATTGCTTGCATTTGATTGATCATTTGGTTGAGATGATGAACTAGCCACTTGTTGTTGATCTTGCACGTTGTTATCACTAGCACTTGCTTGATCATGATCATGAGAACCACTAGCTTGCACATTTGAGTTAGAAAGCACTTGATTCTTGTCATCTTCTATATCAATCACCTCTCTAGGCCTTATATCACCAATGTCCATGTTTTTCATTGCATTGACCAATTGAGTGCCTCTCACATCATCTAGATTCTCATCTTCCTCTTAGAAACCTTTGGTTTCATCAAATTCCATATCATGAACCTCCTCAAGAGTACCACTAGCCAAATTCCAAACTCTATAAGCCTTGCTACTAGTTGAGTAAGTAAGCAAGAAACCTTCATCATATTTATTCTCAAACTTGCTCAATCTAGTGCCTTTCTTCAATATGTAGCATTTGCAACCAAAAACTCAAAAAATGCAATATTGAGCTTTCTATCATTTAAGAGCTCAGAAGGTGTCTTCTCCTTTAATGGATGACAATAGAGTCGGTTGCTATAGTAGCAAGCCATGTTGATTTCTTCAATCCAAAATGAATGACTCACATTGTACTCAACATTGTTCTTGCCATGTCAATCAAGGTTCTATTCTTCCTCTCAACTAGGCCATTTGATTGAGGAGTGTACTTGGCTGAGAATTGATGCCTAATTCTAAACTCATCACAAAGATCATCAATTCTTGAATTCTTGAACTCACTTCTATTGTCACTTCTCACTTTCTTGATGGTTGTTTCAAACTCATTGTGAATTCTCTTGATGAATGTTTTGAAGGTTGCAAACACATCACTCTTGTCAATAAGAAAGAACACCCATATATATCTAGTGAAATCATCCACTATCACAAATCCATACTTATTGCCACCAATACTTGTATATGTAGTTGGCCCAAATGAATCCATATGCATCAACTCAAAATGCCTTAGCTGTGCTCATCATGCTCTTCTTATGATGTGTGTTGCCAACTTGCTTTTCGGTTTGACATGCACTACATAGCTTATCCTTCTCAAATGTGACATCTTTCAATCCTCTAACTAGATCATGCTTAATCAACTTATTTAATTGTTTCATTTCAACATGACCAAGCCTTCTATGCCATAACCTACCCATGCTAGACTTAGTGAGCAAACTCGTTGACAATTGAGCTTCACTAGCATTGAAATCAACCAAGTATAAATTCTCATATCTAAAGCCTTTGAAGATCAAATTAGAGCCTTCTACACTTATGACCTCTACATCATCAACTCCAAAATGCACTTGAAACCAAGATCACAAAGTTGAGCTACCGACAATAGGTTGAAGTTCAAGCTCTCTACTAATAGCACATTAGAAATACTCAAGTTATTGGATATTGCAATCTTACCAAGCCCTTTGACCTTGCCTTTGCCATTATCACCAAATGTTATACTATCAATCCCATTGTCATCATTTTAGTTGATTGAATTGAACATTCTTGAATCACCGATCATGTGTTGTGTGCACCCACTATCAAGCACCCAATGCCTTTCTTCGGCTTTATAGTTTACCTACCAAAGAAAATCAATTCTTTTTAGGTATCCAAATTTGCTTAGGTCCTTAAAGGTTAGTTACTATGTTCTTTGGTACCCAAATGACTTTCTTCTTTGAGCCCACAATAGGTGTACCAATGAACTTATCCTTCACACCATTCACACCCTTGGTAAGCATGTAACAAGAATCAAAACAAATTGAGGATACATTAGCATTGTTCTTGTTCTTGTTCTTTATGCAAGATTGCTCTAAGTGCCCGACTTGCTTGCATCTATTGCAAAACCGACCATTGCTCTTCACAAAGCCAGCTTTAGGAGTAGCAAATGCCACTTTGCCTTTCTTAGGGTTATAGTCCAATCCCTCTTTGTTAAGAGAGAACCTTTGGCTACCCAAGCACTTTAGCAAGTGGGCCTCACCGCCATAGGTCTTGCCTAGGGCGTGA
Organism: Miscanthus lutarioriparius; assembly: GCA_904845875.1. NCBI lineage: Eukaryota > Viridiplantae > Streptophyta > Magnoliopsida > Poales > Poaceae > Miscanthus > Miscanthus lutarioriparius. The sequence continues at coordinate 29,876,322 of CAJGYO010000016.1, read as the reverse complement.
GTGAGGTCATCCACTTCTCTCTTGAGAGTCTCATTCTCAACCATTAGTGAGGCATCACAAGTGAAACCATCAGTAGTAGTAGAGGTAGGAGTGGTAGCGATGGTGGATAATGAGCTACAAGAAGGGTTAGTGGGAGCAACAATAATAGGTTCATAAAATGATTCTTCAATAATGTCACATGTTATGCCCACATCACATGATACTATGACCCTTTCCTTATCTTGTCCAAGAAGCAAGGAGTGAGCCTTTTCAAGCTTGGTGTGAGCTTTGCCAAGCTTCTCATGGGCTTCCACTAGCCTCTCATGAGTAGCATTGAGCTCATCATAGGATTGTTCAAGAGCACTAAGCTTCTTTTGCAATTCTTTGCACTTCTTGCTTTTCTTGTTAATTATTGAGTTAGCTTGTTCTAGCATGTTCATTAGTTCATTTGAGAATTCATCATCATCACTATCATTTTCACTTTCACTATCATCATTTTTACTCTCATCATATTTTACCTTGGAGTCCTTGGCCATGAAGCATGATGGAGTGTCAAATAGTGAAGGCTTGTTGTTGATAGCAATGCTTGCTAGAGCCTTATTCTTGGATGCCTTGTCATCATCACTTGAATCATCATCGGTGGAGGCATCACTATCCCATGTGACAACATAGGATCTACCCTTCTTCTTAAAGGTCATCTTCTTCTCTTTCTTCTCCTTCTTCTCTTTCTTGCTCTTCTTCTTCTCATTATCCTCATTGTCACTATTGTAGGGACAATCCGCTACAACATGATCGGGGCTCTTGCATTTGTAGCACAACCTCACATACTCCTTGTTCTTGAAGTGATCTCTTCTCTTCCTTGCACCATAGCCTTTCTTATTCATCATCTTGCCAAACTTGCGCACAAAGAGAGCTAGTGCTTCATCATCACTATCATCATGAGAGCATTCTTCATCACTTGATTCTTCCTTCTTAGCCTTACCCTTGCTCTTGTTCTTGGAGGATGAAGTGCCGGCCTTGAATGCCACACTCTTCTTCTTCTTGTCTTCCTCCTTCACAAGCTCTTCATCATCACTATTGTATTGGTCCTCGGTCATCACATCACCAAGCACCTTATTTGGAGTGACATCCTTTAATCCACCTCTAAAGATGATAGTTCTCAATGTCTTGAATCTCTTTGGCAAACACATCAAGAACTTGTGAGAGAAGTCCTCATCCTTCACCTTCTCACCCAAACTCTTGAGATCATTGATGATGACTTGTAGCCTATAGAACATCTCCAGAGTGGACTCAACATCCTTCATCTTGAAGTTTGATAGCTTGTATTTGAGCATATAGAGCTTGGAATTTTTTACCATTGAAGTGCCCTCATATGTTTCTTCTAGTCTCACCCAAACTTCACTTTCCTTCTCAAGATCTTTGATTTGCTCAAACACTTTTGAATCAATGCCATTGTATATTGTGTTGAGTGCCGTAGTGTTGCATTGCTTATTGATCTTGTCATTGTCGATGAGATTGGTAGGGTCAATGATCACACTCATTCTCTACCACATCCCACACCTTGTCATTGATTGAACCAAGGTACATCTTCATCTTTCTCTTCCAATAATCAAAAGATGTGCCATCAAAGGATGATGGTTTACCCCCAACATGGTTCAACACTATTTGAGCCATATTTTGCATCGAAGGTTGTTAAGCCTTGAATCAAACGGTGACCACAACTCTGATGCCACTTGAAAGGTCCTAAATGGCTAGAGGGGGGTGAATAGCCTATAAAATTTTCTACAAACACACTAGAGCAAGTGGTTAGTAACCTAAATGGCGAAATGCAATTTTACTCTAGCTCTACAAGGGTTGTGTAACACCCTAGGTGTTAGTCATGAGTTAAGCAATGAATTTGGATTTAAGTAGGATAGGTCAAGCAATGATCAAGATCTCTAGTTCATAATCTTAGAAGTGATGATAAAGGTGTTGAGGTCAAATCTATGAAATTAAGTCCCAACTTGAACTTGGACAATACCTTTTGCTTACATGTAGACCCTTGTTAAGATTATGCATGCGTAATGTTAAACATGCTTATTTCATGTATGTTACATCAACATGCATCCATAGTGAACTTTGGAAATTTTTAATGAAGTTTGGAATCAAAAAGTCACACGAAATGACAAGTTATAACATTTCTTGAATTGCTTCATTAGGTTAATGGGAATATGGGATGTCGACCAAACCTTGCTACCTTTCCCAGATGACTCTAATTGAACTCTACAACAAAAGTCATGAAAGGTTTATGTTGAGCAAATGCCAAGAAAATGCCTCAATCAGTCTAAAACTCTAATTTAGGCTTTATCGGGATGCTGCTTTGACCAAGGTCAAATAACAGTGTGGAAACAAGTTATGAAGTTTGACCTTAAATAAAAGTTGAGGTTGAAGTGAAGTTATACACACTTTATTTTTGGACCAAAACTTGATTCAACTTCTAAGTGGCTCAAATAGTGTCCTCAACTTTGAATCCAGTGCTGTTTTGGGTTCCACCATAATCTCGTCCTTAATCGACAGCAGTGAGTTGACATGTTCCTGATATTTTATCTTCCAAATTTGTATGGCATCTCAATTGGGTTCCTTAATATGAGTTGAAGTACCATTTGTGGAGGAAACAACTAAACAAGTCTCATCACTTTTGGAGCACGTTTGGACATTCAAAAGTAGTTTCAAAAAGCAGCAAATGCTAACTATTCTAGGAGTTAACTGAGCCTGGCCGCTGAGCTCGCTCTTGCTCTCCCAACTGCTGCTGCTTGCGGACACAGTTGCCATGGCCGCTGAGCAGAGTCCTACCACCGCTATTCCCTGCCACCTCCCAAGCATGCAGCGCCTACCATCTCCATTGGTCCTCCTCCATCCCTAGCGTGAGCTCACCGCCGATGTCCACCTCCTCCTGCCACCGGGGCGCCTCGCCGTGCCCCTACACACCGCACGCGCATGTGGGTGGGAACCCACAACCCACCTCGGGCCGTGCTGCTAGCACCGGCGGATGCGCTGGCCCAAGGGGAAGCCTCAGTGCCACCTCCCCCGCCGAAATCGACCACGCCAGTCGGAAATCAGTCTCTTCCCCAACGTCCTCTGCTCCAAACCACGACCAGGGGATTCATGTTCAAATAGAAGCTTTTCCAGGGGCCTAACTGCAAAGCTATAGACTCATATGAATAGTGCCTAGAAGGACCTGTTCGCTGGAATCGGTATTTGAGGAAAGTTTAGGGTCTCCGATGCAAATGTGTTTCTCATTTATTGCTTTTAATTTAGCTAAAACTTTGGAAAATCATAATAAATTGTAGAAAAATTATAAAATAGCAAATGAAGACTTTTTAGAATCCTTGAGGGTAGATCTATGCAGTAGAGTCATGTTATGATATGTGTTAGTACAAAGTTTCTACTATTTTTATTTATCTATGTTAATTAGGGTTTTCTTGGAATAAATTCATATCTATAGTTATGGTGCTCCAAATGATTGGAAGTTTTTATGGTAGGCTACTAATGCTATATGTGTGCTGTGGTAAAAATTTCATGTTCATTGGATGCAGTATGGTTGAGTTATTGAATTAACTTGTTTAGTACTTGATAAATGGTTTTAAATGGTTTATAAATAATTTATGTATGCAAACATATGAAATGTTGTTCCTCTACCTTTGTATGATGTTGTACTACCATAATAACATATAATATGTCTATGTGTTTGCAGAAAATAGTGTGTTTTAGATTTATCTTGGTCTCACATGCTTTATTACAATGAAAACTTGTTTTTATTGTAGTAATTAATTTATAAAACCTGAGCATGTAATATTTCTACAGTATCCATGTTTTGATATCACTTATCTCCTGTAAGAATCTCAGATCCAAACTAGTTGTTTGCCACATCACCTAAAAATCAATATATATAAATAGGAGGATGAAAGTTTGTTAGTAGATGCTTGTGTTTATGCCATGTAATACTTCTAATAATTGGTGCTACGTAATGTAATTGCTTGGTTATAGTTAGGAGTTGCATGGAGCTGCATATATAGCAACCAAATGTTAGTTGTTAACAACATAAATGGTAAATGCATATAGTTGTATCTCTGCTGTAATGGCTGCATGTGTAGTTTCTGTTGTGTTGATAATTTCATGGTGATAATGATGTTTGTTGTGAATGTGGTGAATACCAAAGTTGTAGATAATTTCCTTATATTGCTTGTCCTAAAATTTAATGATTTTAGGCTTGATGGTTTAGGGGTTATAGATTTTTCAAGTTTGCTGTCAGCTTTTGCATGTGCTCTGAATAGATCTAAATGATTATATAGTTTGGCTTATTTAAACATGGAATCATGTACTGGTGATAATAGAAGAGTTGCAGTGATTTTGATAAGATTTCCAAAATTTCCAAGAACACCCTTTTTGGTGGTCTAGAACTCCAGTTATAGCTGTTCAAAGTGGAATGACAGATTTCTGTCCAAATCTGTATAGAGATGCCTTCTTGATGTTGTTTAACCTTGTTAGCTGTAGAATCATCTTAAGATAATAATAATAAAGTTATAGGTAACTTAATAAGCTTTCCATAAAGTTAAGAATCATGCTTGTTGGATGATTATAATTCTAGTTATGCATTTCTGAAGTTCATGTCAGTTTTCTGTCCTAGTTGGTGCAGATCTGCTTGTTAGTGTTTTTCAACATTGTTAGCCTTTGAATCAGCTCTAGATGTAAATAACAAAGTTCAGAAAGTCTTGGATTGAAACAAGCGACTGCTGTGCTGCTGTCCATATTCTATGTATGCACTTAAGTTGATTGCCATTTTTGATGTTGCTTGTGCATACTCTAAATTGTGTGGCCCTAGTTAATTAGTTGGATAGCTATATGGGTGTTGTTCACACAACAGCCCTAACTCTTATAGGGTGCTCTGCTTAAATTAGTTCTTGATTGATAACTACTTGCAATAGCTTGACTTAAGTTGTTTTGTGTGTATCATGCTTGTTGCTAGTTTCCTTGCTATCCTAGCATGACAGGTTGGTGTAATGTTTAGTTAAACCACTCTAAGTGCCTACGTCTTGCATAATCTTGTGCTTGTCTTGAATGTTTTTATGTGATGCATCTTGTATTGCCATTCTTTGCATTCATATATCAGCATTGTGCATCTCATTTAGGTACGCTGGATGAACCATGTCAATAGTGGAAGGACATGATGTTGGAGTCGAACCAAAAGATTGTGTTTGGTGGACAGATCTAGAAGATGGAAGGACTTCGAGAGTTCATGCTTGAAATGAAGATGCTCGCCAAGCGAGTGTCATCTAACAAACACTAACCTAGTATTGGATTCTAGGCAAGCCCTGGAGCATTCTAAACCTCCTATGTTTATAAATATCAACTTGAGTCCTTTTATGTTTGATGCATTAGGTTATAGGAGTTGATTGGAAACTCTTTATGCATATAATTTCCTTGTCCAAACATATACCTTGAACCCTATGTAGGTCTAGGATCGAATATATGCTTAGCCATGCTTAGACCGGTAGAAGTCGGGTGATTTCCTGTCACCTGCGAGATATAGGTGGATACCAGAGTATGGTTGGCTATATTTGCTATCGTGGAAAAGAACCATGGGATAATATAACTGGAGGCTGGGCGGAGTCTATATGTAGATTAACTCATGTGATTCTATGTGATCCGATTTAGGACCGTACCATCTGCCGAGATTGAACGCATGCCTCTCACTTAGCTAGCTAGATAACTCGTTCCGATCACGAAGCTGAGTAACTCAACTCAGGCCGGGCCTCATTCTGTTAGAGTGCGCACACTAGAGGTAGTAAGGATGTGTGGGGAGCCGGTGTGAGGCCAAGGGTAGGTTAGAGTCCTGATCGACCTGGCATCCGGTTGTGTCCCTGAGGGTGCGGCGCTGATCGAACCCATGAAATGTGTACCTGAGTTGTACCAAAGGTGACCTAAGACTACCTTGGTGCATGTATGTCTAGGTTTGTGTTAGGAATAACTACCTAGCTGGTTGCAACTGATTCGAATCACCATCTCTCCCGGATAGTGAGAAACTCGACTAGCTCCAGCATCGTAGTAATTGAACTATGGAATTTGATGGTTACGTTGAACATGGGAATGTTACACCGGCTATGGTTATTATTGTTATGCTACATAATTATGTATCATATGTTTGGCACAGGATAGATGCTAACCTAGAAATGAATAGCTACAATTAACTTAGGGCCAAATTATAAAATGTATAGCTTAATTAGTGGCTTTTATGCAAAATGTTGTCAAGCCAGCTCCACTTATAAAGCCTTGCATGATCCTTGGTGTTACTTTATTTTTGGTTTATGATGGGTAAGTCTAGCTGAGTACATTCGAGTACTCAAGGTTTATCCCACCATGTTGCAGGTGAAGTCTCGGCTTGCTGAAGATGGTGGCTAACCATCAATGGGCTCGGCGAGTCCATATAGTGTTCTTATCTATATGCTTTTGTCAGAGGATGTCACGTATGCTAGCAATGTATTTGGAACTCATATTATTGTAACCATCTAAAAGCTATGTTGTTTTCACTAATCACTTTTGAAACCCAAACTTGTATTATTATTTGTGATCTCATTGTAAACATTATTTCCGCTGCAACTCCGTGTATATGATGTGTATTTGCTTAATCGTACGATCTTGGTTGTGATGTTGATTTACCGAGGTCTTTCGTGACACTCGGCGGACTACCGGGTTTATATAAGTGAAAGTATGTGCACGTCAACGTGTTAAATGGGGGCATCCGTACTTGCACTTGTATAAATTGGGTGGTTCTGTCGTAGGTTGCAAGCCACCTATCCAACAATTCTAGTTGCTATGATCACTAGGCATGATGGCTATGTCACTACTCACTAAGAGCTCTCAATAAGTCTACACTAAAGAGCTCCACTAGGTGATACTAAACTAGCAAGCAAGACAAGCTCTCAAGACTAATTACACTAAAGAGCTTGACAACGAGTTTGCAAGGAATGTAAAAGAGTGAGTATGGTGATTATACAGCCACGTCGAGGAATGAACCAACCACAAGATAAAGACAATCCACTCATCGGGAGAAATCCAATCACACAAGAGACACAAGATTTTTCTCCCAAGGTTCTCGTGCTTGCTGGCACGCTAGTTCCCATTGTGTCGACCAACACTTGGTGGTTCGGCGGCTAAGTGGTGTTGCACGTACCTCGTCCACACAATTGGACACCGCAAGAACCTGCCCACAAGTGAGTTAGCTCAATGACATGAGCAATTTACTAGAGTTGCCTTTGGCGCTCCACCGGGGGAAGGCACAAGACCCCTCACAAACAACCGATCGAGGCCGGAGACAATCACCAACTCTGCTCAACGATCCACCAATCATCGGGCCATCTAGGTGTCAGCAAACATCAAGAGTAACAAGCTTACAACCAGCCCAAATCACCCAACTAGTGCCACAAGATGATGCAACTCAATGCAATGCACTAGAGGCTCTCCAATCTTACTCAAGATGATGAAATCAAGTGAACAAGTGAGTGGAGTGTGTTGCTCAGCTTCCAAAGGGTGTGCACAAGTGTTTGAGGTGCCAAGAGAGTGGCCAAGGCTGGCCACTTGCTCTATTTATAAGCCCACAAGCAAATAGAGCCGTTATCCCTTTGAAGCTATTTCTGCGAGGGCACCGGACAGGGTGATGGTGCCCCCTATGGTCAAATTTCAATGGTCGACCAACGGCTAGTTGGTCATTGGACAGGGTGATGGTGGCACCACCATGGGGGTGGCGGTGACCACCCAGCCGAGCTCCCGAAAGCACCCCTCCCTAGATAATTAGGGCGGTGCACTGCCACCCCATGGTGGTGACTAGGGTGGTGCCCCCTCGGCCCCAACTCTAGTTCTACCAGCCTCGGGTGAAAAGAGGCGGTGACACCGAACAAGGGCGACAGTGCCCATGGCGGTGCACCACCGAGCACAGGGCAGTGTACATTGACATGTCTGGTGACCAGCCCAACTTAGTAGCTCTAGGCCTCGGTTAGATGGGCACTGCCATAGGTAGGGCGGTGCATTGGATAGGGGATGGCAGTGCCACCTAGGCACCTCCACTATCTCTCCAAGTTGCAAACTTTTGCACGATTCAATCCACGTCAACTCGAGCTACTCCCCACAAGTGATGCTAACTCTCAAAATGTTTTCTCAAAACATGTTAGAGCCACGCTAGCATTTCTCAAAACATTTTCGATAAATATTTTCGCTTGCTCTCCAAAGTGCACTAGGCCTAAATGCAATGCATGAAGTCCAACACCTAGTGGCACTAGATGACCGAATTGTCCAGTTAAGAACCCCTCTTAATAGTACGACCATCTATCCTAAATGTGATCACACTCTCCAAAGTGTCTTGATCACCGAAACAAAACCCCTATTTATACCTTTGCCTTGATCTCCATAGGGTTTTGTTTTTCTCTTTCTTTTTTTTTCTAAGTAGAGCACTTGATCATCATCACATGTGACCATCTTCATTATTTCATGTGATCATCATCACTAATTGAGTGCCACCATGCTCCATACTTGAATTGCACCAACCTAGTTCATATCACATCTCATGACAAAGGTTTGTGCATTGGTTTCATCAATTATCCAAAACTAAACTAGGGATTTCACGGTATAACTTCACTACCTCTCTTGTATTTACATTCCTAGTGTAGCTAAGCTCTTTAGAGTAATTAGTTTTGAGAGCTAGCTTGTGTCGTGTCTAGTGGTTAGTGAAGCTCTTTAGTTAGTCTTTGAGAGCTCACTAACTTAGAGAGTAGTGACTTAGTCTCTTGTGTAAATTAGAGATCATAGCAACTAGAATTGTGGATAGGAGGCTTGCATTTTTAGTAGGCTAGCGCAACACTCGCTTCGCCGCTTAATTGTCTAACCACTTGGCTTAAGTGTTGTTGTAGAAATTTTTATAGGCTATTCACCCCCTATAGCCATTAGGACCTTTTAAGTGGTATTGGAGCTGTGGTCACCATGATTTGAGGCTTAACAACCTTCAGTGTCAAAATAGCTCAAATCAACAACACCAAAAAGCCACCCCAATTTGATGGCACAAATTATCCATATTGGAAGTCAAAGATGACCACACATATCAAGTCAATCAATAGAAAGATATAGAAGGTGGTAGAGACCAAGATTGAGGTTGCTCCAAAACAATGACATAGCTCTTAGTGCAATTCATGGTGCTCTTGATGAGAAGACATTTGAGCAAATCAAGAACATTGAGATGGCTCATGAGGCTTGGAAGAAGTTGGAGGAATCATTTGAGGGCACTCAAGTGGTGAAGGGCGCCAAAGCATACATTCTTAAAGTAAAGTTTGCAAGCTTCAAGATGAAGGATGATGAGAGTGTGCCGGAGATGTTCCATGGGCTCCAAGTGCTTGTCAATGATCTCAAAGCACTTGGTGAGGAAGTGAAAGACAAGGACTTCTCCCATAAGTTCTTGAGATGCTTACCATCAAGATTTGGCATGTTGGTCACATTACTAGTGAGGGCAAAAAGAAGGATAAGGAGAAGAAGGAGAAGAAAGACAAGATAACCTTCAACAAGAAGAAGAAGGGTGGTTCATATGTGGTCACTTGGGATAGTGATGCTTCCTCAAGTGATGATGACAAGACCACCAAGAAGAAGGCTCTTGCAAGGATTGCTATCAATGAGAAGCCTTCACTCTTCGACACTCCATTGACATGCTTCATGGCTAAGGGCACTAAGGTACAATCCAATGATGAGAGTGATGAGGAACATGATAAAAATGAAAGTGATAGTGATGATGATGAACCAACTAAAGATGAACTATTGCTAGAAGATGCTAAAGAACATTTTGACATTAAGAGAAGGGAATGTAAAGCCTTGACTAAGGAACTAAAAGCCCTTAGGAAAGCCTTTGATGAGCTCAATGCATCTCATGAGAGTCTAAAGGAAGACCATGAGGAGCTTGGCAAGGCCCACAAAAAGCTTGAAAAATCTCATTCCTCTCTACTTAATGACCAAAATGAGAAGGAGCATGTTGTAACATGTTACAAAGGCTTAACATGTGACATAATTGATGAATCATTCTATAAGCCTATCATTGTTGGTTCCACTAACCTTTCTTGTAGCACTTTCATTTCTAGCTCATCTAGTAGTGATGGTTTCACTTGTGATGCCTCACCAATGGTTGAGAATGAGACACTAAAGAAGGAGGTCAATGAGCTCACTCGCGCCTTAGGCAAGGCCTATGGTGGTGAGGACCGCTTACTTATGTGCTTGGGTAGCCAAAGAGATTCTCTCTACAAAGAGGAATTGAGCTATACCCCCAAGAAGGGCAAGGCATCCTTTGCTCCTCACAAGACTTGTTTTGTGAAGAACAATGGTCGGTTTTGCACTAGTTGCAAGCAAGTTGGTCATAAAGAGCATGAGCGTAAGAACAAGAACAAGAAAGCTATTGTATCCTCAATCAAGTTTGATTCTTATTATTTGCTTACTAAGGGTGCAAATGGTGTGAAGGCTAAGTTTGTTGGAACAACCATGTTGGGCCCAAAGAAGAAGGCCATTTGGGTACTAAAGAGCTCAATGACTAACTGTAATAACCCAGGTTTTCCAATAACCCAAAAATCTAAACTTAAAAATTTTTCTAACAAAACCCAAGCATGGTGAATGTGCATACTAGGAAAACACCCATGTAGTTGCACAAGTAAAATTAAGTTAGCATGATTGAGTATTTTGCATTTAATTCAACTTGTGAGTTGCTTCTTCATGATTTTATGTGATGTAATAAAATCAATTCAACCTTTATAAATAACTTGTGTGTGTTGCCAACCCTTGGCTTGGACCCTAAAGCCCTAGATGACCTATAGAGGACCCCACTAGGATGTATATATGTTGGCAACACATGTATACATGCATAGGAGCCCTAGGTGTAGTGTGGAAATATAAATAGAAATAGAAAAGGAATTAGAAAAGGAGGAAGAAATAGAAAAAGGAACGAAGTCCAGCGGTAGCAAACAGCCCAGCCCCATTGGCCCACCACGTCGGCGTGGCCCGTGTCCGCACCCGCTCTCGCTCCCGCGCGTACCACCATGGCCCAACACCGCGTCTGCGCTCCCGCACGCGTGCCCGCTCCCACGCGTGGCTGAGCTGGCCCAGCAGCGGCCCATGCCCGTACCCTCATGTCGCGACGTCCCCATTGTCGTCTTCTTCCACTACCACTGACCGGTGGGACTACCCTATCATCCCCTACCCCCACTCCCCTCTCTGTTTTAGGCAAAGCAGAGCAGAGCACTAGGCCCGCCGCTCACTACACCAGCTATCCGAGCCCCTACCCCTCGCCCATATGCGCACGGATGCACGCCACGTCGCCAATCTGTGTCACCACCTGCCCTAGCTAGTGCCCGCCTGCCACTGACACAAGCGCCATGGCCCACAACCCTCGCAGCGCGCCTTCTACTGCCTGCGATCACCGTACCCGCCCTTGACCGGCCGCCGCACGAAAACGGGAGCGCCAAGGCAACCGCGCTCACCCCCACTCCCTAAAACCCTAAGGCGGAGCCCTTCATCGCCCTCCATTGCCCCTTCCCCTCCATCCACCATTCGCCGCCACCATGGCCATGAGCTCCCTATAAAAGGGCACGCCATTGCCCTAAGCGCCTCCCCTGCTACTGTTGTGATCTCATCGATCTCATTCGCCTCATGACGCGAGAAGGGGTCGATGAGGTTCAATATCACCCCGCGCACCTCTCTGTGTAGCTAGATGAATGGAAAGCTCCTGCCATGCCCTAGTTCATCGTAGCTATGAGCTCGCCGGAGTTCTACCACGTGCCGTGTCACGGTGCGGACTCCGCCGTGCTATATGGTCGCCGTATCCAAGTCGATTGGCGTCCCCGTGATCCCAATCGAGGGAAAAGGTCCACTTTTGGCCCCTGTTGCAGCCGTAGCCCCCTCGCCACCGTCTGCCACCATCGATGTGCCGCTACCGCCGTGACCCTCCTCGGTTAAGCCCCCGCCATCATGTTTGGAGCCGCTGATGTGTTCTCCGGAGCATGGGAAAGCCAGCGAAGCTCGCTAGAGCTATCCCAATGCACTATAGGGCCCCACCTTGAAACCATGACGCCGTTGTCCACTTTCGAGCCTACGCTAGGTGCTAGAGCCACCGAGGCGCCATCCTTGGCCCACCGGTGAATTCTCCGTGAGCCCACAAAGCCGTAGAGCCTCTTTGCAGCCGTACCGAGCCACCCTAGCGTGACAATGTGCGAGCTCACCGCTGGTGAGGATCGTCACTGTGGGAGGAGGAAGAGCCGCCTTGCCCCTTCGCCTGGCCCTACCTGCACCCGGTGCACCATGAACTAGAGAGGGAGAGAGAAATGGAAGTGGCCCATCACGGACCATGCCTGTAGTCCACAGACCCGCACGGCGCCGTCCACCATGGACCAGCCCCCGTGGACTGAGCCCAGTAGCGGCCCACTTGCGCCACGTGGCCGTCTGCGCGTCTGACACATGTCCGAGCTAGCTCGGCCTAGACCGGCCCATATCCGGCCTATGACCTGGCCCACTGAGCCCAGTCAACATTGACCGTTGTCCAGTCAACGCTGACCATTGACCTAGCCCCACCTGTCAGCGACTGGATCCACCTCGCCCAATCAGAAGTCGCCACGTGTCAGCACCAGGATTTTCCATTTCTTTTTCTTTTTTTAGAAAATGATTTAAACTTAGAAAATTCATATGATCTCAGAAAAATATGAAACCAGTGCCCAATTTTTTTTAAAAATGAGCTCTACGTCATAGGCTTGTGTTTGAGTGTAGTTGGATCTTTTGAATTTCTATTGCTTTTTTATGATCATCTCTAGGAGTTGCTTATCACGGCTATATGTCTCGTTTGACAGACCCGGAGGAGCCATAGACTGAGGAGCATGACCCTGACTACACTGAGGAGCTTGGAGAAGATCTGCTAGGTTCCACGTCCCACCCAACCTTGTGGAATCCTATTAGACATGCTACAATGTAGATGCTAGTGCTTTTGCTTTTATGCAAATGATCTGTGATAGGTTGCATGGTAGAATTGCTTGTGAGCCATTACCTTGTCGCAACTTATACCCCTACACACCCGCTGTTAGGTTAGCCACTTGCTTACTTACTTGCTACTACTTTTACTATGCATTATATCTGTGATGTGATGCTTGGTGAAGGATTGTATGTGAGTGGTTAAGGCACTGGGTGCTGGTAATGTGGTAACAACTAGGGAGATCTTGGCGTGCGTTTTGGGTGTGTGGTAAGGGTTGAGTCGATTGGGCAGGATCTTACGATGAGTCGTTGGATGAGTCTTGCCAGGGGGTGCGACCTAGGCATCCCCTATGTTTGGTACCTGTGGGGTGGAGTGTCTTTGTGGGATGAAGCCCTAGGATGGAGGTGCCATCGAGGCATGGGGTGTTGGTTATCCCCTTTGAGAAGATATCCTGTCTAGTCCCCCCTAAGGGCTGGTATGTCGAGAGAACCGAATCATAGGACCCTACGTGCATGCCACTCGTCCCTGAATGGGTGGGGGATGGATGCTGACCAGCTAGGACAGTGCCACTACTACTAGGTTGGAAGTGGATAGTGTAGGGAGGTATGGGCGTATTGTAACACCCTAGGTGTTAGGCTTGCATAATTTGGCTTGCATTGCATGAGCATAAGCATCAAGCATTCATATATGAGCTTTTACATATGAAACATATGATTGAAACATATGAAACATGCTTGTTATTTTATGTTTCCTTGTATATATGCTTATGGTCATGTATGAATGAGTGCAAGCAGGTAATGTTAGTCACTAAAACATCTTAGCTACACTTAGGATGACTAATGGAACATTGTTCATGAAGATCACTTTGTCTAATTAAGCTTCTAAGTGATGCTATGCATGTTGACCTAGAAAGTTAAATGTGTAACCAATGTATGAAATGTTTGTGTGACCTTAGGAATAGCATAAACATATTTAGAATGCCATTATGAACAACTTTGGTATTCATGACTAGGGCTAGTTTGGTCACTAAGACATAGATATAGTGTAAGTCATCATTTGAATATAGTATGTTTGACCTAGTTCGAACTATGTGATAGATACTTTGCATGGATGTGTTCACTAAAGCAAAGTTGTAGTATTTGATGAGAGGAACAACTTTTATTTTTGGGTCATAGGCTGGTTCAGCTCCTAACATGCTTGAAATTGTCTCACAAGAATTAAGGTTTCACTGTTTTTCAACACTTAGAATTTTGCTAAGTCCTTTTCGCGTTTACAGTTTGACAGGCTTCACTTTGAGATGATTTTACTCACTAACCATTTAGAATTAGACCTTGATCCTTAAATAAGAATTGTAGCTAGTATGTAGATCTCCAACTTTGATTAAGGGATTGCTCTCTCATTCGCTTCCGTTTAGGAGTTAGAACGAATTGAAAATACGCTGTCAGGCTCGTTCTCGCGCTCTAAAGAACACCGTGCCGCACGCTATCATGGCCGACCGGGCGCAGAGCATGGCTGCCACGTGTCCGCCGTTGGCTGACGCTGGGCCCTCGACACCGCTTGTTGGCGCTTGATATCTGAGAGCCGTGCGCCTCATTCCCACTCACGCGCACTCCCTCACTCTCTAGCGCCTACTCTCGCTCTCGCCGCGGAAAAGCGCAGAGCCATCGAGCACCGCGTAGCTCCACCGTCGCCTAGCTCTCGTTCTGCCATGCCACTGCCGCCTACATCTCACCCATAGCTGCGCCACATTCCCCTCCACCTCCTCGACGTGATTGCAGCGCCGGAAGAGCTTCGGTGAGGGCGTATTCGCCATTTTCATCCTCGCCAGAGATCTCGGCTCCCATGGCCGCCTTCACGGCGAGTTCGCTGCCACACTGCTCGCTTGGGCATTTCCTTTGATTCCTTGCGTTAGGGCTTGTCTAGGATCTATTCTTGCTGGTGGCATGACCTTACTATGTTTGGGTGTCTCACCGACGGGGAACACGACGACCCGCGCCGCCGTGCTCTCACCTCCGCGCCACCGTGCATGTGGCCGGAGCTCGTCGGAGCATCTCATCTAGCTTAGGTAGTAGCAGTAGAGTCGCTTGGTCACCCCGGATCTCGTGTGCCTCTCGCCGAGCTTTGCCGCGGCCTACAACGGCCGGCGTACCGTAGCATCGCGCTGCCGTGACACCATGGCCGGCGACGAGGTGGCTCCTATGCATCCGCGCCTCCACCACCTAGGTCAATCGATGCGTCTCAGTGTGTAGATCACGGTGGTGCAGTTCGTTTCACCGGATAAGCTCACCGTCGGTGAACTTCGGTCGTCCCGCGCCATGCTTTGGTTTCGTTTTCACTGACATGCGGGCCTGTCTGTTTCGTGGACCCCGGCTGTCAGCGACTCAGTTTCAAAAGATAGCTCATTCATTTCCAGATTTGCATGCAACTTTGAAAAATGATAAGTGGAGTTGTAGATATCCATTTTTGGTGAACCGAATTTTTTTGTGCTCCTTATGAAGTGTAGTGTTTTGTAAAAATATGAAATGTACAGTTTCTAATATTTTCTTGGTGATTAAAATATATTTAAATAAGTGCTTTTTGAATGTTAGTAAACTTGTAAATTAGATATCTTGAGCTAGAAAACTCATCAAATTGTGATTCTAATTTTGTTAGACTTGTGTTGACATGCTCTAGCTAGGAAAAATATTAAACTTGCAGTAAACTTGATTTAAATATGGTCTTTCTATTTATCTATTAATAAATGGTATTTTCTGAGGAAAATTGTAGGGATAAAAATATGTAACATATATATATATATATGGAAATTTTTGTACAGTAGTAAGGCACTAATAGGAAGCTAGGAAAAATATATAATCTATTGTTTGACACTTTTCTATTATGTTTACTATTTTCACTAAAATTGGCCTTGCTAGCTTGTCATTTTCGCATAGGATGTTATACATGTGCAATTTGTATGAAATTTTGGCGGTAGTCAACCGTGAGCACTAGAAAGCCACTGTAATTTTATGAGAATTTATTGTGCACATTTGGTGTATGTTTGTTATTTACCTGAATTATTTAATTAAATTAATAAAGGCATTTAAGTAATTAAATTGGGGTTGACCATGATGTTTTCTATGATGCTTATGATGTATAGTAACTATTGATGTTCATAGTAAGGCTTAGAAGCCATTGGTTGTATGCAATTAATTAATTGTTACTTTGTAATTCAAAAAGATGGTTGCATGTATAGTTTTGATTGTGTGGATGATTTCATGTGGATAATGGTCTTTGCTGTAAAACTTGTTAATAACAAAGTTGTAGATAATTTACTAATCTACCTTTTGTTAAATTTTCATGGTCATAAGCCTTAGGGTTTAAGAGTTGTAGCTGTTATAAGTTTGTTGTCCGAAATGTTTACTTTCTGGACATATATGCTTGACTGATTTGTTTGACCTAGATAACTGTTGAATGACCTTAAGAGTATTAAAAGAATTTTGTAGACAATTTCATAAGCTTTCTAGAATCTCCACAATCATATGGTTTCGATGTATATAACTTCAGTTATGGTGAAAACAAGTAGCTGCTGTTTTGTGGTTTAGTAAATGAATCGTAGAAGTGTTTAATTAAATAATCGAGAAGAGATATGCACCTACTCAGTAAAATAGGATGCACTTATTATTACTTTGACACCATACTGTTGAAATTACTTACGAGGATGCATTAATCACTTCTTATCATATTATACGTGTCGTCACACATGCATTTGCAATATCTTATTCCATGATCATGCATATAGGGTCGACCGAGGAGATAACGTTGATGGAATTCAACGAAGAAGAGGGAGGGGACCAGCAGGAGATTCCTCAAGCCATAGCTCCCAAAGAAGAGGAGTAGACCCTAGAAGAGCTCCTAGAGTGCCCTGATTACCGCCCCACTTCTTTTCTGAAAGACAAGCCCCGGAGCATTCTAAGTCTCCCAGTGTTTTACAAAATATTAATTGAGTCCTTTATGATTGATGCATTAGGTTATAAGAGTTGACTGAAAACACTTGATGCATGGAAATACCTTATACAGATATATACACCTTTATCGCTGTGTAGGTCTAGGATCGAATATATGCTTAGCTCTGCTTAGACCGGTAGAAGTCGGGTGATTTCTTGTCACCTGTGAGATATAGGTGGATATCGAGGCACGGTTGGCTATATTTGTTATCATGGAAAAGAACCATGGGGTAAAGTAAATGGAGGCCGAGTGGTGTCTATGTGTAGGTTGACTCATGTGATTCCGTCTCTGCCGATTAAGGACCGTACCGTTGTTGGAACTTTTTGACAAGATTGAACGCATGCCTATCACTTAGCTGGCCGGATAACTTGTTTCGACCATGAAGCTGAGTAGCTCAACTCAAGCCGGGCCTCGCTCTATAAGAGTGCGCACTCTGGATGGTAGTAAGGATGTGCGGGGAGCCAGACGTGAGCCCAAGGGTAGGCTAGGCCTGAACGTCCTAGCAGTTGGTTGTCCCTTATTGTGCGGCGCTGGGCGAACCCACAAAATGTGGACTTGAGTTGTACCAAAGGTGACCTAAGGTGATCGTTCATCTGGTCTGCCTATGTTTGTGTTAGGAATAAATTCCCAGCTGGTTGAAATCGATTCGAATCGCCGTCTCTCCCAGATAGTGAGAAACTTGGCTTGCTCCAGCATCGTAGTAATTGTATTATGGAATGTGATGGTTTGGATAAACATGAAATTACTATACCTGCTATGGTTACTATTGTATGCTCTTAAAATGATATATCACATGTTTAGCACAGGATAGTTCCTAATCTAGAGATGGATAGTTATAATTAACTTGATGACAGAACCATAATTGTATAACTGAGTTAATCGTTTTTTGTGCAAAATGTTGTCAAGCTACCCCCACTTATAAAGCCTTGCATAATCCTTGGAGTCAATTTATTTCTGGTTTATGATGGGTAAGTCTAGCTGAGTACCTTCTCATACTCAGGGTTTTATTCCCATTGTTGCAGATGGCACAGTATATCATGGATACTGCAAGAATTGCTTCTATCCCACTGTGGATGAGGAGTGAGCCTTGGGCGGGCATCTTTAATAATCCCTCTATTATGCTTTTATGGATTGTGATCCTATGCTGGCACTGTATTTGAACCATGTTGGAAATGCTACTTTCGAACTTTACTTTACTTCCGCTACTATCTATCAAACTAGGTTTGTAACAACTATTCCGCACTCTGATGGATGAAATGTATCTGTGAACTTTATATAATATGTGACATGTATGTTGAATCATGTACGATCTTGGTTGTTTGTGGATCGTTTATCAAGACCCATCATGGTACTCAACATACTACTGGGTTTATATGGGCTCAAGTATGACAGTGCGACCGCTTGTGGGCTGCCATTGTACTTGTGCTCTTATAAATTGGTCAGTCTACGACACGTATGGCCCACACCCTCCTAAGATAGCATAGTGACCTCTAGGGCCTGGTACTATGTCTTATAGTCTCAGTGTCTCAATGGACTCTGGGGTGGGCCAGGGCTAAGTGGTAGGGTGGCATCACACCGGTTGGAAGGTAGCTCGGTATCAGCCTAGGCGGGGCACCGCCGATGAAGGTGATCTTGTGGTTCTAGGTGTACACGCTATGTAGTGTTGATCGAGCTATACGTATAGCCATGTCCACGGATATGGACATTCCAATGACCTACGCTTCCCTTGATTAGTGAGTGGAGTCCTTTCTTCTCTCCCCCTGGGTTCTTGTGTTGATTTCTGGCTTTGGCCGATGAGGCAAGGTACAAGCGGGAGTCGTCCTTGTCACCTAGAGAGTGTGAGAGTGGTGAGATGTGTGTGATGGGATGGAAGAACGTGTGGGTGAGTTAAAACATGATGAATTATTATTATTAAAAAGTTGACATACTCGCATAGGAAACTACAGCCACAAATAGGTCTATTGCTCTACCCTTGCATTCCACTATCACAAAGCAAACATAAAGCATATGGTGGGAGCCAGTGTCTAGTACAAATCGCACTGATAATTGTTTGACAGGTTCTGAGCTCGAGTACGACTATCAGGGAGATGATTGGGAGGATTTGAGGTCTTGTTCCTACGCTCAAGTTTGGTTGAGAAGATGGAGTCGACGTCCGTTGCCTTTCTACTTGATGTTGTTCTGGATGTTGCTTGCTCTGAGTGATTCCGCCAAGTGGCGATGTAATAATGAGTAAACCTTGCTATTTGTACTCTCTTTAAAACATGTATTCGATGTATGACTATGGTATCAACTTTATTTGATAATGTGATGGGATGATCACCTGGGACTATCACGTTATACTTTGAATATGTGGATTTCCCTTCGAGGAAATCGGGATCGTTTCAGTTTGGTATCAGAGCCATACTTGACCCTAGGATGAGACCCTTAGGATTGGACGGTAGAAATAGGAGTAGAACTTGTCTTTTTTGGTTATACGTACCGACCTTGCATCTTTTTATGCATGGCTTATCTTTTTCTAGTCCACTGATTCCCTTTTTATGGACCGATTTGTAGATGGCACTAGCAGTTGAGCTTCCCGTCGATGGTTTGAGTTATCGAGGTTTTGCTCAGATGCTCTATGACGTCCTCGAGGAGCTTGGTGTCCCTACCAAGAAGGTTGAGTACATCTATCGTGGTGAGCTAGGACCCGATGAACTACAAGGCCACATCGTCATCCATCTTAGGGTTCCTGGGAGTGAGACTCTGCCGGAGCTGCATGTCTTCCAGGAGCTACAGGTGGAGATCTCCATCACAGCTTGTGTCTAGTCTATTTCGCGTTTGTCCCTTCACCGCATGATGCGTGACGCCCATGAGCACGTTAGGAGGGAACCATACTGCTTGTTTCCTCGAGCCCTGGACCTTACCCAGAGTACCAAGAGATAGGTCTTGGCCGTTGAGCAGACTATCTACGCCGAGGGGGCCCTTACTGATGGCGAGGAAACGGACGGCTATGACCTGTCTCCACGTCAGCAGAGACAAATTTGGTTTTGGCTAAATTTAATTGGGACAAAAGAGAAAGAGCAGGTATTACGAGTCCATACTTCCATAATTCTTATATTTGCATAAAAATTATGTTAATTACATCTCCAAAGAGAACACCCCTGATTAAGAATTCCAACATGAGTACATAAAGAATAAGATTACATCATATGGCTTCCTATTACAAACTACAAAATGAAAACAAAGTCTTCAGTCTTGTAGTCTTGGATGGATGAATATGCATGCTTGGCATAGGCTTGAACTTGATGCATGTTATTTTATTTAAACATGACATTTTCATTTATTGAGGAGCTAACATATACTCCTTATACGATTGGTCGCTAGCCTGTTAAGCTTTTCAGCAACCAATGATATGCATGTAGTTAATCTATGCAAAGCATTTGTGAATATATTGTCATTTGTTCAGATCATGATATGGTGCTAAATTTAGCTAACTCAGCATGGGACATCTTGACCATATCACATATTCATATACAACCAGGAAGAAATAATTTGTTTGTATGTCGGACATTTCTTTGGTGCATAGTATCATGTATGTATGCAAGCAATTCATCTTAAAGACTAGATCTGACATAGTCATTATATCATGCAAGATTATGGATTCGCATGTTTTGACATGTATGATGCACTCATCATGTGTTGCAATATTTTATTTGGGGTTAATGCAGCCCTGGATTGGCCGTGGTTGATGTGGTTGATTTATTTAATCAAGAGAAGGTGCAAATGCTCATGGCAATGTATTTTGGAAATATGATCACTTATTTATTGCTAGAATTATTTTAGCATATATACGATGCTATTTAATTTGATTTATTGCTAGAATTATTTTTCATGGATATGATCACTTATTTGGCATCATATTATATTTTGTGCAGTTGCCTAGGCAAACAATAGCACACATGCATGCAGGAGGGAGTATACTGGGATACTTTATTACGTGCAAGCAGGTGCTAGCCATGCAGTATACTAGGATGCAACCTTAAGTTGCAAAAGGGTTTGTTTGGAGATGAACCATGCAATGCGTTTGATCTTTCTTTTGTTTAAAATATTTAACATGGAAATGATGATTGATTTTGTGCCGGAAATTGCCTGGCAGCTAGCAGTGCTTCCGGCGTATTGCATATGCATGGACTGAAGATTTCTACTTGCAGTACATGGTTGTCTTTTCTTTTGGCAT
Source organism: Miscanthus lutarioriparius (assembly GCA_904845875.1). Lineage (NCBI taxonomy): Eukaryota > Viridiplantae > Streptophyta > Magnoliopsida > Poales > Poaceae > Miscanthus > Miscanthus lutarioriparius. The sequence continues at coordinate 29,855,131 of CAJGYO010000016.1, read as the reverse complement.
AATTTCTAGTGCACATATGGCTATTTCTTTGATTTGATATAAACTAGCACACAAACTTTCTTTATGGCCGTAGCATAAAATTTATTTGTTTTCTTTAATGCATGGTATGAAAATAGGGCGGCGGGTCCGTGGCCAAAACATATGCATATTTGTTTGGGTATGGAGCCAAATCGTGTCCATACCAATTTGACCATGAACGACCGGGCGGAGCCAAAACACGTCGTTCCCAAATTTCAACCATGGGGATGGAGCCAACACGCGTCCAAACCCGAATGTCACCAAGGCACATTTGTGGACCTCTTACATCTTTAGCGGGACACGAGACCCACAGGCATCGCGCGGCCGTGGCATTGCTGGCCAACTCTTTACCAGGGCATGAGACCCATATTCACAATGCATTCATTTTTAACCGGGGCATGTAGCCCATGCGCGTAGTGCAGCTGGCCGTCACCAGCTCTTTTACCTTTCACCAGGGCATGATGTCCATGTATGGAGCACCACCCTCACTGGCCCTGTTTACCAGAATGGAGGAGGACGAGAAGCTTGTCGACGAAGTCGCCGCAGATCAGAAAGAGAAGTAGAGAGATAGGAGCGGGGCTCCTTGATTCATCTCTGAAGATTAGACCGAGAGTCTGAACAGAACTAGGGTTCCCACCTTGTTCAGGGCACCGACGAACGAGCATAGCTGCTTCCACCGGCCGGTCCTGTGAGGGGCCTCCGGTGTATGCTTCAATGATGCGGAAAGTGATGAGGACATGACACCCATGCATATGACCATGTTTGGCGCATGGTATGGAGGGTTAGGAGGCCAGCAAGGGTGTTCAAGTCAAGAAGGAGGCCCAAGGCTAATTCGGTTCGAGTCTCCGAGGTGGAGGCCCAAAGCAACTAAAGTTCGAGCCGGTCTCAGAGTCCAGGAGCAGAACGTACTAAAAACGATGCCTAGGTCGCAAACAGTGTCTGTTTTGGGCGTTCTTTATATGGATGGAAAGATAATTTCATGGAGCTTCCAATGACAGCAGTACCACCTTAAAATTCCATCAGAGTCAACAGGAATCATAGACACAAGTGGACGTCCAGAATCTGTCAGGGTGCTGCTCCACTGTCGGCGACAACTTAATTTAGGGGTGAGCTCGTTCTTAAGTGATCCTTTTCATAGTTTTGAGAATAGATTACTACCTAATGATGTTATATTAATTAGGAACATTGGAGAGTGTCATGAGGGACTTAGAGGAAGAGGTGGAGGCGATGATGACCAGTGAGGACATCCAACAGAAACAGGAGGCCCGGTCCAACATGATTTCGAGTCTGCCTTGGCCTCCAGGACCAGTCTGCCTTAAACTAGTCATCCAGGACGCATCCAGACTCTGTTTTCGATGATCCATATGTGATTGGAAAGCTAATTTGATAAGTACGCCAATCCAAGTGGTCTCACGTCAAAAGCCCTTCAAAATCTACGGAAATCGTCAAAACAATTCAGTGTCCAGAATCTGCCAGGGTGCTACGACACCGCCTTTTGGTCCGTTGGACCGTGCATCGTGTTTGGGCCCATTAGGGGGCACGTCTAGGGTAGGCGACGACCCTAAGACCTTTATAATTATATGTCGCCACCATCATTAGATTTTTGGGTTTTGCTTAGATTATTCTATCAAGAACAGTTTCGACGTTTATCGGTTTGTGAGACCCCAACTTCATGAGATTAATCATTCATCTACAATTTGGTCGTGTTATTTCTTGTTCTTGCTTGTGTTCTTCATTGCACAGGCAGGGGATTAGCCTTCTTGGTGAGGTCAACCTGGTCCATGACTTGGTTGATAACCAGAGGAGCTATGGTTCTAAGATTGCAGGGTTCGATCTTTCTATCTGAAGTCGGATCGGTGTGTCATTCTCCGCCACAACGATAGTTACCTCTACCTTACGGAAGATCGGGATCCCCGTCCCCATTAAGTGGTATCAGAGCTTCAGGTATTACCGTTAGGTTTATCATTATCCTAGTTTTGTTTTGTCTTTGTTCGATAAATCCCAAAAATTGCCCCATAAAAATATTTGTATTAATCTTTGTTTTCTCCTTATCCTATCACCTGTTGTGCCGTTGCATTATTTTAATTTCAGTTTGCTCTATTGAACGGTCATCCCTCGTGTGTCATTGTTTTGCCGTGTTTAGGTCTCGTTCATATCTGGCCTTGTTCACGCTTTGAGTTTGCTGGTCAGCATATTTTTTGCAAAAGAAGAAGTTTACTTGGTTAGAGAGTCCTATAATCTTTTTGACTCTATGTTGAAGTTTCCAATCTACTAATGCACTAATTAAAAACAAGGAGGCATTTTTAGAAAAAGCATAGCAGGGAGCCTGCCTCACGTTTGGCTAGTAACTCTACATTCAGTGCTGGAAGCTTTGGACTGCCTATAACCTTGTGTTTGAGCAGCGTAGTTCAACCTGTCCTGTTGCATAAAATCTTCTAGTTGTTCCTTGCCTGTAGAGTGCAGTTTGTTGTTAGGTTGAGTTGTAATATATTGCTGCAGTTTGGGTTTTCTGATTGAAAAAAGAATAAAAGGCAAAGGTGCAAAAAAAGCTGCACCCTAAAAAAGAGAAAAAAAGAGCAAGAAAAAAAAGAAAGTGAAAAAAAACAATTTAGAAGTGCTTGCATCCTTTGAGTCTTTGTGCCGAGCTCTACTGTTGCTTTCTTGAACTAGGTCCGAGACGAGTTTAGGCCGACAGCATAGACTAGCTTGGGACTACTTTTCAATCTTGCAATTTCTAAATTAAATTATTACTATTCCTTGCTACCATATTTTAAGCCTCCCAAGCTCCACATATATACTTCAGATCAGTACAGATAAAGGCCCTTGCAATCTCGGTACTACTGCCTCATAGGTATCATGAACCAGCCGCCGGTTGTACCGTCCACTACTTGCATTGGTAGGAACTTTGTAAGAGCTTGGTAAGGCACTTCCACTTGCTGTGAAAAGTGACACCACTGCAACCATGTAGTCATTTGATAGGGATAATACTTTTGTGTTGTCTTTTGCTGTCTTCTAACAATGACAGGTTGTTCGCATCCACCGACTTATGATGGTAAAGGTGCTGATGAGTACATGGAGTGAGAAATTGCCATAGATAACATATTTGCTACTCGCTTTATGTGTCCATGGAGAAAGGTAAAAAATGCAGCTAGTGTTTTGCAACATTCTGCTTTATCTTGGTAGGAGTCTTTAGATCCTTTTGATAAGCCTCAAACTTGGAATGATATGAAACTTCTTATGTGAGAAACCTTTGTTAATCCACCTCCTGTTTTGACTTCATATGATGAGGTGCACCATTTAGAGGAAGAGTCTGTTGTTATTCCTCTTGCTATGACTAACATTTTGTAGGATAATGTACATAAGCGAGATGATGACATGAAACAAAATGAGGAGCTCACAACCTCATATGCAAATTCAGAACCATCACTTCACAATGCACCTATTACTCCTGCTGAGAACATAGGTAATGCCCATGGTGCTATACTCATAGAAGGTGAAAATTGTCTTAATGTACTAAATTTTTTCACAAACCATGCTATCATAGAGCAATTGTTAGTGGAATCCTCTCTTGATTTCTCTTTGTCCCATGATAATTTGCTTAATGTTCCTTGTGATAAAGATGAATTGGTTGATGATACTTCAGTTTTACATGTTTTGGAACCAGTCACTTGTGCTAAAAATAAACATGTTATTCATATTGCTACTAAAACTGATGAGCTCAAACTGTTGTCTTCTTTACATACTTTGGGTTACATTGAATTTGATGTTTTGTGTAACCTAGATTATTTGGAGGAGAGCCTTTTTAAATATGCTGATTTGCCTTGGGTTTCTAAACACACATATCATGTTATTGGCAAATATAACAACAAGGGACAATATTTGATACATCAAGTATATATTCGTAGTAATATGAATTTTCCTTTTGTTGTACAAGATTATGAACGTTTAGATGGCAGCCATAATAATACAAACATTTTCTCATGTTCCTCAAAGAAACAAGTTCACTTCCAAGAAGGGGAGTATTGTTGGTTGCTACCTATATCTGCTAGACCATCTATTCCTGCATTGTCTTTGGTTAGTTCTAATCTTTTGCAGGATAGTGTTGACATACATCGTGTGCATTCGGATCATGGAGTCTACATGCTTGCTGAAATTTTTATGTGAGCTGACATGCAAGAAACTTGGAAACATGGTCACGTTCCTTCTCACAATTATTTCAGTTTCCTTTGTCTTCGCAACCCCGTTCTCCTTTATGTTGTGCAGGATCAGTTTCACGCACAATCGACGCCGAGGACGGCTTTTCGTCAAGAAGGGGAGGATGATGAGGACATGACACCCATGCATATGACCATGTTTGGCGCATGGTATGGAGGGTTAGGAGGCCAGCAAGGGTGTTCAAGTCAAGAAGGAGGCCCAAGGCTAATTCGGTTCGAGTCTCCGAGGTGGAGGCCCAAAGCAACTAAAGTTCGAGCCCATCTCAGAGTCCAGGAGCAGCACGTACTTAAAATGATGCCCAGGTCGCATACAGTGTCCGTTTTGGGCGTTCTTTATATGGATGGAAAGATAATTTCATGGAGCTTCCAATGGCACCAGTCCCACCTAAAAATTCCATCGTAGTCAATGAGAATCATAGAAACAATTGGACATCCAGAATCTGTCAGGGTGCTGCTCCACCGTCGACGACAACTTAATTTAGGGGTGAGCTCATTCTTAAGTGATCCTTTTCATAGTTTTGAGAATAGATTGCTACCTAATGATGTTATATTAATTAGGAACATTGGAGAGTGTCATGAGGGACTTAGAGGAAGAGGTGGAGGCGATGATGACCAGTGAGGACATCCAACAGAAACAGGAGGCCCGGTCCAACATGATTTCGAGTCTGCCTTGGCCTCCAGGACCAGTCTGCCTTAAACTAGTCATCCAGGACGCATCCAGACTCTGTTTTCGATGATCCATATGTGATTGGAAAGCTAATTTGATAAGTACGCCAATCCAAGTGGTCTCACGTCAAAAGCCCTTCAAAATCTACGGAAATCGTCAAAACAATTCAGTGTCCAGAATCTGCCAGGGTGCTACGACACCGCCTTTTGGTCCGTTGGACCGTGCATCGTGTTTGGGCCCATTAGGGGGCACGTCTAGGGTAGGCGACGACCCTAAGACCTTTATAATTATATGTCGCCACCATCATTAGATTTTTGGGTTTTGCTTAGATTATTCTATCAAGAACAGTTTCGACGTTTATCGGTTTGTGAGACCCCAACTTCATGAGATTAATCATTCATCTACAATTTGGTCGTGTTATTTCTTGTTCTTGCTTGTGTTCTTCATTGCACAGGCAGGGATTAGCCTTCTTGGTGAGGTCAACCTGGTCCATGACTTGGTTGATAACCAGAGGAGCTATGGTTCTAAGATTGCAGGGTTCGATCTTTCTATCTGAAGTCGGATCGGTGTGTCATTCTCCGCCACAACGATAGTTACCTCTACCTTACGGAAGATCGGGATCCCCGTCCCCATTAAGTGGTATCAGAGCTTCAGGTATTACCGTTAGGTTTATCATTATCCTAGTTTTGTTTTGTCTTTGTTCGATAAATCCCAAAAATTGCCCCATAAAAATATTTGTATTAATCTTTGTTTTCTCCTTATCCTATCACCTGTTGTGCCGTTGCATTATTTTAATTTCAGTTTGCTCTATTGAACGGTCATCCCTCGTGTGTCATTGTTTTGCCGTGTTTAGGTCTCGTTCATATCTGGCCTTGTTCACGCTTTGAGTTTGCTGGTCAGCATATTTTTTGCAAAAGAAGAAGTTTACTTGGTTAGAGAGTCCTATAATCTTTTTGACTCTATGTTGAAGTTTCCAATCTACTAATGCACTAATTAAAAACAAGGAGGCATTTTTAGAAAAAGCATAGCAGGGAGCCTGCCTCACGTTTGGCTAGTAACTCTACATTCAGTGCTGGAAGCTTTGGACTGCCTATAACCTTGTGTTTGAGCAGCGTAGTTCAACCTGTCCTGTTGCATAAAATCTTCTAGTTGTTCCTTGCCTGTAGAGTGCAGTTTGTTGTTAGGTTGAGTTGTAATATATTGCTGCAGTTTGGGTTTTCTGATTGAAAAAAGAATAAAAGGCAAAGGTGCAAAAAAAGCTGCACCCTAAAAAAGAGAAAAAAAGAGCAAGAAAAAAAAGAAAGTGAAAAAAAACAATTTAGAAGTGCTTGCATCCTTTGAGTCTTTGTGCCGAGCTCTACTGTTGCTTTCTTGAACTAGGTCCGAGACGAGTTTAGGCCGACAGCATAGACTAGCTTGGGACTACTTTTCAATCTTGCAATTTCTAAATTAAATTATTACTATTCCTTGCTACCATATTTTAAGCCTCCCAAGCTCCACATATATACTTCAGATCAGTACGAGATAAAGGCCCTTGCAATCTCGGTACTACTGCCTCATAGGTATCATGAACCAGCCGCCGGTTGTACCGTCCCACTACTTGCATTGGTAGGAACTTTGTAAGAGCTTGGTAAGGCACTTCCACTTGCTGTGAAAAGTGACACCACTGCAACCATGTAGTCATTTGATAGGGATAATACTTTTGTGTTGTCTTTTCTTTGTCTTCTAACAATGACAGGTTGTTCGCATCCACCGACTTATGATGGTAAAGGTGCTGATGAGTACATGGAGTGAGAAATTGCCATAGATAACATATTTGCTACTCGCTTTATGTGTCCATGGAGAAAGGTAAAAAATGCAGCTAGTGTTTTGCAACATTCTGCTTTATCTTGGTAGGAGTCTTTAGATCCTTTTGATAAGCCTCAAACTTGGAATGATATGAAACTTCTTATGTGAGAAACCTTTGTTAATCCACCTCCTGTTTTGACTTCATATGATGAGGTGCACCATTTAGAGGAAGAGTCTGTTGTTATTCCTCTTGCTATGACTAACATTTTGTAGGATAATGTACATAAGCGAGATGATGACATGAAACAAAATGAGGAGCTCACAACCTCATATGCAAATTCAGAACCATCACTTCACAATGCACCTATTACTCCTGCTGAGAACATAGGTAATGCCCATGGTGCTATACTCATAGAAGGTGAAAATTGTCTTAATGTACTAAATTTTTTCACAAACCATGCTATCATAGAGCAATTGTTAGTGGAATCCTCTCTTGATTTCTCTTTGTCCCATGATAATTTGCTTAATGTTCCTTGTGATAAAGATGAATTGGTTGATGATACTTCAGTTTTACATGTTTTGGAACCAGTCACTTGTGCTAAAAATAAACATGTTATTCATATTGCTACTAAAACTGATGAGCTCAAACTGTTGTCTTCTTTACATACTTTGGGTTACATTGAATTTGATGTTTTGTGTAACCTAGATTATTTGGAGGAGAGCCTTTTTAAATATGCTGATTTGCCTTGGGTTTTAAACACACATATCATGTTATTGGCAAATATAACAACAAGGGACAATATTTGATACATCAAGTATATATTCGTAGTAATATGAATTTTCCTTTTGTTGTACAAGATTATGAACGTTTAGATGGCAGCCATAATAATACAAACATTTTCTCATGTTCCTCAAAGAAACAAGTTCACTTCCAAGAAGGGGAGTATTGTTGGTTGCTACCTATATCTGCTAGACCATCTATTCCTGCATTGTCTTTGGTTAGTTCTAATCTTTTGCAGGATAGTGTTGACATACATCGTGTGCATTCGGATCATGGAGTCTACATGCTTGCTGAAATTTTTATGTGAGCTGACATGCAAGAAACTTGGAAACATGGTCACGTTCCTTCTCACAATTATTTCAGTTTCCTTTGTCTTCGCAACCCCGTTCTCCTTTATGTTGTGCAGGATCAGTTTCACGCACAATCGACGCCGAGGACGGCTTTTCGTCAAGAAGGGGAGGATGATGAGGACATGACACCCATGCATATGACCATGTTTGGCGCATGGTATGGAGGGTTAGGAGGCCAGCAAGGGTGTCCAAGTCAAGAAGGAGGCCCGAGGCTAATTCGGTTCGAGTCTCCGAGGTGGAGGCCCAAAGCAACTAAAGTTCGAGCCCATCTCAGAGTCCAGGAGCAGCACGTACTTAAAATGATGCCCAGGTCGCATACAGTGTCCGTTTTGGGCGTTCTTTATATGGATGGAAAGATAATTTCATGGAGCTTCCAATGGCACCAGTCCCACCTAAAAATTCCATCGTAGTCAATGAGAATCATAGAAACAATTGGACATCCAGAATCTGTCAGGGTGCTGCTCCACCGTCGACGACAACTTAATTTAGGGGTGAGCTCATTCTTAAGTGATCCTTTTCATAGTTTTGAGAATAGATTGCTACCTAATGATGTTATATTAATTAGGAACATTGGAGAGTGTCATGAGGGACTTAAAGGAAGAGGTGGAGGCGATGATGACCAGCGAGGACGTCCAATAGAAACCGGAGGCCCGGTCCAACATGATTTCGAGTCTGCCTCGGCGTACAGGACCAGTCTGCCTTAAACTGGTCACCCAGGACGCATCCGGACTCCGTTTTTGACGATCTACATATGGTTGGAAAGCTAATTTGATAAGGACGCCAATCCAAGTGGTCTCACGTCAAAAGCCCTTCAGAATCAATGGGAATTGTCAAAACAATTCAGCGTCTAGAATCTGCTAGGGTGCTGCGACACCGCATTTTGGTCCGTTGAACCGTGTATCGTGTTTAGGCCCATTAGGGGGCACGTCCAGGGTAGGCGACGACCCTAAGACCTTTATAATCATATGCCGCTGCCGTCATTAGATTTTTGGGTTTTGCTTAGATTATTCTGTCAAGAACAGTTTCGCCGTTCATCGGTTTGTGAGACACAAACTTCGTGAGATTAATCATTCATCTGCAATTTGGTCATGTTCTTTCTTGTTCTTGCTTGTGTTCTTCGTTGCGCAGGCAGGGATTAGCCTTCTTGGCGAGGTCAACCTGGTCCGTGACTTGGTTGACAACCAGAGGAGCTGTGGTGCTAAGACTGCAGGGTCCGATCTGAAGTCGGATCGGTGTGTCATTCTCCGCCACAATGATAATTACCTATACCTGATGAAAGATCGGGATCTTCGTCCCATTAGAAAGGCAGCCGGTCGGTGCTGTGTTTGAGGTGGGAAGTTGGCAGGTGTTTGCTACGGAGTGTATGTGTGTATGTGGCAGCAGCCTGGCGACACTTTTGATTGGAGAGCGGGGCCAGAACATTTGCGCTAGCCTAATATTTAAAGAGCCGAGCAATGATTTGAAATCACGTCAAGGTAAAGCGGCGGGATTTGTTGCCAGCGCTCTTGAGTTTAATTTTGTATTTTCTAATGACTCTGGCGCGCGAGGACATGACTCTTTCAGGACATGGAGTTAGTGGAAGTTTGAATCGTCTTTGGACTTGGACTTGGTCGCATCGAGACCTGCTGCTCCCTCTCTATGGCTTGTGGGCCACTTATCTTTAGATTGAAGTAATTAATTTAATAAAGGAAAATGGGGAGGTTTATCTCCTGGCTGGCATACGTAGCGCTACACGCTAGGAAGTATATAAACACCACTATACTATACGTTGCATGATCATACTTTAATCCATGCGTGTGCAAAGTGTGTTTGCATTTACGGCTGGGTGTATTTATAGGACATGTGATAATACTTATTTACTCCCGCAGCGTCGTATGAGAGTATCCATGGTCCGACTTGTTCCGTACGGGCATATATATTTGCATAAGTCATTATCTTTTTCTTTCTCCTTTTGAATAATCACCATGTCACTTATATGATAGATTATGATGTCAACGCCCTTTAGAATTCAGAACCCTATATGTACATACACCTTCACTCATCGTGCATATTTGTATGCACTATATTTCATAGCCAACCTGATATATATATATACATACATTAGTTTCATTTTCTTTCCAGGCGTGAACATGCTCATGAATATATGTACATGTGTGTCCCTTTTTTCTTTTTGCTCCATCTTCTTTTCCTCTTTAGCGATGTTATATTATTTCTTATTTGCCTATATCATATTCATATAAAACTTGATCATCTATACCATTTTATTTAATATGGTATAAATGTTTTCACACATTTTTTGGTATGCCAAAATTGGTGTCAACAGATGCCCCCTCGAGGTCCGGATGCGAAAACTACTTCGTATATGTTGACGGATCCGGAGCTCGAAACTTAAGATTTTTTTTATGATCTCGCTTTTTTTTCTTTTTGAAAACATATTTTGGGGCACTTAATTCACATGGAGATACTACGCCAGATTCTTACTGTAGGAACGGGGCATTTTTACTGTAGGGGCGGCTGGGGTTGGGGACGCCCCTACAGTGGGCGTCCTTGGGCCCCAGCAGCCCGGCCGCCCCTACAGATGGCACTGTAGGGGCGGCTGGTAACCTGAGCCGCCCCTACAGTTGGGGCTGATCTGTAGGGGCGGCTCAATCACCAGCCGCCCCTGCAGTGCTCATTTGTCTTTTTTAAAATTTTAAAATTTGAAAGGTTCAAATTTAGTCAAATGATGAAATAACCAAAATAAAAGTTGTAGATCTTGATGAGTTGAACAACTTTTGTATTCATCACTTTTACATCTGAAATCATTTAGGGTTTGAAAATTTGGTTTGAACTTGTCAAATTTCAAATTTCAAATTTTAAAATGTGTAAAATATTGTCACATCCAAGTTTGATCAAACTTAAATACTGAAGCATAATTTTAGAAATTTTTAGAAAAAAAAATCATCACATTTGAAGTTAGTATGAAGGAGAACAACTAGTTACAAAGTTTATCCACAGATTAAAAAGAGAAATCATACTGTTCTAGATGATCCTTACATGATCATAGTGATTAGTGTGATTTCTTTTTTTAATCTGTGGGTCAACTTTGTAACTAGTTTTTTTTCCTCATACTAATTCCAAATCTGATGATTTTTTTTCTAAAATTTTCTAAAATCATTTTTTATCAATTTATTTTGTTGGTTTTGTCAATATATACATATGAAAAGTTTGAGCAATTTAAATTTTGAATTTCAAAAAAATACAACTTCAGACAAGATTTTGGTACCCCAAATGATTTCAGCTGAAAAAGAAATAAATACCAAAGTTGAATAACTCATCAAGATCTACAACTTTTGTATTGGTCATTTCTTCATATAACAAAGTGGTAATGACATTGTTCACAAATGTGACACATCTCTCGTAAGGTTTTATAAACTATATGAGACATGTGTAAGATTATTGAACAATGTGTGCTAAGAATTTGTCAAATGAAGAAATGATCAAAATAAAAGTTGTAGATATTCATGAGTTGAACAACTTTGGTATTCATCACTTTTTATGTTGAAATCAATTTGGGTCTCAAATTTTGGTTCGAACTTGTCGTTTTTCAAAATTTCAAATTTGAAAGGTTCAAATTTTGTCAAATGACAAGATGACTAAAATAAAAGTTGTAGATATTAATGATTTGAACAACTTTGGTATTCATCACTTTTTATGTTGAAATCATTTTGGGTCTTAAATTTTGGTTCGAACTTGTCATTTTTTAAAATTTCAAATTTGAAAGGTTTAAATTTTGTCAAATGACAAGATGACCAAAATAAAAGTTGTAGATATTGATGAGTTGAACAACTTTTGTATTCATCACTTTTACATCTGAAATCATTTAGAGTTTGATAATTTGGTTTGAACTTATCAAATTTTAAATTTGAAATTTTAAAATGTGTAAAACATTGTTACATCCAAGTTTGATCAAACTTAAATGCTGAAGCATGATTTTAGAAATTTTTAGGTAAAAACTCCATCACATTTGGAGTTAGTATGAGGGAGAATAATTAGTTACAAAGTTTACTCACAGATTAAAAAGAGAAATCACACTGTTCTAGATGATCTTTACATGATCATGGTGAACAATGTGATTTCTTTTTTTAATCTTTGGGTCAACTTTGTAACTAGTTTTTCTTCCTCATACTAACTCCAAATCTGATGATTTGTTTTCTAAAATTTTCTAAAATCATTCTCTATCAATTTATTTTGTTGGTTTTGTCAATATATACATATGAAAAGTTTTAGCAATTCAAATTTTGAATTTAAAAAAATGCAACTTCAGACAAGATTTTGGTACCCCAAATGATTTCAGCTGAAAGGTGATAAATATCAAAGTTAAATAACTCATTAAGATCTACAACTTTTGTATTGGTAATTTCTTCATATGACAAAGTGGTAACAACATTGTTCATAAATATGACACATCTATCGTAAGGTTTTATAAACTATGAGACATGTGTAAGATTAGTGAACAATATGTGCTAAGAATTTGTCAAATGAAGAAATGACCAAAATAAAAGTTGTAGATATTCATGAGTTGAACAACTTTGGTATTCATCACTTTTTATGTTGAAATCAATTCGGGTCTCAAATTTTGGTTCGAACTTGTCGTTTTTCAAAATTTCAAATTTGAAAGGTTCAAATTTTGTCAAATGACAAGATGACTAAAATAAAAGTTGTAGATATTAATAAGTTGAACAACTTTGGTATTCATCACTTTTTATGTTGAAATCATTTTGGGTCTCAAATTTTGGTTTGAACTTGTCATTTTTTAAAATTTAAAATTTGAAATGTTCAAATTTTGTCAAATAACAAGATGACCAAAATAAAAGTTGTAGATTTTCATAACCTCTACAACTTTGATGTTTATCAAATTTTCATTTGAGATCATCTGGTGTCTCAAAATTATTTTAGTAGTTTTGATTTTAATTTTTTAATTTAGAATAATTCATTTTGATTTAGAATTTAAAAAAAAATCAGCTGTAGGGGCGGCTGATAACCTCAGCCGCCCCTAGAGTGGCTGAATATGAGTGAGCGTTTCAGTCGCTGTCGCTGCGCGTCATTCCCCTCCCCTCCCCTCCTTCCACCCCGCAAAACCCCGCGTCGACCCCGGAGGCGAATAGGGGCGACTAGGGTTTCAGCCCCCGGCAACACGCCGCCGCTCGAGGCACCTCCGCCACCGGATCCCGGCACCTGCGCTATGCCGTCCACCTTTACCGCCCCTCCCTAGGTCACCGCCGGTGCGCTCCGCCGACACCCGACGCACCTCGTCCGCCCGGTCACCCGCACCTCCTCATCGGTGCAGGATTGCTTAGGGTTTGGGGCTTCGGTGGCTGGAGCCAAATCCCACCGCCGCCGCTCACGCAGGAGGGCTCGAGCTCGCGGGGTTCCCCTCCTCCTCCGCTCCGGGTAAGAGAGATTCCCCTCCTTGCTCCTGCAGGCCTCGCGCTCCTCGATTCGAGCGAACGGCCCGTTTCGCCCGATTAGCTACGTGGTCTCGAGCAATGCTGTCGGTCGGTTTTGTGGTGCTTCCTTCTCGTATTTTCGCTCACTTCATCGCACGAATGTTAGTCGTGTTAGGGGGCGGTTCTGGGGTTCAAATTGTGAGCTGCGCGCATCTACGCGGCCGATTTTGCAGACTCGAGCATTTGAAGGCCAAGTGTTGGTGGATAGCACTTGTATTAGGGGGCGGTTATGGGGTTCAAATGTAAGTCTGCTTCGGGGGAGGCGTGTGCATCCATGATTCGAATTTTCGGGCATTTCGAGGTAGGAATGTTGGGGGAGTTTTTCCAGTATGTTTGGTCTTGCACGAATCTTTGCATTCTCGTATGCATGCACCACGAGTGCTATAGCTGGGGAAAAAATTGATTAATGCCTAAGCTCTCTTGTACTTCTTGGGTGGTGTGGATCATAAGAAAAGTGATTCCAAAGTGTTTGTTCGGGTATGCAAGTTGTGGCATGAACCACTTTGGCTGCTACGTCGTGGTTTACTAGGGTTGTTCACTTCTAGATGTGCTTATGTTTGACTTGTAGGGTGCCTGCAACTAGATGAATGGTGATGCCTAGGTGACCTTGTAGGAAATATTTCGGCCCATGGTTGTTCATTTTACTTAGCTTGGTGATCAATCCAATTTATGTGGGATCAAACCGCCCTTGAAATCAGTATTATCGGTCTAAAACTAACCCCTCCACAGCTTTTTCTAGTGTCAATGGATATGTCTATCCCATACGCAGACCCTTATAACTATAAAACATGTTGCCTTCATTTGAAAGTTGCAACTATCAATCAACGTTTCGTATCTGATTTTGTGGTTTCTTTATGTTTGTTGTTGATCAAGATTTATAGTTTAGTTGCAACATCTCGATGTCGACACATCTTATGTTTGTTGTTGATCAATTGTTTTTCGAGTGGCGGCGGCGCGACGCCTTGGCGGCGGCGGCAAGCGGCATGCATCGCACACCATCACGCCATCGCGCACTGCACGGCTCCCAGTCTCCTCTCCGGCGAGGCAGGGGCAGCGCAAGAGCATTACGACAGCCAGTGCACGGCAAGCGGAAGCTCTGCGCTGCCGGCGGCGGCCGGTAGCATGCACCACGGCTGCATGGCACCGGCCGGCGGCAAGCAGCGCCCAAAGACGCAGACGCAAAGAGCCAGCGGCGACCGCCGACCAAATGAGGCAAATGAGGACCTGCTCTGTAAGTATAGTCTTTAAATGTGTGATATTCAAGATGTTGATGCATCTTTAAATATTGTATAATCGATCTGTTGATGCACTCTTCCTTGCATTGAGTCATTGTCTTGAATCGATGCAAACAGATCCTAAACTGTGCATTACATTGGCTAAGTTTATGTCCATGAAATTGGCTGATAATTTATGTATGTGTGTGACTATCCTAAACTAAAACAAATGCATTCTTCCATTTTCCAGGTAGAGCAGAGCCAACAGAAGCTTACATGCCCGCCATATATAATAGCCTGTGTTTGTCTAACTAATCTATCATTTCTAGGATGTCTAGTGCTCGGTTGAACTATCTAGTTAAACTGAAATATTCTGACAATGTTTATATGCCATTGATGGTCTAATACACTGCAACTTTTGGTGTGATTCTTTTAGTTGTTTTTCTACAATGCTTGTTAGAAATGAGGCATTACTTGGTGCAATTTATCTTACCTATTGAAATAATCTTAATTTTGGGTCAAATCTATTTCAAAAGTCATGGCATGTTCCATTTTTATGCAACATGTTCCACTTCTTTATAGTAAAACTTTACCAAGCTGCTCATAATTAACAATATTCTTTTCTGTTATGATTCTCTTGAATTTAGTACTGATATGTACTGATATTATTTGAGAAAAAAGATAGAAGATGTCTGAGTGTGACTAATTGGTGATAACATGTTTGTTTGATGCTTGCGGAATCGCAGTATCTGTGTTGGTCGCTAGTCGGTAATAAGACACTCATCCCAAAGAGTATTGCACAAGTTATCTTTTTTAGAGATTAGATTTCATCTGTGTCACCATTGCTTGTGTTGTCTGTCCAGTAGTAGCAGCCTGTGAAATATGACTAGTCTTTATAAGAAATATAACTAGTCTTCCTGTGAAATGGTCTTGTGTTTGTGGATGTATATATGTATATTTGTGGCGGTCAGATTCGAATTTGAATTATATATATATATGGTCTTGAATTTGAATTATTTTTTTGCTGAAAAATCCACTGTAGGGGCGGTTCTTGATTGAACCGCCCTTACAAATACACACAGCAGGGACGGCTGGTGATACAGCCGCCCTTATAGAAGTCCACTACAGGGGCGGCTGATATTATCAGCCACCCCTACAGAGGGCACTGTAGGGGCGGCTGAAAACACCAGCCGCCCCTACAGAGGGCACTGCAGGGGCGGTCAGGAAACCGCCCCTACAGAGGCACTCTCTGTAGGAACACCCTGGGAAGGGCGGCTGGCGTAGCCGCTCCTACAGAGGCTATAGAGCTACCCCTACAGTTAATTTCTGTAGTAGTGCGATTTGTGCATATAAATGATATTTATCAAGCAATGACGTATAGTCTCACGTTATTTTGATCTTTATATCACTCTTTGAGGACATAATATTTTAAATGTTCGTTCCATGGTCGCAGTTTAATTTTAAGAACTTTGGATTTTTTTTCTTTGTCGCATTCAGTTTAAACTTATGATGCATTGGGGGCATTTGTTTATTTTCATGCCAACAGTTTAGGCTCATATCGCAATAGAGCATCCTTATATATATATATATATTAGCTTCAATTCATGCTCATGAAGCTATGAAACATTTCTTCTCTTTTTTTTGCCTACAGTTTAGGCTCATGAAGGAGCATGTTTTTTTGTGTGTGCTAACAGTTGTAGCAATGGAGTTTCATTTTTTTGTTTCAGTTTAAACTCGTGAAGGAACGGAGCCTTGTGATTTTTTTCCTTGATGCTACAGTTTAAGCTCATGAAGCGATGAAGCATTGGTTTTTTTTTCATGCTACAGTTTAAACTCATGAAACGATGGAGCATTTGTTTTTTTTACAGTTTAGGCTCATGAAGGAGCATTTTTTTGTGCTAACAGTTTAGGCTCTTGTGGCAATGGAGTGTTATGAATGTTTTTTTACTTCAGCTTCAGTTTAGGCTCGTGAAGCTATGGAGCGCATGTCTTCTTTACAGTTTAGGCTTATGAAAGAGCATTTTTTTGGTGCTAACAGTTTAGGCTCATGAAGCTATGGAACGTATGTCTTCTTTACAGTTTAAGCTCATGAAGGAGCGTTATGAATCCTTTTTTTACTTCAGCTTCAGTTTAGGCTCATGAAGCTATGGAGCGTATGTCTTCTTTATAGTTTAGGCTCATGAAGGAGCATTTTTTGTGCTAACAGTTTAGGCTCTTGTAGCAATGGAGCGTTATGAATCCTTTTTTTTACTTCAGCTTCAGTTTAGGCTCGTGAAGCTATGGAGCGTATGTCTTCATTACAGTTTAGGCTCATGAAGGAGCGTTTTTTATGCTAACAGTTTAGGATCTTGTAGCAATGGAGCGTAATATGCATATTCCCCTATGCGTAGTAACGCTTTAGAAATTTTCCATTTACTGGCGGTGGGCAATACTCGCCATCCGGAGATATGATTCTATAAGGCGCCACTAGAGTAGACATCCTTCACAATATAAGGACCTTCCCATTTAGGCTTGAATTTGCTTTGCATTCGATAAGTAATATTCATAGGCCGAATGACCGCTAGAACCAAATCCCCTTCTTTGAACGACGTCCTCCTTACGCGCTTGTCAAAAGCTCGAGACATTCTAGCTTGGTATGCCTCCAAGTTTTGCAATGCACGAAGATGTTTTTCTTCAAGGTTGTCTAGTTCCCTTAGGCGTAATTTCGCCGATTCATCTTCATTGAGTTCTTCTTGGATAGCAACTCTTAAGGAGGCAATTTGCACCTCCAGTGGCAGGACCGCCTCTCCTCCATACACAAGTGAGTAAGGAGTCATTTTTGTTGGCGTCCGAGTCGTGGTCCTATATGCCCACAAGGATTCGAGTAACTTTTCATGCCAGTGTCTCTTATTCTGTGAGACCATCTTTTTAAGCAACTTGCATAGCACTTTATTGAATGCTTCTGCTTGACCATTAGCGGCTGGATTATAACCTGTGGAGAAGTGATGCTTAATTTTGAATTTAGCACACATCTTCTCTATTTGTCTATTTTTAAAAGACGTGCCATTATCAGATATCATTCAGGCTGGAACCCCAAATCGATATAAAAGATTCGTTCTTATAAAGTTTTCAACATTTTCCGCTTTGACTTCTTTTAGTGCTACAACTTCTGCCCACTTCGAGAAGTAATCAGTCGCGGCAAGAATGAATTTGTGTCCCTTAGAAGACGGAGGATTTATTGGCCCAACTACATCAATTCCCCACATTTCAAAGGGCCAAGACATATTAGTCGGATGTAATGGTTCATGGGGCTGATGTATGAAATTACCATGTATTTGGCATTCATGGCATTTCTTTGCAAATTTCATAGAATCATCAAACATTGTAGGACAATAATAACCTAAATGTCTTAGTTGGTAGTGTAGCTTGGGTCCAGATTGGTGTGCGCCACACACTCTGGAGTGAACTTCATTTAAAGCTTCGATTACCTCATTGCCTGTAAGGCAGCGAAGTAAAATGCCATCGCATGAACACCGATAGAGCGTGTCGTTTATGCATGTATAATTCAGTGATCTCTTTCGAATCCTAGACCTTTCACCATAATCTAGGGGC
This sequence comes from Miscanthus lutarioriparius, assembly GCA_904845875.1. Lineage (NCBI taxonomy): Eukaryota > Viridiplantae > Streptophyta > Magnoliopsida > Poales > Poaceae > Miscanthus > Miscanthus lutarioriparius. Next base: position 29,837,019 of record CAJGYO010000016.1, on the reverse strand, counting down.
AAATATCCATGAAGGAGATAATCGAGAAAAGGTGTTCTCCAATCACCCATCTCAATTTCATACGTATCTATAGTCATAGTTGAAGTAGATGGTACGTCCTCTTCCTCAGTAAGTATGGGGAGGACTCTTCGTTCCTCTATGTGAACATCCACAATTTGATATGGATTTAGTGACATGCTGGCAGCTAAGCTTGCCAATGCATTTGCTTTCTCATTTTTGCTTCTTACAACATGCTGAATTTTTAAATCAGCAAACATAGCCATTAGTTCTTTTGCCTTCCAAAAATATGGCAAAAGCCCTTGCTTTTTTATCGTATATGTTCCCAACAATTGATTAATTATTAATTTGGAGTCTCCATATACAGAGAGTGTGTTTAAACCCATATTGTGAGCCATTTCAAGCCCGATAATTAGAGCCTCATATTCAGCAGCATTATTTAAAACCGCTGAAGTTAATGTGAAGGAATATGAAAGTATTGCTTCGTTCGGTGTAACAAACATGACCCCTGCGCCTGCTCCTGATTTCTGGCGAGCACCATCAAAATACATTTGCCATGTAGGATTGAACACCGTAGTGGTGAAGACTACCTCATCTGATAGATCATCATCAATGGAAAGTCATCATGTATGGGATGAGCGGCTAGAAAATTAGCCAAAGCTTGACCTTTAATGGCTTTTTGAGGCACAAACACAATATCAAATTGTGAAAGGAACATCGCCCACTTAGCCAATCTACCAGATAATGTCATTTTATTTAAAATATGTCGGAGTGGATCAACTCTCGAGACAAGATGTATGGTATGTTCTAACATGTAATGGCAAAGCTTCTGTGCTGCAAATACAAGTGCCAGGCATTTTTTTCTATATCCGGGTAATTGCACTCTGCCCCCTATAGGGTGCGGCTTAAATAATATAGGGAGACTTCTTTCCCTTCATCATTGGTTTGTGCCAAAATAGCACCTAATGAAGTCGGCATGGCTGCCGTATAGAGGATTAATGGCCGCCCTTTAATTGGCGCGCCTAAGACAGGAGGATTTGTTAAATATTTTTTTATGTCCTCGAATGCATTTTGACATGCTTGATCCCATTGAAATAGGATTCCTTTCTTCATGAGCCGGGAAAAAGGTTTGCACCTCCCGGACAGGTTTGAGATGAACCTTCTAATGTATGCTAAATGGCCTTGGAGGCTCTTTAATTCATGCAAGTTTGTTGGTCGAGGCATGTCGACAATTGTCTTTATTTTAGTAGGGTCAATTTCAATGCCACACTTGGTGACTATGAAACCAAGGAATTTTCCCGAAGATACTCCAAATGCGCACTTCATAGGATTCATCTTTCATTTATGTTTTCTACGGTCAAACACCATTTCCAAGTGTTTTAAGTGATCTTTCTCGTGCTTAGATTTTACAATGATATCATCTATATAGCACTCACTGATTTCATACAACAACCCATTAAGGACAATGGTCATTACACGTTGATATGTGGCGCCTGTTGGAGATATGCCCTAGAGGCAATCATAGAGATGATGATATTCCATTGTATCAATGTTTCATATTGTGTTCCTTGAATATCCATTAAAGGCTACTTGAATTGATTTGCAATTATGTGAATTGTATGTGAAACTCTTTACTTGTATGGTTATTCTAGAGTTGTCCCTAGTCGAAGTTCATGTGAGGACACACATGAATAATAGACTAGTACATGTATTAGCTGATGACTATGTTTCACAAGTCATGGACATGAAGATGTCAAACTAATAATGTGGGCACGTGTACAGACATGTGCTAGGACCGACCCAACACGAGATATAGTTACATAGTTCTCTTTACACAACGTGTACGCTTTGTCCTTAGACCTGAGTTTGTTGCATGCACTCAAGATGTGAATCGACTTACTTAGGGGCTGTCAAACGCTACTCCGTAACTGGGTAGTTATAAAGGTCGCTTTCGGGTTTGTCAGGAAGCATGCTGTGAGGCATGATCAGTCAAGATGGAATTTGCCCCTCTCTACTTGAGAGAGATATCTAAGGGCCCCTCGAGTGATCAAATCCGGAAATGCATGGCCATGCTACGTGAGGTTAAGAGTTAACCTAGAAAGGGATTTTGAATCACAGGATCGAGAAAGAGAGGTCGGCTTGGAGCTAGACCAAATATCGTGAGGCAAAGGGAATAGCATGTACATGATGTTGTGATGGTTCATCTGATATGATCTTCGTGTGCGTATAGGAGTTGGCATGTCTTGCTAGAGGCCGCTACCAACTATTGGCTGAGTAGAAGTACTCACGTCATGTCTATACGTATGTGAACCTATAGGGTCGCACACTTAAGGGGTTGGAAGCCCAATGAGGATCTGATCCAAATTGGACCAGGTTTAGAAGTACTAATGGGCCTCGAACCTAGAGGCCTGTCAGGGACCTCTATATATTGAGGGGTGGGGGTGGCTTAGGGTTTGGACCCTTTTGGCGCAGCAGTTGCTTCTCCATCTTCCACGCCCAGCAGTTGTCCATCTCCCAAGCCCTCACCGAGTTGAACTCGTGGATCTAGCAGTCCGGCTTGTGACACTTCCTCCCTGCACGTGTGGATACCTTGGAGGTGTTGCATCTACAATACTTGGACGAGCCGCTGCACGAGGAGGACGCTGCTGAATGTTTGATGTGGAGGCGATCGACTACTCTACTTCGACGCGGTGATCGACTACACTGCCCCGACGCGCCTCATCAACTTCCGCATCTGCGCATCTAGTGGTAATCCCATGATCTGTAACAATAGTGTTCCTGTTTTACGCGCTAGAAATAATTTTTGTGCTAGCGTAGCCTACCTCGTATTCCTACAGCGCCTGCATTTTTTAATCCGAAGGGCATCACTTTATAACAATATATGCCCTTGAGTGTACGGAATGCTGTTAACTCCTCATCTTCTGGTGACATTTTTATTTGGTTGTAACCAGAGAAACCATCCATGAAGGAGAATATTTCATATCCCATAGTGGCATCAATAAGGATTTCAGAGATTGGAATTGGAAATTCATCTTTTGGACATGCTTTATTTAAATCTCTAAAATCCATACATACACGGATCTGCCCATTTTTCTTTTTTGTGGGCACGATACTAGACACCCATTTAGGGTATTTCACTTGTCGGATTAACCCAGCAGCTATGAGTTTATCAACTTCAACTTCTATTTGTGGGAGAAGTTCTGGACGATATCTTCTTTGTCCTCGCTTCACCGGAGGAGCATCTTTTCGAACGGCCAATTTATGCACAACCACTATTGGGTCTAGACCTGGCATTTCTTCATAAGACCAAGCAAAGTCATCTCTATTTGCAGAAAGAAATTTATGGTATTCTTCCTTACTTTCTTTAGATAGATGCTTACTAATGAAGATTGGCCAGGGATCATCGTCCGTGCCGATATTAATTTCTTCCAACTCATCAATAGTTGGTTGATTTCCATCTTCCATATGTGGAGATGCTTCCATAGCATCAAGAGGTTCGGCGGAGGTCATATTAACTTCATAGCCTAACCCATATTTCTCTTCTTTTAATGCTTGATCTTGGTGCAGGGCTTCAAGCTGAGCCTGGGACATCAACTTTTCAAATGGTGCAAGCTGCCCCCAGCCATCGCATAAAGAAGGACCGGTAGAAATGTCATAGCCCATCTATTGCATAATATAAAGAACTTTGTTGTCATATAAAGAGATGGGTAATGTTTTATCATCTTTATTTAACAAAGTGACCTGTGTAACCAATTTACTCTTATTATCCCTTTCAATTTGGGCTTGTTCTATTTTATTTTGCACCAAAGGAGGTAAAGGAGTTGGAAATGAAATACCTCTATTTTGAGAGGGTTTACTTATGATGCAAAATATCAGATCGCCTTCCTTCCTTTGATTGCTTGGTATGTATTAGTATATCTTTTGGCTTGATGAAGACTTGACATCTTCTATCTTCGGGATATTTTGTTCTAACGACAACGATGATTTTGGTTTTGAGACTTTATCAATAGGATCAAAATAAAACTTTGCATCAGCATAGAAGGATTCTGCTATAGTGAATGGCTTTTTATCAGCAAAAATCCTTACTACTCTCCCTGAAGGATCTTTATACTTGATGTATTAATGGAGAGTAGATGGAACAACTCCATTTTCATGCAGCCATGGGCGACCGATAAGAACATTATATGAGGTAGCCGCATCAATCACATGGAAGTATACATATGTCATAAGATTTTCAAACTTTAGAACCAGAGATATGGTGCCCAATGCTTCTTGACCAGCTTGGTTAAAGCCATGAATGACAACATTTGAGCGACATAGGTCTCCTTTAGAATACCCAATCTTTTTAAGAGTGCGCAAGGGTAACAAGTTTATGGCTGAACCACCATCAATCATTATGTGATTAATGGGGAGATCATCGATCTCTCCGAACATAAGAAGGGGTCTGTTATGCTTTTCATTTCCTAACAACAGATCGTCATCATTGAACATAATACTTTGAGTTTGGGATAATTTTACTTCTGCTTGTGAAACCTCAACCCTATAATCTTCAGGGAAGGAAAACGCAGTAATAAATGCATTTTGCAAATCAGAAGAGAAACACAAGGCATCATACACAGAAAGCATAGCTGGTATTTTCTTCAAGTGCGAGATTACATCATACTTGACTGACACATTAGGAGTATGGTCAGTCGCTCCATTCGGAGTTACATTTGGGGGATTTCTCTATTGAGGAGATGGACGAGGTAGTTGATGGCCTGATCTAAGCTGAACTTCAGCAACTTCGGGTGCCTCTTCTTTAGGGAAGTGAAGAGACTCCTCATCATCCTCAAAAACTCCGATGGGGAAAGCAGCATATTCTTTGAGGGGTTGTCCTCGCGCTTCTTTATATTTTGGTAGAAGCGTGGGCCTTCGCCCTTTTCCATTATTCGTTGGAGAGCAAATCATCTTGAGAGTTGCTGTTGATGCTCTCCTGATCTTTGGGAACCTGATGGTCCACATTTTGGGGTGTGGATCCATCGAAGGAAAGCCTTGCCTTCATGCTGGCGCTTAGCTTGCTGTTGTGGATGCCCTGAGAAAGACATATTAACATGCTCAGGTTTTGATATCATATATCGATCATAAGTTGGCCACATTTTTAGAGTTGCACAACTCACCGGATCACTTTGAAAAGTGGGGACATTTGACGTAGCCGTTTTCTTTCCATTTGTCATGCTTTTGAGTAGATCAGCATCTATGGTGCCTTCATCTATGAGCTTTTGTATCATGTTTTTGACCACAAAACAATCTTTGAGCGTATGACCCAAGACACGATGAAAGTGATAGAAATTTGGCTCATTGAATTTAGAAGCTTCTTTCGGCCTTTTCGGTTTGGGGAGCTCAATGAGTTTTAACTCCCGTAGGCCCATGAAGAGATCCCCGACTTCTTCATCAGGGAAAGAATACTTCTGATTTTGTCGCTCGCTAAGAGTTGGCCTTCTAGGAGCTAGTGCACCCCCTTTGCTTGGTAATCTTGTGGCGGTGCCCATAGTTTGGAACTTTTGAGGACCCACCGTTGTCTCCATGGCCTGCATTTGCTTCGGCTTAGAAGGTGTGGGCTTATCTCGCGGGTTGTTTTGATCCAATGGCGCCTTGTTGAACGTCCTCAGTGGACGAGACATGTGATGCATATAATTCTCTATGTCTGTGGCCTTTGAGGACAACTCTTCGAAAGTTATTGGCCTTACACCCTGAAGGTGAATGGCCATGTCCGGGCTCAAGTTATTCATACACATATGAACTGCTTCTGGTTTGGTGATTGGCTGTGGGCAATGGAGGCTTAAATTCCTCCACCTGTTGATGAAATCCGCAGCTTTCTCATTTGGCCTTTGTAAGGTTTGAGTCAGCTCAGTTATTCCCACTATCCTTTGAGTGCTATAAAAGCGCTCTAGGAAGGCGTCTTGCATTTGTTCCCATGTACAGATGGAGCCAGGTGCCAACTTGCTATACCATGTGAAAGCTGGACCCGATAATGTTTGTACAAATTGACGAAGGAGAAGAGCTCCATTGTGGGCTATATCTTGACACACAGCAAGGAAATGGGCCACATGTTCATGTGGCAATCCGGTCCCATCAAATTTACTAAATTGCGATTGGCGATTGTTGTTCGGAAATGGTACTATGTCCACCTCTGACGGATATGGCTTCACATACCTCGGACGCATGGAATAATGCGTTTGCATATATTGAGCCTTTATGCCTTCCGAAATCATCCTTTGTATGGCTTCGAGTGTGATTTCAGGTTGGTGATGGGGACCGTTATGACTGGTCGAAGTGTTCACATCATTTGTACGATTTCTGGTGTTGGCCACCTGCTCACGAAGCGCGGCCAACTCTTCTTCTTTCTATTGTAAGGCAGCCATCATTTGGTTCATCTGCTCTTCAACGGATTGACCTTGATTTGTGGCAAGCACTTGTTCAGCACTGCTAGGCTCACTCTCACTATGCGGAGGTTGTGAGTCATCCTCACTTGGGGCTTGTGGATCTTCACCATTTAGTGGGTTTGGATCAGCCGAGCCTGCAGTATCCAATAATTCATTTTCAAAATTAGAATGATCATCAAATAGGGGCTTATAAGACCCTACATAAATTGTATTATTTCTTGAATTACCAGAGTTTGTTAAGCTTTGAGTCACCGGACGATGACCCACCGGAATTTGTTTACGAGGCTTCTTTCTTTTGAAGTGTGTAGAAGCGGAGGAAGTATCACTCGTGTTGCAGGCTGCTTCCTCAACACTCATCAACATTGAATAGAATACCTCAAAATGATTGCTCGAGGCTCATTTTTGAGGAGGCCGATAAGCTAGTGTGGTTGTATCTTCCACTCTTGGAGTGGCTGCTTTTATTTCTCCTTGGGTGCCACCAGCATGTTTTGACGACGCATTCCCTCGTACCCAACTAGATGTGGTGTCAGTTGGTATTGCCATCTCCCTTTGCTTTAAGCTGACACGTCTTGCACGTACATTGGCAGCCTGCTTTGCATATCTCCCTCGCCACGAGGTCCTTTTTATGAACTCTTGATGCTCGGGTAGTTTGGCCAAAATTTTGGCGCATCACATGATTTCACCCTCAATATTATCTGAGGATGTGGATGCTCTAGGCAACAAGCTCCTTAGGTCCTGTCATATGGCCCTTTCAATGGAAGCCTGAAAAGCTTGCCTCACAGCATTTTGGATCCTACGATATTCCCTGCTTTGTTGAGCCAAAATTGAATCACAAACGTAAGCATGTTGTGCATTAGTCATAGAGTCAATTGCGTTGTTGAAGTTGGCCCATGCTTGAAGGATTTTGCATTGCTATCGGTGGTCTCTTTGGAGACACAGAATCTTGTACAGAAGGCCATGACGGTGCCACCTCTAATGATATAGGATCAGAGAGTGTCGCAGCCGGATCAACATGTCCCCTCTTTATATCATTGAGGGAGAGGTGAATCCCTTGCCACCGAAGCTCATGATAAGGTAGATCATTGTTGGGATTATAGACCAACGTGGGGATAAACTCAGGAGCTTCAGCCCGAAGTTGGCTTTTTTTAGATGAATCGCTTTCAGTGGACGACATACTATATTCTGTCGCCATAGCTTTTCCTTTGTTGGAAGGACGCGGGTGATCCATCTCTCCCACCGCTACAGCCTTTTCTTTGTTGCAGGGCTGCGGACATTAGGTTGATCCCGTAGCACTATCCCCCTATTTGGTGGTGGGAAAGTTGTTGTCGATGCATTCTTTGTTGGAGGTGCCCCTAGTATGCTTGGGGCAGGTTTGGAGGAACTAGCCCCCAGCTTATCATGAGTAATTGAAGGTGGCATTTCACCCTTTGTCTTTGGAGTCGATGAAGAGGACATCATTGGTGGCGTTGACTTGGTTGGTGACGCCCTTTTGGCACAGATAGGCCACTCCCCAAGCGTGGCGGGGTGGAACTTTGGCGTCATCTTGGAACTAGGGGACTTGGTGCTCTTGGGCTTGGATGAGCCAGGAGCAACCACATTGGAGGATGTGGCCTTGCGCACATTAGTAGCGCGCTCATTGGAGGCCATCATCGTTGCTTTGGCAGCAACTCTTCTTGCCCGCCGCTTTGCGGCTTTGGACATGACAGGGGTGAACCCTTCCTCAGCCTTGGAATTGACCTCTTGGTCACGAGCAACTACAGCCGGCGACGTAGCTATAGTGTGGAGTGAACCAGCACTGTTGGAAGCTTGCATGGGACCCATGGGAACATCGACCCAGAGGGAACCAATGCGGATCGTGATGAAGTCTTGAACATGCCCGGCCATACCTTCATATAAGAAAACCATATATGAGTCTTCTTGAATGCAAATATGAATGCACATATAATTTCATTTGACAATTTAGGTCAAAGCCGTATGATGCAACCATGTTGGAACTCAAAGATGAGGGGAGAAGTAGGTCCCACTGGACGTGCCAGAATCTGATGGCGAGGAAACGGGCGGCTATGACCCGCCTCCACGTCAGCAGAGACAAATTTGGTTTTGGTTAAATTTAATTGGGACAAAAGAGAAAGAGCAGGTATTGTGAGTCCATACTTCCATAATTCTTATATTTGCATAAAAATTATGTTAATTACATCTCCAAAGAGAACACCCCTGATTAAGAGTTCCAACATGAGTACATAAAGAATAAGATTACATCATATGGCTTCCTATTACAAACTACAAAAAGAAAACAAAGTCTTCAGTCTTGTAGTCTTGGATGGATAAATATGCATGCTTGGCATAGGTTTGAACTTGATGCATGTTATTTTATTTAAACATGACATTTTCATTTATTGAGGAGCTAACATATACTCCTTATACGATTGGTCGCTAGCCTGTTAAGCTTTTCAGCAACCCATGATATGCATGTAGTTAATCTATGCAAAGCATTTGTGAATATATATATTGTCATTTGTTCAGATCATGATATGGCGCTAAATTTAGCTAACTCAGCATGGGACATCTTGACCATATCACATATTCATATACAACCAGGAAGAAATAATTTGTTTGTATGTCGGACATTTCTTTGGTGCATAGTATCATGTATGTATGCAAGCAATTCATCTTAAAGACTAGATCTGACATAGTCATTATATCATGCAAGATTATGGATTCACATGTTTTGACATGTATCACTGGTAGAGAACCGAGCTTTACTCCCGGTGGGGAACCCCCTCTAGTCCCAGTTCCCCACCCAGGAGCAAGCATCCGGGACTAAAGGGGGGCCCTTTAGTCCCGGGTCAGGAACCGGGACTAAAGGAGGACCTTTAGTCCCGGTGGGTAACACCAACTGGGACTAAAGGTGCCTCCTGACATGCCACGATGGCCGGCACCTTTAGTCCCGGTTGGTAATATGAACCGGGACTAAAGGTTTTTTTCTTTTTTCTTTTCTTTTCATTTTTTTGTTTTCGAAGTCGTATTGTACGCTGCTAATTATACATTTATATGCGCGTATAGTATGTTTCGGTTCAAGCACAATGAACGTATTAAATCACACAATTCAAGCATAGAAAAAAAAATATATATATATATATGCATGCATGCATCATATATATATTTACATGCAGCATGCATATGTGTATTTTACATTATATTATTTCATGTGCATATATTACAAAAAGATTGCATTACAGTTGTTGTGATATAACAAGTTTTCTCTCATCCTCTAGCTTGGCTTCCATGGCAGTGTTGGGTCGAAGTAGAACTCGCCCTTGGAATCGATGACCTGCTCATTAAAAAATCCGACTATAGACTCTTGAATTGCTTTGATTTGGTCTTGCCGTATGACCTTTTCCTCCAACCATCGAGTCTACAGGTTTGAATTAAAGGAAAATAAATTAATATATGTACATATATTTATATAAAGACATAGTAACACAATCAATAATAATAATTAAATGAATATATAGTGTATTTTTAACGTACTTTGAGTCTCTCTGTAGGAGTTCTTTGGGAGATCACCTTGATAAACTTGCAAACATAGTAACCATAGTAGTTGTTCCCCTGTTCCTGCCTCAGACACCACTTTACGAGAAAAAGATTTGTCATCCAATCTGGTGATCCGGTGAAAGCTATATGTTTAATTAATAAAGATGATGCGATTCAGGGGACTTACTTTCAAAGGGATTACATTCAGTGGCGCTTTGCATTTTTCTATGTGTTGCTTCTCAATAAAGGTTTTCCAAACACTGCCCAATAAAAAATTTGTCACGTCATCAGATATAGTTAATCATCATGTTTGTGTGTATATATAGTTGCTAGAGATCCCGAAATTACCTCTGGATAATATCTATCATATCTTGGTAGTCTTGTTGTGGTTTTCTCATCGAGTCATAGATTATCAAGTGACTTTTCACCAGATCGATGTCCATCAATATCCAGTGATTGCTGCATGTGTTTATAGGATATAACGCATAACACTCATTAATTAACTAGAATCAACATATGAGCCATTAAGGATGATCGATATTATTAACACTCACTTGAAGTTATAGGGAAAGAGTATATCCTTCTTGTGGCGTTGGTTCACTAAGAAGTTCATGAGGTTACTCTCTGACTCAGACTTCCAATTAGTCTTTGGAGTAATTGGGTCTTTGAATATTATATGGGGATCAACAAAACCAATTTCATTGCAGCCTTCCTTTCTAAGCTCTGTCATTGTAAATCTACATATATATAGTACTTGTTAGGATAATTTATATGCATATACACACATATGATGAGTTTAATAATAGATCGAAAGAATTATTACTTACAGGCAATAGCACCTAATGATAACTTTGTCCAGAGAGGTCAGGTGGCATAGTTGATGAAATTCTACAAAGTCAACATACATAACATCATCGCCACGGAACCAATATTCGTCTCTAATTCTGACACCAACGCATAAGTCTCCACCGGTAGACGCCTGCATGTACCACTTGTTTAGCAGGTACATTTGCGTCCCCAGATCAGATAAGGCTTGAGGGTTGTATAGACTCTGGCCTAGTACAAATTTTTTCTTCCAAATATCAACCTCCGCCGCACTCTCAATGTTTCCATCACCAAACATCTGGTAAAGGTCGAGACCAGTCTCATCAATAAATTCACCAAGGTGATCCAAATCGACATCCGAAGGTATGTTTGCCTGATGCATTAATCCTAAATTCGAACCATATTCATTACCAACAACTAGCGGGGGACTGATTGGTGCGCTTGTTGTCCGAGTTGGGCAACTCCTTTCCCTGCCCGCTTCTTTTTCTGTGCTGCCTCAATTGACTTGGTGAGAGTGCGGTCATAGTCCGATAACGTTGATTTGGACGGCTTACGAGATTCCCGCTGTTGTTGCTGGTAAGAAGCCACCCTTTTTCTTAGAATATCTGGAGCTACTAATAAGTACAGTTTCTCTAGGTTTCTCCTTGCTTCTTGATTCTTTTTAAGTTTGTCATAGAATCTAGACATATCTTTTTTATATGCATCAGTTCCTTCTTCCTTCTCTTCAGATATTATTTTGGGAATAGCCCTTGGTTTCACGGTGGCTTTCTTTGTAGGCGGGGACTGGTTCTTCGTTTGAGGGGCTGGCCTCTTGCTAGGCTTCTTGGTAGGCGGGGGTGGGGGAGGCGTTGGAGACCTCCTTGGAGGTGTTGGCAGCGGCGTTGGAGACCTCCTTGGAGGTGGTGGCTGCGGCGTTGGAGACCTCCTTGGAGATGGTGTGGATGCAGCCTCGCCTTCCAACACAATGTCATCGTATAGAGCACTATGATAATCTGGCGATTGAACAATTGGATTTAGGTTGGGGGAGGATCTACTACAAAAAAAGGAATGATATATTATTATGAGCAGATTGTTAATTATTTAAGCCAATACAAATTAATGATGTAGTGTTTTCATCCGCACGTACCTATGGTGAGGTAGTTCAGGAGGAGGTGGAGCCGACATCCCTGGAATGATAATGTAGCGCTTGCGCCATAGAATGAATGTCTTCTCCGCTTCTCCTAGAGTCTTCTCGCCATCACCTCCAGGAATGTCAAGAGGTAAATCACTAAAACCTTTTTTAGCTTTATCTACCGAGATGGTAGCATATCCTTCTTGGATTATATTCCCATGAATCCTTGGTGTCTTGGTTCGGTCGATAGGATTAACAAGACCGATAGCCACCTTGATTGTGGAATTCCCCTTCGGAATGTGTAGCTCACACGTTGTACAAGGTTCAGTGACGTCATCCACAGGGAAGCGCAGTCCTGTGTCCCCTTGATTTGGTATCTCCATGGAAGCGCAGCTGCTTTTCAACTAAACAGATTGGCTAATGTTGATTCCTGGCTCTGATGCCTGCTTGCTTGCACTCACTGCTATTTGCACTTGCCTTCTGATTTCCTCCTGCATTCTCGCTTCAAGGTTTTTTTCCCGCTCCTGTGCTTCACGCACCGCTTCCTCCAACCTCTGGAGCCGCTGTGCCTCTTCTTCCTTCTTTCTCTGGCGGCTTCTGTAGGAAGGTCTGTCCTGAGGGAATCCATGCTCCCACGAGACACTTCCTTTGCCTCTAGTTCGGCCACCATGTTCAATAGTCCCGATGGCGTATGTCAGCTCATCCTTCTCTCTATTGGGCCTGAATGCACCACTAGCAGTAGCTCTCTGAGCATAAAACAATCTTTCTACTGCTTCTTGTAGTCTTGCGCCATAAACGCACTTCCCTATCTCCTGGTCCAGTGTTCCCCCATGAGCGAAAAACCAATTCTTTGCACGCTTTCCCCACTCGAGTGATTCGGGTGTGATACCCTTGGCAAGAAGGTCTGCTTCCATTTTGTTCCACTTCTTAATGGCAGTCGGGTAGCCACCTGATCCCAAGTTATGGTGGTATGTCTTCTGTTGGGCATTACGTTGGTTCTTTATCACCCGACTCGCACCCTCTTCCGATGTCTTGTACTGTACAAACTCATCCCAATAGGGCCTCTGCTTTGAGATCGGGCCTGGGACAGTAAAATTTGGTGCTATGTTCTTCTTGACATACGTCGTGTATAGGTGTTTCTTCCAAGTCTAAAACTGGGTGGCCATCTTCTTCATTGCCCAATCCCTAACTCGCTCCTTCAATTCATCACCATCTATAATATCATCATAACCATCTGCTTGGGCGTGAAATGTACCAAGACATCTTTCCAAATTAACGTCTTGTCACGATCGGAGACAAAACTGATATGAGGAGCATTGGTCTTCTTCTTCCATTCGTGGGTACCGATCGGGAGCCGGTCTCGTACAAAAGGTAACCACAGTGGTGCACAATTTCGTTTTATTTGCCCCCGGTTCTTTGTATCCACATTGAACTCGAGAGATGATGAAGCGGCCCTCCAATGGCTTTTTGGGACCTCGAACATTTTTACTCTTCGTTGTAGTTGTTGATGTCGATCCGAGGGCTACAAAACATAAACATTATTTTTAATGTCATGAGCACACATAAGACATATGATAATTATATAGCTAATAATAAAAATATATACTTGGCCAATATGTTGTTGCTCATTTTGTGCAAGAGCTAAATCATGACTCCGTCATCGCATCCTCTTGCACGTTATTTTTAGCACCATCATCGCCGTCAACTTGAGTGCCGGTGTTGATCAAATTCATCATCAACTCCTCATCCATGTTTCTCGGGTCGCCATCTAGCTTCAAAAACAAAACCAATATATAGTACGTCAAATCTTTGCTTACATGCGTAAAATCTACGAACAATATGCATTATTAAATCTTGCCCCTCGGTCACGGACGCAATTAAGCACACTAGGGGCGAGGCGACTGCGCGTCGATGACTAAAGCCAACCACGTCGGTGACATCAACAACGCGGTTCGCCCTAGTCACCGACGCAATTCGCCCTGGTGTGATTGTTTAGCGTTAACGATAACGATAATACAAATGTTGATCGACTAGGCCGCGAGAGAGGGCGGTGTGACAAGAGTGGCGGTGCTCCACTCCGCCATATATATGTTTGTACACATGGGTGAACGAGGGCGGTGGTGCTCCACCGTATACATAGAAACGCATGGGCGAACGAGGGCGGCGGTGCTCCGCGACGTATATATACATGCATATGAATGCAAATGACGTATATAACCGTGTCGGTAGCGGTGGCGGTGTCTTGGCAACGGCGACGGACGTGAGGGCGGGTGGGCGCGTGTCGATTGCATGATGTTGTTATATATCCTATGTACCATGTGAACCATGTAGTCATTCATCATATATCTTAAACTAAACATAGTCACTTTATTAACTATAATATATCTTATGCCGACACGTAATACGAATGTTGATCGACTAGGCCGCGAGAGAGGGCGGTGTGACGAGAGTGGCGGTGCTCAACTCCGCCGTATATATGTTTGTACACATGGGTGAACGAGGGCGGCGGTGCCCCGCCGTATACATAGAAACGCATAGGTGAACGAGGGCGGCGGTGCTCCGCGACGTATATATACATGCATATGAATACAAATGACGTATATATACGTGTCGGCGCGGTGGCCAGTGTGCTGACGACGACGACGTGAGGCAGGCCGGTGTGCTGACGACGACGACGTGAGGCGGGCCGGGGCAGTGTCGTCGGTGCGTGATGTCGTGATGTTGCAAGTTTCAGCTAGCTACGTCTACCACTGCTTTGAACAAGACCTCGGCATCCACTAGGGGTGCGCCACACTGTCGGAACGCATTGTCCATGACGACCGAGCCTTAGAGCTCCACCAAAAGGCATCGTGAGATTTGCCACCGTGTGACTTCTGGAGACAACAAGGGCATGAGTAGGTTCTGGGTGTACAGGTACCACATCCACTTGGACGGCAAGGCTGTTGACTTGCACGTGGCGTGCTTCAAGGAAATGATTCGCCGCAGCCATGGCATGCCGTTGCCCCCAATTAAGACGCCATTGTTGAAACTGACAACCATGTCATGCCCCCAAGACGAGCAGCTGATGGCTCCTCCGCTATGGACGACAAGCAGCAAAAGACCCCAACCATGCATGGGCCCTCACTGACGCCGTTTCACCATGCACGATGAAAGCCGAGAGAACTCTCACCTCGGGTGGGCGCGGTGGAGGGCCACGGGCGCGCGCGGTGGAGGCCGGGCCGCACGAGGTCGTCGGCGTGAGGTCGCCGGCGGTGGAGGGCCGCACGAGGTGAGGCGTGGGCTTCGGTGTCATGGGGGTGGGCTGATGCGTAGGGGAAGACGAATCGGCGGCGGCACGAGGACGAAGAGAAAGGGCGGCGGTGTTCGACGAGGAAGAAGAGGAGGGGATCGATCTGCGCCTGGCACTGGCGGTTATATACCTGGGAGATTTACTCCTAGTGCCAGCCACCAGCCGGGAGTAAAGGTCCTTTACTCCCGGTGCGTATTACCAACCGGGAGTAAAGGTCCCTTTACTCCCGGTGCGTGTTACCAACCGGGAGTAAAGGTATACCTTTCCTCCCAGTTGGTAACACGCACCGAGTAGTAAAGTTTTGGCTACGAACCGCTTCCCACCCGGGAGTAAAGGTGGCTGCAGCTTTCTTCCACTTTGTTTTAAGCAATAGTCTTGTTAAATACAATAGAAATGCAATAGTTTTTGTTAAATACATAGTAAATTAAATAAAAGGCATAAAATTATTTTGTTAAAAATATGGATTTTCTTTTTCTTTATTGCACATAGGAAAAATCTATAACCTAACTTTTTTATTTTTTGTTACAATTATAAAACATAATGTAACTAATATTTATTATTTCGTTAATGCAAAAATGTAGTGTTTAATTAAAATTATTAAAACTATTGGTTTTGGACAGGAAATTTGTTTTCACATAATTTTAACGTTAATATTTTAATTTTTCATCACTCAATATCCTAATTTACCTTTTTGAGAGAGAAATCTCATCAAATCAAACATTGATTTAATTTGAAACATGACATAATAAACATCTGAATTCACAATTATTACATAATATCTCAAACACACACTACATTAAATCACTATATCATCAAGTGGGCACAGCAGTGAATTTCTTCTTTACGTATGTCCCTTGGTTATGATCGCGTCTTAACCATGGAGTGTCCTCATCATTTACCAAGATGCTAGGGTCTTTGTTCACTTTGAATGGCGGAATTCGGTCATCCTTTTCATAATCTTCTGACATGTCCGACTTGTCCTCAATTCCCACGATGACTCTTTTCCCTGAAAGAACTATGTGGCGCTTTGGCTCTTTGGTTGAGTCATTATCGTTTTTTCCTCTTTTTGGTTTGGTAGACATATCATTGACATAGAACACCTGATTCACATCCTTGGCAAGGACGAATGGTTCGTCCTTGACCCATTGGCACTTGAACAATGGGATCTTCAAACTAGGTGCATATTCTAGTTCCCATATTTCATCTATGCGTCCATAATATGTCTGCTTATTCCCATTCGGGTCTGTAGCATCTATGCGGACACCACTGTTTTGGTTGGTACTCCTTTTATCTTGGGCTACTGTGTAGAATATGTTCCCATTTATCTCGTACCCTTTGTATGTGACAATATGCCATGATGGTTGCATAGCCAATAAATACAGTTGCTCATGGATGCTCTCATCACCTTGACATTTTTTTCGCAACCAACCGCTGAAAGTTTCCATGTGCTTACGCGTAATCCAAGCTTCAGTCTTCCCTGGAAACTCGGATCGTAAAAGATCCTTGTGTGTCTCAATATACGGATCTACCAAAGAGCAGTTCTGTAGAACTATGTAGTGCGCTTTATTGAAATAATCATCATCCGTACCAATATATGTTTTCCTCCCTAGTGTCCCCTTTCCGCTTAGTCTCCCTTCATGTCTCGATTCAGGAACACCAATCGAGTCAAGGTCGGGAATAAAGTCAACACAGAACTCAATGACCTCTTCTATTCCATAGCCCTTGGCGATGCTTCCTTCTGGGCGAGCACGGTTGTGAACATATTTCTTCAGGACTCCCATGAATCTCTCTAAGGGGAACATGTTGTGTAGGAACACAGGACCGAGAGTGAAAATCTCCTTGACTAGGTGAACTAGGAGGTGTGTCATAATATCAAAGAAGGAAGGAGGGAACACCAACTCAAAGTTGACGAGACATTAAACCACATCATTCTGTAGTTTAGCTAGATCAGTTGGATCAATTGCCTTCTGAGAAATTGCATTGAGCAATGCACATAGCTTCACGGTGGCTAGACATACATTTGGAGGTAGAATTCCTCTTAATGCAACTGGAAGTAATTGCGTCATGAGAACGTGACAGTCATGGGACTTTAAGTTACAGAATTTCTTCTTTGCAACATTTATAATACCCTTTATATTCAAGGAGAATCCAGATGGTACCTTGATGTTGTTTAAGCATTCAAACATGATTTCCTTCTCCTCTTTGCTTAGAGTGTAGCTAGCAGGACGTAAGTAATGGCGTCCATCATCTGTCTTCTCTGGATGCAGGTTGTCTCTTTCTCTCAAACAACGTAGGTCCTGTAGTGCTTCAAATGTGTCCTTAGGCTTTCCATACACACCCATAAAGCCTAGTAGGTTCACACAAAGATTCTTCATCAGGTGCATCGCGTCGATCGAGCTACGGACCTCTAGGACTTGCCAATAGGGTAGGTCCCAAAATATGGACTTCTTCTTCCACATGGGTGCATGACCGTTAGCGTCGTTCGGAACAGGTTGGCTTCCATGTCCTTTTCCAAAGACGACTTTCACATCATTGACCATATCGAGTACATCCTCACCGGTTCGGTTGCGAGGCTTGGTCAGGTGGTCTGCCTTCCCTTTAAAATGCTTGCCTTTCTTTCTTATGGGGTGATTTGCAGGAAGAAATCGACGATGGCCAAGGTACATGACCTTTCGACATTTTTTCAAGAATACACCTCTAATATCACCGAAGTAGTGTGTGCATGCATTATATCCCTTATTTGACTATCCTGAAAGATTACTTAGAGCAGGCCAATCATTGATTGTTACGAACAACAATGCTCGCAGATCAAAGTGTTCCTGTTTGTACTCATCCCACACACGTACACCTTCTTAATTCCACAAAATTAGAAGTTCGTCAATAAGTGGTCTCAGGTACACATCGATGTCATTGCCAGGTTGCTTCGGGCCTTGGATGAGCACATGCATCATAATGAACTTCCGCTTCATGCATAACCAAGGAGGAATGTTGTAGATACTTAGAGTAACAGGCCAAGTGCTATGACTACTGTTCTGCTCTCCAAAAGGATTGATATCATCTGTACTTAAAGCAAACCTTAAGTTTCTTGCGTCATTTGCAAACTCCGAGAATTCTCTGTCGATTGCTCTCCACTGGGACCCATCAGCAGGGTGTCTCAACATATTGTCTACCTTACGATCTTCTTTGTGCCATCGCAACAATTTTGCATGTTCTTTGTTTCTGAACTGACATTTCAAGCGTGGTATTATAGGAGCATACCACATAACCTTGGCAGGGATTTTCTTCCGCAGACGTTCGCCCTCAACATCACCAGGGTCATCTCACCTGATCTTATACCGCGACGCATGGCATACCGGGCATGCATCCAATTTCTCGTACTCTTTGCCACGCATGACAGATGCGATCATTAGGACATGCATGTATCTTCTCTATTTCTAGCCCCATAGGACGTATACAACTTGTTTTGCTTCAGTAGGTAGTGGCGGGCAATTCATTGTCCTTCTAAGCATCTTCTTTTGAATTTTAGTAACTCTCCAAATCCCTTGTCGATATACCATTCTTTGCCTTCCATTGCAGCAATTCTAGTGTGGTTCCCAACTTTTTCTCGCCTCGCATCACAAGTTGGGTACAACAATTTCTTGTGATCTTCTAGCATCCGCTCGAACTTGATATTCTCCTTTTCACTTTCACATTCTCTTTGTGCGTCACGAATGACCCGAGAAAGATCATCACCGGCTCATCTTCTCGTGGCTACCTCTTCTTCACTTCTCCCATTGCGGTATCATTGAAGCACGCACCATCGGGAATAATATCATTGTCGTCCCATTGTTCTTCTTCACCTTCTTCTATTACAACACCGGTTTCTCCGTGCTTTGTCCAACAAATATAGTTTGGCATGAAACCCGACTTGAACAAGTGTGAATGAAGAGTCCTTGAGCAAGGATATTCCACCGTATTCTTACATATGGCACATGGGCAAAGACATGAAACCGTCAGCGTTTGTTTGCCTCGGCACAAGTGTAACAAAGAATGCACGCCGTCAATGAACTCTTGGGAGCGGCGATCATCAAGATTATACATCCAATGACGGCTCATCGCATTACATGACATAAATACCATATTAAAACCTAGATCATAATTAATTATTTATACAACATGCGTGCCACCACAAAAGATACAAATTTATGAAAGCATCGCTACAATGTAGACAATCCCAACTACCACTAAAAGAACTAAAGCTAAAATACATTTTAGTAGCACTAGGATTTCACGACCAATCTCAACTAAAATGCATGATCCCCGATTGTGTAACATCTTTGGGCTTCTTCGGCTGGGTCACCGCCTCATTAGCCACCAGTGTCTCGCTTGTTGTACAAGATATTTTTGCACGAGTTCAACATACTCTTCCTCCCAAAGAGAAGCCCGAACATCGCCCACCGCCATCCCACTCAAATTAAAACAAAAATTAGAACTTTAATCACAACCATCATGAAAATAGGTATAAACTAACCATAATCATTAAATACGATAAAATAACTCACATTGCGATCCTGGACACTTGTAGAAGATACGATCCTTGTTGGGACCCTCCTTCTTCACTCGGTACTCCATCACAATCTTCGTCTCATCACGACACTTGCCGCATGGAATGAGAGGGAGGCCCGGCCTAAGTCGCTTTGGAAACCCATGAGAGGTCGAGAGACCCTAAGCGATTGCCATATACTCTCTATACTCATTTTTAATACACTATAAATTTCTCCTTTTATAAACAAATAAAATTAAGAAACTATAAAATTATCTAGATCTCTATACTTATTTTTTAATACATTATAGCTCAAAAACATGTTTTAATAAATAACCATCCGTACTAGTTGACCTTGCTTACATGATCATCTCGGCGAGCATTTCTCCACCGGACGGCACCGTACTTGGTCAAGGAAGAGCTCTGATTCTACGAGGAAGGGAACACGGTCTTCCACGACCGTTGTCGCTCTCCCTCGTAGAATCAAAGCTCCTCCTTGACGTCCGTTACCGCTCGGCAGAGAACATGCTCGTCGAGATGAACACGGTCCGCAAGTTCAACTAGTACGGATTTTCTATAATTTTCTAACTATTTTCTAAGTTTATATTTATATATACTTTAACCTTCTTTCATGTAAATATGCAAGCTTGAAGCGATTTTGAGCTCAAATTGCTTACAAATGAAAAAAGCCACAATAAAGAACCATATATATATAGTGAACAAAATGACATAAGACAATTGTGAAAAATGAGAGTATGAGATTGATAACCTTTACAACTAAAGAATCGACGGAGGAATCAAAGAAATCGACGGAGGAATCGAAGAATGGATGGAGGAACAATGGAGGGAGGGAGGAAGCAAGAACACTAGTGCAGTGAGCTTCAAAATGTGCTGAGCTCGGGCTCGGGGAGAAAGAAGGAGACGACCGATAAATAAAGGGAGGACATTCAGTCCCGGTTGGTGGCTCCAACCGGGACTAAAGGTAACTTTCTAACCCCGGGCGCAGCCACGGCCCGGGAGTAGACCTTTACTCCCGGTTGGAGCCACCAACCGGGAGTAAAAGTATACCTTTAGTCCCGGTTGGTGGTTTCAACCGGGACTAAAGGTCCCTGCCACCTCTGTCTGGCGCAGTAGCCATTGGGCAGGGACCTTTAGTCCCGGTTGGAATCACCAACCGGGACTAAAGGTATTTCTAGTCCTGGGGGCAAAAAATTCTGGGACTAGAGCCCATTTTGACCGAGGATCAAAGGTCTGTTCTCTACTAGTGTATGATGCACTCATCATGTGTTGCAATATTTTATTTGGGGTTAATGCAGCCCTGGATTGGCCGTGGTTGATGTGGTTGATTTATTTTATCAAGAGAAGGTGCAAATGCTCATGGCAATGTATTTTGGCAATGGATTAGCATATATACGATGCTATTTAATTTGATTTATTGCTAGAATTATTTTTCATGGATATGATCACTTATTTGGCATCATATTATATTTTGTGCAGTTGCCTAGGCAAACAATAGCACACATGCATGCAGGAGGGAGTATACTGGGATACTTTATTACGTGCAAGCAGGTGCTAGCCATGCAGTATACTAGGATGCAACCTTAAGTTGCAAAAGGGTTTGTTTGGAGATGAACCATGCAATGCATTTGATCTTTCTTTTGTTTAAAATATTTAACATGGAAATGATGATTGATTTTGTGCCGGAAATTGCCTGGCAGCTAGCAGTGCTTCCGGCGTATTGCATATGCATGGACTGAAGATTTCTACTTGCAGTACATGGTTGTCTTTTCTTTTGGCATAATTTCTAGTGCACATATGGCTATTTCTTTGATTTGATATAAACTAGCACACAAACTTTCTTTATGGCCGTAGCATAAAATTTATTTGTTTTCTTTAATGCACGGTATGAAAATAGGGCGGCAGGGCCGTGGCCAAAACATATGCATATTTGTTTGGGTATGGAGCCAAATCGTGTCCATACCAATTTGACCATGAACGACCGGGCGGAGCCAAAACACGTCGTTCCCAAATTTCAACCACGGGGATGGAGCCAACACGCGTCCAAACCCAAATTTCACCGAGGCACATTTGTGGACCTCTTACATCTTTAGCGGGACACGAGACCCACAGGCATCATGTGGCCGTGGTATTGCTGGCCAACTCTTTACCAGGGCATGAGACCCATATTCACAATGCATTCATTTTTAACCGGGGCATGTAGCCCATGCGCGCAGTGCAGCTGGCCATCACCAGCTTTTTTACCTTTCACCAGGGCATGATGTCCATGTATGGAGCACCACCCTCACTGGCCCTGTTTACCAGAATGGAGGACGAGAAGCTTGTCGACGAAGTTGCCGCAGATCAGAAAGAGAAGTAGAGAGACAGGAGCGGGGCTCCTTGATTCGTCTCTGATGATCAGATCGAGAGTCCGAAAAGAACTGGGGTTCCCACCACCTTGTTCAGGGCACCGACGAACGAGCGTAGCTGCTTCCGCCGGCCGGTCCTGTGAGGGGCCTCCGGTGTATGCTTCAACGATGTGGAAAGGCAGCCGGACGGTGCTGTGTTTGAGGTGGGAAGTTGGCAGGTGTTTGCTACGGGAGTGTATGTGTGTATGTGGCAGCAGCCTGGAGGCACTTTTGATTGGAGAGCGGGGGCTGAACGTTTGCGCTAGCCTGATATTTATAGAGCCGAGCAATGATTTGAAATCACGTCAAGGTAAAGCGGCGGGAGTGGTTGCCAGCGCTCTTGAGTTTAATTTTGTATTTTCTAATGACTCTGGCGCGCGAGGACAGGACTCTTTCAGGATGTGGAGTTCATGGAAGTTTGAATCGTCTTTGGACTTGGACTTGGTCGCATCGAGCCCTGCTGCTCCCTCTCTATGGCTTGTGGGCCACTTTATCTTTAGATTGAAGTAATTAATTTAATAAAGGAAAATGGGGAGGTTTATCTCCTGGCTAGCATACGTAGAGCTACACGCTAGGTAGTATATATACACCACTATACTATACGTTGCATGATCATACTTTAATCCATGCGTGTGCAAAGTGTGTTTGCATTTATGGCCGGGTGTATTTATAGGACATGTGATAATACTTATTTACTCCCGTAGCGCTGTATGAGAGTATCCATGGTCTGACTTGTTCCGTACGTGCACATACATTTGCATAAGTCATTATCTTTTTCTTTCTCCTTTTGAATAATCACCACGTCACTTATATGATAGATAGATAGATTATGCTGTCAACGCCCTTTAGAATTCAGAGCCCTATATGTACATACACCTTCACTCATCGCGCATATTTGTATGCACTATATTTCATAGCCAACCTCACACACACACACACACACACACACATTAGTTTCATTTTCTTTCCAGGCGTGAACACGCTCATGCATATATGTACATGTGTGTCCCCTTTTTCTTTTTGCTGCATCTTCTTTTCCTCTTTAGCGATGTTATATTATTTCTTATTTGCCTATATCATATTCATATAAAACTTGATCATCTATACCATTTTATTTAATATGGTATAAATGTTTTCACATATTTTTGGGTATGCCAAAATTGGCGTCAACACTTACCTTCAGGTATCTGGATAGTACATCCTCTGCTAGGACAGGTACATCATGGAGGTCGAGTCGTAGAACAATCGGTATCAGGATATGCTGTTCCAGGCTGATGAGGCCTTCCTAGAGGAAGAGAAGAAGGAAGTACTCAAGGAGACCATCCGTGTGGAGCGTGAGGGCTACGACCGTATGGAGGCCTACTACAAGACACGTGAGAGCAAGCTAAAGGAGGAGATTGCAGATCTGAGAGACAAAGCTAGAGACTTTGGGCTCCACAATGACTACTTAGACTACAAAGTGCTTGAGCTTGAGGATGCCTTCGAGCGCAAGAAGAGGTGCCTGAGGGATCACATTGAGATGGAGAAGAGGTATGGTTTTAGGAAGATGATGCTGGAGAGCCGTTGCAACATGTTGGAGAGGGAGGTGGTTCAGTTGAGCGTTAACACTGCTCACAACTAGCACCACCTTATTGAGTACATGAAGTACACAGAGTTCTAGAAGGATAGGGCAGACAGGATAAGCCAAGCATGGGTTGACGCTGACATCAGGCTAGTCAAGGAGTTTAAGGAGATGCAAAAGTTCCTACCCCCTAAGTCACGCAAGAGGCCACGCAAGGAGTCCTTCCGGGTTGAGCCCACTAAGCTCAATCTAAAGGCATGCCTTCTAAGGACTACCCCGAGGCCCCAAAGACCGAACAGTTGGAAGAGGCCCTGGAGTACATCTCGAGGATGCACCGCACCGATGCAGAGCTCCAGGAGATGGATGCTAGCACTTCACCACCACCTAGTCAGAGTTAGCTTTCTAGTGATGCTCTAATAATGTAGTAGTCGTAGTGTTGATGATGAGCCCTATGTGGCTATGAGACATGACTCATTTTTAGGAGTAGAGTAGAATGTACCTCTTTTGGAGCCTACCTGCGTGTAGTGCAAATCCCCACGAGTTTCTAGTGTAGCTGCTAAAAACATCACCATGTAATAAACTCATGTAATGAATGTTTGGATCTCAATGCTTCTTATGGTTGTTCCTACTTCTTTGTTTGAGTGTATGGCTAGAGTTAAATTATTAATTGAATTGCTAATAAATCATCTAACCACTTAATAATAACTTGTAACCTAACATTTGCAGCAAAGATGTTGTGTCACCGCTCAGAATGTCTGAACCGTCGCTCTCCGTCCCCCGTGTAACAGAACTGACCAATTTATAAGATCACAAGTATAAAAGCAATCACCGGAGTGATCAAACCGTTATACTTGAACCCATATAAACCCGGTAGTCCGATGAAACCATGAAGGATTTCAAACCAACTCACATACAACCATGATCGTACATGATTCAACGTAACAAGCCACATGTTACATCCATTTCACAAGTAGTTCATGAGTATCTCGCATACATCGGAGTTCACATAGTTATTACAACACGAGTTTACAAATAGCGGAAGCAAAGTCATTTGAAACCATCACACACACATAGTTCAAATACAAGCTAGTTCCATAGTCGTATCCAGCAAAAGCATCATGATAAGATAACATAGGAGATCATGCCCATGATCTAGTCTTCATCACCAGCAAGGTGGAGACAATACTTGCAGTAACCATTATAAAAGCACGTCATCTGCAATAAGAGGGAATAAACCCTGAGTACGAGAATGTACTCTGCTAGACTTACCTGTCGTAAACCAAAAATAAATGACACCAAGGAGTATGCAAGGCTTTATCGATGGATCTCGCTTGACAACCATTTTGCAGAAAAGCTTTAATGATACAAGAGCATAATTTAAATTTTGAGTTAAACAACAAGTTACCAATATTAAACCTGTGATCTAGATTAGCACCTGTACTAAAGCAAGCACTTGATTAGGATCCACACATTAGTAACCATATCTGGTGTAACATTGTAACATCATCGTCATCATTATAACCATCAAGTTCAATTAGGTGTTTCTATGTTGCCGTTGCTCAATCAAGTTCTCTCTATCTAGGAGAGACGGCGACTCAAATCAATTCCTACCCAGCTGGGGAATTATTCCTAACACACACCCAAAAAACCTGATCAGGGGTCACCTCAGGTCACCTTTGGTATAGCTCAGGAACTAAATTCGTGGGCCCGAGCAGTGCCACACTCTTAGGGAGTCCACTCTGCTAGGACGTCAATCTGCCATCGGACTTACGCCAATGGCTCCCCGCACATCCTTACTACCACCAGAGTGTGCACTTTCACTTCCTGGCTTCCGGCATGAGTTGAGCTGCTCGGCTTCGCTGTCGGATTGAGTTATCCGGCCAACTAAGTAATAGTCATGCGTTCAACATGACATGACGATGTACAACGAATTAGCCCTTAACCAACACAGACAGGGGTAGATCCACACCCAAGACCTCCATGCCTTGTTGCTTCTCTATCGACATCCTGCCCGGTCTCCATTCATTATTAACACATGGTTATTTCCACAATAGCAAATATAGCTAACCGTGATCAGATATCATCCTATCGTGCAGGTGATAGGAAATCACCTAACTTTACCAGTCTAAGCATGGCTAAGCATTGATTCGCTCCTAGACCTAAATAGGATTTAGGGTACATTTACTGGACAAGGAAGAGATAGATATGTAACAAGTGTTTGTATCCAACTCCTATAACTTAATACATCAAACATATAAAGATACTCAAAGTGACATTTTTAAAACATAGGAGACTTAGAATGCTCCGGGGCTTGCCTTTTAGAAAAGAGGAAGGTTGGTGATTTAGGCACTCAAGCAGTTCTTCTTCGTTGACTCCTCCTTCTGGGGCCTACACCTCCTGCTCCTGAACTTGCTGCTCCTCCTCCAGAAGTCCTTGTTCGAATTCCAGAAGAGTGACTCCCTCTAGAACACTATTGCATGCATATGCACAGCATGAGAGTCATGAATGCAAAAGAGATGGAAGGTGATGATGACATGTACAGCCATGTATAGATGGACACATGAATGACATGATGATACAATATTAACATTTATTTTACTGAGTAGGTGCATATCTCTTCTTAAAAATAAGAACTACACACTCACTAAGCTTTAATAACCTAAGATAAAGTTGTTCATCTTCAGTTAGAGGTCTAGCACCTGCAACTAACAATTTATCTTAATCAGCCTACGCATCTAAATCATCACATCAACTCATATAAAGCAATCAAGTCATTCATTGCATTCAACAGATTCAGGGCTGCAGACAGCAGCTGCTAGTTTAGTTCATAACTGAAGTTATGCCGACCCAAAAGACATTCAACAAGACAATCTGGAAAGATTATGAAGTTAGCTACAATTCATCTTTAATCATCTCCGCATGATTCCCAAGGTAATAGGGTCAAACAGTCACATTTCTCAAATCTGATCTAGAAATTCCAGAGAACAACTAGTTCTGAAGACCAACTTTGAACAGTCATAACTCACAAACCATTTGGCCAAATATCATAAAACATTAACACAAGCTATATAAGTGAGTTATCTACCACTTTGTTATAGACAAGATTCCTAGCAAACATCATCTTCACCATGTAATTTGCTTAACTCTAGAAACTGTCCAGAAAAGTCACTAAGTGAATTTTAGTGAAAAATAATATTTCACTACATACAAGAATGATACTTTGAGTACTACCAATGTTACCAACAGCTAGCATACATCGAAAGAACACTAGGAAACATAGTGGTCAACCCTAAATAAATTCTTTTCACGCCTTTATTAATTGATTTAGATAATTAGGTGAAAAAATAAACATATAGAAAAAGTGTACAGTAAATTCCACAAAAATTACAGTAGCTTATACATGTACCCAATAGGCTACTGTATAAATTTTATAGCATTTGAACATGTATAACATCCTACACGAAAATGACAAGCCAGTAGTGATTATAAAAGCATTTAATAGAATAAACCTCAAAGTCCTATTTCCAGTAAGAGCACTACAGCTCTAGCATTTTTCCTAGGCAACACATATGAACACAAGACCAACCCAAGTGGAATCACATTTCTCACATGCACCAAACTCAAGTTATGAATTTCCTAAGTTTATTAAGGAATAAAAAAGGTAAATAGCCAATAAATAATTTACTGCAGAACATGGTAGATTTTATATTTTTAATAAAAACTAGACATAACCAGGAGCACAACCCAATTTGAACCACTCAATTTGGACTCCTAAAACTCAAGATATGAATTTTACAATTTTTTTGAAATTCCTGGATTTAATTAAACTAAAACCCTAGACCTTATACCGCTGACAGCTGGGCCCCGCAGGTCAGCGGTCCCACCCATCAGTCGAACAGAGACAGGGGAGGAGGTTTGATCGGCGCTAGCTCGCCGACGGTGAGCTTTCCGGTGAAACTGACCCCACCATCGTGATCCTCTCATCCTCCCGTGTCGATTGGCGTAGAAGGTTGAAGCGCGAACGCACTGGAGAGGGCTTGTTGTCGGCTATGGCGGCACGGTGGCACTGCATGGAGATGCGCCGGCCATCTCCAGCCACGACAAGGCCCTATGAGGGGCACAAGGGTTCCGTGGTGACAATGTGGACCTACCGATGCTACCTAGGGTTTGGTTGGAAGCGCCGGTGGGGTTCGTCCGTGTGCGTGGCGGTGCAGCAGTGAGAGCGCGGTGATGCTAGCTATCGTGTTCTACTCCGGCTAGACTATAGTTCATCGTAGGGTCACCCCCTAGGTTAGGTTACACCCGGAGCTATTGCTAACGTGAAGAAGAAAGGAGAAAGAGCAAGGGAGCAGAGCAGCGGCGAGCTCGCTGTGATGGCGACCATGGTGACTGTGACTCTGGCGAGGACAAGAACGGTGAATTTGCCCTCACCGTGGTTTGCCTGGCCGTGCAACTAGGTCGAGGATGTAGAGAAGAGGATGGCAAAGCTGTTGGCTAGTTGGAGGCGGCAATGGTGCGGTGGCGAGGGAGCTAGGCGGTGGCAGAGCTTATGGCGACGGCGGTGTTGCCGTTGTGGCTCACGTGAGGCAGTGAGGCGACGTGGATGAAGCGAACGAGGGAAGCAACACATCATGGCGGCTTCGTTGCCCCTCCGTCCTGATCGGTGGGCCCGGTGCCGGCGTACGGATGCCACTTGGTGCGTGCAGCCTGCGCTCGGTCGGCCACGATGGCCAGACCGAGATGGCCATCACACCACCATCAGGTGCCTGACAGAGCATCTTCACCCCCTCCTAACTCTTAAACCGTGACACTTTGTGATCAACCAATTTCACCATTGTGTAAACCTAAGTGAGTACTACAACTTTGGTTAAAAGAGCCTGAACTGATTCAGCTTGGTTTTCAAATGACAAAGCTCCAAAGAGGAGTAAAAGGAAACTGGAACGGCTCCAACACAGCCAAAATGACTAAGTCCAAAACAGCCCCTAAATCAGACTTGTTGGCCACTTTTGAGCATGTTGTGCACATTTATAGCTCAAGGTCATTAAACAACTTTTGTTTCTCATAAAATTTTATACAACTTTGCTTAAGGGTGCACAGCCATGCAAACACTCTAAGCTAGACTTTTTAATAGGTCAAACAAAAGTGTTCTAGAGAGAATCCTAGTCAAACACAGATCTAGGAGCTTAATTATGCAATGTCATCAACATCAACATGAACATTGTTCCAAATTGGATCCTAAGCATAGTTAAGGTGTTTTAGTGACCAAACATCAACCACTTGCACTTAATCACACATGATCATAAGCATACAAATATTGGAAACATAGAATAACAAGGCATGTTTCACATGTTTCAAAGCAATGTTTCATGTTTGAATTGTATGTTTCACATGTAAATGCTCATATATGAATGAATGATGCTCATGCTCATGCAAATGCAAGTGCAATTATGCAAGCCTAACACCTAGGGTGTTACAGCCCGTGCCCGCTAGCCATGGTCATGGTCGTGGAGGAGGTACTGCCTATTGGAGAGTAGTACGTGGAGGAGCCCATCCTGGAGGAGCCAGGCGCAGCCCAGCCTGGGGGCGAGGATGCTCCACCTGGGGGCGACGATGCTCCACCACCTCCGCCACTTCTATCTAAGGTGTTGGACCACCAGACACATCTCATGGAGACACTGGCTAAGGGGTTGTTGCGCAGCAATGGGGTACTGCCCAATGACTTTCAGAGGAAGTTGGAGGGTTTCCTCAAGCTAAGGCCCCCTACCTTCGACAGCTCGAACGATGACCCCATCACCGCTGAGGACTAGCTGCGTGAGATGGAGAAGAAGCTAGACCTAACCACTTGCTCCGACGAGGAGTGTGTTGGAGTCACGGCTGAAGGGGACCGTGACGCCTAAGAGGGGGAGAGGTGAATTAGGCAACTTAAATTTTTACTTCTATAAACTATGGCCTCTTTTTCTAACCTTAGCAAAACCTTAAACTATCTAAATGTGCCACTACGGTTTTGCTAATATGTTGCTATCTCTACAACAAAAGGAGTAATACAAACAATGTAAATGCGGAAGCTAAAGAGCAAGGTAGAGATATGCAAACTCCCATCGACGACTCCTGTATTTTTACCGAGGTATCAAGTCCCTAGTCCTTGTTGGAGCCCCTCGCAAGGAATCCCTCACAAGGGCCAAGCTCCTGGTTGGGTAACTTCGTGGATAGCTCCGGGCCTTCCCCACATGCAAGTGGGTCTCCGGTTAAGCCACTCATGGCAAAGCCTCTCCCAGATCGCTCCCCGCCGTCTTCACTATCAAGCTTCCAGCTGAAACGCCGCGGGCCTTGTTCCCTACGGTACACGGTGGCGGGCACACCACAAACGCGGTTGGTGTGATCTCTCAAGACTACAAGCCCCTCCGATGTACAACAATGGTGCACGCAAGCACCGAGTGGTAAGAGGTATGCAAACCTCACTAAACACTAGGCTAACACCTAGAGCAAGCGCATAAGTGGTGGTCTAATCAACCTAAGCACTTCACAAAGCACCTACGCTAATCACCTAATGAATCACTAAGCACTATGCATGTGGAGATCACTAAAATGGTGTATGAACACCCTAGATATGTTTCCTCATCTCCACACTTGTGAAATGGCCGGTTGGGGGTTCTATTTATAAGCCCCATGGAGAAAGTAGCCGTTGGGGATGAAATCCCGCTTTTCTGCTACTGATCGGATGCTCAGGTCGTCCTGATCGGACGCGTCCGGTCGTCCCAACCGTTAGAGCCACGATCAACTGATCGGACGGTGTTGGCATCTGATCACATGCCACCGGACGCGTCCGATTGCAATTTCGCCCCGCTGGAACCTCTCTGTACTCGATCGAACGTTGCAGTCCCTACGTCCAGTCGATTTGCCACCAGCGTCCGGTCAGTGCTGACTATGTTGTCAGGATGGTGAACAGTGTCACTGGTGCGTCTAGTCACTTTCAGTACTCAGCATCCGATTGCTGCTGTAGACACCTACTGTTGCCGGGCTCTTGATCGGAGCGTCCGGTCGCTTATCTTCCAGCGTCCGATCGCTGCATCCGGTCACTCTGTCGAGCAGTTTCTTTGCGATCTTGCGTACGGCTTGGTTCCTATCTTTGTGCTTGGACTTTGCTTGATATCTTGGGTCTTCTCTTGTGCTCCTAGAGTCTTGCTTATGGTGTTGATCATCGGATCATCATGTCGCCTTCGTCTAAGTCACGTCTTGCACCCTATTGAACTACAAAACAATCACTTGCAAATTCAGTAGTCTAATTTGGTTGTGTTGGTCATCAAACACCAAAATCCAAAGTAAATGGGCCTAGAGTCCATTTTCCTTACAATCTCCCCCCTTTTTGGTGATTGATGACAACATGACCAAAG
This sequence comes from Miscanthus lutarioriparius, assembly GCA_904845875.1. Taxonomy (NCBI): domain Eukaryota; kingdom Viridiplantae; phylum Streptophyta; class Magnoliopsida; order Poales; family Poaceae; genus Miscanthus; species Miscanthus lutarioriparius. The sequence continues at coordinate 29,805,962 of CAJGYO010000016.1, read as the reverse complement.
CAAGCAAATAATAAAAATTTTGGAATTTAAAAACTATTTACTTGCTAGGATGCAATGCAAAGGGCAAGGTTATATGATGCTAAAAGATACCACTTGTAAAAGATACTACTTGTATTCCAATTGAAGATACCACTTGTAAAGCTAAACTTATCTTGCCCTTGCAAATGTCCCCATGTGGCATTATGGATTTAAGCCTTGTTTTTGGTCCTACAAATTCTCTCCATTTCATAGACTAATCCACAATTCACTATCCTCCCTTTCTCGGACCATTACCACATGTAAATTATTATGATCGGGCTTGCTTTTGGTCCTACAAATTCTCCCCTTTAGAATCAAACACCGAAAAGGAAGACATTAGTAGCACAAGGGAGGGTCAAACTTTGGGATCCTTTGTATGTGGAGTGGAATAGGTCACAAACTTTGACTCTTACATTACATAGACTAAGCTCCCCCTAAATATATGCATACATATGATGGAGAATGTAGTTAATGCATAATTGGCAAATTAATACTCAAGGGAGTTTAATCTATATAATGCATGGAGAAAGCATATAAATACCAAAGTGAAATCATAATGATGATATCGGTTTAGAAATACCACATGTGGAAATCAATTTGATTTATACCACTTGCAATAAGTGGTGGATATTTGAAGTATGATGCTTAACTCCGGGGACTCCATTTTCCTTGCAATGAGACTGCTACACACATGATAAGCTTGAAAAAGTGTTAGTCTCAAAGCATCTAACTTATAGAGTAACCTCCCCGTAAATTTGTGCACACAAGTATGGAATACTTTTAGGAGATATGCACATTGATTTTAGAATAAAAAATACCACTTGAAAGATGACATTACGTGAATGTGAGAATCATTTTCAAAGGTGATATTCGGGAGAAATTATCTACAATTTGGACTTTGGCATATATTAGATGAACAATAGAAAGACAAGCTATGTGTCATGCTTCTAAACAATTTAAACTATGTAGGTTTGCTCTAAGGGTTAAGAATGAAACCGAGCAATCCTACCATATGATTTACCTAGTGTATGCATGACAAATGATATAAGCATGCAAATGCAAACCTAGGCATGAAAGGAACTAGATGCTAATTGAGATTGCAAAAAATTAAATCTTAATACCACTTGTAGGAAATACCAATTGAAGGAATTTACATCTAGTTACCTAACATGGGAAGGGGAATTTGGGTCCATAGTATTCACTAACCCACTTGGCAATAGACATGATCCAATATGATGCACCCCATGAAATGCACCCATACTTAGCCAAGTCTCCAAATTCTCCAAAGTCCAACAAACTTCTCACTTCCCTTTTGGGATCCAAACCTTCTTGGTGCTCTTCATATTTGAAATGATTTCCTTTGGCACCCAAAAGCATTTAACCCCATTGTTGGCTTGCTTATTCACCTTGATGGCCACCACCTTGTCATTTTTCTTCTTCAAGAGATAAGGTGTGGAGGCCTTTTTGTCCACCTTGTTGGTGTAGGTGTTGGAGAGCTTGCTTGTTTGCTTTTTATCTTTCTTCTTTGCTCCCCCCCATTCTTCACCTTACACTCATAGGACTTGTGGCCTTCCTTGTGGCATAAGAAGCAAACCATAGTTTGTCCTTCATCAAGCTTCTTCACTCCCTTGATGGTGTTATCTTGATGAAGTTGGGCTTGCTTCGTCTTGCCTTTCACTTGAGTCAAGTCCTTGGTGAGGTGAGCCACTTCTTGCTTAAGTTGCTCATTCTCCATTGCAACCTCTTGTGTGCATGTATCTACAACAACTTTCTTAACACAAACTTGGTTGCACAAAGGTGAGTCTAAACATAAATCATTGCAAGAATTAGAAGCATCCTTTTTAGGCATGATAGAACTTTTCTTTTTAGATGCCTTGGTGGAGGTTGCACCAACGGCTTCAAGATTAGCAAATTTATTAGTTAGCTCATCACAATGTTTGCACATGGTTTACATTTTAGCAAGCAAACTTTTATAAGCATCTTGTGAGCTAGCTAACTTTTCTTTTAATTTTTCATTTTTCTTTACAAGTTGCTCATCATTGATTGTGCATGCATTTGTTGTTGCACTAGCCTCAAGTTGCTCAATTTTAGTAGATAGTTCAATATTGAGATTAGCAAATGTCTCATATTGTTCAAGCAAAGTTTTATATGCTTCTTGTGAACTATCTAGCTTTTCTTTTAATTTTTTGAGCTTCTTTTGTTGACTAGTGCAAACTTTAGCATAGTTAAGATTTTGTTGCAAAATTTCATCATAAGAAGGCATTTCATCATCACTATCTCTCTCACTAGAGGATGAGTTTTCGTTACCTCATGCCATAAGGCACACACGAGAAGATCTTGATGATGAGTGCTTGTGCCCTCGCCTCTTGTGATGGTCTTCTTCCTCACTTGAAGAATCATCCCATGACCTTATTGATGTGAGGGCTTTGTCCTTGCACGCCTTCTTCTTTGTCTTGGGTGTGGGCTTGTTTGGATAAACTTCCACAAAGTGCCCCAACACAGCTCATCAATAGCATCCTTTCTTCCTTTGCTCATTTCTTTGATTGGTGAAAATGAGATCTTGAATTTGGATGGGCACACCCTTGACATTGAGCTTTTGGATCATCTTCTCCACCTTGTTGATAAATTTGATTGATTCTTCATCAAGGTCAGAGGTGGAGGAGGAAGATTGATCATCATCACTTGAATCATTATCATCATCATCCTCATCTTCACTTGAGGAGCTTGAGCTTGAGCTTGTCTCAACTTTCTTGGCCTTCATCTTTTTTTTCTCACTACAAGCAAGAGCTTTGCCTTTGCTTGATGAAGAGGCTTCTTCTTGACCCATCTTGCGTGACATTTCAAATGCCACTATTTTGCCAATGACTATGGCCGGGGTCATGGTGCTCAAGTCCTCCATGTTATGAAAGATGGTGATGATGCTTGCATATTTCTTTTGTGGTAGCACGGAGATGATCTTCCTCATGATGTTCGCATCATCTAGCTTTGTTAATCCTATTGAATGGAGCTCATTGATAATTAGATTCAAACGAGAATACATATCATGAACAAGCTCATCATCATTCATTTCAAAGGAATCATAATTTTGCTTAGCTAGACAATGGTTTTGCTCATGGACATTAGATGTGCCGTCATGGAGCTCTTAGAGTTTTAACCAAATTTCATGTGCCGTATTTAAAGTAAACACTTGGTTAAACACATCCTTGCTAAAAGATTCGAACAAGCAATTCTTAGCTCTAGCATTGAAATGAATTTCTTTTTCTTCACTTTTTGTGGGTTTATTGGGATTCTTAATGGGTTTTATCCCGTCACGAGTGACTCTCCAAACACCCAAATCAACCGCCTCAAGATGACAAGCCATTCTAGCTTTATAGTAGGGGAAGTTAGTGCCGTCAAAGTGCGAAGGCCTATAGGTATCCATTCCAACCACTCTAAATAGTGTCGGCTCAACGACGGTTAAGAAAAAGGTCCAAATTGAGCCAACCGGCTCTGATACCACTTGAAGGGGACCGTGATGCCGAAGAGGGGGGGGGGGTGAATTAGGAAACTTAAAATTCTACTTCTCTAAACTATGACCTCTTTTTCTAACCATAGCAAAACCTTAACCTATCTAAATGTGCAACTACGGTTTTGCTAATGTGTTGCTATCTCTACCGCAAAAGGAGTAATACAAACAATGTAAATGAGGAAGCTAAAGAGCAAGGTAGAGATATGCAAACTCCCATCGATGACTCTGGTATTTTTACTGAGGTATCGAGAAGCGCGCAAGCTTCGCCTAGTCCTTGTTGGAGCCCCTCGCAAGGAATCCCTCTCAAGGGCCAAGCTCCCGGTCAGGTAACTCCGTGGATAGCTCCGAGCCTTCCCACGCGCAAGTGGGTCTCCGGTTAAGCCACTCGTGGCAAAGCCTCTCCTGGACCGCTCCCCGCCGTCTTCACTATCAAGCTTTTGGCCGAAATGCCGCCGGCCATATTCCCTCCGGTACACAGTGGTGGCCACACCACAAACGCGGTTGGTGTGATCTTATAAGACTACAAGCCCCTTCGATGTACAACAATGGTGCGCGCAAGAACCAAGTGGTAAGAGGTATGCAAACCCCACTAAACAGTAGGCTAACACCTAGAGCAAGCACATAAGCAGTGGTCTAATCAACCTAAGCACTTTGCAAAGTACCTACGCTAATCACCTAATGAATCACTAAGAACTATGCATGTGGAGATCACTAAAATGGTGTATGAACACCCTAGATATGTTTCCTCAGCTCCACACTTATGAAATGGCCGATTTGGGGGTCTATTTATAAGCCCCATGGAGAAAGTAGCCATTGGGGATGAAATCCTGCTTTTATGCTACTGACCGGACGCTCAGGTCGTCCTGATCGGACGTGTCCGGTCGTCCCAACCGTTAGAGCCGCGATCAACTGATCGGACGCTGTTGGCGTCTGGACACATGCCACTGGACGCTGTTAGCATGGTTGAGCATTTTGCATTTAATTCAACTTGTGAGTTGCTTCTTCATGATTTTATGTGATGTAATAAAATCAATTCAACCTTTATAAATAACTTGTGTGTGTTGCCAACCCTTGGCTTAGACCCTAAAGCCCTATATGACCTCTAGAGGACCCCACTAGGATATATATATGTTGGCAACACATGTATATATGCATAGGAGCCCTAGGTGTAGTGTGGAAATAGAAATAGAAATAGAAAAGGAATTAGAAAAGGAGGAAGAAATAGAAAAAGGAAAGAAGCCCAGCGGCAGCAAATAGCCTAGCCCCGTCGAACCATGACGCCCATGCGGCCCATGTCCATGCCCGCTCCTACGCGCACCGCCACGACCCAGCACTGCATCTGCGCTTCCACGTGCGCACCAGCGCCCGCATGTGGCTGAGCTAGCCTAGCAACAGCCCATGCCCACGCCTGCACGTCGCGATGCCCCACTATCATCTTCTTCCACTACCACAGACCGGTGGGACTGCCCTTGTCATCCCCTACCCCCGCTCCCCTCTTTCCTTTAGGCAGAGTAGAGCAGAGCACCACGCCAGCCGCTCGCCGCGGCAGCCATCCGAGACCCTACCCCTCGCCCGCACGCACGCGGATGCATGCCACATCGCCAATCCACGCCACCACCTGGCCCAGCTGGCACCCACCTGCCGCTGACTCGAGCGCCATGGCCTGCACCCCTCACAGCGCGCCTGCTACCGCCGTACCCACCCTTGATCGGCCTCCGCATGAAAATAGGAGCGCCAAGGCAACCATGCTCACCCCTGCTCCCTAAAACCATAAGCCAGAGCCCTTGATCGCCCTCCATGTGCCCCTTCCCCTCTATCCACCGTCCGTCACCACCATGGCCGTGAGCTACCTATAAAAGGGCACACTAGTGCCCTAAGCACCCTTCCGTCACCCTATTGCCACTGGTGGCTTCTCCAACCACTCACCGAGACCGAGAGAAGGGAAGGAGAAGGGAGGACGACCGTGCCACTGCCGCCGAGGAGCCGCCGCCAGAGAAGAAGATGACGCCTCGATCGTCTTACTCGCCGTAGCGGTTCGGCATAGCACTGCACCACCTCACCATAGCCTTGACTCATGAAAGGTCCTAATATGGCTAGAGGGGGGTGAATAGCCTATTTAAAAATCTACAAATCAACTAGAGCAATTTGATTAGTATGACAAATAGCGTAATGCAAACTTGATCTAGCTCTACAAGGGTTGCAAGCCACCTATCCAACAATTCTAGTTGCAATGATTACTTAGGCACACAAACTTGCTATGTAACTACTCACTAAGAGCTCTCAATCTTGCTACTCTCAAGAGCTCAACTAGATGAATGTAAATAATAAAGCAAGCTCTCAATTCTAATTACACTAAAGAGCTTGTATCAACTAGTTTGCAAGAATATAAATAAGTGAGTAGGGTGATTATACTACCGTGTAGGGGATGAACCAATCACAAGATGAATATATAGCCAATCACCGGGAGAATGCCAAAGACAAGAGACAATTGATTTTCTCCCGAGGTTCACGTGCTTGCCAACACGCTACGTCCCCATTGTGTCGACCAACACTTGGTGGTTCAGCGGCTAAGAGGTGTTTCACAAACCTCGTCCACACGATAGGACACCGCAAGAACCGACCCACAAGTGAGGTAACTCAATATTCTACTTCTCTAAACTATGACCTCTTTTTCTAACCATAGCAAAACCTTAAACTATCTAAATGTGCAACTACGGTTTTGCTAATGTGTTGCTATCTCTACCGCAAAAAGAGTAATACAAACAACATAAATGCGGAAGCTAAAGAGCAAGGTAGAGATATGCAAACTCCCATCGATGACTCTGGTATTTTTACCGAGGTATCGAGAAGCGCGCAAGCTTCGCCTAGTCCTTGTTGGAGCCCCTCGCAAGGAATCCCTCTCAAGGGCCAAGCTCCCGGTCAGGTAACTCCGTGGATAGCTCCGAGCCTTCCCACGCGCAAGTGGGTCTCCGGTTAAGCCACTTGTGGCAAAGCCTCTCCAGGACCGCTCCCCGCCGTCTTCACTATCAAGCTTTCGGCCGAAATGCCGCCGGCCATATTCCCTCCGGTACACAGTGGTGGCCACACCACAAACGCGGTTGGTGTGATCTTATAAGACTACAAGCCCCTTCGATGTACAGCAATGGTGCGCGCAAGAACCAAGTGGTAAGAGGTATGCAAACCCCACTAAACAGTAGGCTAACACCTAGAGCAAGCGCATAAGCGGTGGTCTAATCAACCTAAGCACTTCGCAAAGTACCTACGCTAATCACCTAATGAATCACTAAGAACTATGCATGTGGAGATCACTAAAATGGTGTATGAACACCCTAGATATGTTTCCTCAGCTCCACACTTATGAAATGGCCGATTTGGGGGTCTATTTATAAGCCCCATGGAGAAAGTAGCCATTGGGGATGAAATCCTGCTTTTATGCTACTGACCGAACGCTCAGGTTGTCCTGATCGGACGTGTCCGGTCATCCCAACCGTTAGAGACGTGATCAACTGATCGGATGTTGTTGGCGTCTGGACACATGCCACTGGACGCTGTTAGCATGGTTGAGCATTTTGCATTTAATTCAACTTGTGAGTTGCTTCTTCATGATTTTATGTGATGTAATAAAATCAATTCAACCTTTATAAATAACTTGTGTGTGTTGCCAACCCTTGGCTTAGACCCTAAAGCCCTATATGACCTCTAGAGGACCCCACTAGGATATATATATGTTGGCAACACATGTATACATGCATAGGAGCCCTAGGTGTAGTGTGGAAATAGAAATAGAAATAGAAAAGGAATTAGAAAAGGAGGAAGAAATAGAAAAAGGAAAGAAGCCCAGCGGCAGCAAATAGCCTAGCCCCGTCGAACCATGACGCCCATGCGGCCCATGTCCATGCCCGCTCCTACGTGCACCGCCACGACCCAGCACTGCATCTGCGCTTCCACGTGCGCACCAGCGCCCGCATGTGGCTGAGCTAGCCTAGCAACAGCCCATGCCCACGCCTGCACGTCGCGATGCCCCACTATCATCTTCTTCCACTACCACAGACCGGTGGGACTGCCCTTGTCATCCCCTACCCCCGCTCCCCTCTTTCCTTTAGGCAGAGTAGAGCAGAGCACCACGCCAGCCGCTCGCCGCGGCAGCCATCCGAGACCCTACCCCTCGCCCGCACGCACGCGGATGCACGCCACATCGCCAATCCACACCACCACCTGCCCCAGCTGGCACCCACCTGCCGCTGACTCGAGCGCCAATGCCTGCGCCCCTCACAGTGCGCCTCCTACTGCCGTACCCACCCTTGATCGGCCTCCGCATGAAAATAGCAGCGCCAAGGCAACCGTGCTTACCCCTACTCCCTAAAACCATAAGCCAGAGCCCTTGATCGCCCTCCATGTGCCCCTTCCCCTCTATCCACCGTCCATCACCACCATGGCCGTGAGCTACCTATAAAAGGGCACACTAGTGCCCTAAGCACCCTTCCGTCACCCCGCTGCCATTGGTGGCTTCTCCAACCACTCACCGAGGCCGAGAGAAGGGAGGACGACCGTGCCGCTGCCGCTGAGGAGCCGCCGCTAGAGAAGAAGACGACGCCTCGATCGTCTTACTCGCCGTAGCGGTTCGACACAGCACTGCACCACCTCACCATAGCCTTGACTCATGAAAGGTCCTAATATGGCTAGAGGGGGGGTGAATAGCCTATTTAAAAATCTACAAATCAACTAGAGCAATTTGATTAGTATGACAAATAGTGTAATGCAAACTTGCTCTAGCTCTACAAGGGTTGCAAGCCACCTATCCAACAATTCTAGTTGCAATGATTACTTAGGCACACAAACTTGCTATGTAACTACTCACTAAGAGCTCTCAATCTTGCTACTCTCAAGAGCTCAACTAGATGAATGTAAATAATAAAGCAAGCTCTCAATTCTAATTACACTAAAGAGCTTGTATCAACTAGTTTGCAAGAATGTAAATAAGTGAGTAGGGTGATTATACTACCGTGTAGGGGATGAACCAATCACAAGATGAATATATAGCCAATCACCGAGAGAATGCCAAAGACAAGAGACAATTGATTTTCTCCCGAGGTTCACGTGCTTGCCAACACGCTACGTCCCTGTTGTGTCGACCAACACTTGGTGGTTCAACGGCTAAGAGGTGTTTCACAAACCTCGTCCACACGATAGGACACCGCAAGAACTGACCCACAAGTGAGGTAACTCAATGACACGAGCAATTTACTAGAGTTACCTTTCGACACTCTGCCGGGGAAGGTACAACTCCCCTTACAATTACCGGAGATGGCCATGAACAATCACCAACTCGTGCCAATCCTCCACCACTGCTCCAACCATCTAGGTGGTGGCAACCACCAAGAGAAACAAGCGAAATCCGTAGCGCAACACGAATGCCAAGTGCCTCTAGATGCAATTACTCAAGCAATTCACTTGGATTCTCTCCCAATCTCACAATGATGATGGATCAATGATGGAGATGAGTGGGAGGGCTTTGACTAAGCTTACAAGTTTGCTATGTCAATGAAAAATGGCCAAGAGAGTGAGCTTGAGCCGGCCATGGGGCTTAAATAGAAGCCCCCATGAAATAGAGCCGTTGTACCCCTTCACTGGGCACAACACGGGCTGACCGGACGCTTCAGTCATGTTGACCGAACACTAGACCTAGCATCCGGTTGCCCGATGTAAGCCACGTGTCATTCTAAGTTAAACCTGAGCCACCAGATCTCAACGGCTATAGATTGACCGGACGCTCCGGCACAAGTGACCGGACACTCAGACCCCAGTGTTCGGTCGTTTCCAGTAAGCTCCCAAAACCGACTTTTGCCGACCGGACGCGTCCGGTCCATCTCGACCGGACACTGCCCAACGTCCGGAGCTTAACCCTAACCACTGAGCCGTCTGATAGCTCGACCGGACATAGCCTTTTAGCGTCCGGTCGCTGAGTGACCCAGTGTCCGGTCAGTAGACCGACGCCAGCATCATTGCGACCAACTCCATTTCACTTCTAACTTCTTTACCCTTGTTCAAATGTGCCAACCACCAAGTTTATCACCTTGTGCACATGTGTTAGTATATTTTCTCAAACATTTTCAAGGGTGTTAGCATTTCACTAGATCCTAAATGCATATGCAATGAGTTAGAGCATCTAGTGGCACTTTGATAACCGCATTTCGAAACGAGTTTCACCCCTCTTAATAGTACGGCTATCAATCCTAAATGTGATCACACTCGCTAAGTGTCTCGATCACCAAAACAAAATGGCTCCTATCATTTATACCTTTGCCTTGAGCCTTTTGTTTTTCTCTTTCTTCTTTTCCAAGTTCAAGCGTTTGATCATCACCATGCCATCACCATTGTCATGATCTTCGTTATTGCTTCATCACTTGGAGTAGTGCTACCTATCTCATAATCACCTTGATAAACTAGGTTAGCACTTAGGGTTTCATCAATTAACCAAAACCAAACTAGAGATTTCAACTCACCACCGCACCACTAGCCTACCACCCCAAGCCCCATGGTGAGCCGCTGCTTCATCTGCTTGTCATGTATCTCACCGCCATGGTCATGCCATGTCGCGCTGCCGTGTTCTCCCCCTTGGGAGGGCCAAAGGCCACCCTTTTCGCCGATATGGTGCACTGCACACACGTACACACGTACATGGCTAAGGAACTGGCCTTGCCGAGCCTCGGATGCTCGGGAATGCCGGTGTGCCCTCGCCGTGCACCACATGGTCACCATGGTCGAGGCCACCCATGGTGCCACTATGTTTCGGCTGCCTCAGGCTGGTAGAGGTAGAATGAGTGCCTTGGTGAGTTTTGCCTTGCCAAGGGACATGACGTGCGCTAGGTAGAAGGGGAAGGAGACCGCCGGGAGCCACTGGCCATGTTCCACCTCACTAGAGCCGCGCGCCTCCCATCCCACTACCATGATCTCGCCGATCCTGACCGTCTTGTGACGTGAGAAGGGGCCGATGAGGTTCGCCATCACCCCATGCACCTCGCCGTGTAGCTAGATGAATGGAAAGTTCTTGCCATGCCCTAGTCCGCTGTAGCTATGAGCTCACTAGAGTTCTGCTGCGTGCCTTGTCGTGGTGCAGACTCTGCCGTGCTGTATGGTCACCGTCGTCAAGTCAACCAACCTCCCCATGATCCCAATCGAGGGAAAAGGGAACTTTTGGCCCCTATTGCAGCCGTAGCCCCCTCGCTGTCGTCTGCCATCATCGCTGTGCCACTGCCGCCTCGGCCCTCCTCGGTCAAGCCCCTGCTGTCATGTTCGGAGCCACTGACGCATTCGCCAGAGCGTGGGAAAGCCAGTGAAGCTCAATGAGCTATCCTGATGCACCGTAGGGACCCACCATCGAAACCGTGATGCTGTCATTCACTGTCGAGCCTATGCCAGGCGCTAGAGCCACCGAGGCGCCACCCTTGGCCCACCGGTGAACTCGCCGTGAGCCCACAAAGCCATAGAGCCTCCTAGCAGCCCTTCCGAGCCACCCTAGCATGAGAACGTGTGAGCTCACCATCGGCGAGGAGCACCGCCGCGGGAGGAGGAAGGGCCACTGCGCCCCTTTGCCTGGACCTGCCTGCACCCGCAGCACCATGAACTAGAGAGGGAGGAGAGAGAGATGGACGCGGTCCACCACTGGCGGTGCCTACGGTCCACGGACTCGCATGATGCCATCCACCAAGGACCAGCCCCCATGGACCGAGCCCAGTACCGGCCCGCTTACACCACGTGGCCGCCTACGCGTCTGACACATGTCCGGGCCGGCCCGACCTAACCTAGCCCATATCCGGCCCATGACCCAGCCCAATGAGCCCAGTCAAGGCCTAGTCAATGTTGACCGTTGACTGGTCAACGCTGACCGTTGACCCGGCCCCACCTATTAGCGACCAGAACCGCCTCGCCCAATCAGAAGCCGCCACGTGTCAGCACCAAGATTTTCCATTTCTTTTTCTTTTTTTCAGAAAATGATTTAAACTTAGAAAATTCATACGACCTCAGAAAAATATGAAACCAGTGCCCAAATTTTTCTAAAAATGAGCTCTACATCATAGGGTTGTGTTTGAGTGTAGTTGGATCTTTTCAATTTCTATTGCTTCTGTGTGATCATCTATAGGAGTCACTTATCATGGTTATATGTCTCATTTGACAGACTCGGAGGAGCCACCGACTGAGGAACATGACCCCGACTACACTAAGGAGCTTGGAGATGACCTACCAGGTGCCACGTCCCACCCAACCTCGTAGAATCCTATTAGACATGCTACAATGTAGATGCTAGTGCTTTACTTTTTTGCAAATGATCTATGATAGGTTGCATGGTAGAATTGCTTGTGAGCCATTACCTTGTCGCAACCTATACCCATGCACATCCCATTGTTAGGTTAGCCGCTCACTTACTTACTTGCCACTACTTCTACTATGCATTATATCTGTGATGTGATGCTTGGTGGAGGATTGTATGTGAGTGATTAAGGCACTGGATGCCGATAATGTGGTAACAACCGGGGAGATCTTGGCGTGCGTTTTGGGTGTGTGGTGAGGGTTGAGTCAATCGGGCAGGATCTTATGACGAGTCGTTGGACGAGTCTTGCTAGGGGGGTGCGACCTGGGCATCCCCTATGAGTGGTACCTGTGGTAGGTGCATGTGAGATGAGGAGATCCTAGGGTGGAGTGTCTTTGTGGGATGAAGCCCCGAGATGGAGGTGCCATAGAGGCACGGGGTGTTGGTTATCCCCTTTGAGAAGATATCATGTCCGGTCCCCCCTAAGGACTGGTATGTCAAGAGAACCGGATCATAGGACCCTACGTGCATGACACTCGTCCCTAAATGGGTGGGGGATGGATGTTGACCAGCTAGGATGGTGCCACTACTACTAGGTTGGAAGTGGATAGTGTAGGGAGGTACAGGCGTATGGCCCACACCCTCCTGAGATAGCATAGTGACCTCTGGGGCCTGGTACTATGTCTCACAGTCTCAGCGTTTTGGTGGATTCCGAGGTGGCCCAGGGCTGAGTGGTAGGGTGGCATCGTACCGGTTGGAAGGTAGCCTGGTATCAGCCTAGGCGGGGCACCGCCGATGAAGGTGATCTTATGGTTGTAGGTGTACATGCTCTATAGTGTTGATCAATATATACGTATAGTCGTGTCCATGGATATGGACATTCCTATGACCTACGCTTCCCTTGATTAGTGAGTGGAGTCCTTTCTTCTCTCCCCCTGGATTCTTGTGTTGATTTTTGGCTTTGGCCGATGAGGCAAGGTACGAGCGGGAGTCATCCTTGTCGCCTAGAGAGTGTGAGAGTGGTGAGATGTGTGTGATGGGATGGGAGAACGTGTGGGTGAGATGGGTTAAAACATGATGAATTATTATTATTAAAAACTTGACATACTCGCATAGGAAACTATAACCACAAATAGGTCTATTGCTCTACCCTTGCATTCCAATACCACAAAGCAAACGCAAAGCATAGGGTGGGATCCAGTGGCCAGTGCAAATCGTACTGATAATTGTTTGATAGGTTTTGAGCCCGAGTACGACTACCAAGGAGACAATTGGGAGGATTAGAGGTCTTGTTCCTGTGCTCAAGTTTGGTTGAGAAGATGGAGTCAACATCCGCTACCTTTCTACTTGATGCTATTCTGGATGCTGCATGCTCTGAGTGATTCCGCCAAGTGGTGATGTAATAATGAGTAAACCTTGCTATTTGTACTCTCTTTAAAATAGGTATTCGATATATGACTGTGGTGTCAACTGTTATTTGATAATATGATGGGATGATCACCTGGAACTATCACGTTATACTTTGAATCTATGGATTTCCCTTTGAGGAAATCGGGATCGTTTCACTAACCTTCAAGGACCCAAGTTTGGGTACCTAAAAAGAATTGCTCTTCTTTTGTTGGTCAATTATAAAGCCAGATAAAGGCATTGGGTTCTTAATAGTGGGTGCACTCAACAAATGACCGGTGATACAAGAATGTTCAACTCAATCAACACCAATGGTAGCAATGGTTATGATAGTATCACATTTGGTGACAATGGCAAAGGCAAGGTCAAAGGGCTTTGTAAGATTGCAATATCCAATGACTTGAGCATATCCAACGTGTTGCTAGTAGAGAGCTTGAACTTCAATTTGCTATCTGTTGCTCAATTGTGTGATCTTGGATTTAAGTGCATATTTGGAGTAGATGATGTAGAGATCATAAGTGTAGATGGCTCAAATTTGATCTTCAAAGTCTTTAGATATGAGAATCTGTACTTGGTTGATTTCAATGCTAGTGAAGCTCAATTATCAACATGTTTGTTCACTAAGTCTAGTATTGTTCTAATTTAGATCTATTGTTTGCTTCATGTATGATTGCATGGATGCTTGTGTGGTGCTTTATGATCATGTCCAGTCGGTGCGCTTTGTGTTGGTGATATAAAAGAAGTTGGTGATCCAGAAGAAGTCCTTTGGAGGTTACAATTCAATAGAAGAAGGATCTAGGTTTAAGGCAAGTATAGCATGGGATCATCCTTGTTTCCTATCAACTTTAATACATTTAATTCATATTGCATGTGTCACCTTGATATGGATTCCCTAGAATTGAACTTATACCTTGTCGCCTATGGGATATGCATTGGGTAGTATGATGCTAGTGCTCAATTAAAGACCATGATCTTGTAACTTGACTAATGGTATATGCAATAAACACTAAAAGATGCTTTTTAGCAACATGGAATCAGGGGGCTAGAGCATTGGGCTATTTTTATGGTGCTCTAAATTACTCTCCTATGGCTTTAGCTCAGTATGAGGACATTTTCTAGCTTGTTAGAGGTTACCTTTATGGCATAAGAATGGCTTGACGAATCGGGTATAGGACAGCCTCTACTCTTATGTGTGTAGGCTGCGTGTCATTGTGCCATTTGATAGGGGGGTTCCTATATCTGTTTGCCGAGTGAATCTAATGACCCTAACTTGTTAGACGAACCTTTGAAAGGCTTCATAGTGAACCCTACCGACCTTCCTTGGAAGTGGGTCAAGAGATTAGCTACATCGGGTGAAAGGGTAAATCATGACTCATAGTGAAAGTGTACAACCTCTGCAGAGTGTAAAACTGGTATATCAGCCATGCTCACGGTCACGAGCGGCCTTGGACCCTTACAGAATAGATGATGAACACTAATGATATGGATGATGAAGATGCTCATTAATGATTACTGTTTATGCTATTCATTATTCATGCTTACCTGATCATGTGTTTATATGGGCTTGTGATAAACTTGTTGCTACTCCTATGCTAAAATTGTGACAATTAAAAGCTAATCATAGTTAAACCAGTGTCAGCCTTTTGAGCCTCATGAACCCCATGTTATATTTGTTGAGTACGACATGTACTTACGCTTGCTTTACTTTTTAAATCTTTGGAAAAATCCCGGATGGGTACCAGATTGCTAAAGTTTGGAGGAATTAGGCTTGCGATCAACCAGTCAGTTGTCCCTATGGAATTGGAGTCTTCACCCGAAGATTGGAGTTGTCTTTCCGTTGTTTGCTATCTAAGGTTATATTCTTTATAGTAGGTACGTTATATAGTAAGCATTGTCTATTGATATTACCCTTATTTGTAGTTATATATGAGAATTGATTTCTTGGGCTCACATATGGTGCGTATCTAGTTTTGTTCTTAAAACCAAGTACTACAAAGTAGTATTAGAGCAATGCTGACTATAGGACGCAAGCCTAGTAAAAACTGGTCGTTCTAAGGTTTAGAGGTTGCAATAAAAACCCTTGCTCTATGAACCTTGCTATTTTCTTCTCTACTATATCTCTACCCTTGTTATTCATCTCTACCTTGGTGCTTATTTTGAAGTCTTTGTTCTCATCTTCACTCCTTGATTTGATATGCTTTTAGAACTGTCCCTCATCACCTTCTTGCATAATCTAAAGATGAGTCTTAGGATTGTTACCCCTAGTACAATGAGGACGATAGTATCGCAAGTTGAGTCAATGATTGAATTGTGCACCTTTAGTGCTTTGTTGAATTGTCATTATGCTTATACTTGTTTTGAATCTTTGTAATGGTTGCAATGATCTTGTTGGGTGTTCCCACAATTTTATTTAGTTTATAAGCCTAAGGTATAAGGACTAATGAAATAAATAGTTGGGTTATGGTTTTCTTCTGATTTCCCTATCCTATCTTTCGGAGCAACCTGTCTTTATTGGCTTATATCTCTATTTTAGACTACCAAAAATCATAGAGAAATTCTATAAAATAGTAGACTTCAATATCTTTCGTTGACCACAAGAATCACCTTGATAGCTATGTTGGTTATGGAGTGATGAAAATCACAAGACGGTGTACGTGTGTTGTCTGAAGCCAAGAGTAGTTTCTACTGTGCACTATTTTTTACTACATTAACTATAGAATCTTGAAAAGTGTTCTACACCAAAGTTGTAGGGAATTTCATCAGATTTCTAACGGTATAAGCTGTAACTTCAGTGGATTAACAGAATGAGAGTTATATCTGTTTTACTACACTGCTGTTTTTCATCTCGTGAGGAATTTCAGATTTCTTGTTCTTGCCCATACACGAGAGTATCATTGGGATGTTAGAATGTCTTAATACTAATTAGCTCATCTAGAAGGAGATGTAATCTATAATTTTGTGTCCCCTACTTTATCTTTTCTTAAGGAGGTAGCCAAGTGGAAGAATTTGTAAGTTGAAGTATCATACGTTCTAGATTGCACAGCGGAAGCATGGTGGACCCATAACCCACAGGTTCTAGGATCGAAACCTTTGGAGGAGATCAATAAGATAGACAATCACACTTATGCCAACTATCTAACTAAGAAGGGTCCGAATGCTCAAGGTGCCATATGAAGTTCAGTTATGCTCTCTAGCTCTCACTTGGAAGAATCAGTTAATCTGATAAGAAAGGTGGTACCCAGAGGATATATATCACTTAAGGGTTTCATCATCCAGAGTAAGTATCCTTTGCTCAGTTGATAAGTTATTGGATCATCTACAAGGAATGGATGCATTCGTCAATATGGCTCTGCAATTCAAGCTATCCTCAGCTGAGAGTCCAATCTTCAACATACCTAGGACAAGTAGGCGTTGATGACATAGGAATGAGATATCTGATAACTACAGATGGTTCTATGGAGTATCAGGAAATTCCAATGATATACTAAGCATGACAAGAAGGTTTGGATTGAAGAAAGTTAATGATGTGATAGGAACCCACTCAAAGATGTGAGAGAAACTCAGAGTCTTTAATAATGAGGTTTGATTAGAGGTTCAAAGAAAGTTTATCCAAGACCATCAAGATATTGATAGTGTTACTGGAGAAGGTTTAAGTTTGGATCAAGAGACCTCAGCTAAGTATTTGAAGGAGTCCAGAAGAGGTTGCAGTAAAACCTATGTATTAGCTTTGTTAGATTAGGACAAGAGCTTTATATCTACAACGATGCACCTTGTCAAGGTGTGGGATGTGTCCTTATACAAGAAGAAAAGTAGTGACTTGTTTGTTAAGTCAACTAAGGAAGCATGAGTTGAACTACCTAACATGTTATCTGGAGTTATCCATTGTGAAGCATGGAAGTGCTATCTTTTTGGAAGTAAAAGTGACATCTAGGAGGATCACAAGAATCTACAGGACATCTTCCCTAAGTTGGTCTTGAGCTTGTGTTATCCTCGTTGGAATGAAATTGATTATGACTTGGAAAAGTGCTATTACTTCAAGGAGCAAAGTCATGGCCGATGCCCTTAGCAACGGAGAATTATGCTAAGAAGGTTCAGGTGACACCAAGGCCTAAGAATTGTATTCCAAGTTCGAGCAACTTAATTAGAATCATTAATGTTTTGAAGATTGGTGGTAGATTCTCTTTCTGACCAAGAAAGTGAAAAGGCTCTGTTGGAAGGTGGATACTTTAAGAGAATTGGTATTATAGGAAAGGTTGTAACAGAACCGTCTAATTTATAAGAGCACAAGTACAATAGCAACCACCAAGGCAGTCAAACCATTACACTTGAGCCCATATATATCTGGTAGTCCATCGAGTATCATGAAGGATCTCGATTCAACCAACATACAAGCCAAGATCGTACATGATTCAACACAACCAGTCACATGTTACAACAGGTTCACAAATATTGCTCATACCTCAGAGTTCACATAGTTATTACAAACCAAGTTTAAAAGTAGCGGAAGCAACATAGTTCAGAACGACAAGAACAACAGTTTAGATACATAGCTAGTTTTCATAGTCATCTCCAACAAAAGCACAAGGGTAAGATGATATACAGAATGACCATGCCCATGGTCCTATTCCTCATCCACTGCAGGAGCAAAGCAGTTCTTACAATAGCCGTGATACATAACATTATCTGCAACAATGAGAATAAAACCCTGAGTATGAGAAGGTACTCAGCTAGACTTACCCATCATCAACTAAAATACTAAGACACCAAGGAGTATGCAAGGCTTTATAAGTAGAGCTGGTAGACATTATTTGCATAAAAAACATTAGTTGTCCAATATCTCTTATTGAATCACCAGTTATTAATCCTATCTCATACTAGATTAGCAACTATCCAATGCCAAACATGTTGGTACCATTAAGTCAACACAATAATAACCATATCCAGTTGAGTTCTTTCATAATCTCATAACAAACACTTCCATCAATTACTACCATGAAGTGTACTCTTGTTAAGTTCTCACTATCCAGGAGAGACGGCGATTCAAATCGATTCTTACCCAGCTGGGGAATTATTCCTAACACACACCCATACTCCCCCATCAGGGTCGCATCAGGTCACCTTTGGTACAACACAAGTCCAATCATGGGTAAGACCAGCGCCGCACCCTCAAAGATACTACCAATCTGCCAGGAAGCTCGGGACTTGAACCCGCCCTTGGACTCACGTCGTTGACTCTCCGCACATCCTTATTGCCTCTAGGGTGCGCACTTTAACTGCTCGTGTCCCCAGCCTGAGTTGAGCTACTTGGCTTCACGGTTGGAACGACTTATCCGGCCAACTATATGAGAGGCATGCGTTCAACATGACAAGATGACCTCCAACGACTGGTCCTTAAACGACACAAACAGAATCACTATGATTACCACAACATAAGACTCATTCGGTCTCCAAATGTTCAACATCACCAGGTTATGTTCCACGATAGCGCAATATAGCCAACCATGATTAAGTTATCGCCTATGGCTCGTAGGTGACAGAAAATCACCCGACTTCTACCGGTCTAAGCATAGCTAAGCATAAGGATCGTTCCTGGACTTAAATAGGATTCAGGGTAGATATCTCTAGACAAGGAAAGGTAATATGCAACAAGTGTTTCCAAACAACTCCTACCTCGTAATGCAGCAATACGAGTAACTTAGGTGACATTAATAAAATAGGGAGACTTATAATGCTCCGGGGCTTGACTTTCACGAAAGTGGCAGGTTGATGATCCAGACACTCAGGAAGGTGATCATCTTTAGGCTATCCTTCTCTGGGAATCTCCTGGTGTTGCACCTCTTGATTCTCCTCTTATGGATCGGCATCGAGTTCCACCAACGTGATCTCCTCGGCTGCACCTATTGTATGCATATGCATAAGTAAGTTCCATGAATGCATAAGAAGGATCATGTGACATGGGAATGTACATGCTGCGATAATGAGGTTAAGTTACACAATGATAACAATGCTAACTCCTTGTTTACTGAGTAGGTGCATAACTCTTCTCTATCCATTTTTAATATTCTTCACAAGACAATTTTAGAGCTACACATAGCAGTTACAAGTTTACAACATAACTGTAGTTCTACCTATTCAAATACTGTGATCTTGGACTTTCTAGAAAGCTTATAAAATTGCCTACAACTCTTATTTAACACCAAAAGCTAATTCAAACTCTATCCTAACCAAAACAGGCAATCTTTCCAACTCTGTCCAGATATTCTAGAGAACAAGCATTTCGGGAGACCAACTTTAAACACCTATAACTTCTAAACCATTTGGCCTATTACCCTGAAATTTTGAGACAAGATCGATGAAGAAGTTCCCTACAACTTTGTTATTAACCATTTTCACAGTAAACTTCATTTTGACTATGCAAAATACCCAACAATAGAATCTATCCAAAACACCTCTAAATTAAATTATAGAGCAATAATATTTTCATGGCATATAAGCATTCAAAATTTGACATCACCAAATATACCAACAGTTCAGGAATATCAAATACACTGAAGAAAACATAATGGCCAAGCCAAATTTATTTATTTCAATGCCTTTATTAATTTAATTAGATAATTAGGTAAAATAACAAACATATAACAAATGTGCACAATAAATTCTCAGAAAAATATAGTGGCTTACAAGTGCTCCCAATAGGCTATTGTAAAAATTTCATACCATTTGAACATGTATAACATCCTCTACAAAAATGACAAGCTAGCAGGGCTTAAAGTAGCATAAATAGGAAATCCTATTGAAAAGTGTCAAACAACATATTTTATATTTTTCTAAGCTTCCTCCTAGCACCATAATACTGTACAAAATTTTGCATGGCAATATGTTTCTTATTTTTATCCCTAATTTCCTTAGAAAACACTATTTATTAATAGATAAATAGAAAGACCCTACCTCAATCAAATTTACTGCAAGTTTAGTATTTTTTCTAGCTAGAGCATGTCAATACAAGATCAACAAAATTAGAATCACAATTTTATCAGTTTCCTAGCTCTAGTTTTGCATTTTACAAGATTGAAGACATTAAAAAAGCACTTATCTAGCTACATTTTATTCGCCTTGAAAATTACCAGAAACAGTGCATTTCATATTTTTATAAAATAATACACTTCATGAGGAATCCAACAAAATTTTGTTCACCAAAGTTGGATACTCCTAGCTCTAGATATGATTTTCCAAAGTTAGCATAAAATTCAGGAAAAGAATAAAACAAAACCCTAAACTACAGCCGCTGACGCATTGGACCTAGAAGTCAACGGACCCACTTGTCAGTCAAACAAAGGCAGAGGCGCTGTTTGACCGTCCACTGCTCGTCGACGATGAAGCTACCGATGGCGAGGTCACCACCGCTGCACTCCCCGTGACCATCCGCGCCTAGGGGTACCCTTAGTTTGGTCGGAGGTCCACCGGAGCATGCTCGCCGGCGGCAAAGGCGGACGGCGGAGGGTGCGCGGCGGTACGCTGATGGTCTCCAGCCACCATTTGCTCTAGTGATGAGCTCTATGGCTCCACAGTACTTCAACAGAGCTAGTTAGGGTGGTTAGGGATCCGACGATGCGACGGTGAGCTCTGCCCACGTGCATGCCGCTGCGGCGGCGCACAAAGCACGGTGGCGCTCGCGGCGTTCTGGTAAGACGGCGGCGAGAGAGAGGTCTCCGTCATGTCATTAGCTAGGGTTAGGTCTACTCTACCTAAGGCACACTAGAGAGGAAGAAGCCTATAGGCCAGCTCGGCAGTGGCGAGCTTGCCTGCCATGGCGACCATGGCGGCCGCGGCGGGATCGGCTTGCGTGTTCCCGTGCGCTTGCTTGGTAGCATCTAACCTAGACTTAACCTGAGCTTATACGACCTAGTGTGGTGCTGGACCGGTGAAGAGAAAGGTAGGGGGTCTTGTGGATAGGCGCAGCCACGGTGAGCCGAGCATGCGACGGCGCTCCGATGAGGGCTCACGGAGGCAGAAAACGAAATGCGACCTTACCCAGGCGCAAAACGGTGAAGCAAAGGGTCAGCGTGGAAGAGCGAAGCAAGGCGAAGCTAGTGGCACAAGTAATTGAACAATGGTGCAGTGACAGCTGCGCATGAGCCCGGTGAACTCACGGCAGCGATGGCAACGGTGGCGCTGCTGCTGGCGGGCGAGAGAGAAGGCGCGTGAGAGCAAGGGAGTGAGAAGCAAATGGAGCAACAGGATCGCCTCAGTCTTTACTACGTTGCTGCCCAACCAGTGAGGTCATTGCCAGCGTATGGCCACCATGTGGCAGCCATGGCCTGACGTGGTCGGCCACCCACAGCATGGTGTCTGCGGCTATTAGCGCCTGATGGAAAGCCTGACCGAGCAAAATGAGGGTGGTGAAGCGCTTAATCCACGACGAACTAGTGCAAGATGTTTAAACAAACTTTGTAGAGCTATATAAGGTCTACAAGATTGCTTTAGAAATCATCTTCTAATTCGCAATGGTTTGGAAGTTACATCATCACAAAGTCAGGCACATCGAAACGGTGAAATCAATTTGACTTAGAAAAATTTCTAAGTTCCAAAAATAGTACATTGTTGATTCTTGTGAGCCCTATTTAACCATGTTAGGCATTGACTTAGGTCTTGACCCAAAAATAAAAGTTGTTACTCTGATCAAGTACTACAACTTTGCTTAAGGGTGCACTACCATGCAAACACTCTATGCTATAGTTCAACTTAGGTCAAACATACAACTTGAAAATGATGATTTACACTATAGATATGACTTAGAGACCAAACTAGCCTTAGTCATGAATACCAAAGTTGTTCCATGTGATGTTCTAAGCATGTTTAAGGTACCCCTAAGGTCCCACAAACATTTTATACATTGGTTACATGTAAACCCTAGCATATGTAAAGCATTTTAGTGACAACACATGCAATATAAGCAAACGTAGAGATAATATTTGAGATGATCATACTCATGAATGATCAATGATGCTTATGCTCATGCAATGCCAAGTCTAAATGCATGCTTAACACCTAGGGTGTTATAGCCCTTCCCCCCTTAAAGAAATCTCATCCCAAGATTTGTACGACCTACCATCTCTCGTAGAAATCCAGATAGACTTCATGAAGATAGTCCTCATGCTCCCACGTAGTGTCTTTCTCACTATGGTTATTCCATACCACCTTGTAGAATTTAATAACTTTGCTACAAGTCACTCTTTCCATTTCTTCAAGCACTCGAATAGGTCTTTCTTCATAGGTTAAATCCGACTGAATCTTGACATTAGCGGGTTCAATAGCTTCTTCGGGCACATGAAGACATTTCTTGAGTTGGGAGACATGGAAAACATTGAATATAGCTCTCATTTTTGGAGGTAACTGGAGTTTGTAGGCTATGGGTCCTTTTTGTGCAATGATCTGATACAGACCGATATACCTAGGAGCAAGTTTTTGTCTCACTCCAAACCTTTGTACTTTCTTCATTGGGGATACCTTCAGATACACATAATCTCCAATTTGGAACACAATAGGACTTCTCCTTTTATCTGCATAACTCTTTTATCTTGATTGAGCAGCTTCTATATGTTGTTGAATGATTTGAACTCATTCTTCAGCTTCCTTGACAAAGTCAATTCCATAATACCTTCTTTCACCAGGCTCAATCCAATTCAAAGGAGTCTTACACTTGTGACCATATAAAGCTTCAAACGGGGTCATCTTGATGCTTTCTTGATAGCTATTATTATAGGAGAATTCAACCAAAGGTAACAAATCCTCCCTTGAACCCTTTGAAGAAATCACATATGCTTTCAACATATCTTGCAAGATCTGATT
This sequence comes from Miscanthus lutarioriparius, assembly GCA_904845875.1. Taxonomy (NCBI): domain Eukaryota; kingdom Viridiplantae; phylum Streptophyta; class Magnoliopsida; order Poales; family Poaceae; genus Miscanthus; species Miscanthus lutarioriparius. Next base: position 29,782,872 of record CAJGYO010000016.1, on the reverse strand, counting down.
CACATGCTCAGTTTGACCTACTGTCTGGGGGTGATAAGCAGAGCTGTGAATCAACATGGTACCTCAGTACTTGTGCAGGTGTTCCAAAAAATAATTAACAAACTAGGGCCCTCGATCTGATACAATACTCTTAGGTACTCCATGCAATCTTACAATTTATTCAATGTATAACTTTGCATATTGATGAGGTCGATACTTGACATTGACAGGAATAAAATGTGCAGACTTGGTGAGACGGTCAACAATTACCCAAATAGAATCATGACCCTTTTGGGTGTTTGGAAGTTCGACAATAAAATCCATACTAATGTCCTCCCATTTCCAACTTGGAATAGACAGTGGCTGAAGTAACCCTGCTAGTTTCATATGAATGGCCTTAACTCGGCAATAGTTATCACATCTAGCAACGTATGCTGCAATTTCTTTCTTCATTTTTGTCCACCAAAATCGAGTCTTCAAGTCTTGGTACATCCTGCTATTACCTAGGTGAATGGATAGCTTAGAAGAATGAGCTTCCTCTAGAATTTGGTTTCTCAACTCCCTATCTTTTGGCACTACAAGTCGATCTTTAAACCATAGAACACCATTCTCATCCAATCGAAAATGCTTACTTTCTTCTTCTTTCATCTTTCTTTTGATATGGAATATACCAACATCAGTGTTTTGAAGCTCAATGATTTTTGACTCTAGAGAGTAAGTAACAGTGATATTGTGTAGGACTGCCTGATGCAATAAGTTGAAACCATCTTCCAACAAAGAATTACAATGATACTTCTGGCTTAAGGCATCGGCAACCACATTGGCCTTTCCCGGATGATAATGCACTTCTAGGTTGTAATCATTGATCAATTCCAACCATCTGCGTTGCCTCATGTTCAACTCAGGTTGAGTGAAAATGTACTTAAGGCTCTTGTGATTAGTGTAGATGTGGCAAACATTACCAAGCAGGTAATGTCTCCAAAATTTTAGAGCATGGATAACTACTGCTAGCTCTAAATCATGTGTTGGATAATTGACTTCATGTTTTCTCAATTGGCGCGAGGCATAAGTAATGACTCAGCCTTCCTGCATTAAAACACACCCTAAACCAGTACCTGAAGCATCACAAAATACATCAAACTGTTTCTCAATGTCAGGCTGTGCTAAAATAGGAGCAGTAGTTAGCAGAGTCCGCAGAGTGTGAAAAGCTGCTTCACACTCTGGTGTCCATACAAACTTTTCATCCTTCTAAAGTAGCCTCATCATAGGCTTGGATATCTTGGAGAAATCTAGGATAAACCGACGATAGTATCCAGCTAGACCAAGAAAACTTCGAACTTCATGCACTGAGGTGGGAGCTTTCCAATCCAACACTTCTTGCACTTTAGATGGGTCTACAAAAATTCCATCTTTAGATAATACGTGACCTAGGAAAGGTACCTTCTTCAACCAAAACTCACATTTACTAAACTTTGCATACAACTTATGCTCTCTTAGTCTCGATAACACCACTCTCAAGTGCTCCTCATGCTCTTTTGCCGTCTCTAAATAAATCAAGATATCATCGATAAACACATCCACAAACTTGTCAAGTTCGGGCATGAACACCGAGTTCATCAAATACATGAAATAGGTAGGAGCATTGGTCAATCCAAAGGACATGACTAAATACTCATAAAGGCCATACCTAGTGGAAAAAGCCGTCTTAGGTATGTCTTCTGGCCTAATCTTGATTTGGTGATAACCTGACCTCAAATCAATCTTAGAGAACACTTTTGCTTTCGCCAATTGATCAAATAAGATATCAATGCGAGGCAAAGGATATTTGTTCTTGATAGTAACAACATTGAGTGGTCAATAATTCACACACATCTGTAAAGACTTGTCCTTCTTTTTCACGAATATAACCGGACAACCCCATGGTGATGAACTAGGACGAATGAGACCCTTTTCTAAGAGTTCTTGCAATTGGATCTTCAATTTTGCTAACTCATTAGGTGGCATTCTATACGGTCTTTGGGAAATAGGTGCGGTACCCGGTAATAATTCTATCTTGAACTCTATCTCTCTGTCTGGTGGTAACAACGACAATTTATTAGGAAAGACATCCAAAAACTTACATACTACCAGAATATCCACAAGGGCCACAGGCTGGATAACATTGGCCACATTATGGAGATCAAACTCCCTAGGAAGAGATACTAGAAAAGCATCGTTATTCTTGGGGTCTCTCAACATAATGGTTCTAGTCAATGTATCGATAAGGACAACATGGTTCTTCATCCAATTCATACCCAAGATCACATCTATACCCAATCCCGGTAATATCACTAAATTTGCAGTATACTCACGTTCACTTATTTGGATAAGTACATCTTTAACTATCTGATTGGTAGAAATATTACTCCCGGCAGCACTTATACAATAACCACCTTTGTCTACTACAAATATTTTCTGATCATACTTGGATGCAAATGTTGGACTCATGAATAAATGCGAAGCTCCAGAATTAAATAGAATGACTACAGGATGATGATTCATAAGAAACATACCAGCTGTGACAACCTCGCCAGAGGGAATCTCTTCCATGGTGGTGTAATGCAGATACCCCGGGCGTGCATTTGCAGCTGCTGGCCACTGATTGTTCTTCTTAGGGTAAGGGCACTCCCTTGCCCAATGACCAATCTTGTTGCAATTGAAACATGGTTGATTTTTAGGTGGTACCTTCGAGTTGCCTTGTCCTACACCACCCTTAGGTGGTAGAGCAATGGAGTATGCCCGACGATACCCTTTATTTGCTTGGCTTGGCTGGGCCTTCTTCTAAGGTGGCCGGTATTTTGGAGCAGGTGGGCGGTATTGGGTTCTTGCCACCACTGGAGCTCTCTGTTGAGATGCACTGGCTTCAAAGGCCCTCTTGCGGCTCTTGGATGCAGCATAAATATTATTATGATTCTCTTGTGTGAGCGCATCACTCACGAATTCGTTGTAGGTCACACTCTTGTTATTGGCTAGATTCTTCATCAACTTTGGACCTAGTCCCCTTTTGAAGCTTGCAATTTTCTTAGCATCGGTATTCACAAACTTGGGCGCATACCTAGAGAGGTTGTTGAAGGCATGCAAATACTCAGTGAGACTTTTGGTTCCCTGGGTAAGCCTCATAAACTCTGTATGCTTCATGCTCGTAAGACCTGGGGGAATATGATGCCCCCTGAAAGTAGTCTTGAATTCATTCCAAGTAACCTGAGCATTAGCAGGGAGGGTAGACAGGTAATGAGTCCACCAAATACCTGCTGGACCATGCAACTGATGTGAGTCATACTCAGCCTTCATATGCTCTATAACTCTCAAGAGATGAAATTTTTGCTCAATGGTATTGAGCCATTCATCGGCTTGCAATGGTTCCACCACCTCCTTAAAGATGGGAGGTTTAGTGTCCAAAAAGTCCTTGAAATCACTGAACTAATTCAATTCGGGCCCCTAGTGTTGGTCCCGTCCCCGTCCACGACCGACGTTCTACGCAAGCCCATGCAGTACTTCCCCCATAGACCATTGGGTCTCCATGAGTTGTGCCATCATTTCCACTGCGCGTGGTGTGCGGTGGTGGTGGGAGATCATCATCACCATCACGACTGGTACCAGCCCCTCCGCGAGTGCGAGTCATCTACAAAGTTGCAACAACAAGTGATTATTGGATGATGTTAAGAGATTGTAGAAGAATTGTATAATCATGCCATACTGCAATTATTAGAGAAAATCTTAAATTCATACAATAACACAGAGGCACAATAATTCATTTCCACAACATAACATCACCAAATGGGTCACTTATCGTACTAGCAACGCGTTCCATACACGCCAAAATTTTCTTACCAAAAATAACTGGAAATTCATTAAAAAGTGCAATCACCACAAGTAGTACATGCATGGTTCTAATAACATCGAAAAGGGGGTACATCATGAAATTGAGACCTACATTACGAGTTCATTACATCAGGATCGAAGATAAAGAGCTAACGCATCTAGCTAGATATTATAACTAAGCTACTCCTCGAGGTGGTCGCTGTCGATGTCGGACACACCATCACCGTGGTCGTCCTCAAAAGGCTCAACCTCTTCATCTTTAGGCTCCTCCTCGACATCCACCTCCATGCCATCATCCTCAGCAATCAACACATTGGGATCTTCTTCCACTGCTGGAGCTAGAGGAAGAATTGGGTTCACCATGTTGTTGAGACGATGAACATCTAGCTGAAGATCCTCATTCTAGCGTATGAGTTCCTGCTCTCTGCATTCAAACTCTGTTGCCTGCCTAGCAGCCTAAAACACAGTCCTGATCCTAGCCGCCTCCCTAGTTTCAGCAAGGCGAATGACATCATCCCTCTCAGCATGGACATCCTAGAATTTATCCCTAGCTGCATCTCTTTCTACAACAGCACGAACAAACTACCCCCGACGAGCTTCTAAGGCTGTCATAAAATTACCAATCTCATTCTGAGCTGCTCTAATTGCCCTTCGGTGCCTACGCACATGTCCTTGCATCCTACGCTATGCAGCCTATGCTCTTTGGAGCTCTTGCATACAGCTGATGTAGCTATCCTAATGAGAGTAAAACATCTTCATAGCTGCATGCATGGCACTCATTGCAGCATTACTACTTCCTGCTCTTTTGTCCTGGTCTCTTACCAAAGCACTACCACCTAGCCGGGTCCAAGCAGTCTATGATGCATCTACTTGAGGGAAAAATCCAACAGGCCCATTGACAAGCTCATCACCGAATTCCTGACAGATTTTGCCGAGAAATTCAAAAGCAGCCACTTGGGCACCCTCCCAAGGGGTCCATCCATCTGACTTGATACTCCATCCTTGCCATTAAGGGTTGTCAGCACGGGCGGCAACAGTGACCTGCACGTCATACCACTGTTGTCCCTTAGTTACCACTTCGCTCCAAAAGTAGCGAGGCGGTTCAGCATACTCGACAGAGTTTAGTACCCTCCACAGTAAGGTAGGAGTCCCAAACAATGCCAAAAAGGTGTCGCTAGCAACAGGGGCTCCTGGGGCTGCCACCTATAGCAAAAGGTTACAATTAAGTGGGACAACATGAGTATAGAAACGAGTTACTTAATAATAAGATCATGCAAGGGGGAAACAATGCAATAACATGAATGAATGATGTTTCATGATGCATGCTCGTTCTGTATGTCCTCACAAACATAGAAAAATAATTCCTATGACATACATGGTGGCATACATATGTTCTCTCGACAAAATCATAACTAAACGAGCTACACGTTTCGTTGTTAGTGTACCTGCAGAAGATTCATTTTAGCCCAACCCAACAGTATATGTACAGAAAGGTAAATCTGGGCTCTAAGTTGAATATCAAGGATAGCAAGATATATATGAAAGCAATAAACTAAATACTTCCATATATATATATATATCCCCCACATATATATACTTCTGTATCAAAGCTACCCGATGATCAATACACTACCCACAATTCAATACGCACAATATACACATGCAAGCATGCATATACAACTGTATCACAACTAGCTCTCCCCGACCACACGCTCACATCTTGCGGTCATGCCACTCATCCACTTACCTTCTTACCTGGCATAGAGGCAATTGATCCATACATTACCACTTAAGTGAGTGGCACCCATACAATAGCACGCCATATGGACGACGAAAGTAAAACCCCCCATGTTAGTACTTAAATAGCCACCTAAAAGTCCTTAACTAGGCATAAAGGAGATGACCATTGGCATACTTTATATTTTTATAACATAAAACCTTTGTTTTAAATACACATATGACAAGTTTAATGTTGAACCTTGCTCCGATGCCAGCTGTAACAGAACCGTCCAATTTATAAGAGCATAAGTACAATAGCAACCACCAAGGTAGTCAAACTATCACACTTGAGCCCATATAAATCTGGTAGTCCATCGAGTATCACAAAGGATCTCGATTCAACCAACATACAAGCCAAGATCGTACATGATTCAACACAACCAGTCACATGTTACAACAGGTTCACAAATATTGCTCATACATCGGAGTTCACATAGTTATTACAAACCAAGTTTAAAAGTAGCGGAAGCAACATAGTTCAGAACGACATCAACGACAGTTCAGATACATAGCTAGTTTTCATAGTCATCTCCAACAAAAGCACAAGGGTGAGATGATATATAGAATGACCTTGCCCATGGTCCTATTCCTCATCCACTGTAGGAGCAAAGCAGTTCTTGCAGTAGCCGTGATACATAACATTATCTGCAACAATGGGAATAAAACCCTGAGTATGAGAAGGTACTCAGCTAGACTTACCCGTCATCAACTAAAATACTAAGACACCAAGGAGTATGCAAGGCTTTATAAGTAGAGCTGGTAGACCTTATTTGCATAAAAAGCATTAGTTGTCCAATATCTCTTAAAATGTGAACCACCAGTTATTAGTCCTATCTCATACTAGATTAGCAACTATCCTATGCCAAACATGTTGGTACCATTAAGTCAACACAATAACAACCATATCCAGTTTTGTTCTTTCATAATCTCATAACCAACACTTCCATCAATTACTACGATGAAGCGTACTCTTGTCAAGTTCTCACTATCCGGGAGAGACGGCGATTCGAATAGATTCCTACCCAGCTGGTGAATTATTCCTAACACAAACCCATACTCCCCCCATTAGGGTCACATCAGGTCACCTTTGGAACAACTCAAGTCCAATCGCGGGTAAGACCAGCGCCGCACCCTCAAAGATACTACCAATCTGCCTGGGCTTGAGACTCAAACCCATCCTTGGACTCACACCATTTTCTCTTCGCACATCCTTACTACCTCCAGGGTGCGCACTTTAACTACTCGTGTCCCCGGCCTGAGTTGAGCTGCTCGGCTTTGTAGTCGGAATGACTTATCTAGCCAACTATGTGAGAGGCATGCGTTCACCATGACAAGATGACCTCCAATGGTCGGTCCTTAAATGACACAGATGGAATCACTATGATTACAACAACATCAGACTCCGTCCGGTCTCCAATTGTTCAACATCACCAGGTTATGTTCCACGATAGCACAATATAGCCAACCGTGATCAAGTTATCGCCTATGGCTCGTAGGTGATAGAAAATCACCCGACTTCTACCGGTCTAAGCATAGCTAAGCATAAGGATCGTTCCTAGACTTAAATAGCATTCAGGGTAGATATCTCTAGACAAGGAAAGGTAATATGCAGCAAGTGTTTCCAAACAACTCCTACCACGTAATGCAGCAATACGAGTAACTTAGGTGACATTAATAAAATAGGGAGACTTATAATGCTCCGGGGCTTGCCTTTCACGAAAGTGGCAGGTTGATGATCCAGACACTTAGGAAGGTGATCAGCTTCATGCTCTCCTTCTTCAGGAATCTCCTGGTGCTGCACCTCTTGATTCGCCTCTTGTGGATCGGCGTTGAGTTCCACCAACGTGATCTCCTCGGCTGCACCTATTGTATGCATATGCATAAGTAAGTTCCTGAATGCATAAGAAGGATCATGTGACATGGGAATGTACATGCTGCGATAATGAGGTTAAGTTACACAATGATAACAATGCTAACTCCTTGTTTACCGAGTAGGTGCATAACTCTTCTCTATCCATTTCCAATATGCTAAACAAGACAATTTCAAAGCCACACATAGCAGTTACAAGCTTACATCATAACTGTAGTTCTACCTATCCAAATATTGTTATGTTGGACTTTATGGAAAGCTTATAAAATTTCCTACAACTCTTATTTAATCACAAAAATCTAATTCAAACTCTATCCTAACCAAAACAGGCAATCTTTCCAGCTCTGTCCAAAAATTCCAGAGAACAAGTATTTTGGGAGACCAAATTTAAACAGCTATAACATCTAAACCATTTGGCCTATTGCCCTGAAATTTTGACACAAGATAGATGAAGAAGTTCCCTACAAGTTTGTTATTAACCATTTTCACATTAAACTTCATTTTGACTATGCAAAATACCCAACAATAGAATCTGTCCAAAACACCTCTAAATTGAATTATAGAGCAATAATATTTTCATGGCATATAAGCATTCAAAATTTGACATCACCAATATACCAACAGTTCAGGAATATCAAATACACTCAAGAAAACATAATGTCCAAGCCAAATTTATTTATTTCAATGCCTTTATTAATTTAATTAGATATTTAGGTGAAACAACAAACATATAACAAATGTGCATAGTAAATTCTCAGAAAATTATAGTGGCTTCCAAGTGCTCCCAATAGGCTACTATAAAAATTTCATACCGTTTGAACTTGTATGACATCCTCTACAAAAATGATAATCTAGCAGGGCTTAAAGTAGCATAAATAGGAAATCCTATTGAAATATGTCAAACAACATATTTTATATTTTTCTTAGCTTCATCCTAGCACCATAATACTGTACAAAAATTTGCATGACAATATGTTACTTATTTTTATCCCTATGAATTTCCTTAGAAAAACACCAGTTATTAATAGATAAATATAAAGACCCTACTTCAATCAAGTTTACTGTAAGTTTAGTATTTTTTCTAGTTAGAGCATGTCAACACAATATCAACAAAATTGGAATCATAATTTTATCACTTTCCTAGCTCCAGTTTTGCATTTTACAAGATTGAAGACATTCAAAAAGTAGTTATCTAGCTACATTTTATTCACCTTGAGAAATATCAGAAACAGTGCATTTCATATTTTTATAAAAATACTACACTTCATGGGGAATCCAACAAAATTTGGTTCACCAAAATTAGACACTCCTAGCTCTAGATATGATTTTCCAATTTAGCACAAAATTCTAAAAAAAGAATAAAACAAAACCCTAAACTACAGCCGCTGACGCGTGGGACCCTGTGGAGGGTACGACCCTGAATACCCATGGCAGACTACATGGGCTACGCTCCTAGGGGTGGTTTAGCCCACAAGTCAAAGACCTACGATGCACGGCACTGCTCGACGTGCACCGCAAGACATCAAGGGCTATATCCTGAAGATACTACAAGATCTGTTAGGATACGTTCGATCCCATGATTCCTGTAATCTATTATTACTTTTTGGTTATCTCCTGGATCTAACTGACTTGTAACCCTACCCCCCAGACTATATAAGGCGGGCAGGGACCCCCTCAAAACACATGTAATATCATACAATCCAATAGACCACAGGAGTAGGGTATTACATTGCGCTGACGACCCGAACCTATCAAACTCTTGTGTCTCTGTTGCCTTCTTGTTCTCGATTACACGCATCTCTACCGATCAATCTACCTTCGTGGGATACCCCTCGGAGGATTGCCATTGATATTCTGTCGACAGTTGGTGCGCCAGGTAGGGGTGTGCATGCTGTTTCCATGACGAACAAGATGGTATGTTTTGCAAGCTCTTCGTCCCTCCCACAGCCCAGCCAAATCTTTATGGTCGGATCGATCTCCTGGGTCATCAACGCTGACGGAGACAGAGAGATCATTGATCCAGTGTAGATCGATTCTATGCCGGCCACACCAACACCTACGACGGTAGATCCGATCTCGAAATCGCTTCTGAGGTCATCTTCATCAACAATTCGACCACCCACTCCCCCGCTACCCAAGGAAGCGGACCAGCAACGACGATCTGATTGCATTTATCGATCAGGTTGGCCAGAAGCTCACCGATTGGCTCTCCATCGTGGAATCGGCTCTAACCACTCTGGTTCAGCGCTGACCACCCCCCGAATCTGATCCATCGGAGGCCGATTAGGAAACTCTAGGGGTTATGGCCCTACCCTTTAGGCTCACCGGCATCGCCACCACCTATCAAGATGCCCTAAGAGGCAAATTCACTGACTAAGCGGGAGACATCTATCCTCTCGCCGATCAGATCATGCCAACTGTCAACATGCTACAAATCGGCCGACGCCCCGAAGCATCCCTCCAAACCATCCTAGAGGAAAATCCAGACTCAGAGTCCTAGGGCTCTACAGAGACTATTGTTGAAACCACCGCCGTCCAATCTCCTTTCCCACCCTTTCGAGGGGGCAGGATTTTTAATGTCAGCGTTGACAGCCCTCCAAGGGATGGAGAAACCAACGAGGATGGCGCGGCTCGCGTCAATAGGAACACCAATTGTGCGCAGCGCCGAGCAAATAAGGCTACCATTGTGCTAGCCGAGGCTGCTCACAACGAACAGCTCAACTCATAAGGGAGGCCACGCCCACTCCAATGCAACCTCGATGATGAATTCATCCATGTCGACAGCCATGACGTCTACAAGACCCCAAGCGCCAACTTGGCCGTGGCCGCTAATGAGCTCGCCCGGCTTGAGCAAACACTAGAGGTCGCCAAGGTCATCGCCATGCTCAAAGCTGCGCACTGCCAGGTCAATGAGATCCGCTAGGATCAGAGACCTTCCTACTCGACGAGCTCGATTCGCCGATCCACCGTGCCAAGATCCAATCACCACCCTAGCAGAAGCCATTTTGCCGATCAACAACGTGATGGAGGACAACCCCTCCAAGGGGACCTAGGGGGAGTCGCATCGACTACCCTCGCCAACATGACCAAGAGGTCAAACAAGATGTCTGAGCGCACATCAACAATCTCTGGGACGAGCGACGTCATATTGACGGGCGCCGTTTCTCTCGCCATGAAGAAGAAGTACTCCGGCGTTAGGAGTACAAGCAAGAATTCAGCAATCTGGATGCTACCCTCTAGCCACTTATCACCGGCAATGCTGCAGATCACGGCGGTGATGATCCTGAAGGGCCTAGAGCATTCACGAGGGCACTCCAAACACTCTAGTGGCCCCATGGTTTCAAAATCACTAGGGTCAAGCCCTATGAGGGGCGGATGAACCCCACACAGTGGCTACATGCTTATGCCACCACCATGCGCACCGTCGGGGGAGATACCAGTGTCATGGCAAACTATCTTCCCATCATGCTCATGCCAACCGTGATGAACTGGCACATGAGCCTCGCCCTAGATTCCATCGGATCCAAGGAACAACTGAAGAAGGTCTTCACCGACAACTACATGGCTACGTGTACTCGGTCGGGCACCAAACACGATCTGAACCGCATCTATCAAAAACCGTCTGAGCTCGCCAATAGCTACATCAGACGCTTTTTCGAGATGAGGAATTCTATTCCCAACATCACAGAAGCAGAAGTCATCACCGCCGTCGTCCGAGGACTCCATCACCGCGACCTCTACTCCAAGTTCAATCGTAAGCCACCAAAGGGGATTGACGAGATGATCATGATGGCCGACCAGTACGCCGATGCCGAAGAGGCTGAAGTACGTTTCAACGAGGATGCGGGCACTCACCGCCTAACTCGCCGCAGCGACAAGCACCCTGATGACCGATGCCATAGTGACCGCCGCTATGACTACCACAGCCACCGTCAGGACAGTGGTCGTGATCGGTGGGAAGGGTCCAGTGTCGATCAATATCGTAGCCGCTGACCAGACCACATCGCTGCCGCTATTGACAAACGCCGTGCCAAGCACAACTATGATGAGCAGTACAAGAAAATCCTCGAAGGCCCATGCCCTCTCCACAAGAACAGCAAGCATAAGATGAAGGACTGCCTTGGCTTGGCTAAGGAGTTCCAGGCCAAAAAGCAAGACAACAACAATAACGACGGAGCTAGAGGCCGCCAACCACCCGGGGACAACAACAATGCCTTCTAGGATCACGACAAAGTGGTTGCCACCATCTTTGGGTGCCTCACCACCACCGAGAGTAGAAGAGATCAGAAGCTTACCGCCCGCCGGGTGCTCACCGTCAACGCAGAAGATTCCATCACCAACCCAAGCTATAGCCCCTAGTCCGAGGTCCCCATCACCTTCAGTGGGGCCAACCAGTGGGCGGACATCCCTTATATAGGGCATTTCCCCCTCGTCCTTGATGCAACCATTAGGAAAGTACTGTTCATGAAAGTACTCATCGACGACGGAAGTGCTTTGAACCTCCTCTTCGCTAGAGCCCTAAAGGAGCTGGGCCTTGGAACATAAGACCTCACACCCTTTGACTCCTTCTTCTGGGGTTTGTTACCTGGCAGGGCATCCAAACCGCTTGGAGAGATCACCCTCCTAGTACAATTCGACACGGCTAGCAACTACCGTGTCGAGCACATCAACTTCTACGTCGTCGACTTCAACACCGCCTACCATGCCATACTTGGTCGGCCAGCTCTGGCCAAGTTCATGGCCATACCGCACTACGCCTATTAGGTCTTGAAGATGCCTTGGCCTGTAGGAGTTCTGGCCCTATGAGCTAACCTCTCCATCACCTATGCCTGCGAGACAGAGAGTCTCGCCCTCGCCGAAGCCACTGACCTCTCCATCCAGATGGCCAGCGTGGTCACAGACGCCAAGACGGTGCTCACTGATGACCTGGAGATACCAGTACTAGAGCCTCCTCGTGCCTCTGCCAAGTCCAAGGAAACAAAGGAGGTCGGCCTTGGCCTCGACGACCCTCCAAGATTGTCAAGATTGGGGCTCACCTCGATCCCAAATAGGAAAGCACGCTCGTCTCCTTCCTACGTGCCAACGGCGACATGTTTTCTTGGAAACCTATAGACATGATAGGGCTACCACGGGAGAAGATCGATCACTCCTTGAATGTCTCGCCGACCACCAAACCGATCAAACAAAAACTCCGATGATTCATGCCAAACAAGAAGGCTATTAGGGTAGAAATAAAACAGCTCCTAGCTACCGGATTTATTAAAGAAGTGTATCACCCTGAGTGGTTAGCAAACCCTTTTCTTGTTAAAAAAAAGAATAAAGAATGGGGAATGGGCGTTGATTACACTGATCTCAACAAACACTGCCCTAAAGACCCCTTTGATCTGCCTCGGATATATGAGGTTGTAGACTCCACCACCGGCTACGAACTCCTCTCCTTCCTCGACTGTTACTCCAGCTATCACCAGCTATCCCTCAAAGAGGACGACCAGATCAAGACGTCGTTCATTACGCCCTTCGGTGCGTATTGCTATACCAGCATGTCCTTCAGACTCAAGAACGCCGGGGCGACCTACCAAAGGGCCATCCAAATGTGCCTTGACCAATAGATAGGCCGCAATGTCGAAGCTTACAGCGATGATGTGGTCGTCAAATCCAAAACCGCCGACAATCTTATCACCGACCTCGAAGAAACATTCACCAACCTGAAAAGATACAGATGGAAGTTGAACCCTTCGAAGTGCATCTTTGGAGTTCCATCCGGCATACTCCTGGGCTACATCATCAGCGCCCGCGGTATCGAACCCAACCCCGACAAGGTCTCCGCCATCATCAACATGAAATGGCCAACCTACGTAAAGGATATACAGAAGCTCATAGGGTGCATGGTTGCTCTCAACCGCTTTATATCACGCCTCGGCAAAAAGGGACTACCATTCTTTAAACTACTCAGGGCCTTCAAGCAGTTTTCCTGGTTGAAGGAGGCTGATACAGCTTTCGAGCAGTTCAAGTCATTTCTAATGAAGCCTCCGATCATGACGGCGCCTCAACCAGACGAAACCCTATTGATCTACATTGCCGCCACTTCTCGCGTCGTTAGCACAGCTATCGTTGTCGAGCATGAGGAAGTTGGACACGCCTATAAGGTACAATGTCCTATCTACTTCATCAGCGAGGTCCTTAATGAGTCCAAAACTCGTTATCCTCAAGTTCAGAAGCTGCTATATGCAATTCTGGTCACGTCGTGCAGGCTCCGCCATTACTTCGAGTACTATAAGATCGTTGTGGTCACCGAGTTCCCTCTAGGGGACATCCTCCGCAACAAAGAGGCCAATGGCCACATCATCAAGTGGGCTGTCGAGCTTGACACTTACTCCATAGAATTTAGAAGCAGGCCTACCATCAAGTCATAGGCGCTCGCTGACTTTGTCGCTGAGTGGACTGAGATCCAAGAGCCCATCCCCGCTGCTTGCCCCGAGTATTGGGTGATGTACTTCGACGGTGCCCTCAACATCCATGGTGCGGATGCTATTATTTTATTCATTACTCCGACCAAGGACAAGCTCCGATACATCCTCCGAATTCATTTTCCAGCCACCAACAATGCTGCAGAATATGAAGCATGTCTCCACGGACTCTGTATAGCCGTCGAGCTCGGCGTCAAAGGCCTCATGGTATACGGAGACTTCGCGCTAGTCATCAACCAGGTCAACAAAGATTGGTCTTGTTCTAGTGATAAGATGAACGCGTACTACACCGAGATTAGAAAACTCGAAGGTAAGTTCTACGACATTGAGTACCACCACGTGGTACCAGATCAAAACTAGCTCGCCAACCACCTATCTAAGATAGGCTCTTCTCGCGCCATGATTCCGCCTAGGGTCTTCGTTGAAGACCTCTTTACGTCATCTATTAAGGAAGAGAAGGAAGTTCAAGAAATCCCCCCCCCCCCGCCGAGTAGCTGGTACTTGCAGTACCTTCACCGGTCGTAGATTGGAGGGAACAGTTCATCAAGTACCCCACCAGCGCCAACGTACCCGCTGACAAGATCGAAACCGAACGCCTCATTCGCCGTAGCAAGCATTACGTGCTGGTGGACGGGAACTTGATGAGGAAAAGTGCCAAGGAAGGGATACTGTAGAAATGCATCACCCAAGAAGAGGGAGTGAAACTACTTCTCGAAATTCACTTTGGTTCCTATGGCAATCACGCGGCCTCGAGAAACCTCATCGGCAAAGCTTTTCGAGCTGGTTTTTATTGGCCCATGGCCATTGCCGACGCAGAAGACCTCGTCCGACGTTGTGAAGGGTGTCAATTTTTTGCTAAGCAAATACACGTGTCGGTGAAGGAATTGCAGGCCATCCTAGCTTCTTGGCCTTTTACGTGCTGGGGACTGGACATGATCGGGCCTTTCAAGCCTACGCCAGGCGGTTTTCGGTATGTATACATTGCCATCGACAAGTTCTCCAAGTGGATCGAATACAAGCCGCTTGTTTCGGCCACTGCAAAGAAGGCAGTCAAGCTCGTCGAAGATATCATCCATAGATTCGGTCTCCCAAACACCCTTATCACCGACCTCGAAACTACATTCAATGGGCACCATTTTTGGGACTTCTGTGAAGACCGATGCATCTCCATCACATACATCTCTGTTGCCCATCCTAGAGCCAACGGCCAGGTCGAATGGGCCAATGGCTTGATCCTCGATGCTCTCAAAAAGAGGCCATACAAGAAAGAGGAAAAGCATCTGGGTTGATGGCTCAAAAAGCTCCCAGCTGTAGTCTGGGGACTACGCACTTAAGCTAGTCGCCACACTGGCATGTCTCCATATTTTTTGGTCTACTGCTAAGAGGCCGTACTTCTCGTGGACATTGCTTTCTGAGCACCCAGAGTGGAACATTATAATGAAGAGCAAGCATATTTGTTCGGACAGAGGATGTCGACAGAGCCAAAAAAGAACGCCTGATCACCAGCATCCGCACAGCCAAATACCTAGAAGGCTTGCAAATATACTACAATGGCAATATCAAAGGTCGTTCGTTTGTGGTCGGTGACCTCGTTCTCCATCGAAAGCAAAAAACCAAAGGGACGCACAAGCTCTCCTCCCCCTGGGAAGGGCCTTACATGGTCAAAGAGGTTACCCGACCAGGGTCTTACCAGCTATGTGACATGGAAGGAGTTGACATCCCCAATTCATGGCACATCGAGCACCTTATATGTTTCTATCCTTGAAACGCTCCAGATATGTACTCTCCACTCCATGATGAATAAAGTTTTTGTCGCCATAATCTATCTCCACTATTTCTCCACTCCGGTTTAATCGCCATTTGCGGTCGCCAGCTCTAAGCTACTCCTTAACAAACTCCGACAATTATACATGATCTCCATAAATGCTCCGTTACGTTTCTCCATACTTAAATATCTCTAAGATATTTCGCCAACCATCGTGCAACACATGTTCCGCTCTATGTTCTTTGGAGAAAACCCAGTCTCCGATCTCTCCCTACATGTGCTACGGGCTCCACGCTCTGCGTTATGGGTGGTCGGCTGTGGTTCCTTGGTCACGTCTGTTCCTCCTACACGTGCACGGGCTCCGCGCTCAACGTTATGGAATACGGGCTAGCCAAGGCCAAGAGCCCAGTAAAGAACTAACTTCTCGGATGCTACTTATACCACATATAATTGTGTTAGGGTTAACAATACATCTATTTTTCACCGAAAGTGTTAGCAAGACACATAAAAATGCACATGCCTACATACAACATTTATATAGATACAAAAATGTTTGCCTACGCCCTCGCGCATCTAACCCTCCTCTCCAGATGTTACATATAGGTCCTCTCCACTCAGGTTACTGGGCTTGGCCATCACCATCCACCTCACTGAACAGGTCGACGTCGCCGGCCAGCTTCTTCGCAGTGTCCTCCATCTCATCCTTCAGTTGCTCCTGTCTCGTCGCAACCGTCCCTCTAGCGATTCCGGCCCCTATCGCTTGAAGGTTGATCATAGGGTAGTGGGACCGAACCACCGCCAAGGCACGCGTCATGACAGAGACAGTGGCGTCGTGGTTGAAGCTCTTGAATTTCTCCCACGCCACCTTACACTTGTCGATGATGGCGTCTATATGTGGTGGCCTGTTGTCGGGCTGAGGAGCTGCCTCCATGTCGACACAATCAAGCACCGACATGACTTCGACCACCATGGTGTCAAGCTTTCTCCTCTGGGTTTCCGCCTCCAGCTCTAGCACATCGAACTACACCTTGGCCCTTCGACGGTACTCTGTAGACACCAAAGGGATTCGTCAAACAAAGAAATCACTTCAGCAATAACTCCGACCATGAAGTACTCACCTTTCAGCTCCTCGGCTAGTTTCTTTGCTCGCCTAGATGCCTTCTCCTTCTCCTCTCAGAGTTGACTGATGACCTAATGCAACTGGCCGAGCTCCGCATCTTGCTCTACAAAAGTGACGATCATCAGCAACGTCTAGTTTTTTCAGCAATACAGAACAAGTTCACCGATCTGCCATACCTTTCTTCTGCTCGGAGACGCTTCTCAGCTGCTCGGAGCTGCGCTCCAGTTGCTTGGAGTTGTGCCTCAGTTGCTCAGAGATGGTCGTCAGCTGCTCGGATAAGGCCCCCTTTTGATACTCTAGGTCCCTCGCATTTGATTCGGCAAGGTCTCTTTCACGCTAGGCCCTCTAGACATTTTTCTCCATTAGCTTCATAGCCTCCTTTAGCTTAGCGTTCTCCTTGGCAAGGGGATCCATCCTCTTGATCAGCTCTATCGTTGTTCGGTAGTTCGCGCTATGCCCTGCAACATCACCAAGATTATAAAGAACCATATTCTCCAACACCAAAGACAAACATCGCCGATGCAATACTAACCTTGATCTACTTCATGGCTGTGGAAAGGGTGGACTCTAGCCTCCTCACCTCCCTAGTGGTGTCCTCCTCTTCCACGACCACCACTTCATCACCCTGCTTGTGGAGGATCTGGACGGCTTGAGGTCATGATTCTTCACGCTCAATCTCCTCCACCTCATCCTCTTCCTCCGTAGCTGGTGGCGCCACTTATGGGCTCGGTGGCCGCACAAAGCGTCTGACCACGCACTTCGACATCTCAGGGAGCGCCACCTGTTCCTTCGGCACCACCGGCCTCTCCGCCCTAGATTCCAGCATGGTGTCGGCAGCTCCTGGTGGCTCTCACCGTTGCTCCTGACATTGCCGCCGACTCACCCGCCATAGTCGCCAACTACTCTCTGTCTTCAACTCCACCGGCAGCGGTGGTTGACTCCTTCGCAAACCACCGAGCGCCCGAGGACTCTAGGACAAAGCCTACTGGCATGGTCTCTACATCAGGAGCAGCCCCTGGTTGCTCGCCAGTCTGTCTGGAAGGATTTAGATCCTCCGCACGCCCAGATCTGCATGAGATCAGCTCATCAATCGCCGCAACTATAAAGATCAGACAGCAATTGATTCCAAGGCAAGGATACTTACACGGTGGCTTCCCGGTAGATGGTTCTAAACCAGCGCTGCCTCCCTGAGCACCCAGGCACATCTCTGGGTCAACCCACATGTCCTAGGCTGGAGATCATGTGGCCCCCACCATCGGCCTCTCCTCTGCCTGCTGCTCAGGGACTTCCTCCCCAACCTTTGACTGCACCTCCATGATCGTGTTGCATGGTGGCGCCTCAGTGCTTGGAGGAGGAGCTACTAGAGCCCCGTCATTGTCCAACCACTCAGACACTGCCGCACTATGTGTCCGAGTGGTCTGATCGCCACAAAATGAGATCTCGCCCGGCTTGCGGGGAGCTACTCCCGCCGTTTTCCTCTTCTTTCGGTTGGCTCATCTGTCACCACATTTTTCCCCTGAATCTTCTCCAACACCCAGGGGGGAATCTCCTTTCGACCGGCACCTTTGTCTTCGGACTCTGATGAGGCGCTGACGACACCTTCCCCTGGCTGAGTGGTTGGTCGGGCGTCCACTGCCTTCGGCCAGTCACTCCTCGGCACGCCCAAGAAGTATGATGCCCGCTCCTACAAATGTATCTTTCCATAAGTGAATCAGTTTACTGCTCAGCTCTGATATGGGATATATAAAAAACACCAGGACCAATAGTCGAGATTCTTACCTACGGAGACGGGTTCATGCAGTTAAAGGCTCTCGGCTGCCCTAGCACGCTGAACGACGCATTTGGAGCGAATAGCTCAGTGGGCCAGCGTAGCACATCCTCCTTCGATAGCCTCTCCATTCTCTCCTGGCTGCCATCAGTATCCCCCTTGAAGTCAAAGCCCGCGTGGGCCCTCTCCTTGCAGGGCTAGACATGGCGCACTATGAAGCTCACCGCGACCACTACTCCTTTCATCTTCATGCCCCTCATTAGATTGAGGAGCTCCTTCACCTGATCCATATCAGTGCTGGTCGGCTTCTTCGACCAGCTCCTCTAGTTCTCTGGAACCTGGTCAACATCGCATCTAATGGTTGAGTGACTCTGCTTCATGTAGAACCACCTGGCATTCCACCCCTTCAGCGAGGTGTTCAGCAGCACAGTGATGTACTCGCCCGCCATCCCATCGTGGAGCTGCAGATACACTCCGCCGACCACTCTAGAACCGCCCCCACCCTTCTTCTTTAGCCAAAACAGGTGTTGAAAGAGGTTGAAGTGGGGAAGAATGCCAAGATACGCCTCGCAGAAGTGGATGAAGATGGCAATATGCAAGATGGTGTTGGAATGCAGATTGCACAGGCTCACTCCCCAATATTCCAGCAGATCGTGCAAGAAAGGATGAACAGGAAGTCCTAATCCACGCCAGAAATAATCTTCAAATACTATGACTTCATCGGTGTGCGGCATTGGATAGGGCTCACCATTGGCCGGATGCCATCCGGTGGTGACTCGCTCAGGGAGAACGCCTACTGCCACCATCTTGTTGAGCTCCGTCTCCCCCATCAGGGATGGTACCCACTCCTTGTCATGGCTCGTCCCGGCGGCCGCCTTCTTTGGGTTACCACCTCCCCTCTTTGGCGCCATCTCTTAGATCTGGATTGGGATTGGCGGTGGAAGCATGTGCGAATATGAAAGGGGAAGCGCGAGGCTAACGAGGAAGACAAAGTGGCAAAGGTGGGAGCGTGGAGTGCGGTGGCACAGTTATAAAGAAGCCGTACCCACTTTTTGCATTCTAGAGTTTTTCAGAAACCGCACCATGATTTGTGCCCTTCCACATTCCCCGAAGCAGCGTGCTGGGTCGTTATCTGGGCTTCCACGTAACTGTAGCCCATATCGCTCATTTTTTTGCCGCAACTTGGAACTACACACCGAATATTCACTGACTTCTCCACAATACCATCAAGGCTCAGTAATTTCTATTGTACAGCCATTACTCTAGTTTTTTCTCCATGATTTGATTTATTTGAGATTTTCACTTGTGTCTCGGGGACTACATCATCATCATGACCTGGTTTCTCACCACACTAGGGACTTTCTTCTAGTTAGTATTGTTTTTGACCCTAGCACCACGTGACCAAGTCACCTACTATCAGGCTAGGGGACTAAGTGGGCACACTTCACCTTGCCGTGAATGTGCATTTCTCATTTCAGGGCTTCGCCCAGGGATTGGCTGCCTGCTCGGCTAGTCTTCTGCTTTTCTTCTACTTTGGACCCTGGCACCACGTGACTGCATCACCTACTATCAGGCTCGGGGACTATGTGGGCACACTTCACCTTGCGGTGAGTGTGTTTGCTTTAATCTAGAAGACTCTACGCCTCCTGAAGTTGAAGAAGACTATCTCCCTTTCTCGTGGTCGGACTCTAAGTGGGCACACTTGGTCCACTATGAGGAATTTTTTGATTTTGAACTTGAGCTCCTTACATCCTTCTAGAAAGCCTCACTTTGGTAAGCTGGTGCTCGGCCCAATAGTTAAGCTAGTTGGCTATGGTCCACAATTGCTCGATGACTCATTATGGTGGTCAGACCATGAGTCTGACTGCTTGTCTCTGTTTACACACGCTCGGACAAGCTCAAGACGACATTCCACAGCAGATACAAGGTGCTCAGGGACTAGATGTGGGGGGTATGACCCTAGATACCCATGGTAGACTACATGGGCTGTGCTCCTAGGGGTGGTCCAGCCCACAAGATGAAGACCTACGGTGCACGGCACTGGTCGGCGTGCACTGCAAGACATCAAGGGTGATATCCTGAAGATACTACAAGATCTGTTAGGATACGTTCGATCCCATGATTCCTATAATTTGTTATTACTTTCCGGTTATCTCCTAGATCTAACCAACTTGTAACCCTGCCCCCCAAACTATATAAGGCAGGCAGGGACCCCTTCAAAACACACGCAATATCATACAATCCAACAAACCACAGGAGTAGGGTATTATGTCGCGCTGACGGAACAAACTTATCTAACTCTTGTGTCTCTATTGCCTTCTTGTTCTCGATTACACGCATCTCTACCGATCAATCTACCTTTGTGGGATACCCCTCGGAGGACTGCCGATGATATTCTATCGACAGACCTAGAAGTCAATGGACCCACTTGTCAGTTGAACAAAGGCAGAGGCGGCGTTTGACCGGCCACTGCTTGTCGATGGTGAAGCTACCGATGGCAAGGTCACCACCGCTGCACTCCCCATGACCTTCCACCCCCAGGGGTACCCTCAGTTTGGTCGGAGGTCCACCAGAGCATGCTCGCTAATGGCAATGGCGGACGGCGGAGGGTGCGTGGCGGTACGTCGGCGGTCTTCGGCCACCATTTGCTCCGGTGATGAGCTCTATGGCTCCATGGTACTTCAATGGAGCTAGTTAGGGTGGTTAGGGATCCAGCGATGCAACAGTGAGCTTTGCCTATGTGCATGCCGCTGCGGCGGCGCACAGAGCACGGTAGCGCTCGCGGCGGTCCGGCAAGACGGCATCGAGAGAGAGGTCTCCATCATGCTGTTAGCTAGGGTTAGGTATACTCTACCTAAGGCGCACCAGAGAGGAGGAAGCCAATAGGCCAGCTAGGTAGCGGAGAGCTTGCCTGCTATGGCGGCCATGGCAGGACCGGCGGCGTGTTCCCATGTGCTTGCTTGGTAGCATCTAACCTAGACTTGACCTAAGCTTATATGACCTAGTGCGGTGCTGGATCGGTGAAGAGAAAGGCAGGGGGTGCGGTGGATAGGCGTGGCCACGGTGAGCCTAGTGCGTGGCGGTGCTCCAGTGAGCTCTCACGGCGGCAGAAAATGAAATCTAGCCTTACCTAGGCACAATACAGTGAAGCAAAGGGTCGGCGTGGAAGAGCGGAGCAAGGCGAAGCTAGTGGCACAAGTAATTGAACAATGGTGCGGTGACGGCTGCACGTGAGCCCTATGAACTCGCGGCGGTGATGGCGACAGTGGCGCTACTGCTAGCGGGCGAGAGAGAAGGCGCGTGAGAGCGAGGGAGTGAGAAGCAAATAGAGCAACGGGGTCACCTCGGTCTTTACTGCGTTGCTGCCCGACAAGCGCGGCCGTTGCCGGCATTCGGCCACCACGTGGTGGCCACGGCCTGATGTGGTCGGCCACCCACGATGTGGTGTCCGCGGCCATCAGCGCCCGATGGAAAGCCTGACAGCGTGAAATGAGGGTGGTTAAGCGCTTAATCCACGACGAACTGGTGCAAGATGTTTAAACAAACTTTGTAGAGCTATGTAAGGTCTACAAGATTGCTTTAGAAACCATCTTCAAATTCGCAATGGTTTGGAAGTTACATCATCACAAAGTCAGGCACATCAAAACGGTGAAATCAATTTGACTTAGAAAAATTTCTAAGTTCCAAAAACAGTACATTGTTGATTCTTGTGAGCCCTATTTGACCATGTTAGGTACTGAATTAGCTCTTGACCTAAAAATAAAAGTTGTTACTCTAATCAAGTACTACAACTTTGCTTAAGGGTGCACTGCCATGCAAACACTCTATGCTATAGTTCAACTTAGGTCAAACATACAACTTGAAAATGATGATTTACACTAGATATGACTTAGAGACCAAACTAGCCTTAGTCATGAATACAAAAGTTGTTCCATGTGATGTTCTAAACATGTTTAAGGTACCCCTAAGGTCCCACAAACATTTTATACATTGGTTACATGTAAACCCTAGCATATGTAAAGCATTTTAGTGACAACACATGCAGTGTAAGCAAACATAGAGATAATATTTGAGATGCTCATACTCATGAATGATCAATGATGCTTGTGCTCATGCAATGCCAAGGCTAAATGCGTGCTTAACACCTAGGGTGTTACAAAGGTGGCCTAGTGATTGGAGATACCTAAGAGTTGTTCAAAGTGCCTGTTAACATCTTGGAATTAGTTGAGCAAGTTACTTGGAGTAAGGATAGCAAGTATGCAAGGTAAAGTGGGATCCTTATCAAGAAGATGAAACTACATGAGGAAGTAAAGAAGAATCCAAAGGCGGAGAATCTGCATCTCTTTTGTCACCATCTCCACGAATCTCGGGGACGAGATTCTTCTTAAGGGGGGTAGAATTGTAACACCCTAAAAATTGCTCTTTTTGAAATAGGGTTAAAAAGATTTAATTTTGAATTTTTGTGCTCATGAAAACATAGGAAATAATAATTTTCATTAAATTAAAATTAATCATAGGAATTTAGCAACATTTTTGTGCATTCATGCCATTGCATTTTGTTTATTGTGATGAGTGGTTTGATCCAAATTCAAATTTATTTAAAATGTTTTTGAAAATGGATTTGAAAATAGAATTCAGAAAAAAAAGAAGAAAAGGAAAAACTCTTCTCCCTCTCTTCTAGCCCAGCAAGCCGCTCGGCCCAGCTTCTCCTCTCCCCCACGCGGCCCATCTCCTTCTCTCTCCCTACGCAGCCCAGTGGCCCAGTAGGCCGGCCCAGCGTCGCCCGCGCCATTTCCTCTCTCTCCGCTTGCTCTCGCTGACCGGTGGGTATCGCATGTCAGTGTTATCTTCAACCTGGAATCATACCCACATCAGACTACCGCCGCCGCCCGACTCCACGCTACCCACGACTCCGTTCGATGTGTGCTCCAAGTCTTCCCCGGCCATAAATAGTAGCCGCACCGTGCTGCCTCCAACCAACCCTAGAGCAAGTTTTGTCTCATCCCGCATCATCGCGCCACCGTGAAACCCTAGCCGCCACCGCTGAGTTCAAGCCGCCGAGCCACGCGTCGCTTCCATCCGCTCCACGCCACTGCAAGCTACCGAGGTGAGTTCGCCATCGTCTCCTCTTGGCCCCCATGCTTTTCCCATGACCAATGAAGGCCCGAGTCGCCGATTCGACGCGCTCCGGTGAGCTTTTCACCACCAATCATGGCACCGCCACCCAGTTCATCGCTGGCCTATCTCTCTCATTCTCTCTCTAATATAATCCAAGCCGTCCAATCTCAATCCAACGATCCAGATCACACGATACCCCTTCCCTGGCTTATTTGCTAAAGAGACCCTCTATTTTCTGCAAATCAACCCGCGGTCCATTGTGTACTCCTAGAATACGTTTTCCTATTCTGAAAGCGTAGTTTCTTTCTAGTAGATTCAAAATACGTTTTCATCTATTTACAATTTTGCCACTAGTCTTATTTAGGCCATAACTTCTCTGTTTTAACTCCGTTTTGATCCATTCAAGTTGCGTTAGATTCGTAATTGAGTAATCTACATGTTCATCCTACTATTATATATATTTTCAACTTTTGAAATTTGAGGTTAGATTTAATCTATTATTTTATTAAAGGAAATATTGTTTAATTCATAACTTTTTCGTTATAGCTCCAATTAGAGTGCTTTTTGCGTCTGTGTGTTCGTAGTAACGTGTAGAACATCTTTAAAACCTTATTACCTATTGTTTATTATGTTTGGTGTATTGTTCTAATTTAGATCTATTGTTTGCTTCGTGTATGATTGCATGGATGTTTGTGTGGTGCTTTATGATCATGTCCAGTCGGTGAGCTTTGCGTTAGTGACATAAAAGAAGTAGGTGATCTAGAAGAAGTCATTTGGAGGTTACAATTCAATAGAAGAAGGATCTAAGTTTAAGGCAAGTATGGCATGGGATCATCCTTGTATCCTATCAACTTTAATACATTTAATTCATATTGCATGTGTCATCTTGATAGGGATTCCCTAGAATTGAACTTATACCTTGTCTTCTATGGGATATGCATTGGGTAGTATGATGCTAGTGCTCAATTAAAGACCATTATCTTGTAACTTGACTAATGGTATATGCAATAAACACTAAAAGATGCTTTTTAGCAACATGGAATCAGGGGGCTAGAGCATTGGGCTATTTTTATGGTGCTTTAGCTAGATTCCTCTCCCTAAGGACTTACCTGTAAGCGAACATCCAAGACTTATAGTAAAGCTATGAGGGCTACATGGCTCTGGCTTTAGCTCAGTATGAGGACCTTTTCTAGCTTGTTGGAGGTTACCTTTATGGCGTAAGAATGGCTTGACGAATCAGGTATAGGACAACCTCTACTCTTATGTGTATAGGCCACGTGTCATTGTACCATTCGATAGGGGGGTTCCTATATCTATTTGCTGAGTGAATCTAATGGCCCTAACTTGTTAGACGAACCTTTGAAAGGCTTCATAGTGAACCCTGCCGACCTTCCTTGGAAGTGGGTCAAGAGATTAGCTACCTCAGGTGAAAGTGTAAATCACGACTCATAGTGAAAGTGTACAACCTCTGTAGAGTGTAAAACTGGTATACCAGACGTGCTCACAGTCATGAGCGGCCTTGGACCCTTACGGAATAGATGATGAACACTAATGATACGGGATGATGAAGATGCTCATTAATGATTACTGTTTATGCTATTCATTATTCATGCTTACCTGATCATGTGTTTATATGGGCTTGTGATAAACTTGTTGCTACTCCTATGCTAAAATTGTGATAATTAAAAGCTAATCACAGTTAAACCAGTGTCATCCTTTTGAGCCTCATGAACCCCATGTTATATTTGTTGAGTACGACATGTACTAACGCTTGCTTTACTTTTTAAATCTTTGGAAAAATCCTGGATGGGTACCAGATTGCTAGAGTTTGGAGGAATTAGGCTTGCGATCAACCAGTCAGTTGTCCCTGTGGAATTGGAGTCTTCACCAGAAGATCGGAGTTGTCTTTCCGCTGTTTGCTATCTAAGGTTATATTCTTTATACTAGGTACGTTATATATTGAGAATTGTCTATTGATATTACCCTTATTTGTAGTTATATGTGAGAATTGACTTCCTGGGCTCACATATGGTGCGTATCTGGTTTTGTTCTTAAAACCGGGTGCTATAATTGTGAAGCAGATCTTGGCACTGTCCGCGTAGATGATGGCTTTTGTGATGCTTAGGAAGGGTCAGCCCAAAATAATGGGTGCCCTGACATCTCCACCTATTTCTAAAACCACAAAGTCTTTGGGAACATATGGTTGTCCCACTCGAACAATGGCGTCTTCAAGAACTCCCTTGGGGTAGCAGAGTGACTGATCTGCAAGCTGCAAACGCATATTAGTGTACAACAAAGTATCTCCATTAATTTGATCATAAATTACCATAGGCATGATGTTTACACTTACTCCGAAGTCATAGATAGCTTCTTAGAAAATGTGAGGTCCAATAGAGATGGGGATGATAGGTCTCCCTAGATCGCTCTTCTTTTCCGACAAGGTATAGTCTATCCCCCTTCCCATCGATGGTTGTATACAGTAGTATGCTGCATTGTGAATATCGACAAGATTTGTAGTTTCTAGATCTTCCGGTTGCCTAGAATCTTACCTTTGTCGGATGGAGGAACAACAACAGCTAGCTGAGCTATTTGTGATTCTATCATTTTATTAAAGCTATGTTAGTTCTTAATGGCAGAAGCAAAGCTATCCATTCTATTATTTATGTTCTCTAGAATTTTATTATTAGTAGCTACCTTTCTAGATAATCCCTCTATAAGTTTGGATTGGCCAGCAATTAATTCTATCTGGTTGATTGAAATTATTAAAATTATTACCTTGATAGTTACTTTGGTAATTACCTTGGTAGTTCGGTCTCTGTTGCTGATTCCATCCTTGATTCTGTTGAGGATGAGAGTAATTGTTGTTGGCAAAGTTTACATCCTCATGGGTCTCAGGGCAGCTATTCCCTGAAGGCCTAGTGCTTCCACATACTTCACACATCATGCAGCAATCATGAATGTGCATGACTTCTTGCTTCTCATTGGCTCAATCTTTGAGCTTCTTCATCAGCAGATCCATCTTGGCAGATAGCATGTCTACCTCCTTGAGTTGATGCATACCTGGACCTCTCTTGCGGGTCTAAAGATGTTCTTCATTCCAATCTTGGTTGGAGGCCATCTTCTCCACAAGAGCTGTTGTAGCTAAAATTGTGAGTGACAGGAATGCACCTCCAGTAGCAGTATCTATAGTCTCATGGGTACTGTTGGTCAACTCGTGGTAGAAAGTCTGCATGAGTAGTCAATTCTCCATTCCATGATGGAGACATTCTGCAATGTAATCTTGAAAGCGTTCCCATGCCTCAGGGACAGATTTATCATGTTACTGTTGAAAACTTGAGATTCTCTCACGCAGAGCATTGGTCTTACCTGTGGGAAAGAACTTTGCTATAAAAGTTGTGGAGCAGTTATCCCATGTGATATTTCTATCTTTGTTGGTATAGAACCATTGCTTTGCCTTCCCCAAGAGTGAGAACGGGAAGAGGAGAAGTAATATGGCATCTTGGGTTACTCCTTTGATGGTGAAAGTGCTACAAATCTCTAGGAAGTGTTGGAGATGTGCACTCGCATCTTCATGGGCCTTTCCACAAAACTAGCTTGCTTGCACCATGTTGATGAGGGCTGGCTTGAGCTCGGATCCATTGTCTCCAACATTGACTATTGGTCTAGTACGGATGTTGGCTGTAGTGGGAACAGAGAATTCATGGAGAGTCTTGTTAGCCATGGCTTCAAATTCTAGTGTTAATCTTCGCCTTATCTGGTTGTCTTCCGATTCTAAAGCTGAGACTTTCTTGAGTTTAGCTCTAGTCCTCCTAATTAATGCTTCTGGATCATCAACGTAGTTTATTGGAAGGTCAAAAACCAATCATACATTACCCTGCATAAGATACACAAGTAGATAAAACAAGGGTAAGCCTGTTTGAGCAGAGGTCAATGGTTATTTTGATCACATCAATAAGTGTAAGTTTATCAATACTTCCTTTGCCTAGCTACCTTCCCCTGCAATGGCGCTAGAAATGCGTGTTGCTAAGTTTTTATAATTGTTTGAAAATTGGGTTAGTAGATATCAACATTTTACTAATGACAATCAGAATTCAGGGCAGATTTCATTGTATGAATTCAAGTCAAGTTTAGGAAATAAAAATAGTGTGTCTTCATGAAAGTTGTAGCCCTTTTTCTTTAGTTTTTGAATATATATTTATTTACTATCATTGCTTAGTTATATTTAAAGATACATAAATATCAAGAAGCTATGCTACTGTTAGCCGAACATAGTGTTTGTAGTTTTGTTTTGTTCAATTGATTGGAGTGTAGTGATGCTTTTTCTTTTGATACATCGAAGTGGTGGATGATGGTTGTCTTTTCCTATAGACTGGGGTGAGAATATGTCATCCTGACTTAGCATATTGTATGTTTTACACTAGTGTAAGTTAATTTTTATTGTGACCATGGATATGTAAGAGGTCTCTATTAGTGTTGTAGTCTTACTGAGGAGTGAGCTCTTGTTGTTTGGGAATAGCGTGCAACCCTCTACTTATGCCGTGTGTCAATTTGGATGCTTACGTGGTTCTGAATGCTGAGGAATGCTTCTTTAATGTGCCTATTTCTTTTAGTGGCCTTAGAAGCTGTGTTTTAGTTTCAAGTGGTTTTGGGGTTAGCCAAGTGAAGTGTGTGACCGCAATTTCTATTCCTAATAAATGTGCTTGCTAAGATTGTGTGTGCTCTCAAGTTTATTTAGGGAGAGCATTCAATTCCTAAAGTGATTTTTATTTCAAAAGGATGCTATGTATTTCTTCCTCTGTGTCTCTCTAGATAAGTGCAATGGCTGGTTCACCTTTATTACAATGTCTGAGGCAGGTTTTGGAGGAGTGCTACTTTGAGGTCAATTCCAGTGTATGTGGTGTGCTTTGTTGTCAAGCTGGCTTATTGTGTAGTAGTTATTCCATAGCGCAATCTGGCTTGTGGTGGTTTTTAATTTCTTGTTAGGTAGGTGATTCTTATCGAATAAGTTGACTTTGTTTTAAGAGGAGTACACTTTGAGTTTTTCTTTCCAATTTTTTGAGAATGTGGCTTGAGACTTAGAATGGAGATCCGCTGAGTAAGACCTTATAGTTAAGTGCACAAAGTGCATAGATGAGATCTTTACAATGTGTCTTTCGATCAAATTGTGGTATCGTGCAGTTGTCTAGGTAAACTAGAGTGAGCAGTAACATCTTGCACTCTTGTATCATCACATAATAGTTGTAGAATTATGAAATAACAAAGATAGTAGATGTTAACTTTTGTATATAGAGATAATAGTCGTGTGTATCTCTTTCCCTTATATAGTTTGCTTGTTGTACCATGTATATCTAATTATTTATTATTGGTATTTATTAACTTGTCACTTGTTTTAGTAGCCACCTATTATAAACCTATATCTCCTAACATTATTTTACTAGGTCATCATCCCTAGTAATGATGCCAGAGATGCTTGTTGGTACTATATAGCATTACTACTAAATAATACTAAGAGTTCTTTATCATTTTATGTGACTAGAAAGAATATATAAATATATGAATGAAAAGGATCTGCAAGCGCACAGATAATATAACATTGTCGCACTTCACCCGAGAGTATTCTAGGTATCGTTATTTAAATTTTTACCACAAAGAAAGTCTAGCATGGACATGTATTGATAACTTATACTATTGATGGAGAAGTAAACCATGACCAATATAATACTCATAACAGGGGTAAGTCATAGGATAAGATATATATATATATATATATATATATATATATATATATATATATGATAAGTATTGATCAATGGTAATGATAAATCACTCAGAGTACTCCTTTCTATGGCATTAGCATGGTCAGGTAGAATATTAGAGGAATAATTCCTAAGTGATTCTTAATTACAAGTCAAAGCATACATTGATTAGTGCAATTATACCTAGTAATCATTGCTAAGATCATCGTCATATCTACACATGTAGCACCCAGTTTTAAGAACAAAATCAGATACGCACCATATGTGAGCCCAAGAAGTCAAATCTCACATATAGCTACAAATAAGGGTAATATCAAAAGACAATGCTCAATATATAATGTACTTAGTATAAAGGATATAACCTTAGACAGCAAACAACGGAAAGACAACTCCGATCTTTGGGTGAAAACTCCAATTCCACAGGGACAATTGACTTGTTGATCACAAGCCTAATTCCTCCAAACTCTAGCAATTTAGTACCCCATCCGGGATTTTTCCAAAGATTTAAAAAATAAAGGAAGCGTAAGTACATGTTCTACTCAATAAATATATCATAGGGTTCATGAGGCTCAAAAGGCTAACACTAGTTTAACTGCGATTAGCTTTTAATGAGTCATTTTTAGCAATTGGGTGACAACAAGTTTATTCACAAGCCCATATAAACACATGATCAGGTAAACATGAATAATGAATAGCATAAACAGTAATCATTAGTGAGCATCTTTATCATCAGCATTATCAGTGTTCATCATCTATTCCATAAGGGTCCAAGGCCGCTCGTGACCATGAGCACGGCTGATATACCAGTTTTACACTCTACAGAGGTTGTACACTTTCACTGTGAGTCATGATTTACCCTTTCGCCCGAGGTGATCAGCCTCTTGACCCACTACCAAGGAAGGTCGGTAGGGTTCACTACAAAGCCTTTCAAAGGTTAATCTAACAAGTTAGGGCCGCTAGGTTTCTGTGCCCTGTGAATGTAGGGCTCCCCTTCCGACAGGCACAATAACACGTAGCCTATACACTAACGGACAGAGGCCGCACTATATCCAACCTGAAACACACCCCTCTTGTGCCATAAAGGTAACCACTAAGAAGCTAGAAAAGGTCCTCATACTGAGCTAAAGCCAGAGCCATGTAGCCCTCACAGTTGTACTGTAAGTCCCGTATATTCGCTTACAGATAAGTCCTTAGGGTGAGGAATCTAGAGCACCATAAAATAACCCAATGCTCTAGCCCCCTTGTTCCATGTTGCTAAAAAGCATCTTTTAGTGTTTATTGCATATATCATTAATCAAGTTACAAGATCATGGTCTTTAATTGAGCACTAGCATCATACTACCCAATGCATAATCACCCATGGTGTCAAGGTACAAGATATTAAATATCTAGGATATCCTTATTGGCAACAAGGTAGACACATGCAATATGAATTAAGTGATTAAAAATGAATAGGTAACAAGGATGGTCCCATGCTATACTCGCCTTAAACTTAGATCCTTCTTCTAGTCCAAACCTTCAAAGATCTGCTTCTTGATTCACCACGTATAGCTCACCGACTGGACATGATCATAGAGCACCACACAAGCATCCATACAATCATACATGAAGCAAACAATAGATCTGAATTAGAACAGTACGCCAAACATAAAATCAAGATGAAAAGTTTGTAAAACAAAGCTACGTCTCGCTATGAACACACAGACACGAAAAGCACTCTATTCGGAGCTATAATGAAAAAGTTATGAATTAAACAAGATTTTCTTTAATAAAATAATAGATTAAATCTAACCTCGAATTTCAAAAGTTGAAAATATATTTAACAGTAGGTAGATTATGGAATTACAAACCAAATGCAAGTTGAATGGATTAAATCGGAGTTAAAACGAAGATTTTATGGCCTACAGAAGGTAGTGGCAGTTTTGTAAATAGATGAAACTAAATTTCTGAATTTAAAATAATTAAAACCTGATTTCAAATCTGCCTAAGGACTGGGAACATGATTTAAAGAAAAGGCAGGGTCTCTTTAAAAAAATACCAGCGAAAGGGTATCTTCTAATCTGGGCCATAGATCTCTAGATGCACGGCTGAGAGCGTTTGTGAAGGGACAGGAGTGGCCGGCGCTGTAGCCAACGGCAGCGCCATGGCTGGAAAATAGAGCACCTCGCCGGTGATTGCGAAAACGACATAGAGGACCTGTTTCTCTATGGGGAAGACACGGGGATGTAGAGAGGACTACCGCGAGCTCACCTAGGCGCTTTTCTCACACGGAGATAGCTCGGTGTAGGTGCTAGGATGGATAGGGAGGACGGTGGCTCCCTGTGATCCACAGCAGTGATGAGAACAATACACATAGAGAGAGAGAGAGAGAGGGAAAGACGTTGGTAGCTTCTTCACCTATACCCGAAGCTCGGCAGCGACTCGTGGGCGTTGGCACAGCAGCGGAAGGCCTCCTCTGTGGCGGCAGGTGGACGTGCTCTGCTCGGTGAGATCCAAACGCGGAGGCAATGCGAAGCCAAGGCTAGAGCGGCGACGCAGATGAATGCGGAGGGGGTCACAAAGCTTTATAGGAAGCTTGGCAAGGAGGTCACGCCAAATCGGGAGGAACCAGGGTGGAGACGGACAAGGCCATGGGCAGAGTCTGCATCAGCGACAAGAGATAGGAGAAAGGGCTGACGGGCGGACCCGGGGTGGCAGCGAGTCAAGATGCGGGACCGAGCTGCCAGCAAAAGAGAGGAAGAAAGGGGAGACAGCCACGCTGCTGCTGGGCTATGGTGGCATGCTGGGCCAAGCGGGGAGGAAGGAAGTGGTGCTGGGCCAAATGCAGAATAGGAATGGAAACAGGCCGGGCTGAGGGAGGAAGTAGGCCATGGGCCAGAAGAGAAGAGGATTTACTCTTTTCTTTTTCCCAATTGCTTTTCCTAATACTTTTTCAAATAGATTTTGAATTCATTTGAACCTTGGTCCAAAACCAATTTCAAATATTATTTCAGATATACTTTTCAATTAAAATGGAAAATTTTGGTAGGTTTTTAAAAATAAATTTTGCAATCCTCTTAAACTCTTTTATTTTCTTTTCTTTTACTTCAAAGCCATTCATAATTTATTTCCAAAAGCAATTCAAACCATTTTGAATTTTAATCAAAACCACTCAACCAAATAAATCAAATGCACCGGCATGTATGCACATCCATGTTGGTACCTTATGATGAGTTTTAATATAATGAAAAAATATTCTTTTTCCTATGTTTCATGAGCACAAAATACAAAATTAAATCAATTTATACCTTTTTCAAAAAGAGCAAATTTTAGGGTGTTACAACACATAATAGATATTACTAAGGAAGATTAAGAACAAAGCTTGTTTTCCTTCGTAACCGCATCCTACGTGAACCTACATTCAGGGAGTGGACTACAAAGGACTCAATAGGAGTCTCACGTCCGCTATCTATCACATGACCCGGAATATAGGGTGTATCCATAGGTAAACAACGTATAAGCACCACGCTTACACAATGTCGACCACCCACCCATGGATCCTTAGAGTGAGTACTATACGAACTTATGCATGAACATGATGACAATCCAACTATACTAAGCATATAATCAAAGTAGACGATAAACACTATAATGAAGAACATAAATGAGATGAATATTAATATTGTCATAACAATTGTAGCTAGCATATAAAAGTAATTGAGATACAAAAGAGAGGGGGGTATAAAGATTATACCAAACCATGCTCTTGACACGATCAGGAATCCAAGCAAAGCCTGCTTGCCTCCCTCTAGAAGTAGCCTAACTAGCTATGCCCTAGAATTGATGGAGCTCTGAGGATGATTAGGGTTTCTATCTTCTCAAATGACTTATTTATGCCTTAGGGGGTGGCAGGGGCTGTTATATATAGGCTGAAGCATCCAACATGAGCCCTTGGATCAAACTAACTTAAAGGACAGCATAGATGCAACCTAGGAGGCTGACAGTGGGCCCCAAGAGCTGGCCGGCCCCACCTGGCAGCCACTCGGGTTCCGCCTCGGTGTGGAGTCCTCACGAGTCTTTAGAATCTTCTGGTGTCCGATTTGTTGCGGAGAAGCATGATTAAATCTGATATGTATGTCCACCTTGATGGGTTTTCTAGATAAACACTACAGAAAATACAGATTCACCAAAACTCGTGGAATTTGTTAGTTTAAACCCCTAGACCTTCGTTGGTGATTATATTTATGCCCTTATGCATGTTATATTGACGGTTTATAATGGTTAACTACCGTCAACAAGCTCCCCCAAGCATAACCTTTGCTAGTCCCTTAGCAAAGCTAAACTTAGCAAATGGATTAGGAGTTTCAGGATTTTGAAAACATTGATGCAACTCCTCAAAAGTACATATGCGTTCAAACAAGAATTCTCCTCCGGATTAGAATAAACCGATCTGACTTTCAAACTCACCCATATTACCTTCAACCATGGGGCTTTTTAACCTTCACTTGGGTCTTGAGCAATTGAAAGACAGAACGATCAAGTCAAGCACTATGCCTCAAGTTATTTGTTCAACCATTATTCCAGAGTTTTTATAGATTTTTAAAATAAAACTCAGAGCTTCCTTTGTATGACACTCTCAAGTCTCTTAATATATGTGGTATTTGTGGATCCTCACCAAGGCAATAGTGGTGTTATGCCTTTCTCTTCCTACAACTAAGGCTTATGTTGAGCTCATAGGAATGGAGAAAGCAAAAAAGAGCATAGTTGTAATACATATATTGCAAAGTTAAACCTTGGATCCAAAGAGAGTTGAGTCATACAATCAAATCAAAATATGCATGTGTGTGGATATATGTGGTGGCTAACATATTTATACTATGCTCCTTGAAAACATATCTCATTTGAAACTTGGAAACATTTGCAAGAGAACATGAGTTATCTTATTCATCTTTTTTCAGGCAGGCATCTGAGTACCCATTGTTTTAGATATCTCAGACACTTGTCCATTTTTTCTCATCTCTTTTTTTCTTTTTCTCTTTCTTTTTTAAGAATAACTTTTGCATAGCCCCATGCTTTTTTTCTGCAACAAAACTTTTGAGAGATAGCAACAAAAACTTAGAGCATTTATTTAGTTGATATCCTATCAAGAATATTTTTTTGGTGTTTTCTCCCCGTGTAGGAGCAAAACATTTTTAGGTGAATCTAGATGGAATGGCCTGTTGTTGCGCCTACCCCCAGTGTAGGAGTAGTGCATATTTGGATGGTGTGTACGTGATCTTGATTTTAAGAGCATGACAAACCTCTCATAAGGGTCAACAAAGCTTGACTAAACCCAATGCAAAAACAAGCAACATATAAGTGGAAGTTTTCCTAGTCTAAATAACATATATGGCTTTGGTAGGAATTCAAGCTTTGTCATACAGGAGCTCATCATGTAGCATTTTTATTTTTTCAAAAGATAAATCTCTAGAACTTTAGTATCACTTGGAACAAGATAAACAGCAGCTCAGACCGTCTCATATCATATCTGTCAATTACCTAGACTTAGATCAAGCATATGCTACCCACGAGTTTCAAGTTTAGAGTAAATTCTTATATCAAAACAGTCGTATCCAAAACTCAGGAGAATTTAAGGCTAAAAACTATGTACTTAAAAGGAATTAAGATAGAGCAACTATTCATCATTTTCATTGCAATAGATTATCCTTAGAGCCCATTTATTTAGCTCTTAAAAATAGAAAACTAGACACACACTTTTTATTTTGTTTTCATTTTTAAGATCACACCTTACTATTATATATATAAAAGATAAAGATAATAATATTTTTTTATTTTGCTTTTAGTTTGTTATGCATCTTTTTATGACTTAGAAATAATAGAACAAAAGGGAAAGAAATACTTTGCTAGATACATGGGCAATGCCTTTCCCCCAAGCTGGATGTTGGCGCGGTCGAATGCTGAAGTTGAGTGATCCTTTTCGGAGCAGATTTGCTAGCAGATGTCCCTCTCGTCTTGAGATAGAATGAGATGAAGACAATCGGGTGAATCTGCTCTTGATCTTGGTGCATCATCCTACAAAATATCAACAAGAATACCAAAACTCATGGAACGAATTAGGATAAAGGGTTAGCGGTCAGCCATTCAGAGATTAGTTATTCTTGAGGTTTAGAAGTATTTCTGTTTTGGCAGATTTTTAACAGGATGTCTTTCTAATATCTTTTTGGATTTTCCATTTCTATATACCTGCAAGAAATATGTATATATGGTATTTTTAAATTTTTATGCCACTACAGTAAATATTTACACGGGTATTTACACCATAGATTTATTCACATGGGGCTTAGGTTTTATGATGCATTGATGTAATATAGTCAAGAAACTTTTTATCTTCCTTTTCTAAATGCAATGCTAATGCAGAAAAGTAAATATGCTAAAGTGAAAAGTAATTCATGCAATGCTAGGAAGTAAATATGGATAACTACCGATGTTACCTCTCAGCGAGGGTTTAGAATTTTAAGTTCTCCGGACAGGACTTTACTAGAGAAAAGCCCTTTATTCTTTGGGTGCATCATTCGATTTCAGCGATGGAGACCCGGATGGCTGCACATCTTGTGATGGTGTCTCTGATGGTGATGTCACCTTGTCTTTCCATACCTGCTTGGTCTGTGGACTTGACTTTGGTGGAGTGGGTACAACTTCTTCAGGTTCCTCATCTTCCTCCCAACTTTTCTTTTGGGATTGATTCTTCTGGTTTTAGGATGATCGACGTCTCCTCCTAGAGCAGGATCTATTCGGCTGCTCATAAGTGGTATAACTATTAAAATAACAGCGTACCTTTTATCTAGAGAATTGGAAGTGGACTTGTCTAGATCTGACATAGATGATCGCGTTGGTAGTGTTGAGGAATGGTCTTCCAAGGATGATGGGCGTATCATTTTCTTCTTCACCTATGTCTAGAACCATGAAGTCAGCAGGGGCAAACTGATCGTGTATTCTTACCATGACATCTTTTGCTATTCCCTCCGAAAATCAGATTGATTGGTCTGCCATCTGCAATTGCATATATGTAGGGAACAAAGGTTTATTACCAAATAAATATTCATACATTACCTTGGATATTATGTTGACACCCGATCCAATGTCGTAGAAGGTCTTGTGGAAGATTCTTTGTCTAATGGTACACTCGATCGTGGGTACACCAGGATCATCCTTCTTAGCAAGGAATCGTAAAGCAAGGAGGTGGCCATACTCAGATCAAAGTGTGTTGATCATGTTAACTGATTCTTCTTGTGGCTATCTGGCCTTGTTCTTCCTCCTTCTCCTATTGTTCTTCTTCTTGGTCACTGTTGTCTCTTCGGGCAGGTACGGTGTCTGTGGATGTCCAAGAGATTGTAGGATGCGGTTCTTGAAAGAAAACTTCTCCTTTTTATCCTTGATTGTGAAGTAGATCTTGGCACTATCCATGTAGATGATGGCTTTTGCGGTGCTTAGGAAGGGTCAACCCAAAATAATGGGTGTCCTTACATCGCCACCTGTTTCTAAAAACCATAAAGTCTATGGGAACATATGATTGTCCCACTCGAACAATGGCATCTTCAAGAACTCCCTTGGGGTAGCAGAGTGACTGATCTGCAAGCTGCAAATGCATATTTGTGTACAACAAAGTATCTCCATTAATTTGATCATAAATTACCTTAGGCATGATGTTTACACTTGCTCCGAAGTCATAGACAGCAACTTAGAAAATGTGAGGTCCAATAGCAATGGGGATAACAGGTCTCCCTGGATCGCTCTTCTTTTCCGATAAGGTATAGTCTATCCCCCTTCCCATCGATGGTTGTATACAGTAGTATGCTGCATTGTGAATATCAACAAGATTTGTAGTTTCTAGATCTTCCGGTTGCTCAGAATTTGACCTTTGTCGGACGGAGGAACAATAGCAGTCAGCTAAGCTATTTGTAATTCTATCATTTTATTAAAGCTATGCTGGTTCTTAATGGTAGAAGCAAAGCTATCCATTCTATTATTTATGTTCTCTAGAATTTTATCATTGGTAGCTATCTTTCTAGATAATCCTTCTATAAGTTTGGATTGGCCAGTGTTTACACCAAAATTTGGAAAAAGAGTCGCAGGGACTCAAAAGCTCCCAAAATCATGTCATCAAGGAATCAATTGCGTGCAAATCGGAACCAGCTGATTCGAATGCAACACTAGAATCGGCTTTCTTCAGGTAGCGCCAGCAGATAACGACAAAGGCTACGATCGGCGCTGGGACAAAGCATGTTGGACTCTACAAAATGGGAAAGATTAGAGTCCAAATTATCTTAAATTATGAATGTTTTCTCTAGGGCCAAAGATTGTGATGAGTCATGCTTAGATAGGAGTCATGCGTAGGTCCTAGGTATAAATATCAAACCCCGGCTATTGTAAAAGCACACAATCAATCAAATACAAGTTACTTACTTTTTTCGGCTCTGGCCACCCCTTAGGAGTAGGAGTAGACTAGATCTCGGTGAGTTCTTCAGCAAGTACGGCTACATCGATCTGGTCGACCTCCACTGCTTGTCTGTAAGTACCGTCGTGGCTTATACTTCTGTTCGTATGGCTGCATCGATCCGGTCGACCTCCACTTCGACTCTGGTATAAGCTAGTTATCGACTCTTGTCTAGTTCAAGTATAGCTGCATCGATCTAGTCGACCTCCACTGCTTGAAATAGATTAAGATCAAGTTATCGGCTCTATCTAAGGGTGGCGTTCCTTTGGATAGATTCATTAAGTTACAGATATTGCTTATTACTTCCATTATTTATTTAATTACAGCAATATCACTTCGCCTGATTGGGATTGATCTAGATCGGCCTTATATCTTTTTTAACTCATCGTTTGTTAATCCGAATTTGATCTAATCTGTACTTTAAATGATGAGTTATGTTTTATCGGCTATTTTATGTCAATCTTGATCGTGCATAGTGTGCGGTTAAGGCACGTCTGATCTTGAGTAGATCTATTGGCTAGCGAAAACTATTCCATGGCCCGTTATCACGGCCTGTGTGATTCTGCCTTACACCCCACTGTTAGCACTATGGAGTGGGGATCATTATTTGGTAGATCTATTTCTGATAGGGCATGACCTTAACTATGCGCTATGCCTGAATCGGCTATTTTAGCCGATATCGAGCGCTTTCACGAACAGTTCACGTCATGAGACCGTTGAAGTAGAGATAGGTTGAAAGATGTGTTAGCCCCATGATTTTATTATTGTATTACGGCCTGTTTGATTCTGCCTCATGCCCCACTGATATTAGTAATAAGTTAGGGTCGTAAAATCTATTGTTGTTTCTATGGCTTGCATGATTCTGCCTCATGCCCCACTGGTCATAGCGATAGATGAGATCTAATATGTTTATTAGATTTATCTTTATTAAATGGTTCAATGATGATGAACTGTTTCTTTTACATAAAAAGAGGTTCGGTTACTAGCAGTCATTGGCTTAGCATAAACTAATTACTATTGCCATCTTATTGCCATTGACCAATATTTGTCTAAATAATGATATTCATTCTGAATGACAACCGATTCTGCTTACACAACCCCATGAGCTTTAACTGATTTATTCTTATGAATATGCTGGAATCGACTATTTAGACGATCTCCTTTCATATCGGCTCTCAGAGCCGCACATTCGGGACTGTCTGGTAACACCGGCACGTTCCGCCCTAAATTACTGATTAGCTTTCTCTCCTTATCAATTGCAGGGTCAAATTGACTGGCACGTCTCGGGAGGAGTGCGCAAGATCGACCATCCCTGCGCTGAAGCTAGGTGAATCTCTAGCTCCATCGAGCGGACCCTTTCGGCTTGCTCGTGTGCCCTCAGCACGGGACAAAATTTCTGTGTTGACACACGTTTCTGGCATGCCCGGTGGGACCCCACAATCATCATGGCGGTTCACAACAACAACAACATCCTTATGGTACATTACAAAGACCTACCTGATGGAGATAAAGATGTCATCGGCAAAGCTATAGAAGAATTTCAGAACAAATGTTTGTTGTCCTACACCAAAACACGTGACAACATAATTGTTCAGAAATTTCCACTACCAAGAGTTCTGTTACATGGGCAAATAGATATAGTTGAAGTTGAAGACAGGCGTTTCTTTATGGAAGTTGTAGACAAATCTGTTCGTGATGCCATGTCAAGCCATAATAAAGCTTTCTTGGACACATTCCACAATGCCATGGAAGAAACGATTCATGGGTTTCCAGTTGGTCAAGTTGGGCTGGCTTATTACAACATTCCACATCCGGTGACCCAAGGGACTAATCAAGTCGGTACCAGCCATCAAGAAGTAGCACCAGCTAGTAATGATGATGTCCAGACAGTTCAGGGTTCATCTGAACAAGCTCAAGGTACTACTATGAATTAGACACAGTATAATCCTGGATCATCAGTGCAACATGTGCAATAGCTGGCGGGGCAAGGTCAAAATTGGGTGATTAATTTTGGCACATCAGGCCACATACCATCATCGGCTCAAAAAATAGCACCTTCAATTCAAAGGATCCGTAGAGATATAGATCCTCATGTCTACAATCAGAGACTTCAAGCAGCAAGCCAGCAAAGGACCCAGCAAATAGAGATTCCACAACGGTATCACTATGGCACAAATTATAACACCCTTCACATGATTCTGAATCCAGGGTATCAAGGCACATGGGATTTCAATCCACGCTGGGTCAGCAGGTGCAGATAAATCAAAATCCATAGGCTGACGAGTTATTGCTAAAGGTGACCGAGATGATGAAGAATCAGTTCGGTCTAAAGCCAAAAGGGCTGACCTTCTCGTACAAACACCATATCCAGAATGGTATGATTTGGTCACTCTTCCCATAAATTATAGACTCCTAGAGTTTGCCAAGTTCACTGGCTAAGACAGAACAAGCACGATAGAACATATCAGTTGGTATTTTACACAATTGGGCGAGGCATCAGTTGAGGAGGCCCATCGAGTTCATTTCTTCTCCTTATCCCTATCAGGGCTAGCCTTCACATGGTTTTCATCATTCCCGGTCAACTCCATTACCAACTGGGATGACCTCGAGAAGAAATTTCATACATATTTTTATACTGGGACTGGAGAAAAGAAGATTACCGATCTAACAACTATAAGGTAGAAGACTAATGAATCAGGCACTGAGTTTCTTCAGAGGTTCCAAGAAACTAGGAACTTATGCTTCTCCTTAAACTTGGCTGATGATCAACTAGCTGCTTTAGCCGTTCAAGGAATGCTGCCAATGTGGAAAGAGAAACTATTGGGTCAAGAATTTGATAACTTGGGTCAATTGGCTCAACGAGTGGCAGCGCTCAATAGCCAATTCCAGAGTATACGCAGAGATACCCAATTCCAGAAAAGTACCATAGTGGCTGAAGCTTATAATCCATACTCAGTCGATGACGGCTATGAAGATGAAGAAGAAGAGGATGCTGTGGCTGAATGAAATTGGGGCAAGAAGACAGTAATGGTGCTAAATCCTTGGGGAAGAGGAGTCGAGGAGAGCTATGACTTTGATGTCACCAAATCAGACAAGATCTTTGATTTCTTGCTTGAGAAGGGACAGATCAAGTTGCCCGATAATCATGTTATGTTGCCCCCTGATCAGTTAAAGAATAAGAAGTTGTGCAAGTTCCATAACGCTACTTCTCATTCTACCAATGAATGCAGAATTTTCTGGCAGCATATACAGAGGGCTATTCAGCAAGGAAGGCTCAAATTTGATACGCCTCAGAAAATAAAAGTTGATGATAATCCTTTCCTAGGAGATCAAAACATGGTTGATGCTAGACTGCTTAAAGGGAAGACTAAGGTCCTAACATCAACCAAATCAAGAGAAGCTGGAACAGTCGATCCTAAGATGCAAATATCGGCTGACGAGTACAGAGAAATTAGAAGACGTCACGACAAGCAAAAGAGCCGATATAAGCGGGGGGGGGGACTTCAAAGGATGGGGCGACAAAGCCGCA
Organism: Miscanthus lutarioriparius; assembly: GCA_904845875.1. NCBI lineage: Eukaryota > Viridiplantae > Streptophyta > Magnoliopsida > Poales > Poaceae > Miscanthus > Miscanthus lutarioriparius. The sequence continues at coordinate 29,741,387 of CAJGYO010000016.1, read as the reverse complement.
AGTTACATCTCGGATCCTATTGAATAAGTGGCGGCGGCAGAAGGGAAAGGATTATCAGCGTTGGTTAAAGGATCAAGAATACCAGTGTCAACTGGAGAAAGAGAGGTGTGAAAGGAAACAAGCTGAATCACATTGGAATTGTACTTTCGTCAGACATTGCTGGAATGAAGGTTTGAAGTTGCCTACTAGACATAACTATCCAGAATGCAGCAATCAATATTGGGAGTTTAGGCAATCTCAAACCAACCACTGGTCTATCCATGCTCAAGATGCATATCATCATAATAACATGGATCGGCGTTTAAAAAATGGAAGTGTTCATAATCGGCTGGGAAAAAGAGTTGTTGACCAAGACTGGGCTGATTATAAAGAAGGCAACAAGAGAAAATATGTTTGGCAGGAAGGCCAATGGTGTCCAGGAGGTTTGACAAGAAGCCAAAAGAGAAGGGTGCAACGCTTAAGAAATAAAGAGTTGGAACAGGCTCAGGCATCCGATAAACCTCAAATATGGCTTACTAAGCAAACAGCCGATGGAAAGCAACCATCGGCTAATATCTAAATGGCTTTTCTGTTGCCATTAGAATTCAGAGCTCTGGCATATCAAGAAGTTTATTTAGATTTCGATGAATCGGAGTATGAGGAGATAGTTGCCAAGTTGACGGTTGTACAACAAGCAATATTTGATAAGCCAGTCAAGCATCGGCACTTAAAAGATTTACATATGAAAGGTTTTGTTGGTGGGAAGCCGATGAACAAGATGTTAGTGGACGGAGGTGCTTCTGTCAATCTTATGCCTTACACCACTTTTCATAAACTTGGCAAAGGACCAGGAGATCTGATGGAGACTGACATGATGCTTAAGGATTTTGGAGGTAATGCATCTAAGACCCGGGGGCAATAAACGTCGAACTAACAATCGAGAGTAAGACTCTGCTCACCACATTCTTCGTTATCGATGGAAAAGGGTCGTATAGTTTGCTCCTTGGTCATAATTGGATTCATGCAAACTATTGTGTACCATCGACCATGCATCAGTGTTTGATCCAATGGCATGGAGATGATGTCGAGCTGGTTCGCGCTGATGAGTTTGTGAACATCGCAACAACCGATCCAGTCTTCTAGGAACTAGGAGACTTCGAATGCTTTTCTGGCAAGTTATGGGAAGGAGACTTCATTAAAATCAACAATGAAAGCCAACAGCCGATCCAAGTAGTCGGCTTTGAAAACTTATCTTAATGGATAATCCAATAGATGGTATAGATGGCAAACTGGGACATGGTTTCACATCGGCTGATGAATTAGAAGAAGTAGATATTGGTTCTGGAGATAGACCTAGGCCGACGTATGTAAGTGCCAAGTTGGACCCTGAGTATAAACAAGAGTTAGTTAATTTGTTAAAGGAATTTAAAGACTATTTTGCTTGGGAGTACTATGAGATGCCTGGTCTAGACCGATCAATTGTCGAACATCGGTTGCCAATCAAACCTGGGTATCGGCCATTTAAACAGGCTCCAAGGAGATTCAACCCGAATGTGCTTGATGATATCAAAAAGGAGACTAAAAAGTTATTGGAGGCAAAGTTTATCCGATCGTGCCGATATGCAGAGTGGATATCGAATGTTGTCCCTGTATATAAGAAGAATGGAAAATTAAGAGTTTGCATCGATTTCAGGGATTTGAACAAAGCCACACCCATGGATGGTTATCTGATGCCGATAGCTGATATGTTAGTAGATGCAGCAGCTGGGCACAAGGTTATTAGCTTCATGGACGGCAATGCAGGATACAACCAAATTTTCATGTCTGAGGAAGACATAGCAAAGACTGCTTTCAGGTGCCCAGGCGCAATCGGTTTGTTCGAGTGGGTTGTAATGACCTTTGGTCTGAAGAATGCCGGTGCAACTTATCAGAGGGTGATGAATTATATTTTTCATAAGTTGATCGGCAGGATTGTTGAAATCTACATCGATGATGTAATGATAAAATCCAAAGGGTACAAAGAGCACCTAGCTGATTTGTGAGAGACTCTAGAATGCACAAGAAAACATGGTCTAAAGATGAATCCTAATAAGTGTGCTTTTGGAGTGTTAGCTGGACAATTCTTGGGATTTATGGTTCACGAGAGAGGAATCGAAGTTGGTCAGAAAAGCATAAAAGCAATTGATGAGGCAGTTCCCCCAACTACTAATATGGAGTTGCAATCTCTGCTTGGTAAGATTAATTTCATCAGAAGATTCATTTCCAATTTGTCGAAAAGGATCCTGCCGTTTTCTCCTTTGTTGAAGTTGAAAAGTGATCAAGAATTCAAGTGGGGTGACATACAACAAAAGGCGTTTGAAGACATAAAAGAATACATGAAGTGTCCACCTGTGCTGGTCCCTCCTCAGCAAGGTAAGCCTTTTAAGTTGTACATATCGGCTGATGACAAGTCAATTGGATCGGCCTTGATGAAAGAATTTGAAGGAAAAGAGAGAGTTGTTTTCTATCTGAGTAGAAGACTACTAGATCCAGAGACAAGATATTCTTCCACCAAAAAGTTATGTTTGTGCTTATATTTCTCTTGCACTAAGTTGCGACACTACTTATTATCGGCCGAGTGTACGGTTGTTTCCAAGGATGATGTGATTAAGCACATGTTATCGATGCCAATACTGAATGGAAGAGTGGGAAAGTGGATTCTTGCATTATTGGAATTTGACTTGAAGTACGAATCGGCTAAAGCAGTCAAAGCACAAGTAATGGCTAATTTTGTCACCCAGCATCATAAGCCAAGCATTGGTTATGTAGAGCCGATGCCTTGGATGTTATTCTTTGATGGATCATCATGCAAGCAAGGTGGTGGCATTGGTATTGTTATTATTTTGCCTCGGGGGGCAAGTTTTGAGTTTGCTCTTCCAACTGAACCAATGATTACTAACAACCAAGCGGAGTATGAAGCTATTCTTAAGGGACTTCAACTTCTTCATGAAGTAAAGGCCAGAGCAATTGAAGTATTTGGAGATTAATAGTTAATTATTAATCAGTTGATCGGCTTATATGAGTGCAAAGAAGAGACTTTGAAAGGATACTATGATGAGTGCCAAAAGTTGCTCAAGGAGTTTCTTCATATCTCTTTCCAACATATTCCGAGAGCACAAAACCAAGAGGCTAATCATCTACCTCAAAGTGCATCAGGATATCGAGTGTTTTGAGAAGTCTTGAGTAGTGAAACCTCAAATGATGATTGGAGAGTCGAAATAGCCGATTACCTTAGAGATCTGTCTCAGAAAGTTACTAGAAAGCTAAGATATAAATCGGCTAAGTATGTTTTGTTAGATGATCAGTTATATTATAAAATAGTCGATGGGGTGTTTCTCAAATGCTTAAATCAAGAAGAAGCTAAGGTGTTGATGGGTGAGGTGCATGAAGGGATATATGGAGCTCATCAATCGGCTTATAAGATGAAATGGATTATTCATAGAACTAGATATTTCTGGCCAACGATATTGGAAGATTGTTTTGAATATTACAAGGGGTGCCAGGACTATCAATGTTTTGGTAATGTCCAGAGATCACTTGCGTCGGCCATGAATCCAATAATCAATCCATGGCCGTTTTGAGGTTGGGGAATTGATTTAATTGGCCAGATTTTTCCGCCCTCAAGCAAAGGACATAAGTTCATATTGGTAGCAACAAATTACTTCACTAAATGGGTTGAGGCAATTCCTTTGAAGACGGTAACCTCAAAGAATATGATTGATTTTGTCAGGGAACACATTGTGTATCATTTTGGGATTCCTCATACTATAACTACCGATCAAGGGACAATGTTCACATCAAAAGAGTTCGGGGATTTTGCTGCCGGTATGGGAATCAAGCTACTAAATTCCTCTCCTTACTATGCTCAGGCTAATGGCCAGGCAGAGGCGTCCAACCAGATTATGATTAAGCTGATCAAGAAAAAGATCGAGGAACAGCCAAGGAAGTGGCATTCTACGCTTAATGAAGCACTGTGGGCATATAGGATGGCCTATCATGGATCAATTAAAACTTTGCCTTATGAACTTGTGTATGGCCATAATGTAGTTCTTCCTTGGGAAGTTCAGACTGGATTGAGGCATGTTACACTGCAGAATAATTTGTCAACCGAAGTCTACAAGAATCTTATGATAGACAATTTGGAGGACTTCAGTTCCCTTCGGCTGCGTGCTATTGAAAATATCGAAGCCAATAAACTGAGGGTTACAAAATATTACAATAAAAAGGTCAAGATTAAGCAATTCTCTAAAGGAGACTTGGTCTAGAAAGTCAAATTGCTGATCGGATCAAAGGACAGTAAATTCGGCAAATGGTCACCTAACTAGGAAGGACCTTATCGGATCAAACATTGTGCGCCTGGTAATGCTTATATTTTGGAAACACTAAGAGGAGAGGAAGAATTTGGCCGAGCAATCAATGGGAAATATCTAAAGAAATATTACCCTAGCGTTTGGATTAATACTTAATAACCAATTTGTTCGGTTGTTAGCTCTAATAGCCGATATTAGAAAGGTATCACCTCTAGTGCAAAAATAAACCCAAAGCGGTAAAGCCGGTACGATGTGTATCACCTATAGGAGCAAAGCAAACATGGATGAAGCGATGTGTATAATATGAAGTACGAAGCAAAGGAAAATCGCTCAAGACGAGGAAGTTGTTTGCTAAATATCACTTATTATAAGCTACGGGCCGGAAAACACTTTGCTTACTATATCATCGACCAGGGTGTTGAAGGCTACAGAGTTGGTGGTGCTAGAGAAATCCTCAATCAAACACTCATGCTCCCCAGGGTGCACCGCGTCTAGAAAACCATGAGGAAGAAGACAAAGATTGTGACCATAATAGGCTTGTGCAGCAGCCAACGCCATGGTAGCACCATGATGAACGCCATGAAGAGCGACCTCCCTGACACAGTTCGTAATTACGCCATGGTAGCACCATCGGAATGGCACCCCTGGCATTGACAAATCCCACCGCGTGATCCGCAGCTGATCGAAGGCTTTCCAACTGAGCAGTTAGATCTAAAAAGATTTAAGGAAAGAATGATCAGAAATCTTGAAGGCAAAATTAAGAAGAAGACAGAAAAATTGTGGTAGATGTCTCACCCATGATTCTAGCTTCAGCTCTGGCCAACCTTTCCCCCACCGGGCTGGCCTCAGGGGATGATCGGCCTTAAATCATGGCCAAAGCCAATTTTGCAAGGGAGAAGCAGCTGGCCAGATTCTGGTCAGTTCGATCGATGGAGGTCAGCAGATCGTCATTGTTGATCTGCCTCAACGGGTAGTGGGGGAGCAGACGGTGAATTCATGCTGAAGGTGACCCCAAACGCTGAGCAGAGTCAGCCCTCTGCTCCGGAATGATGGGAGCATCCCAAGTTGCACCCTATTGGCTATGAAGGCGCTGGCGTGATGATGCAGATCCATTGAGGGCCTCCTCAGTAGACCTCTTGCTGTTCTCCATGATCTCAAACCTACGGAAGAAGCAGGAACTATACTAAGGATGCAAAAGGTTTGAGATGAAGCGGGTTGTTTTTCGATCCACAACCGTGGCCCGTATATATAGCCCGGGAAGGTGAGAAGATAGATTTCGTCGGGGTGTGAAATTGAAATCAGAAACGAAAATGGATCGTCACTCCAGAAATTCAGGGGATGGATAACAAAGAGATAACAGATTCAAACTTATTGCTTCCCCAAATTAGAAAATATCATGGGACGGATACAAAGAATTTACATTGACCAGAGATCAATCCACCAAGGCTTCTTTAGATTGAAGGGAGTCCGGGTCCCCGCAAGGCCGAAGGTCATCGTGAATTGAATCACATCGGCCCATTGATAAAATTATGCCAGAGAAGGGGAAAGGCCGCCCGCCTAACAGATGCCTAGCCGATTTCTTGGTAAATTGAGAAACTATGGGAAAGAAGCCTGTGGCTTTCCCGGTGGGCATTTGGAGGAACAAAAAGGGGGAAGGTGTCCACACATTTTAGCCCTTGCAAACACTAGAACAGCTCTACGAGCATGGAGAGAAGACTCCGGTGATATCACAAGAATTCTTCTAACCGCAATAGCTGGTCCTCTTGCTCGACAAGGCACTAGAATGAGCGACACAATCACCCTATGCACAAGAATTCTTCTAATCGCTCAAGATCTTCATAGCAAAAGGATAGACCATGGAGGGTTCGGCAGAGTCAGAAGCACTCGAGGGGGCAGATAGAAGAGAAACATGGTTGAATTGTTGAGTTGCCCTCGCCAGGGTCGGATAGACATTTTATAGTGGGTCTGGAAAGATGAATCCAAGTGCCCATGAAGCAATGATGCTCTCATAAAAGTTTTGAAGCATGGGCTCATGAGCTGACATAGACGACGACAAACAGTAGACCCTAGATCAAGATTCTCTACCCGTGACTGCGGACCCATCGGGGACGCAGACGTGATAATTTTGGAATAAAATTACTTTTATCACAAAATTAGGGGGCATGTGTTTACACCAAAATTTGGAAGAAGAGTCGCAGGGACTCAAAAGCTCCCAAGATCATGTCATCAAGGAATCAATTGCGTGCAGATCGGAACCAGCTGATTCGAATGCAACACTGGAATCGGCTTTCTTTAGGTAGCGCCAGCAGATAACGACAAAGGCTACGATCGGCGTCGGGACAAAGCATGTTGGACTTTACAAAAAGGGAAAGATTAGAGTCCAAGTTATCTTAAATTAGGAATGTTTTCTCTAGGGCCAAAGATTGTGACGAGTCATGCTTAGATAGGAGTCATGCATAGGTCCCGTGTATAAATATCAAACCCCGGCTATTGTAAAAGGACACAATCAATCAAATACAAGTTACTTACTTTTTTTGGCTCCGGCCACCCCTTAGGAGTAGGAGAAGAGTAGATCTCGGCGAGTTCTTCAGCAAGTACGGCTGCATCGATCCGGTCGATCATGGTTGTCTTTTCCTGTAGACTGGGGTGAGAATATCTCATCCTGACTTAGCATATTGTACGTTTTACACTAGTGTAAGTTCATTTTTATTATGACTATGGATATGTAAGTAGGACAAAAATGAAGTCTAAGAGGTCTTTATTAGTGTTGTAGTCTTACTGAGGAGTGAGCTCTTGTTGTTTGGGAATAGCGTGCAACCCTCTACTTATGTCGTGTGTCAATTTGGATGCTTACGTGGTTCTGAATGCTGAGGAATGCTTCTTTAATGTTACTATTTCTTTTAGTGGCCTTAGAGGCTGTGTTTCAGTTTCAATTGGTTTTGGGCTTAGCCAAGTGAAGTGTGTGACCGCAATTTCTATTCCTAATAAATGTGCTTGCTAAGATTGTGTGTGCTCTCAAGTTTATTTAGGGAGAGCGTTCAATTCCTAAAGTGATTTTTATTTCAAATGGATGCTATGTGTTTCTTCCTCTATGTCTCTCTAGATAAGTTCAATGGCTGGTTCACCTTTATTAGAATGTCCGAGGCAGGTTTTGGAGGCGTGCTACTTCGAGGTCAATTCCAGTAGTATGTGGTGTGCTTTGTTAGCAAGCTGGCTTATTGTGTAGTAGTTATTCCATAACGCAATCTGGCTTGTGGTGGTTTTTAATTTCTTGTTAGGTAGGTGATTCTTATCGAATAAGTTCACTTTGTTTTAATAGTAGTACATTATGAGTTTTTCTTTCCAATTTTCTAAGAATGTGGCTTGAGACTTAGAATGGAGATCAGCTGAGTAAGACCTTATAGTTAAGTGCACAAAGTGCATAGATGAGATCTTTGCAATGTGTATTTCGATCAAATTGTGGTATCGTGCAGTTCTCTAGGTAAACTAGAGTGAGCAGTAACATCTTTCACTCTTGTATCATCACATAATAGTTGTAGAATTATGAAATAACAAAGACAGTAGATGTTAACTTTTGTATATAGAGATAATAGTCGTGTGTATCTCTTTCCCTTATATAGTTTGCTTGTTGTACCACGTATATCTAATTATTTATTGTTGGTATTTATTAACTTGTCACTTGTTTTAGTAGCCACCTATTATAAATCTATATCTCCTAACATTATTTTACTAGGTCATTATCCCTAGTAATGATGCCAGAGATGCTTGTTGGTACTACATAGCATTACTACTAAATAATACTAAGCAGTTCTTTATCATTTTATGTGACTAGAAAGAATATATAAATATATGAATGAAAAGGATCTGCAAGCGCATAGATAATATACCATTGTAGCACTTCACCCGAGAGTATTCCAGGTATCGTTATTTATATTTTTACCACAGGGAAGGTCTAGCATGGACATGTATTGATAACTTATACTATTGATGGAGAAGTAAACCATAACCAATATTCTACTCATAACAGGGGTAAGTCATAGGATAAGATATATATATATATATATATATGATAAGTATTGATCAGTGATAATGATAAATCACTCAGAGTACTCCTTTCTATGGCATTAGCATGGTTAGGTAGAATATTAGAGGAATAATTCCTAAGTGATTATTAATTACAAGTCAAAGCATACATTGATTAGTGCAATTATACGTAGTAATCATTGCTAAGACCATCATCATATCTGCACATAATAAATATTACTAAGAAAAATTAAGAACAAAGCTTGTCTTCCTTCGTAACTGCATCCTACATGCACCTACATTCAGGGAGTGGTCTACAAAGGACTCAACGGGAGTGTCACGTCCGTGATCTACCACATGACCAGGAATATAGGGTGTATCCATAGGTAAACAACGTATAAGCACCACGCTTACACAATGTCAACCACCCTCTCATGGATCCTTAGAGTGAGCGCTATACGAACTTATGCATGAACATGATGATAATCCAACTATACTAAGCATATAATCAAAGTAGGCGATGAACACTATAATGAAGAGCATAAATGAGATGAATATTAATATTGTCATAACAATTGTAGCTAGCATATAAAAGTAATTGAGATACAAAAGAGAGGGGGTACAAAGATTATACCAAACCACGCTCTTGACACGATCAGGAATCCAAGCGAAGCCTGTTTGCCTCCCTCTAGAACTAGCCTAACTAGCTATGCCCTAGAATTGATGTAGCTCTGAGGATGATTAGGGTTTCTATCTTCTCAAATGACTTATCTATGTCTTAGGGGGTGGTAGGGGCTAGTATATATAGGCCGGAGCGTCCAACGTGAGCCCTTGGATCAAACCGATTTAAAGGACTGCGTAGATGCAACCTAGGAGGCGGTGGAGAACCGACATTGGGACGTGGAGGCTGACAGTGGCCCCTAGGGGCTAGGCGGCCTATAGGTGGCGCTGGCTAGCCCCACCTGGCAGCCACTCGGGCTCTGCCTCGGTGTGGAGTCCTCTTGAGTCTTCTAGAGTCTTCCGGTGTCCGTTTTGCTACGGATATGCGCGATTAAATCTGACATGTAGGTTCACCTTGATGGTTTTCTAGATAAACCCTGCAAAAAATACAGATTCACCAAAACTCATGGAATTTGTTAGTTTAAACCCCTAGACCTTCATTGGTGATTATATTTATGCCCTTATGCATGTTATATTGATAGTTTGTATTGGTTGTTTAACTACCGTCAACACTTATATATTTCTTCTTCTGTTTGCGTTCGTCTTTTGTGTAGGAGTTTCCGAAGTTAATAGTTTGGCAACTTTGTAGCATTGTAGGGTAGCATCCTAGGGTTGCGTGGTACCTGGGGTGTTACAGTTGGTATCAAAGCTTAGGCTTTAGATTCTTGGCAAATAAAAAATTTAAAATGACACACTTGCACATGTAGGATGGGTATAGGTTTTCATATCATGCATACCTTTCTATATTGCGGTGTTTTTTTCATGTTACTTGATGTTTATGATGTTTCTCACTATTATTGTTACGTATGGTTGAAGAGCAACTTTTATTTTCATTGTTTACATATTCCTTATGTCATTTTGTTGTACTATGTATTTTTTCTAAGTGTTGATTATCTGTAATACTTGTCAATGTATTTATAATGCTTCTTTAGCTTTGGAACATGGTGTTTTATTGACAGCTATATATTTAAGGTATATTATTTTGTCATTGCTTGAGTGGTGGTGATGTTATGTGATTTTACTTATTTTCTTGGTGGACAACAAAAGTTTCAGAAACATGTATAGTAGCTATAGTATGGTAGTGCAGATGGGTGGAGTGGAAGGCCCCCACAATGCCATTTTCTGCACTGCTAAATGAGGATTGCCTGAGGGATAGGTTGTGGCCCAACTATCCATATTCAAAGAAAATAGTGGGGTGACGGGTGGACTGGCCCCCATGTCATTCATTTTAACTATTTTCTCTTGATATATCGGACTGGTGGGCCAATGTGTGCCTTGCCATAAATGTTGATGTGATGATGTTTGAACCTAGCCTTAGAATGGTGCAAGAATTTTTCCATAAAGTATGATGCAACCTTGCATTGATCATAGGGATGCATTGAGAGGATTACCTGAGTAGAGTTCCAAGTGGTTTTGAGGGTTACATGTATTGATGTGCTTTTTGTAGAGAGCATGATAGTTCCTAGTATCCAATCTTGAGAACTTGTGCTTTTAAATGTTTTGGGTGAAGTGTTTGTTTGAAGGCATACAAGATTTAGTGTTTTGTGGAATGACTATTTGTTATAAGTTGCCTAAAAGTCTATGACTTGGTTTGAGTAGGTTTAAGGTTAACTGAGTGGAGTAATACATGGGCATTAGGAGTAAACCTTGTGCTAATAAGCTCGCCCATCTGTTTTATGGTGATGGTGGTTTTGTTTCCCTAATATTATGGTACTTGTCATTGTTGTGATGTTAGACTTATGGTGTTGTAGGCTAGTGCATATATAGCAAAGTTGGAGGTGATGGTATTCGGAGCATCAACCCTTGTTGCACGTGCCCATGGAGGGTTGTACCAAGGGGTGGTCCTAGACATCTACCACATATATGTGGTGAGCTGCCGAGGGCGTCAGCCCTTAAGGGGGTGAATGTAACACCCCAGCCCATTAGTAGCATGTAGTAGTTGTGAAGTTAGCCCATGTAGCCCAAGTGGCACATGTGGAGTTGTTGTTGGTGGGTTTAGTACCACCTTGAAAGTCAAGGAGGGTGAGGGCTAGCTTATAAGCCTTGTTGTTCCAAACGTAGCACCTCTGGGTTAACCCTTTTACATGAAGCGAGGACGAAAGTGTAAGAGAGGTTCTATGCGTAAGTAGGCCCGTTCCATGTGCGGAGTGAAATGATCCACGATTTTCTCAAAGAGAAATCCACAGATTACATCATAATGTGAAAATCCTAGAAAGACCAAGCTATCACATTATCATTATTCAGCTGATATCACAGTCATACCTCGTGGAATTACAAGATTACAAGGCATTATAACACTGGGTAACACACCTAAGTACAACGCATACTAGCAAAAATGCACATAGGTCTGCATTAGAGTTGACCTAGCACATCGGTGGGTGAAGGCTTCTCCTTCACGGGCAATCATCAGAGTAGGCGTTGAATGTCAGCGGGCGTAGACTTCATCTCCTCAACCAAACTTGAGCGTAGGAATGAGACCAACTAATCCTAATCCTTCGATCTCCATTGTCTTCATCATAGAAGACATCCAAAATCTACCAAATATCTTTCAGTACGATTTGTACTGACCACTAGCTCCCACCCTATGCTTTGCGTATGCTTTGTGGTAGGTGGAATGCAAGGGTAGAGCAGAATGCCTATATATGGCTGTAGGTTTCCTATGCAAGTTCATCCATATTTTATAATAGTTCATCAAGTTTTAACCTATCTCATCACACGTTCACCCATCCCATCACACACATCTCACCGCACTCTCACTCTGTAGGCGGCAAGGACAACTCCCTCTCGTGCCTTGCCTCAATGGCCAAAGCTGAAACCAACACCAACCCCAGGGGGGAGAAGAAGAAAGGACACCTCTCTCTAATCAAGGGAAGCGTAGGTCACAGGAATGTCCACATCCATGGACACGGCTACACGTATAGATCGATCAACTCTATAGAGTGTGTACACCTAGAACCACAAGATCACCATCATCGGCGATGTGCCCTGCCTAGGCTGATACCGACTGCCTCCCAACCGGTATGGTGCCACCCTACCACTCAGCCCTGGGCCACCCCGAAGTCCACCGGAACGCTAAGACTATGAGACATAGTACCGGGCCCCCAGAAGTCACTACACTGTCTTAGGAGGGTGTGGGCCATATGCCCATACCTCCCTACACTATCCACTCCTAATCTAGCAGTAATGGCACTGTCCTAGTTGGTTGGGTAACCGTCCCTCACCCATTTAGGAGCGAGTGATGTGTACGTAGGGTCCTATGATCTGGTTCTCTTAACATACTAGTCCTTAGGGGGACCGGACAGGATATCTTCTCAAAGGGGATAACCAACGCCCCATACCTTGACGGCACCTCCATCCTAGGGCTTCATCCCACAAAGACACTCTACCCTAGGATCTCCTCGTCTCACATGCACCCACCACAGGTACTTCTCATAGGGGATGCCCAGGTCGCACCCCATCGGCATGACTTGTCCAATGACTCGTCGTAAGATCCTGCCTGATTGACTTGACCCTCACCACACACCCAAGACACACGCCAAGATCTCCCCAAGTTGTTACCAGTTTTAGCGGCACCATGTGCCTTAGCCACTCACAAACAATCCTCCACCTGGCATCACATCACATATATAATGCGTAGTAGAAGCAAGTAGAAAGTAGTATGCGAGCGTCTATCCTAATAGTGGGTGTATAGGGGTAAAGGTTGCGTCAAGGTAAAGGATTCAAGAAAATCTACCATGCAACCTATCACAGATCATTTGCATAAGAGTATAGACTAGCAACTACATTATTGCATGTCTAATAGGATTCTACGAGGTTGGGTGGGACATGGCACCTATTGATTGGTCATCTCTGAGATCTTCAGCACACTCATAGTTGATCTCCTCAAGGTCCTGCTGCCATCCGCATTTCCTTCCTCCAATGGGTTCCGACCTGATCAACGCTATCCTCGATGCAACTAACTTGATAGAGTGACAAGCAACATAGAAAGCAATCAATACTCTAAAAAGGCAACCAGGCACGGAAGAACAACTACGCCAAAAGAACACCAAAGGGAAAATGACTTAGTGTAACACCTCAGGTGTTTTAAATACTAAAACATGTCATGTCATCATATGCATTGCACATCATTTTTGTGTTAGTGAAAATTTTGATATGCATCCACTAAAACAAGTTTACTTGTATGTTATATGTGTTGACTTGTGTGGATTGAATCAAGTTCAAAACTTTTGTATTGGATTGGATTTCCGAAAACCCTAATTTCAGCATTTAAGTTTACCCTGGAAAACCCAATTCAAAATCTAGGCACATTTTGGGGTTGAGTCTAAAAGCAAAAGTGTAGAGCTTGCCAAGGTGTACAAAGTTGGTTTTTGGAGTTTTCAAAGTTGTTTTATAAAATTTGATGTAATTTGAAAAGGCATAAATTCTCAAAATGTCCTTTTTTTAATTCAAACTTGCATTTCAAAATGTAGACCGAATTTGCGTATGGTTATAAAAGTAAAGTTGTAGAACTTTAAATTTGGAACAACTTTTATTTTTGGGGATTTTTAAGTTGCCACATAAATTTGGGAGTAATTTGGGTTTCAAAGCAAGTGGCAATTCTGTAATTTTGGTGAACAGTACTCGCAGGCGACACCTCACCGACGGTGAGCTTCTATCGCGTTCCAGTCGCCGCCGTGGCCATGTTCGGCTTCGTGCTGGCATGGAGAAGGCTCCTACGTGGCTTCCTCTTGCTTTTGAGCCGTGCTATAAGGTCTACACTGCCGCCATTTTTCGCCGTTCGTCTCCTCTGCTTTTCCCGTCACCGCCGCCGCTGCTCCGTTTAGCTGTGCCGTCGCCGTAGCGCTTTCCCATCCTCGGCAAAGCCTACCATAGCTCCACTTGCTCTTAGCGAACCCAGCCAACCAGCTCTTGTAGCTCGACTTCGCCGGGAAACACCGCTCGTTGCTTTAATTCCTCATGGCCGGCAGCATCGCCGTCGCGTGCGCTTCACCGTGGTCGTAGCTCTACGGTGAGCCTCTGCTCTTGCGAAGCCTGGTTCCACCTTCATTGGGTTGCCGTGATGCTCTGTGACCACTTCATTGCTCCGTTTATCCTTTGTAGTCGCTGGAACACCGCCATCGATGACCGCTTGCTCTGCCGTGGCTGCTGTGCTCATCGACCCGTTTCTCCATTGCTCCTCCGGTCCTGCTCTTTGCTCAATCATGTTTGGGGTGAGCTGCTAAACCTTCCCATGCAGTTTGTTTAAGCTCTACCGGTCTTGTTTCGCCGACGTAGCGCAGCCGCGCCGTCATGGCTGCCATGGCCGGCGTCGAGCTCGGATTGTGCAGCGATTGGTGCAATTAGTGCTACCCCAAGGTGTGCCTTGCCTTGCTGATCATGTTGGTACCTTTGCCGTCGCCGTTGATCCCACCGGCGGTGAGAAATCGTCGGTCAAAGCCGTCGTCGCCGTGGTCAGCGCGGGGAACTGTGCTGACGAGTGGGGTCACTCTGTTAGTGGCGGTTTGATTTGAAAATGGAAATATTTCTTTTTCAGAAATGAATGAATAGTATGTGTTTTTGTTATTTTTGTGTAGAATTATTTAGAGCTCCAAAAATTATGAAAATTTTTGTGTGACCTCTCTGTGATGTAAACTTTTAGGAAAAATATTAAATATTGATTTTCAGTACATTTTGAATGTGATAAAAATTGCACTAATTAATTAATAAATGAGTTTCCATGATTTTTCTAGGATTTATTATTTATCCAAAAATTATGAAAATTGTTTTGCCACTTAGTTATCATGTGATGAGCCTTCATAAAAATTCTTAGCACATTTGGAGAAAGTTGATTTATTTCATAATTTTTAATTAAATAATTAATTCATAAAAGCAAATAGTAACCTTTAATGACTTAGGTTTTGTTTGAAATTTGGATTGAGTGATGACCTTGGGTCATTAGCTGGTAATGATACTTGGCAATTGAAGTACATGTTATGAAAAAGGTTTAGTTAGTTTTGACTTGTAACTGTACCGCGAAGGAAAGTTGTATTCAAGTTTTTAACTTTTGCATACATCATCAAGCATCATGTTTCATATCTCGCATCATGTTAAACATGGCATTGTTACTACGTGTAGTGAACGAAAGCGAGAATGTGATAGTCAATCAAGTTGTGGAGGAAGTTAATCCGTCTGTTGAGGTTAGATTGGATAATTGTGGAACGTCTCCGGAACCTGACTTTTCCGTCAACCAAGGCAAGCCCCGGATGCATTTAAACCTACCTTGTGTTTTACAAATTTATATCACTGTTGCTTTTATATACTGCATTAAGTGATTAGAGGTTGAGTGGAAACCTAATTGATGCATTACCAACCTTGTTGTTCCATATCAACCTTGTTACTAGTTTTAATTCGAAAATGCCTATTATGCTTAGCCTTGCTTAGACAGATAAAAGTCGGGTGATTACCTGTCACCTGTGAGATATAAAAGGGTTTTTGGATATGGCTGGTTAATTATGTTATCATAAGATATGATCATGTGGGGTAATAAATCTAGACCGGGCGGACTCGGTGTGTGAGAGCCACAAGACATGGAGGTCTTGTGAGCGGGTTCTTTCCGCCTGTGTTGATTAAGGTCCGTCCGTTGTTGAATTGCATGAGGTGAGACTTTGTAGTACTAACCACATACTCCGGTAAGCCTTAACTTGGCTATTCTATTACGAGAATGGCTACTCATGCACTGGGAGTGGAGAGATGGCGAGAATAGTGTGTACCCATGTGGCAATGGCTGGATTGGTGGAGTACTGTATTCTCGGGTGCCGCGGACCCATTTTGGTTTTAGAGGATCTAAGGGTAGGTTGGTATATGTAGGTCAGGGACCTGCATATGTCGTGTGGTCTGGGATCCCCAACTGGCTTTTAATCGGTTCGAATCGTCGTTGCTCCTCGGTTATGGAGACTCAACTCACTGTTCATCATCATAGTTAATAAATGAAACTTGAGCTAGATTTGAGAAAGAGTTTGATATGAAGTTCATGATCTCATTACGGATCATGGCAGATTCATATGTGGTTCTTATGAAGTTTTAAATGTTGAAATAAAGAATTTTGGTAAAGAGCTTTTACGCAAAAGAACTTTGAGTATTGCTAAAGCCATACCTTGAATCCCTGAGCCTGCATTTCAGACTCTTATCAGTTTTACTTCGGTTAAGTCTTGCTGAGTACTTTTGTACTCAGGGTTTGTTGACCCTTGTTGCAGGTGAGCCTCATGAGCAGGTCTGCTTTGGACCGTGCTGCATGACTGTTCAAATCGATGATGATAAGTAAATGTGTGGCCCTTGGGCAGGGCACTTTAATTGTGTGTTTGTATTATGTTACTAATGCCACTCCACTACTATGGTTTGTAATAATTATCGAACTTAGTTGTAAGATTTGAAACTACTGTTTTGTAAACTAAACTATTGTAAGACTTCCGCTATTTTACTCTGATGTAGATATTTGAATAAATGTTGTAATACTGCAATGACTCTGTAATGGGATCCTGCTCGGAAATCATGGATGATTCGGGGTTCCCCGAGGATACCCGACAGTCTTCTTAAGTTATCGGGAACGTATGCATAGTCGTCAGAGGTCATTGGACAGTGATAGGTGCTTGTGGGCCCTATAAGTTAGGAGGTTCTGCCATAGAATGGTATCAGAGCTCGTTACAAAGTCTTTGTTGTATTGTTTTACAAAAACTTCAAAATGATTTGGGACAAATAAATTTAACCTATTAATTTGGTCCAAATTGCTTCCGACTTATCTTATTTCATTCTCGCCATTCCTTATTTGATTAAAAAGGCTTGGTGTGGTGGAGTAGTAATTTTATTATGCCCTATCTAATAACAACTGTTGTGTATGTACCTTATGAGCTTTGATGTTTTTGTTTGTAAGAATGATTCATGTATCATGATTAATCCACTTGTTACTTGCTTTCCCTCTGAGTCTGGGTTGAGTAGTGAGTCTGGGTTGAGTAATGTAATTCATCCTGGCTGCTCTTTAGACTTTGATCAAATGGTCTTACTTGGATTAATCTTGCTTCCTACAGTATGGCTCGTACCAAGGTAACACCCCATAAGTCCGTTGGACCCAAAGGAGTTCCTCGTCACCAGCTTGCCCCTAGGAATGATGGTGCTAGCAGTAGCAGCTCTAGGCCTGATCCCTAGGCAGAGATACAGAGGCTTTCAGCAGAGTTAGCATAGGCTACTAGAGATAGGGCTTTGGACGCCGTCCAGGTGGGCAAATTAAAGGATCAATTGAGGTGTCTCACCACCGCTCATAAGAACTGCGAGCGTATGCTAGTTCGTATGATGGAAGGAAGAAATGAAGCTTGGCATAGAGAAGATATAGCTAGAGCCTGAGTTCATGAGTTAGAGTTCTATGTAGAAGATTTAGATGAATATAATACTAATCTGCATGAAGAAGTCCATAGGCTGAGCAATCTCCTGGATCCAAATCATGAACCTGAAGCAGATGAAATGGACCCTGGTGTCATCATTGCCAATAATGATGAACTTGAAGAGGAAGAAGAAGAAGATCTAGAAGAATTAGTGATGGTTAATGAAAGTGATAATGAAGGCGGAAATGTTTCCGGAATGGATACTAATCACGAGGTTTGATGTGATCGAGGAGAAGAGTAGAATTGTAAAATAGCGAGTTCTAGTTAAGTTAAGTAGTCTTGTTTAGGTGCGGGCTTGTGTTTAAATAAGTGAAACCAGTGTAATGTGTTTGTAGTCAGCTCTTTTAATAGTTCAATAAAGGCTTGTGAGTAAAGTTTGGTTTGTCATGAACAGATGCGTCGTACTTGGGGTTCGACTATTCCTGGTACTTCATAAGATGAGGATGGTATTCCTGATCTGCCACCAGTTCCACCCAATTTAACTGATGCTATTACGGCGCTAGTCAATGTGACTGTTGATAATGCCCGGTTGCTTTGAGAGATAGCTCAAAGTAATCAGAATATGATGCAAGGAAATCATGGCCAAAATCATCCCAAGCAAGAGGCTACGTATATTGACTTTATAGATACAAGACCACTAGTGTTCACCAAGGCAGATGAACCACTAGAAGCTGATGATTGGCTTCGTACCATGGAGCAGAAATTTGACCTCATTCCATGCATGGAGTTTCAGAAACCTATTTTTGCTGCCCAACATCTTAGAGGTGCAGCAGGTGCTTGGTGGGCAAACCTTATGGCTATGCAACCAGCAGGTGTTTAGTTGACTTGGGCAGAGTTCCGTACTGCTTTTCGAGCCCATTATATTCCAGAAGGAGTGATGGTCATGAAGCTTGATGAGTTCCTTGCTTTGAAGCAAGGGGATCAAATAGTTATGTAGTATGTGGGAAAGTTTAATCATCTTTCACAGTATGCATCTGAACATGTCAACACAGATGCAAAGAAAAAGAAGTGGTTCATGCGAGGTCTGAATACCAAACTACAGACAATGATGACTACCTGCACCAATGTCACTTATCACGAGGCAGTCAACATTGCTATTGCTTTGGAGGAGAAATATCGGCAGCATAAGGAGATCAAGAAGAAGAAGAGTGTGCCATCTGGATCTTTTGGTGGAAATCAAAAGAGACAAAAGATAATTTATCATCCAGTAAATCAGTATCGTCCTCCTTATCATCCACCACAGTTCCAAGCCGGGCAATAATCAAATTTCTGTCCTGCCCCAACTTACCAGAA
This sequence comes from Miscanthus lutarioriparius, assembly GCA_904845875.1. Classification (NCBI taxonomy): domain Eukaryota; kingdom Viridiplantae; phylum Streptophyta; class Magnoliopsida; order Poales; family Poaceae; genus Miscanthus; species Miscanthus lutarioriparius. The sequence goes on along the minus strand of CAJGYO010000016.1, from coordinate 29,722,612 downwards.
TCCACAACAGACAAATGCTCCTGGTGTCCGTGCTCAAACACCCTAGGGTAACAGTTATCCATGTTTCAATTGTGGAAGGTCCAGTCATTTCTCTAGGGAATGTCTGTATCCCAAGCAGTATAATCCAAATTTTCAGTAGACTCCTAGAAATCAACAACAGGGTCAAGCACAGCACAAGAACAACCAAAATGCTCAGAAGGGCAAAGATGAAAAGAAGATGGGGCGAGTTTTCTATATTCAAGCCAGGGAGATTCCAGAAGGGGAACCCGTGATGTTGGGTATGTTTCCTGTCGCCGATCATCCTGCAGTTATGCTTTTTGATTCTGGCGCATCTCATTCATTCATCAATAGAACCTTTGTCGTAAAGCATGAAATTCCAATTAGGGAATCAAAGGAAAATTTCTTTATATAGTCGCCCGAGGGACGTCTGTGTACTAAGGAAATGGTATACCAGGTACCCATAAACTTAGGTGGGCATATTTTTCCCACTACCATGATTATTCTTAAGGATCAGGATATAGATGTGATCTTGGGAATGAATTGGATGTATCAGCATAAGGCTGTTATAGATGCTTTGAATAGGACAATAAGGGTGAGTTTGCTAGATAGTAATTCTCAGCTTCTTATCCAACTTCCAACCTTAAGGAGATCAGTGGAAAAAGTTTGTGCAACTTCTGTCAAGGAGATTAGAGATATCCCGATAGTTTGTGAATTTTCGGATGTTTTTCCTGAAGATTTACCCGGTCTACCACCGGATAGGGATGTTCAGTTTAACATAGAGCTAAAACCTGGAATAGCTCCGATCTCTTAGAGAGCTTATAGGATGCCTCCCAAGGAATTAGCTGAGTTGAAGACTCAGTTGCAAGAGTTGATTGATAAAGGGTTTATCCAACCTAGTTCATCACCTTGGGGATGTCCTGTAATTTTTGTGAAAAAAAAAGATGAGACCCTGAGGTTGTGTGTTGACTATCGTCCATTGAATGAAGTGATAATTAAGAATAAGTATCCCTTACCTCGGATAGACTTGCTTTTTGATCAACTAGCTGGAGCCAAAGTTTTCTCTAAGATGGATTTGAGGTCAGGTTACCACCAAATCAAAATTAAGCCTGAAGATATTCCCAAAACAGCATTTACCTCAAGATATGGATTATATGAATACCTAGAAATGTCTTTTGGTTTGACGAATGCCCTAGCTCATTTCATGTATCTGATGAATTCAGTATTCATGCCTGTGTTAGATAAGTTTGCAGTGGTGTTCATTGATGACATCTTAGTATATTCCAAGAACAAGAAAGAACATGCGAAACATCTCAGAATTGTTCTGACACGCTTAAGAGAACACCAGCTATATGCCAAGTTCAGTAAGTGTGACTTCTGGCTTAAGGAAGTATAGTTTTTAGGACATGTGTTGTCAGCTGAAGGAGTTGCAGTAGATCCAAGCAAAGTTAAGGATGTACTAGATTGGAAACCACCAACCACTGTTCATCAGGTTCGGAGTTTTCTTGGAATGGTGGGTTATTACCGTCGTTTTATTCTAGATTTCTCTAGAGTATCCAAGTCCAACACTGGGTTGTGGAAGAACCAAGACAAGTTTATCTGGTCATCTGATTGTGAAGAAACTTTCCAGACTTTGAAGAAATTGTTAACCACTGCACAGTATTAGCACAACCAGATATCGAGAAGTCGTTTGACATTTATTGTGATGCTTCTAGTATTGGTATTAGATGTGTATTGATGCAAGAAGGTCGAGTCATTGCCTATGCTTCCAGACAACTTAAGCAACATGAAGAACATTATCCAACTCATGATTTGGAGTTAGCAGCAGTTGTCCATGCTTTGAAGATTTGGCGGCATTACCTGCTTGGTAATACATGCCATATTTATACAGATCACAAAAGTTTAAAGTATATCTTTACTCAATCAGAATTGAACATGCAACAGAGAAGATGGTTAGAATTGATTAAAGATTATGACTTGGAGGTGCATTATCACCCTGGAAAAGCAAATGTGGTTGCAGATGCACTCAGTCGTAAAAGTTATTGCAATTGCCTGACCGTAAAAACAATGGGTTTGACTTTATGCCAAGAGATGAAAAAGTTTAGTATAGAGGTAATTCAACAAGGTAGTTTGACCAATATAACTGTTGAAGCCACTATTCGAGACCAGATTATTGCTGCTCAAAAAGAAAACAAGGGTATAGCCCATATCAAAGAAAGAGTCAGGAATGGGAAAGCGGAATGCTTCAAAGTAGATGATGAAGGTGTGCTTTGGTTCAAGAATCACCTTGTGGTACCAAAGGTTTCTGAGTTGCGACAATCAATTCTTGAAGAGGCACATGCTACTAGGTTATCTATTCATCCGGGAAGTAATAAGATGTACCATGACTTGAAACAGAGATTTTGGTGGACCAAAATGAAGATAGAGATTGCTCGATATATAGCAAAGTGTGATACTTGTCAAAAGGTAAAAGCTATACATTTGAGGTCCGCTGGAGAGTTACAGCCATTGCCTATTCCAGCTTGGAAGTGGAAGGATATTAGTATGGACTTTATCATTGGTCTACCCAAGACATCAAAAGGTTTTGATTCAATATGGGTCATTGTAGATCGACTAACTAAGTCAGCACATTTTCTTCCAGTCAAGAGTATATATCCTACTATCCAATATGCCAAGATGTATTTAGCACAAATCGTGAGTTTACATGGGGTACCAAAGACCATAGTGTCAGATTGGGGTACACAGTTTGTCTCCAACTTTTGGAAACAATTGCATGCTTCGTTGGGTACCAAACTCCTGTATAGTACAGCTTATCATCCACAGACTGATGGTCAAACTGAAAGAGTAAATCAAGTACTTAAAGATATGTTAAGGTGTTGTGTCCTTAACTATTCCAATAAGTGGGATGAATGCTTGCCTTTGGCTGAGTTCTCATACAACAATAGTTATCAAGAGAGTATCAGGATGGCTCCGCTTGAAGCACTCTATGGTCGTAGATGCAGAACCTCGCTAAATTGGTCTGAACCCGGAGAAAGATGGTTCTTTGGAGTTGACCTTGTGAAAGAAACAGAAGAGAAGGTTAGGCAGATACAAAGTAATTTGAAGATAGCTCAGTCCCAACAAAAGAGTTATGCGGATAAACGACGTAGACCATTGGTGTTTAACAAGGGAGATTTTGTATATTTGAAGGTATCACCAATGAAAGGAGTTACCCGTTTTGGTGTTAAAGACAAGTTGGCACCTCGTTATATTGGACCATTTCAAATTTTAGAGAGGTATGGAAAAGTGGCATATCGCTTGAAATTACCAGAATATCTCTCAGCTGTGCATGATGTGTTCCATGTTTCTCAATTAAAGAAGTGTCTCCGAGTGCCTGAGCAGAATGTTGAGGTTGAAGGAGTGGAACTTGAACCTGATTTGACCTATTCCGAATATCCTATCCGAGTTCTGGATTAGAAAGATCATGTCACTCGAAGGAGGACAATCAAGTTCTACAAGATACAATGGAATCAACATTCCGAAGAAGAAGCTACTTGGGAATTCGAAGATTACTTGCTAGAGCAATTTCCAGAGTTTCTTGCGTCAATATATAATAATGTTAGTTTGCTCTGTTGTTATGAACCATGTTTGTAAAGGGACCTTAGCTGTTTATGGACAGGTTTTGTATGTTTTTGGATTGACACATTTCCTTTTCCATTACTTACCCTCGGACTTTAAATCTCAGGACGAGATTTCTTTTAGGGGGAAGGATTGTAACACCTTGGGTGTTTTAAATACTAAAACATGTCATGTCATCACATGCATTGCACATCATTTTTGTGTTAGTGAAAATTTTGATATGCATCCACTAAAACAAGTTTACTTGTATGTTATATGTGTTGACTTGTGTGGATTGAATCAAGTTCAAAACTTTTGTATTGGATTGAATTTCCGAAAACCCTAATTTCAGCGTTTAAGTTTACCCTGGAAAACCCAATTCAAAATCTAGCCACATTTTGGGGTTGAGTATAAAAGCAAAAGTGTAGAGCTTGTCAAGGTGTACAAAGTTAGTTTTTGGAGTTTTCAAAGTTGTTTTATAAAATTTGAAGTAATTTGAAAAGGCGTAAATTCTCAAAATGTCCTTTTTTTAATTCAAACTTGCATTTCAAAATGTAGACCGAATTTGGGTATGGTTATAAAAGCAAAGTTGTAGAACTTTAAATTTGGAACAACTTTTATTTTTGTAGATTTTTGAGTTCCCACATAAATTTGGGAGTAATTTGGGTTTCAAAGTGAGTGGCAATTCTGTAATTTCGGTGAACAGTACCCGCGGGCGACACCTCACCGACGGCGAGCTTCTATCGCGTTCCAGTCGCCGCCGTGGCCATGTTTGGCTTCGTGCTGGCATGGAGAAGGCTCCTTCATGGCTTCCTCTTGCTTCTGAGCCGCGCTATAAGGTCTACACCGCCGCCATTTTTCGTCGTTCGTCTCCTCTGCTTTTCCCGTCACCGCCGCCGCTGCTCCGTTTAGCTGTGCCGTCGCCGTAGCGCTTTCCCATCCTCGGCAAAGCCTACCACAGCTCCACCTGCTCTTAGCGAACCTAGCCAACCAGCTCTTGTAGCTCAACTTCGTCGGGAAACACCGCTCGTTGCTTTTCTTCCTCGCGGCCGGCAGCATCGCCATCGCGTGTGCTTCACCGTGGCTGTAGCTCTACGGTGAGCCTCTGCTCTTGCGAAGCCTGGTTCTAGCTTCACCGGGTTGCCGTGATGCTCTATGACCGCTTCATTGCTCCATTTATCCTTTGCAGTCACCGGAACACCACCATCGATGACCGCTTGCTCCGCCGTGGCTGCTGTGCTCATCGACCCGTTTCTCTGTTGCTCCTCCGGTCCTGCTCTTTACTCAATCGTGTTCGGGGTGAGCTGCTGAACCTTCCCATGCAGTTTGTTTAAGCTCTACCAGTTTTCTTTCGCCGGCATAGCGTAGCCGCACCGTCGTGGCTGCCATGGCTGGCGTCGAGCTTGGATTTTGCAGCGATTGGTGCAATTAGTGCTACCCCTAGGTGCGTCTTGTCTTGGTGATCATGTTGGTACCTTCGCCGTCGCCGTTGATCCCACCGGCGATGAGAAATTGCCGGTCAAAGTCGTCGTCGCCGTGGTTAGCATGGGGAACTGTGCTGACGAGTGTGGTCACTCTGTTAGTGGCGGTTTGATTTGAAAACGGAAATTTTTCTTTTTCAGAAATGAATGAATAGTATGTGTTTTTGTTATTTTTGTGTAGAATTATTTAGAGCTCCAAAAATTATGAAAATTTTTGTGTGACCTCTCTGTGATGTAAACTTTTTAGGAAAAATATTAAATATTGATTTTCTGTAACACCCTCGGTGTTTGGCTTCTACTAATTGCATTTCGTCTCATAAACATGTGCATCATTTATCTCATCATGTCATTTTCCCTGAAACATACATATGAAACATTCGCATATTCTGTTTGTTTCGTACTAGATTGCTTGTGAATGGTAGTAGTGCAACATATCAATGAAACATGAAATTCCCATGTCTTGAAGCATGGCAACATGGTAGTAATGTGACAAGTATAGGGTAACAACAAGGTCATGCAACATGTGAAACATTGTATTGAAACATATGTATGAATTGCTTGTTTTACTTTCTTTATCACATGTGATCAGTAGAAGTGGTATAACAACTTTGTAAAATGGGTGATCATGGTCTAATACACCTTAACTATACTTAGTTTACTTGTTGGAACATTGTTCATGTAGACCAAAATGACCAAAATGCCCTCAAGTGCAAGTTTGACTTAATTTGACCCATGGAGTGCCCTCGTTTGACTGATTCAAAAGTCCAACTTAGAAGCTTTGCATGGCTGTGCACTCTTTACAAAAGTTGTAGCTAATTTATCAAGGAACAAAAGTTGTTTTATGACCAACTCATGAAAATGGCTAGAGCATGCTCAAAAGGGTCCCACAAGTCAGCTTTGAAGGTGGATTCAACACTTGAAATTATTTCTAAGTCCTAAAATGCAATTTCAGTTGGATTGGGTCAACTTTGGCGTGATATAACCCGTGATCCGTTGAGAGTTAGCTGTTGATTTCTAAATAAAAGTTGTAGCCCTACTATAGCTCTACAACTTTCATGTTAATTGTTTCCTCTAACTCGTCATGGTTTGGGAGATCATCATCTTTGAAATTCGCTTGTCAGTCGGCCCTGTCGAAACTGAAATGAACGTTCAGACTCGCTACAGTGACCGATCGGCGTCAGACCGTCGCCGCCGCGTGTCCGCCACGCGCTCGGCTCGTCCTGACCGCACCGCGCGCTGGCCGCCTTGAAGTGGAGCATGCCCGCACGCCCTCTGTCCTCCCATTCACTCTCTTTTCTCCTCCTTCGCCTTCCACTGCGAGCAGCAACCGACCGGCAGCTCCGCCATTGCTCCGTCGTGCTCGTGTCTGCTCGCCGGGTCACCACCGCCAGCTAGCTTCCGTCTAGAGCTCCGCCGTGCCCTCCTCTCACTCGTTGGCCTTCTATCCGCGACATCCGAGCCCTAGGTGAGAGCCATTGGCCGTTTTTCCGATGCCGTCGCCATGGCCGTACCTCGCCGGAGCTAGCGCTCGTTGTGGCCGGCCGCCTCCGCTTCCTTCCTGCCTCTTCTAGTGCATGCATGGGGACCCTTAGGATCCGTAGTGTCTACCTCGTAGACGTAGTCGCTGGATTCACCGCCGTTGAGCCGGAGCACGGCCGCGCACCGCCGTGCGCCATGGCCGAGCCGCCGAGCTCCATGGCCGGCGCACCTAGAGACCGGTAGGGTTTAGGGTTAGGATATCAATCGACGCGTAAGGTTGAGGAGGTCACGTAGGTGCCGTCATCGTCGCCGGAGAAGCCGCCGTCGGCGAGCTCCGCCGGATTTCCGTCATGCGAGCCACGCCCCCTGTTTCGGTCTCGCTGACATGCGGGCCCTGCTTGTCAGTCGCTGACGCGCGCAGCGGGAGCCAGCTTGGGCTGAGCCGCGTCTTGGGCCGCGCCAGCGCGTATTCGTGGGCCGCCGTTCCTTCGGGCCGGCCCAACAGCGGCCGTGATTTATTTTCTTATTTTGTTTGCTTTATTATTTCACCGAATTGTGTTGTTATTCAAAAATATGTAGCTCCTAGTATATAGATCCAAATGATGTGGTTCTAATTTTGTTAGGTTCCTGGTCATGTCTAGTATTTAACAAAAATATTATATGAGCACATGTTTTAGAAATTTTTGATGAATTAATTAGGACTTGGAAATGTGTTTTTGGATACATGTAAACTTGTTTGAATTTTATCTTGAGTTTCTGTGGTCCAAAAATTATGAAATTTTGTGGGCAGTCTGTTATTGCTTATTAGAAGCTGTGGTAAAAATTTTAGAGCTAGTGCATGTGTAGTTTTTAAGTTATAGAATTTCCTTTTATTAATAGGTGGATCTAGTGTGAATTTTCATAATTTTTCTATAGATCCAGTGAAGGTGAAATTTTATGGGTGCTATTCTTATGCTAGAAGGATGCTAGGAAAAATGGGAAATCTGTTGCTTGACACTTTTTAATAAGGTTTCCTAATTAAGCTAGAAATAGACATGGCATCTGTTATTTTGGATACAGCAAGTTATGTTGGTCCAATGGCTTTGAAATTTTTATGGTAGTCTATGTGCAGCATGAGATAGCTACTGTAATTTTCGTAGATTTTTATGAATAGTTTTACTATATATTGATTAAATCACCTAATTAACTAAATAAATTGGAAAAGGATATTAAATAATTTATTTAGAAGTTAGCACTATACTTTCTGATGTTTCTTAGGTATGAAAAACAAGTTGGTAAACTTGGTTTGGTCAAATTAGGCTTTTGCACCATCATTAAATAATTAAGTTAGCAACCTGTCATTGGGGACAGATTCTAGGTCTCTTGGAATCTGATTTGGGTAACTTCAGAATCATGCCTTGATGTTTGCAAATGAATTGTAGAGAATTTCATAAGCTTTCCAGAATGTCCTCTTGCAAGTCATTTGGATTTATAAAACTCTGGTTATGATAGAATTAAGTTACTACTTGTTACATATGAAGCTTTAACTGTTATATTAAGTATGTCTTTACTATTCTAAGTTCATGGTACTGTTCCTAGGTGTTAGGCCTTTAACTGAAGATGAGCATCTTTATCTTAGGTTATGCAAGTTAGGTAAGTTGCTCTTGTTATTTAAGTTAAGTTGGATACATACTTAAAGTGATTTGAATAGAGCTAATTACTCGGTAAACGAGTGTCCAGTGATGTTTTTATAAACACCCATTGTGATTCATTCATCATGAGCATCATGTCATTCCTTATGCATCCATGATATTTATATTGTGCATCGGCATGCAATAGGTGTACCGGAAGGAGTAACCTCGCTGGAATTGAGGAACCGAAGCGAGCGGCGGCAGCAACGACGGGAGATTCGTGGAGGAGCGACCTTTCAGAGAAGTGCCGACGAGGTCGCCGTTGAGTGCCCCGACCACCGTCCTTGCAACTTTGTGAAAGGCAAGCCCTTGAGCATATTAAGCCTCCTATTTTCCGAACTGCGATTCTGATATTATTATTACATATATTGTTTCATTAAGTTTAGGTGTTGGATGCAAACACTTGCTTTGCATTGGTTACCCATTCCTTGTCCGAGATATTGTTACCACAGAATCCTATGTAGCTCGTGCTCGAGTAGTGCTTAGCCCTCGCTTAAACGCGGTAGAAGTCGGGTGATTTCTGTCACCGCGAGATATAGGAAGATACATGTGGCACGGTTGGCTATATTTGCTATCGTGGAAAAGAACCGGTCTTAATTTGAAATGAAGACCGGACGGAGGCTTGCCGGTTTGCGATGACTCCGCCTGTGTGTCGCTTAAGGACTGATTCTTGGAGCCTTTCCTATTCATGTTGAACGCATGCCTCTCTCTTAGTTGGCCGTGTCCGATGACCGACCCATGGCCGCGTAGCTCACCTCGGGCCGAGTCGATAAGTATAAAGTGCGCCTCGGAAGGGAGCCGTGGGCGTGAGTCCAAGGGCGGTGATTTAAAAGTCCCGTGAATCGCCCGGCGTAAGGGTAATCCACGAGAGTCTTGGCAAGCGCGATCGAACCCGCGAATTTGGTTCCTGAGATGTTCCAAAGGTGACCCACGGCTACCCTTGCAAAGTATGCCAGGGTGAGAGTTAGGAATACCCCCTCAGCTGAGTTGTAATTCGATTCGAGTCGCCGTCTCTCCCGGTTAGTGAGAACTTGACGGGCTTATCTCCAATGTAGAGACACTTAATATCTTAATGGTTCGGAAATGATGATATGATGATGACAGCCTTATTATACCTGCTATGGTTAATATTGTTTGCTCCTAATAAGTGAGTGCTCTAGTACAAAAAGCTAATTTTAGTGGACAGGTAAATAATGATAAGCTTGATAATAAGTTTAAATTGGTTACTATAATCATAAGCTCTTTTATGCAACTATGTCAAGCTAGCCCACCTGAAAAGCCTTGCATGATCCTTGGTGTCTTTTATTTCTGATTTTTGTCGGGTAAGTCTAGCTGAGTACCTTCTCGTACTCAGGGTTTATTTCCCACCTGTTGTAGATGACCAGTTCTTCTTTGGTTGCTGCAAGTACTGCCTTCTCCCTGCTGGGGATGAAGACTAGACCGTTGGGCGCGGTCTCTACTAGTTCTCGTACCTGCTAATGCTTTTGTGGGACATGACTCTGATCTGGCAATGTATTTGAAACTATGAAGTTATGTACTAAACTATGTTGCTTCCGCACACTCAAACTTGGTTTATAATATTTTATTTGAACTCTGATGGATGTAATCCGAATGCTACTTGTGAAATGTTGTAACGAATGATGTGTTGTGTTGAATCATTACGATCTTGGTTTGTATGTCGAGAGTTGGTTGAAATCCTTCGTGATTTCCGGACTACCGGGATTATGGGAGCCTAAGTACAGGAATTTGATCGCTTCGGTGATTGTTTTTGTACTTACGTTCTTATGATTTGGTCGGTTCTGTTACATTTTCAGTACATTTTGAATGTGATAAAAATTACTCTAATTAATTAATAAATGAGTTTCCATGATTTTTCTAGGCTTTATTATTTATCCAAAAATTATGAAAATTGTTTTGCCACTTAGCTATCATGTGATGAGCCTTCACAAAAATTCTTAGCTCATTTGGAGAAAGTTGATTTATTTCATAATTTTTAATTAAATAATTAATTCATAAAAGCAAATAGTAACCTTTAATGACTTAGGTTTTGTTTGAAATTTGGATTGAGTGATGACCTTGGGTCATTAGCTGGTAATGATCCTTGGCAATTGAAGTACGTGTTATGAAAAAGGTTTAGTTAGTTTTGACTTGTAACTGTACCGCGAAGGAAAGTTGTATTCAAGTTTTTAACTTTTGCATACATCATCAAGCATCATGTTTTATATCTCGCATCATGTTAAACATGGCATTGTTACTACGTGTAGTGAACGAAAGCAAGAACGTGGTAGTCAATCAAGTTGTGGAGGAAGTTAATCCGTCTGTTGAGGTCGGATTGGATAATTATGGAACGTCTCCGGAACCTGACTTTTCCGTCAACCAAGGCAAGCCCTGGATGCATTTAAACCTACCTTGTGTTTTACAAATTTATATCGCTTTTGCTTTTATATACTGCATTAAGTGATTAGAGGTTGAGTGGAAACCTAATTGATGCATTACCAACCTTGTTGTTCCATATCAACCTTGTTACCAGTTTTAATTCGAAAATGCCTAGTTATGCTTAGCCTTGCTTAGACAGATAAAAGTCAGGTGATTACCTGTCACCTGTGAGATATAAAAAGGTTTTTGGATACTGCTGGTTAATTATGTTATCATAAGATATGATCATGTGGGGTAATAAATCTAGACCGGGCGGACTCGGTATGTGAGAGCCACAAGACATGGAGGTCTTGTGAGCGGGTTCTTTCTGCCTGTGTCGATTAAGGTCCGTCCGTTGTTGAATTGCATGAGGTGAGACTTTGTAGTACTAACCACATACTTCGGTAAGCCTTAACTTGGCTATTCTATTACGAGAATGGCTACTCACGCACTGGGAGTGGAGAGATGGCGAGAATAGCGTGTACCACATGGCAATGGCTAGATTGGTGGAGTACTGTATTCTCGGGTGGCGTGGACCCGTTCTGGTTTTAGAGGATCTGAGGGTAGGTTGGTATATGTAGGTCAGGGACCTGCATATGTCGTGTGGTCTGGAATCCCCAACTGGCTTTTAATCGGTTCGAATCGTCGTTGCTCCTCGGTTATGGAGACTCGACTCACTGTTCATCATCGTAGTTAATAAATGAAACTTGAGCTGGATTTGAGAAAGAGTTTGATATGAAGTTCATGATCTCATTACGGATCATGGCAGATTCATATGTGGTTCTTATGAAGTTTTAAATGTTGAAATAAAGAATTTTGTTAAAGAGCTTTTACGCAAAAGAACTTTGAGTATTGCTAAAGCCATACCTTGAATCCCTAAGCCTACATTTCAGACTCTTATCAGTTTTACTTCGGTTAAGTCTTGCTGAGTACTTTTGTACTCAGGGTTTGTTGACCCTTGTTACAGGTGAGCCTCATGAGCAGGTCTGCTTTGGACCATGCTGCATGACTGTTGTTCAAATCGATGATGATAAGTAAATGTGTGGCCCTTGGGTAGGGCACTTTAATTGTGTGTTTGTATTATGTTACTAATGCCACTCCACTACTATGGTTTGTAATAATTATCGAACTTAGTTGTAAGATTTGAAACTACTGTTTTGTAAACTAAATTATTGTAAGACTTCCGCTATTTTACTCTGATGTAGATATTTGAATAAATGTTGTAATACTGCAATGACTCTGTAATGGGATCCTGCTCGGAAATCATGGATGATTCGGGGTTCCCCGAGGACACCCGACAGTCTTCTTAAGTTACCGAGAACATATGCATAGTCGTCAGAGGTCATTGGATAGTGACATGTGCATGTGGGGCCTATAATTTAGGAGGTTCTGCCACACTTAGCCCTCTTGGTGGATGTACGATCCCTCGGCTAAAAGAAACAGAAGTGGTTGTTTGCTAAGCACAAGCTTAAGTCTTAGCCTAGCCAGTACTTACCGAGTCGATCATGGATAGGAGCTAGCATTCGTAGTACTTCAGAGCCAACTAAGAAGCGAGGGAACTAGTTACGCTCAGCGTTACAACCACAGCGGGATGAACCCACGATCGAAAATGATCGAACTAAGTACGATCCCTCGACTGACTCAAAGGCATGGTCCCCAAATGATGACAAACGACACACAACCAGCAATACAACAACACAAGAACAAGAGCTAAACCGACACGACGACGACTAGATGGAGTAGCACATATCCATAGCACAAGAGAAAGACCATCATGAAGGAATGACACAAGCATATATAGAGATAGATCATGGTCATGTATGAAGTCCATGAACGAGCATAGATGATAAAATGATGTATGAACAAGTCTATGAAAAGAGCAAGAAAAGGGTTTTTGTCGGCATCAGGAACGGCGTCGTCTAGGGTTTGACCTTGTTGTGGATGAAGGGCTGTTGTGGCTTGGCAAAGGTAGTGGATTGGGGCTAAAGGCGCAGTCTTAGGGTCCTATGATACTTCTATAGGCCCAGTACAGCGGGTTCCAGTGGCTTGCTGCCACGGGCCTCCTGCAGATGCTTGCCGAGGCTATTGCTAGAGACATCAGCGGTGATGAGGAGGGCTGTAAGGGTGCATCTTTGAGCTCGCAATAGGGAATGATCAGGGATAATAGGTACAACCGCTGATTTCAAGGAAAAGAGGGGGCTTTGGGGTACAGAGCTCGCCGACGGTGGAGAAGGACGGGTCACCGGTGAGGTGGTGCCGCTGTGAAGCTCGGTGAGGTGGTCGGCGCAATGAACAGGCGATGCAGCTCGCATTCTCGGTGTGGCTCCTCGGCGGTGACAGAGGAGGGCATGACGGTGAAGGAATGATCTTCTTGTAGGGTATGGAACTTAGCGCGATGGTCGGCCTCAGACGAGATGAACGGTAAGACCAACATCGAAAAGGAAAAGGCGAGGCCTTGGCACGGTGGCTCACCGATGGAAGGAGGAGATCCAGTGAGGGCAAGGCAGTAGCTCAATGGGCATCGACTAAGTGGCGAGGAAGGGTACTGGTGATGTCATGGTTCATAGAAGAAGATGATGGCGCCATAGTCATGGTGGAGAACGAGCTCAGCGCTATGGAATGGCGAGGCTCGAAGCGAAGATCGTCATGGAGGCAGAGCTCAGCACGATGGCGAGGGCAACATGGCTCAACTTGGAGAAGGGCATGGCTAACAGTGAAGCAGGAGTAGGCGTGGTGGTGTCCTGCTCGGTGAGATGCTCACGGATGGGGAGGCGAAGGGGGTCATGGTTGTCGTGGCCGGCTGTGACTTTCCCGATGAAGGACGTGGCGAGGTAGAGGCAGCAGGCTGGATGTTGTGGCTTCCTTGGTGATGGTGAGCAGAGGTGGCCGCAGCGATGGCGCTGCCGTTCGGAGGAGACATTGGCATTGAGAGGTGGAAGGAGGGAGCAACAAGCTCGGATGAAGGCATGACCAGGCGAGGACGTCATGCTCTAAGGAAGGGCACATCCACGCGGTGAAGGAGACCGGTGGCGCACGGTGTTGGCTCGGTGGTGCGGCACGGCGGGCGCGGGGTGGCATTGTGGGCTCACGGCTGGTCATGGCATGGCGCGAGCAGGAAGGAGGAAGAAGGAGCGGCGGTGGATTAGGGAGGAAGCAGGGAGCGGCGGCGGCTAGGGCTCTTATAGGCGCTGTGAGCTAGGGTTCAAGGGAGCTTTGATGATCTTTGGCTTCCATGCCATGGACGGGACACATGGCGGCAGATGCAGGGCTAGGGGTAGGGACACCGAGGCACGGGGTACGGTGTGCATAGCTTTGCTCAAGCGAAAGCAGCGTCGCAAGTCGCCTAGGGTGCGCGATTGGGTGCGGCTTAGGGTGCGCCTAGGGTTTTAGGCTGGGCATGGGCCTGTGGGGGCTGGCTGGGCTAGCGGGTTCGGTGCATGGGATGGGCCAGGCGAGCGCTGCTGGGTTACACTGCGAGCTAGGCCGCGCGAAGCAGAAGGGGCGCGGGAGGGCGCCGTGGGCCGATGGGAGAGGAAGAGGGGGAGCTAGGCCAGCTGGAGGAGGAGAGGAGCTAGGCCAAGAAGAAAGAGAGGTGGGCTAGTTGAGTAAGAAAGGATAAAGGATTTTTCCTTTTAGGATTTAGAGAATTTGAGAAGGATTCAAAAGGAAATTAAGAGAGATTCAAAAGGGATTGAGAAAGATTTTGCTATGGATTTGTGGACTCCAATTCTAAACAAAACTCTCAACCCAAAACCAACTCAAGAACAAGGCACACACCTACAATCAAGTCTATATGAATGCAATGATTTGTTAGCAAGGTCTCTTAGGTTTGACCTAGCGACTACATGATTCACACATTGTAGGAAAATATTTAAAAAGCTCGTATTTTTGGATGCTCGAAAACCCGGGTTGTTACAGTCCTCCCCCCCTCACAGGAATCTCGTCCCTGAGATTAAGGTGTTGCTCAGTCGATGAAGAGGTGGGGGTACTGCTTCCGAAGCTCCTTTTACTTCCCCTGTGTTGCTTCTCATTCGGTGTAGTTGCTCCATAGAACCTTACATAAGGTAATGGTTGTTCTTCTGATTTCTTTGGTAGCTCGATCCAAAATCTTTATGAGGTGCTCAAAGTACCCAAGCGGTTCTATCATACCCAAGGCTTCTATCTACACTTGCTCTTCTAGTACTCATGGGCATTTCCTCAACTGTGAGACATGGAAAACAGGGCTGCACTCTGGCTAGGTTATCTGGCAGTTCCAACTTGTAGGTGGGCTTTCCAATTCCGCACAAGATCTTGTAGGGGCTACGAAGTGAGATGTTGGATTGCTTTTGACGTGAAATCTCATGGTGCCTCTGAAAGGTGGTACCAATTGTAGCTAACTTCAAGCTTGAGATACATGTAGTCATTAACCTTGAAACCGAGATCACATCTTGTTTCTGCCAGTATAGCTCTTCAGACGGGTCTAGGCCACCCTTAGGTTCTCTCTGACCTTAGTCACTTGCTCTTCGGCTTCTTTTATCACTGCTGGTCCAAGAACTACCTTTCTCTAGCTTCTGATCCCATAAGCAGGGTCATGCTTGATAGCTGTTATTGTAAGGGAACTCAGCGAAGGATAGGCTCTTCTCCTATTCTGATTCATAAGTTAAGATTCACACTCTAAGTAGGTCTTCCATAATTCTAATTCACTCTTTAGTGTGGACTGACAAAAGAAGATGCGATCTCAGTTTCTAGGTTCTTCCCAAGAATAAATGAGTCACTTGGTCCAATGATCGACTATATCCCATATCGAGTCACTTTCTTCCAGAGGGTAGGGTAATCTGATTGTGATGTCCATACTGACAGCAACATTCATGCTGATATCTTCCTATTTCCTTAGAGGAGTGTCCAAGGGCTAAGGTAATCCTGTGGTTCTCTAGTGTTTAGTCTTTACTTCTTTGGCAAATGTTGTATCTATACACATAGGCTGCAATATTAGACTTCATGTCCTTCCGACAAGATGTCTTTTTGGACTCACTGATTTTGTGGAACACATAGTTGAAATTTCAATTACAAGGTGCATTCTTCATTGTCTTGTAATTCTAGAGCTTTTCCTCTTGCATAAGCATCCTGATTTCTCGGATCACCTTACATGATTTCTGTGCTTCTCCAATTTTCTCTTCTACGGTGTAGATGACCACTTCCATTAGCTTCTCAAACTCTTCAAGTAACTATGTGCTTCTCCAATTACTCTGTGGCAACCATGGAGTTGCAATAGCTCTTCCTATTCCAAAGCATTTGTCATAAGATCGGCTTTCCCTACATGATAATGAATCTCCAGATCATAGTCCTTGCTTATTTCTAACCATCTATGTTGTCTCGTACTCAGCATGTTTTGCATGATATAGTACTTGAGATTCTGGTGATTGGTGTAGGTATCACACTTGTTCCTGATTAGGTAGTGTCTCCAATTCTTGAGAGCACGAACAACTACAACTAACTTCATGGTTATACATGGGGTAGTCCTTCTCATGATTTCTCATTTGTCCTGTAGCATAAGCAATCGCTCGATCATTCTATATAAGCAAACATCCAAAACCATGCTCAAAAGCTTCGATAATACCACGAAATCCTAATGACTATCGGGTAAGGTCGATAACAAAATCCATCTAATCCAAGAAAATTTCTGATATAGGTACCATTCTATTTTTCCTTCTATTCTACTGACTACTTTAATCTTGGATGGGTCCATTGAAAATTCCATCTGCGGTCATCACATATGAGCTTTAAAAAACTAGAATTCACACTTTTTGAACTTGGCATACGACTGATCCTACCTTAGCTTCTCTAGCACAACTCTAAAATTCTTCTTATGTTCTTCAACTATTTTTGAGTAGATCAGGATGTTGTCAAAACTGTGACAAATTGTCTAGCTTTTCACTATGAATGTATCGTTCATCAGGTTCATGAAGTATGCAGGTGCACTAGTCAATCCAGAGAAGCAACTACAAACTAAATGTCCTGGCCAGGGGCATCCCTGCCAACTCATCTAAAAAGATTTTCAGATACTCACAGACAACAGGCACGTCTTGCCGAGTCTTCTCTGTCACGTTAGGAGGTTCAACTTTCTTTGCATCATCCAAATGATGTCTAGCATCAATCCATACTTGAAACCCTCTAGGGTGCTTAAGTTGCCAGATCGAGAGGATAAGGGTCCAAATCATTATGCTTGATCCAACAACTCATTCTAAGAATCATATCGATATCACCTTAAGACTTCAGGATCGTCGGATCTGCTTGTAATACATATTCTACCATATTCTAAGTCTCACTAATTCACATACCAAAGTGCAACTGACATCTTCTGATTTGCATACCAGCTCTACTATCATCTTCTAAGAGGAGGGCTAGTGATCGTTGTTCTGCTTCGACATTCAACTGGAAGAGATTGTTGCAGTGGTTCCTTCTATTTTTGTCTTTCCAAAACTCAACTTCAGGGAAGTCTTCCATTGCATTCTAAATGTGACATGGTTAAGTCTTCCATGATCTTTGGAGGATACAACTAGCTTGCTTCGAGTTAGTGAAGATCGACTCTTAGGTAGTCCGAATTGAATAGGTAATTAACGTTGAGGGCAAACTTTGTCTTTATATCCAATCTAGTGATGTGCGTAGCAACATTAATCACCTTCTTCTCCATTTTCTTCTTTTTAGCATCAACAATTTTTCTCTGGTTGCACTTCTTCTTGCTCTCAGTGCTCCTGGCAAGTTTATTCCATGTGCTAAGAAACATGCCATGTGCTTAGGTTGTTCTTAGCCTCGTTATGGTGAGGTCTAGATAGCTGGAGTCGGGGATGGGGAGCTATTGCAACTCTAAGCCTATAAGAGCTTGAATTCTCAAGATTCGGCTAAATTCTTTGCCTCTTCTCATTGCGGGGTGCTTCTTTCTTTAGCGTGTTCTGCTTAAGATCCATTTCCACAAGAACGATGGTGTTGATCAGCTTCTTCAGAGTCGGGCAATCATGAGCGACGAGAACGCTTTGCAAGGCATGGGGGAAATTCTTTATGTAGTAGGGCTTCCTTTGTCTCTAGATTTATGTGTACTTAGACACATATCTCGTTAGCTATATGAATTTGGTGGTGTACTTTTGAACAAACATGGTTCCCATCTGCAATTTCCAGTGTTCTTCTGTCTTTGCTTCCATCATTCTTTCCATGGGGTGGTACTTGCGAAACACTTGTGCAGAATTCATCCAACCAATGTTAACAGGGTTAGAGTGGTTAGCACAAAATCAATCTCACCATGAGTTGGAGATGCCTCTAAACTGAGAGGTGGCAATGTTCAAACCTTCCTTATCGGTGCATTTCACTAGTTCAGCCTCTTCATTTGATTCCATGTAACCAATCATTTGCCTTGATTGGGTTGTCTACATAGTCAAGGATAGGAGGGTTTAGCTCATAGGACTTCTTGAGCTTCTTGCTGGAAGATGGCTCATGTGCTACTGCATCAGCAATCTCTCCTGCAAGATATGGGTCTATTGCGCTATAGTTGTTGTCAAATTGGTGCCTCTGGACTCTCTGCTCTGGGACTCTGGTCAGGCTTTGGGTGTATCCAAGCTTCACTCCATGGGCAATGGATGTCAAAAATAATTGTCCATTACCCTGATGTGATTCTTGGAGAGATGGATGATGGGTATCCAAAGTTCATACCAGGGTTGATGTCCATCAGACTCTCCAAGCGGAGATCACTGATTGGTTGTTTAGCCTGTCTGGCTCAACCTTCTTGTTTGCTGACTTTGATACTCTTCCCAAGGCTGGCATCCGGTCATCCAATGGTAAGGCGATCTTGGGTTTATCTAGCTAGGTTGGCCAGGGTCCAGAGTCTTACATGCATAAAATAGTTCTATAGCCTACACTCAGACATCAAGAAGCACAAGAACACAAGATCCAGGCAATCAAACAGCATTACAACTCCTATATGCATAGTGTTAACTTAAGGCGACTCCTAGGCCTTGAAAGTCTCACACAACTATCGATCTAGCATGGGCGGTAATGGGGAAGGTTCTATATAGGTCAACTTTTCAAAACAGGGAAGTCAGATAGCACTAGAGTCCATGGCGGAGGGGGGAACAAGTGTTAGCACCTATAGTCCTACAACAGGCAGGATGGTTGGCTTTTATTCTAATGTTTGGTCCTAAAGGTCTCGTCCTAGGGTTAAGTATGGCTCTGACACCAACTGAAATGATCCATGATTTCCTCGAAGGGAAATCCACATATTACATCATAATGTGAAAATCTCGGAAAGACCAAGTTATCACATTATCATTATTCAGCTGATATCACACGCATACATTATGGAATTGCAAGATTACATGGCCTTACAACACTGGGTAACACACCTAAGTACAACGCATACTAGCAGAAATGTACACATATCTTCATCGGAGTTGACATAGCGCGTCGGTGGGTGAAGGCTCCTCCTCCACGGGCAATCATCAGCGTAGGCGTTGAATGTCAGCGGGTGTAGACTTCATCTCCTCAACCAAACTTGAGCACAGGAACGAGACCAACTAATCCTAATCCTTCGATCTCCAATGTCGTCATCATAGATGACATCCAAAACATGCCAAATATCTTTTAGTACGATTTGTACTAGCCACTGGCTCCCACCCTATGCTTTGCGTATGCTTTGTGGTAGGTGGAAAACAAGGGTAGAGCAAAAGGCCTATATATGACTATAGGTTTCCTATGCAAGTTCATCCATATTTTATAATAGTTCATCAAGTTTTAACCCATCTCATCCACACGTTCACCCATCCCATCACACACATCTCACCACACTCTCACTCTCTAGCTGGCAAGGACAACTCCCTCTCATGCCTTGCCTCAATGGCCAAAGCCAAAACCAACACCAAACCTAGGGGGGAGAAGAAAGGACACCTCTCTCTAATCAAGGGAAGTGTAGATCGATCAACTCTGAAGAGTGTGTACACCTAGAACCACAAGATCACCATCATCGGTGGTGCGCCCCACCTAGGCAGATACCGACTGCCTCCCAACTGGTATGGTGCCACCCTACCACTCAGCCCTGGGCCACCCCGGGCCCACCGGCACGCTGAGACTATGAGACATAGTACCGGGCCCCCAAAGGTCAATATGCTATCTTAGGAGGGTGTGGGCCATACGCCCGTACCTCCCTACACTATCCACTTCCAACCTAGCAGTAATGGCACCGTCCTAGTTGGTTGGGTAACCGTCCCCCGCCCATTCAGGAGCGAGTGGTGTGTACGTAGGGTCCTATGATCTGGTTCTCTCGACATACCAATGTCACACCCAATTTTAAGGACAAAATCGAGTGCACATCATATGTATGCTAAGATCAATTATTCATACATATAACGATGTCATGATAGTATCACTGCATTGTTCAAAACTTAAAACTTAAACTTCATTACAAAATGACCCATGGGTCTGAAAGAAAATTACATAAACTTTATTCAAACTCCGGTGGAAAGGACTCCATCTTCATAGGAATGTCGACCGGGGGCAGCACTAGCCTAGTACACATCATTGGGGTCGAAGGCACCATCTTCAATGTACTCCTCTTCGTCGTCTCTAGCGCCTGGGTGGGGTAGCAGGTGGACAAAGAGGAAGGGTGAGTACATCAAAATGTACTCCGCAAGAGTGGGAAAATATGATATGAGGCTTATAACAAGGACAGGCTTATAGAGGTTAAGACCAGCACTTAAGCAACGCACCTATTACCTTAAACCTTAAGCACCTATTTAACTAGGTTTGATCTTCCTTCTCCTCAGAGAACCACTAGAACCAACACTCGGATCCCATCCGAGCACCACACCTAGATTCCAACCAAGCAAACCAACACTTGGATTCTATCCAAGCCTCCCATCTAAACCAGAGCCATCTAATCAAGAATAAGTCTAGGCCACTCTTGACCGTGAGCACGACTTATATATCAGTTTTACACTCTGCAGAGGTTGCACACTTTCACCACGAGTCATGTTTCCTCATCATGCTTCACACTACCTAGGTGCTCAGCGGGGTCACACTACAAGGCCTTTACAAAGTCCCTCCAAGTCTGTTTTACACCTTCACTAAGGTTTCTAACCGCTAACAGTGGGTAGCAACACCACTGCAGAAGCCCCCTCTTGTGCCACACAAACCGACCCAATGTAGCATAACTTGGAGGAAACAAATTATTTGGCCAGGGCCAGAGCAATATAGCCCTCGGGGTTGCACGGTTAAGCCGGGTTACTTATCCATGAACCGGTCCTTAGAATCCAAGCAGGTACGAGCACCAACCCGAGAAACATAACATATATATCAAAACCAAATAGCCATCATACCATTCCATCCATCCTGCTCAGATTCCCCATACTCCATGTTCTTACCCACAGAGGTTACCAACCTCAGATCCATGTTGCATAATTCATTAATCAAGTTTAACATTATAACCCAAACCATCCCAAGACTGCAAACTAAGCATTAACTTCTACCCATCCAAACCAGGTTTCAAGGATGATATAAACAAATTGAGTAAACCCTAGCATAGGATTCAATTTGAAACTCTGCATGCAACTAATGGTCTAACTAAACTAACTCAAAACAAAACAAAAGTAGGAGCAAGTATGGTCAAGGACACTTGCCTTCGAACTGGTTCAGATCAGAGGTGTCGAATTCCTGGTCCTGGAAGCTCACAGTGTCGTCACCTTCTGCGCACAAACAACAAGCATGGGCCCACAAAACAATTAAATAACAGTACACCATAGCACATTAAAAGTTTATACAATCTATACTAAACAATAGTACTCATCGCTACAATCGTGCGGATAAAAAGAACACAAAAAACAAAGTTGAAACGAAGAAGTTGCAGCCTCCCGAAGACCAGGGACTAATCTGTGGAGAAATCAGGGACTAATCCGCGAAACCAAAAAAATATTTATTTGCAATCGGGTCCTTCTTCCTTGGTTCAATTGTGCGTGGCTTTGCTCGAGCGGCGGCGGCGTCGCGAGTCGCCTAGGGCGCGCGACTAGGTGTGGCTCAGGGTGCGCCTAGGGTTTCATGCAGGGCACGGGCCTACAGGGGCCACGACTGGGCCTGCGGGGGCCGGCTAGGCTAGCAAGTTCCTTGTGTGGGATCGGCTAGGCGAGCGCTGCTCGGCTACGTTGCGAGCTGGGCCACGCGAAGTAGAAGAGGCGTGGGAGGGCACCGTGGGCCAGCGGGAGAGGAAGAGGGGGAGCCGGGCCAGCTGGAGGAGGAAAGGAGCTGGGCCAAGAAGAAAGAGAGGTGGGCTGGTTGAGTAAGAAAGGATAAAAGATTTTTCCTTTTAGGATTTATAGAATTTGAGAAGGATTCGAAAGGAATTTGAGATAGAAGCAAAAGGGATTGACAAGGATTTTGCTACGGATTTGTGCATTCCAACTCTAAACAAAACTCTCAACCCGAAACCAACTCAAGAACAAGACACACACCTACAATCAAGTCTATATGAATGCAATGATTTGTTAGCAAGGTCTCTTAGGTTTGACCTAGCGACTACATGCTTCACACATTGTAGGAAAATTTTTAAAAAGCTCGTATTTTTGGATGCTCGAAAACCCAGGTTGTTACATGGAGCTGGGCCATATAAGCAGTTTTGGACGCGGGGTGTTACAACCATCAAGAGAGTTAGAAGTGACAATGGTAGTGAGTTCAAGAACACTAGAATTGATGAGTTGTGTGATAACTTTGGTATTAGACATCACTTCTCGGCGAAGTACACTCCATAATCAAATGGCCTTGTTGAGAGAAAAAATAGAACACTTGTTGACATAGCAAGGTCTATGCTTAGTGAGTACAATGTGAGTCAATCCTTTTGGACCGAAGCAATCAACATGGCTTGCTATTGTAGCAATCGCCTCTATTGTGACCCATTGAAAGAGAAGACACCTTATGAGCTCTTGAATGGTAGAAAGCCTAATATTGCATATTTTCGGGTCTTTGGTTGCAAATGCTATATCTTGAAGAAATGCACTAGATTGAGCAAGTTTGACAAGAAGTGTGATGAAGGATTCTTGCTTGGATACTCGACCACTAGCAAAGCTAATAGACTTTGGAATTTGGCAAGTGGTACTCTTGTGGAAGTTCATGATGTTGAGTTTGATGAAACCAAGGGTTCCCAAGATGAGAATAAGAATCTTGATGATGTTAGAGGCATTTAATTGTCAAATGCAATGAAGAACATGGATGTTGGTGAATTAAGGCCTAGGCAAGTGATAGATGAAGAAGATAATCAAGTACAAGTGCTCTCTAACTCAAATATGCAAGATGACACTAATCAAGTAACTACAAGTGGCTCTCATGACAATGTGCAAGATCAAGTGGCTAGTACATCATCCCAATCAAATGAGCAAACAAGTGCAAGTAATCAAGTTTGTATACTCCAACCAACCAATATTGCAAGAGATCATCCATTGGACACCATAATTGGAGATATTTCTAGAGGTGTCGGTGCAGAAAGTGACCAACACGTAAATATTTGTAGTTTTGCCATACGTTGTAATCGGATGTGGCCTAGTACTCAATGACATAGGGTTTATACTAGTTCAGGCAACGTGCCCTACGTCCAGTTTGAGTCGGTTGATGACTTTATTCCTGAACCCAGGTGCTTGAAGTTTGTAGTGGGGTTACAAACGAGAAGGAAAAGATGGGGGTGCAAGAGGTCCGGTCGGACTCCGGTCTGAAGGGCCAAGAGAGATGAGAGCTCCTATGTGTGCTGAGTGTTTGAGCATGTGCTCGAAGCACGAACCTAGTGGTTCTGTTGTTGTGTGTTGAATCGATCCCCCTTTGTTGGTAGAGAGCGCATCCCCTTTTATAGATGAAGGGGATGGATTTACAAATGAGAGAGAGAATACGTATGCTACTATCTTGTTGCCCACGCCGTCGGGTACAAGATGGTGGTAGGTGCCCACAACACTGTTGTTGTCAGACGCATGTGGGAGGTTTTACCATCGTTCACTATGTATGGTAAATGACGGCGCCCACAACACTGTTGATGCCCAGAGGCATGTGGGGAGTCTTACCGTGTTCGCCTGGTATGGGAATTGATGGCGCCATAACACTATAGGGTAAAACTTCGGTGCCCACAACACTGCTTGGGTTCTAACATGCCTAGAAGGTTGTAGGGTATCCTTCTGACATGACATGTCGGTACTATCCTGCAGGTGTACAGGGTACGGTCCTCGGTATTGCGGTTTGACTTGAACACCCTATCTTACTTGCTCCGCCTGTTTCCTGGTCCTCACCGAGCGGGCGTCCCCGGTCGGTTGGTCCCAGTCGGCTCTGACTATGCCAATTGGAGTAGAGCTGTAAGCAGAGGTTCGGTGTGTCCCCAGTTGGAGACGCGGGTTGGGGTTGAAAGCGGCTTTGGCCAGGCCTTTCGGTCGAAGAGGTGGGCCAAGTCAAAAGCGAGCACTGTTCCTCCTCTCCTAGGCCTTCTGGTCGGAAAGACGGGCCGAAATCAAAAGCGAGGCCTTCCGGTCGGAGAGGCGGGCCAGAGTCGGAAGCGAGCACTGTTCCTCCTTGGTTAGGCCTTTCGATCGGAGACCGGATCACTCTTCTGGCCTGTCATTTCAGGTAGTTTTTGGGCCGGCCTAGGAGTTGAGCATCGTTCACAACGTCGTCTGCTGGGCCAAGCCTTTGCTGGGAAGCAGGTCCATGAGGGACCCCGGGTTTATGAACCCAACAAGTGGTGTACAAACAAGATCAAGATTGGCTTCATTTTGTGAGCACTTCTCATTTGTGTCATCCATTGAACCTAAGAAGATAGAAGAAGCATTGATGGATGTTGATTGGGTGAATGCTATGCATGAAGAATTGAATAACTTTACAAGAAATCAAGTATGGGAGTTAGTTGAAAGACCAAAGAACCACAATGTGATTGAAACCAAATGGGTTTTTAGAAACAAGCAAGATCAAGATGGGATAGTAGTGAGGAACAAAGCAAGATTGGTAGCATAAGGTTACACTCAAGTTGAAGGTCTTGAGTTTGGATAAACATATGTCCTGGTTGCAAGATTGGAAGCAATTAGGATCTTGCTAACTTATGCTTGTGCCCACAACACTAAGCTCAATCAAAAGAATGTAAAGAGTGCAATTCTCAATGGATACATCAATGAAGAAGTTTAAGTTGAGCAACCTCCCAGTTTTGAAGATGACAAGAAGCCCAACCATGTTTACAAGTTGAAGAAGCCATTGTATGGATTGAAGCAAACACCTAGAGCATGGTATGAGAGATTGAGGGATTTCCTACTCTCAAAAGGGTTCATTATGGGAAAGGTTGGCACCACTCTTTTTACTAAGAAGATTGGCAAGGACTTGTTTGTATTGCAAATCTATTGATGACATTATATTTGGATCAACCAATCAAGATTTTTGTGAAGAGTTTGGGAAGATGATGGCTAATGAGTTTGAGATGTTCATGATTGGAGAGTTGAGTTACTTCCTTGGACTTCAAATCAAGCAATTAAAGAATGGTACATTTGTGAGTCAAGGCTAGTACATTAAAGACATGCTCATGAAGTTTGGCATGAATGAAGCAAAGGCCATAAGTACACCAATGGGAACAAATGGAAATTTGGATAGTGATGCAAGTGGCAACATGGTGGATCAAAAGTTGTATCGCTCTATGATTGAGAGCCTACTGAAAGCCCTAGTTTGGTTTTGGATAATTGATGAAACCTTGGGACTAATCCTTATGCTAAGTATGTAAACATGAAAGGATGGTCCTATGCCAAGTTGTAACACCTGTGTTTTTGCATCATGTTAAAAACCACTAAAAATTTGAACTTTTTAGAACTTTACAACAAATTAAAACTTGATTAGTCTAATTCGGCAAAACCATTTTAGAAAATGCTTTTCGAAAACCCTGCATCAAAATCCACCATATGCATTTTTGTGTCACGTAGGATTTAGTTGTAGCAATAGAAATAATTTTCTAGGGATTAGAAAGATCGCTTCGCATTTAAATCCCATTGCATGCACTCTGTCTGCTTGAGTGTTTGATGGAATGAGTTTGTTTGGATGCTTGCTTACTTGAGTGATTGTATGATTGCTTTTATGGAATTTATTTGCGGCACCAAAAATAACATCCCTTAATTACCAATTGCATTCTTGAATTGGTTAAAAACCTTTTCTTTATATCGTAGAGGTAGAATAGATATGAACAATATTCTGTTGCACTCCTTAATTATGAATGTCACCTCATGATTAGATTATATAGGTTTAATTTCCCTTCCGATTTTCCCTTCTCAATTTACATTTAGTTAATTTATAGGAAATATGGAATCATTGATTCTATCATATATATAATATCTAGGAAATATATCATAGTTGCATTTTCGTAAACATATAGAACCACATCATGAATACTATTGTTACGTTCTTTAACTTTCTAGTGAACTAGAAATGCTTCATCTATCTATTAAGGAAATAATACATATAGGAATATATTTCATGTGTTTCTGGGAACAAAATGTATTCTGTGTACATCCTCTTCCTTGGGCCGTAACCCTCCTCCTCTCCCTCTCATGGCCCGTAGCCGCGGCCCACTCCTTCCTCGTTCCCACGATGGGCCTACGGCCACACGGCCCAGCAGTGTTGCAGCAGCGCTTCCCCTCTCCCTCCTCCCTCTCACTTACACCGCGGGGGCCAGCCGTTAGCTTCATCTCCTTCCTCTAGAGGCTGGCAGGCACTGTGCCCAACCGCCCTTCTCCATTGTCGCGTTCTGCCATTCTTATCCCCTCCGAATATCTCGTCGTCCAGCTCAAGCCTAGCTTCATGAACGCCGAGACATTTCCCTCCACACCACCAAGATATTTCCTCCCTCCACCGCTTCATCCCGCCTATAAGAGGACCGGTGTGCCCGCCGCTCGGGTCACCCATCGAGCTCGGGCAAGCCTCTCCTCTTTGGTAGAGCTTGCTCTCCCTTGCTCCTCGTAATGCTGCCGCTGTTGTGAGGTTTGGCTGCCAGGAGACAAAGCCGCTCACCGGAGCCGTGAGTCGCCAGAACCAAAGCTGTCGCCGCCGCCGTCGCCACCCTGCGCCTTCCCTCCGCTCCACCCTCCTCCGATGCCCACTAGTCGAGCCATCCCCCTCCTTCTCTCCCTTCCCCTCCCTCTCTTACTCTGCTCGCTCTCCTCTACTCCTCCCTCCTTCTCTGCTCTCTCTCTGATGGAAGTAGGTCGTGGTGCCACCACCGCACGGCTGATGCGTGTCGGGGCCCACTTCACCGGTGCGTCCATGGGAACAATAGGCAGAGAGAGGACCGGTTCATAGATCGGTGCATGGGACTACGGGCACAGTACCCAGTCAGCCATGACCCGCGCGTTAGCAGGCTGGGTAATTGCTATGTGCACCCGAGAATCGTACACAGTAGAATAAAAGGTAAGCTTTTTAATTACAGAAAAATTCCCAAAAAAAATCTAAATAAACTAGAGTTACCCTAGAACCTACCTAAATATTTTCCACTCATTTTCCTTTAGTTAAAATTCTAGAAATAATTTCCATGATCCTTTCCATTCGCGTTTTGCCGATAAACTTAGGAAATTTATATCCTCCTCGTCTTAATTCCGAATCCCATAATTCTTTCACTAAAAATCTTTTAAAATAAAACTACTTATTAAAATGCTTTTCCTAGTTTTTTGTGCCCATTTTAATTCTAGATATGTTTACTTTTTCATTCCTTTTATTTAATAATAACTCGTAGTAGCATCTATCACCGTAGTAGTAGTTAACCCTGTATATTCGCGTAGGTGCATGTACCATGCCACCTACCTGAATATGTTCATACCCAATCACCTAAAATAGTAACCACCCATATATATACACATACATGGATATGCCCGATACCCGGACATACACCTATGTATGGCTAACCTTGTTTTTCCGTCTTTCCCATTCTAACTAAACTTGTGCACATACATATGCATCTGCGTATGTGTCACTAACCCAGTGAACCTGTAGAGACCGGCCAGGTCATCTATGATGACTTGGTCAGACTTTCACTTTCCGGATCACATAATAGTAAACCCAAATAATTGGGTCTGGTTTTCCATCAGACCACCACTCACCTTAACCCAACCCGTAGAAGCCCTACCCAATGGATGAAATCCCTTCATCCAAACCTTACTTTAAATTAGCATAATAATGATAACCTAGATAATAACCCATCACCCAATAGGACCAACCCGTCTAGGATCATTTCCTTCTTTGATTGCTTATGATTGTTTTAAATGCCTTGCTTGTTATGTTTCTTGTTTGTGTTTTCTTGCTTGTCGACGCAAGACCGCGTAGGATAGAAGACGTGAGAGATCCCGATGGAATCCAGAAGACAGGAATAGGAGACACATGAATCAAAGGACATGATAGTCAATGAATGGAGGCAAGTCCTAACACCCACCTACACCTATCTCTCAACCATACACACCATCCCTTAACCACCTCCCTTCCACCACCACCACACTAGCCTCCACCATAAACCCTCCACACTCCATCTCCACCAAATAATAACCTCAACTAATAACACCTAAATCCTCATTGTGAGTTAATGGAATTATAATGAATTATGAGCTTGATTAGAATAATGTGATAAATGATAAGGTAGTGGTTACCTTGATATGATATGTGATTATTGAACTTGAGGATAATAACTATGGAACTAAAAATTGGTAAAACTTGACTAAACCCCGATAGGGGGCGGGTGAAGGGTAATTTGTGCGGTACAAGTTACCTTGGCAGGTTCGCCTAGTGAGGGTTCATGTTGGGAGATACTCGCCTCGGTCACATAAGGACCAGTTCGTAGTCCCTCTCGCCTAGTGCGATATTACATACAACCACATGTCTATATGGGTAGACTTGATCTCACACCCTGTTAGATAGAAGTATAATTTCTACTAGGAGGTCGGTGTTGGCAGCATAATATCAGAAGCAGACATGGATGCTATGTGATCTTCCATGATCCGGTTGGCATGGTTGCTATGTGATCTTCCATGTTAAGCCCCTTGACTTGGTCGCGTTCAAGCCCATATTAATATTGTTTATTTTGATGATTTGGTATCATTGGCACTATTATGTTGGGATGATTTGGTATCGTTCGAGATTATATGATGGGATGATGTGGTGTTATCCAAGATTATGAGATGGGACAGTTTGGTATCCTCCCGAGATTTGTGTGTTTTCCAACCCCTGAGAAGACACGGTAGAGTTATATGGAAATCTA
Organism: Miscanthus lutarioriparius; assembly: GCA_904845875.1. Taxonomy (NCBI): domain Eukaryota; kingdom Viridiplantae; phylum Streptophyta; class Magnoliopsida; order Poales; family Poaceae; genus Miscanthus; species Miscanthus lutarioriparius. The sequence goes on along the minus strand of CAJGYO010000016.1, from coordinate 29,693,726 downwards.
AGGATGCGTCCCTTTAGGTACGAGGTCTCGTTAGGCCTATCGCGCCACTGGCCCTGGTGTCAACTACGCCTACAATGTGGGGAAATTTGTACACCTCTGTAGAGTTTATTAAATCTATTTGAATAGCCACGTCCTTGGAATAGGCAAATGCTGGGATGAGAGCAACTATGATTAGACTTCTACAACTGTGATAATCTGGTAAAATGTATTTTGCTAATTTAGTAAACCATAACTAACCCGGGAACTGGTGAGAATGGTAATACTCTGCTAGAATCCAACCTATAATTATAACTACTTCACCCTACCGCTTTTACCTGAACCACCATAACCCCTTCCACATATAGCCTTCCCCTTCCACCTCTCCACCACCCAAAGTTTAGGGTTTGCTGAGTACTCTATGTACTCAACCCCCTCCATTCTATGTTTTTAGGAGTAAAGCTATAGGAGCACGTACCCAGATGGAACTACTAGAGCTATGCGAGGATATGATAATAGGAGAACATATGAGTATGGAGCTATCGAGGACTATGCGAGGATAGGACACCTGGAGTATACCCGAAGACGGAGCCGTGCGACTACACGAAGGAGCTATGCTAGGAATACGACGTTGGAATATAGGAATACGCTTAAGGAATAAGTCTAGGGTTACGTCCGCACTCCAAGCTGCCTATAGGAATGGAGCCACGTTGACATAGGTCCGCTGTCTTAGAACTCTGATATATGATGTAAGGCCAATGGCCCAAGCTATGTAACCCAAACCATGTAATATATTATTCCCCATTAGCAATAAAAGTATGTTTTTTATATCAATCTTGTTTGAATTGTGCGTATCAGCTACTGATCCAGAGACTGATACATGATGTACAGAGGACCCTAAAGTAGGGGCCTGACACAAGTGGTGGAGCAAGAGGATGATCATGGTGATGGTGAAGACCAAACTTGAAGATCAAGTGCTCCAACTTGGAAAAGAAGAAAGAGAAAAACAAAAACCAAGGAGTTCAAGCCAAAGGTATAAGATAGATTTTTGTTTTAGCACTTAAGATACCATAGAGGTGTAAGTGCGTTTAGGATCGATAGTCATACTATAAAGAGGGGAACTCTTTGGCCAAACGGTTTATCGAGTGCCACTAGGTGACATGATTCTTGCATATGCATTTAGGAACCTAGTGTGCTAACTTTGAACCTTGTAAAATGCTTTGAAAAATGCTAACACAGGTGCACACAAGTTTTACACACTGCGGTTAGCAAGTTGAAAGCAAGGGCGAAGCAGTTGAGGACTTAGAAAAAGAAAAGGAGGTGTTAGTGCAGTGACCGTACTCTGGTGCCGAGGTGACCAGACTCACCGTGGCATGTCCGGTCAATTATAGTGAGGAGGCACTGCACTGGCCAAAGGTGTTGAACAGCGACTGGATGTCAGGATAGGATGCATGGGCCATGTCCGGTCAGTTGTTGCAGAGGAGGCACAACTTGTGTTGTCGATCAGACGCTAGTGGGTTCTGGTGACCGGACACGCAGGGGGCACGTCAGGTCAAGTGCTGACATACACTGGTGTCAGCTCGCTAGCATGCGAACAAGAACGTTAAGTGGACTGGACGTAGGGGCACATTAGGTCACCTTGGACCTGACACGTCTGGTCACATTTTTTACGCTCTGGATCGTCTCTGGAATCGATCGAACTCGGCTCGGTGGCGTGTCAGGTGGCATGAGCAGCGCGTCCGGTCAATCTTTAACTGTGCGAGCGATCAAGTTTTGACCATTGAGATCGTCGGGTAGCTCTGGTTCAAACGTGGGACATGTGGCAGTCATTGGATGACCGGACTCACCCGACCGGACGCAGGGCAGCGTCCGGTCCGCTCGAGAGTGCCCAACGGCTCTTTGAGTCTTGAGGCTCTACAAATAGGAAGGTACCGGCTTGGGGCTCACTCTCTTGGCACTTTGACATACTTGACATCCTTGTGAGCCTATGCAAACACCTCTCACTCATCTCCATCATAGATTTATCATCATAGTGAGATTGGGAGTGATTCCAAGTGCATTTACTTGAGTAATTGCATCTAGTGGCACTTGGGGATCGTTGTGGCTATGGATTTCTTGTTTCTCTTAGTGGTTGCCACCACCTAGATGGCTTGGAGCAGTGGAGGAGCTTTGGCATGTGATGGTGATTGTTTGTGGCTGGCTCCAGTGATTGTGAGGGGTCTTGCACCTTCCCCGGTGAAGAGCTACAAGGTAGCTCTAGTAAATTGCTCATGTCATTGAGTTACCTCACTTGTGGGTAGGTTCTTGCGTTGTCCAATTGTGTGGACGTGGTTCGTGCAACACCTCTTAGCCACCGAACCACCAAGTGTTAGTCGACACAACGGGGACTAGCGTGCTGACAAGCACATGAACCTCGAGAGAAAAATCTTATGTATCTTGTGTGATTGGATTTCTCCTGGTGATTGGATTGACTACATTGTGATTGGTTCAATTCCTGATGTGGCAGTATAATCACCCTACTCACTCCTTTGCATTCGTGCAAACTAGTTGTCAAGCTCTTTAGTGTAGCTAGTCTTTGAGAGCTTGTTAGTTTGGTTAGTGTGGCTCTTTAGTTAGTCCATGAGATCACACTAGCTTAGTGAGTAGTGACTTAGCTCTTGTGTGTGCCTAGTGATCATAGTGACTAGAATTGTTGGGATATGTGACTTGCAACCCTTGTAGAGCTAGAGCAAAATTGCATTACGCCATTTGACATACTAATCAATTGTTCTAGTGATCTTGTAGATTTGAGACATTGAGATTGATTATCATTAGAGGGGGATTGAAGAAACTCACCCCTAACCAAGTACTAGGTGATGTCATGACATAAGAGACATACCGTGTGGAAAGGGAGGGGGTTGACAAGGATGAGATGAAGGCAAGAAGAAGAGTGTAGCATTCAACGCTAGCTCATCATCCAAGAACAAGGGCAAGTCCAAGAAAGTATGAAGTGATGATGAAGATGCTAGTGACATTGATGATAAAGCTATGGCTCTCTTTGTGCACAAGATGGGCAAATTCATGAAGAAGAAGAAGGGCTATGGTTCAAGAAAGAGAAGAGATCACAACAAGGAGTATGTGAGGAGATGCTACAAGTGCAAGAGCCTAGATCATGTTGTAGCAGATTGTCCCTACAATAGTGATAATGATGAGGATGACAAGAAGAAGCATAAGAAGGAAAAGAACAAGGAGAAGAAAATAACCTTCCAAAAGAAGAAGGGTGGAGGCTATGTGGTGACTTAGGATAGTGATGGCTCTTCGGGTAGTGATGACTCTAGTTATGATGACAAGAAGTCAATCAAGAAGGAACTAGCAAGCATCGCCATCAACAACAAGCTTTCCATCTTTGACACTCCATCGACATGCCTCATGGCAAAGCCTACCAAGGTAAAATATGATGTGAGTGATGATGATTGTGAACGTCATGATGATGAGGAGTACACCAAAGAGGATCTCTTGGATATGTGTGAGCAAGTACACACTTGCTTTGAGATAAAAAGAAAGGAGTGCAAAGAATTGCGTAAGAATATCAAATCTCTTGAGCAATCCTTCGATGAGCTCAATGCTACTCATGAGAGTCTCAAGGAAGACCATGAGGAGCTTGGCAAAGCTCACTCTAAGCTTGAAAAGGCTCACTCCTCTCTCCTCAAGCAAGTCAAGAAGGAGAAAACCAAGAAGGAGCAAATGATAGTGTCATGTGATGTGGGACCTTGATGAATCTTTTTATAAGCCATTGTTGTTGCTCCCACTAACCCCTCTTGTAGCACCTCCACTTCTACTTCGCTTTTGAGTGATGGTTTCACTTGTGATGCCTCACTAATGGTGGAAAATGAGACCCTCAAGAAGAAGGTGAATGAGCTCACTCGTGCCTTAGGCAATGCCTATGGTGGAGATGCCCGCTTGCTAAAGTGCTTGGGTAGCCAAAGGTTTTCTCTCAACAAAGAGGGATTAGATTGTACCCCCAAGAAAGGTAAGGCATCCTTTTCACTCCCAAAGAAAGCTTTGTGAAGGGCAATGGTCGGTTTTGCAATAGATGCAAGCAAGTTGGGCGTATAGAGCAATTTTGACAAGACTAACAAGAACAAGCAACCTAATGTATCCTCAATTCGATTTGATTCTTGTTATTTGCTTGTTAAGGGTGCTAATGGTGTAAAGGCTAAGTTCATTGGTACACCAATCATGGGCCTAAAAAAGAAGGCCATTTGGGTACCAAAGACCTTGGTAACTAACCTTCAAGGACCCAAGCAAGTTTGAGTAGCTAAAAAGAATTGATCTTCTTTTATAGGTCAATTACAAAGCCAGAGGAAGGCATTAGGTGCTTGATAGTGGGTGCACACAACACATGACCGGTGATTGAAGAATGTTCAATTCAATCAATGAAAATGATAGCAATGGGGTTGATAGTATCACTTTTGGTGACAATGGCAAAGGCAAGGTCAAAGGTCTTGGTAAGATTGCAATATCCAATGAATTGAGCATTTTCAATGTGCTTCTAGTAGAGAGCTTGAACTTCAACCTATTGTCAGTAGCTCAATTGTGTGATCTTAGTTTCAAGTGCATATTTGGTGTGGATGATGTAGAGATCATAAGTGTAGATGGCTCTAACTTGATATTCAAAGGATTTAGATATGAGAATTTATACTTGGTTGATTTTAATGCTAGAGAAGCTCAATTGTCAACATGTTTGCTCACTAAGTCTAGCATGGGTTGGTTATGGCATAGAAGGCTTAGTTATATTGGAATGAAACAATTGAATAAGTTGATTAAGTATGATCTAGTTAGAGGCTTAAAAGATGTCACATTTGAGAAGGAAAAGCTATGTAGTGCATGTCAAGCCAGAAAGCAAGTTGGTAATACACACCCTAAGAAGAGCATGATGAGCACATCTAAGGCATTTGAGTTGTTGCACATGGATTTGTTTGGACCAACCACTTACACTAGCATTGGTGGAAACAAATATGGATTTATGATTGTGGATGATTTCACTAGATATACATGGGTGTTCTTTCTTGTTGACAAGAGTGATGTGTTTGCAACCTTCAAAACTTTCATTAAGAGAATACACAATGAGTTTGAAACAACCATCAAGAAAGTGAGAAGTGACAATGGAAGTGAATTCAAGAATACAAGAGTTGATGATTTGTGTGATGAGTTTGGGATTAGATAACAATTCTCGGCCAAGTACACTCCATAATCAAATGGCCTAGTTGAGAGGAAGAATAGAACCTTAATTGACATGGCAAGATCAATGTTGAGTGAGTACAATGTGAGTCATTCATTTTGGGCCGAAGCAATCAACACGGCTTGCTACTATAGCAACCGACTCTATTGTCACTCATTGAAGGAGAAGACACCTTATGAGCTCTTGAATGATAGAATGCCTAACATTGCATACTTTTGGGTTTTTGGTTGCAAATGCTACATATTGAAGAAAGGCACAAAATTAAGCAAGTTTGAGAAGAAATGTGATGAAGGTTTCTTACTTAATTACTCAACTACTAGCAGGGCTTATAGAGTTTGGAATTTGGCTAGTGGTACTCTTGAGGAGGTGCATGATGTTGAATTTGATGAAACCAAGGGTTCTAAAGAGGAAGATGAGAATCTAGATGATGTGAGAGGCACTCAATTGGTCAATGCTATGAAGAACATGGACATTGGTGACATAAGGCCTAGAGAGGTGATTGATGTTGAAGATGACAAAAATCAAGTGCTCTCTAACTCAAATGTGCAAGCTAGTGGTTCTTATGATCAAAATCAAGCGAGTACAAGTGATGACAAAGTGCAAGATCAACAAGTGGCTAGTACATTATCTCAACCAAATGAGCAATCAAGTTCAAGTGCTCCAACCAACCAATGTTGCAAGAGATCATCCATTGGAGTCTATAAATGGTGATATCTCAAGAGGTGTGCAAACAAGATCAAGATTGGCATATTTTTGTGAGCATTTCTCATTTTTGTCATCCATTGAACCTAAGAAGATAGATGAAGCTTTGTTGGATGTTGATTGGGTGAATGCTATGCATGAAGAGCTAAACAACTTCACTAGAAATCAAGTATGGAAGTTAGTTGAGAGGCCTAAGGATCATAGTGTGATTGGAACCAAATGGGTCTTTCGGAACAAGGAAGATCAAGATAGGATAGTAGTAAGGAACAAAGCAAGATTAGTGGCTCAAGGTTACCCATAAGTTAAAGGTATTGACTTTGGAGAAACATATGCCCCGGTTATAAGATTGGAAGCAATTAGGATCTTGTTAGCTTATGCTTGTGCTCACAACATCAAGTTGTACCAAATGGATGTGAAGAGTGCATTTCTCAATGGGTACATCAATAAACTTGTGTATGTTGAGCAACCTCTCGGTTTTAAAGATGAGAAGAAGCCCAACCATGTTTACAAGTTGAGAAAGGCTTTGTATGGTTTGAAGCAAGTACCAAGATCATGGTATGAGAGATTGAGGGATTTCCTACTCTCTAAGGGATTTAAGATGGACAAGGTTGACACCACTCTCTTCACCAAGAAGCTAGGCAATGACTTGTTTGTGTTGCAAATCTATGTTGATGATATCATATTTGGTTCAACCAATCAAGATTTTTGTGAGGAGTTTAGAAAGATGATGGCAAGTGAGTTTGAGATGTCCATGATTGGAGAGCTTAGTTACTTCCTTGGTCTTCAAATCAAACAAATGAAGAATGGTACATTTATAAGTCATGGCAAGTACATCAAAGACATGCTCAAGAAGTTTGAAATGGATGATGCTAAAGCAATTAGTACACAAATGGGGACAAATGGAAACTTGGATAGTGATGCTAGTGGCAACATGGTGGATCAAAAGATGTATCGGTCTATGATTAGAAGTCTACTCTATGTGACCACATCAAGAACACATCGGGCACATGTCAACTATTGGGAAGATCACTTGTATCTTGGTCATTAAAGAAGCAAAATAGTGTAGCATTTTCAACCGCCGAAGCGGAGTATATTTTGGCCGGTAGTTGTTGTGCTCAATTACTTTGGATGAAGGCTACTTTGAGTGACTTTAGAATCAAGTTCAAATAAGTGCCATTGCTATGTGACAATGAGAGTGCCGTGAAGCTCACCAACAACCTGGTTCAACATTCAAGAACAAAGCACATTGATGTCCGCCATCATTTCATAAGAGATCACCAACAAAAAGGGGACATTTGTAGTGAGAGTATGGGCACCGATGATCAACTTGCCGATATATTCACCAAGCCACTTGATGAGAAGATGTTTTGCAAGCTAAGGAATGAATTGAACATACTTGACTTCTCAAATATGTGTTGATGCACCGCCATTATATGGCATGTGCCTCTCCTTCGAGCAAAGCAAGGTAAAGTTGATTGACATGCCATTCATCCATTGTTAAGGACTTGTTTAGTGCATCTAGTCATTCCTCACATATCTTAGGCTCATTAAAGAAAATCAAATGAATTTGATGCTTGTATGGTACCACTGTTGCTTGTATGCTTGAAATGATCTAGTGGTAACATATGACATGTTTGTGGGCTTGTGAACCTAGTGTTTGATCTAGAAAATGAGCTATAAGTGTTTAACTCAATATGGTACAAAATAACCCTTATTTGGAGGTGTGAAGAAGCTTGTCCTTGGATCAAACCGAGTTAAATATCTTTTGCAAGATCTAGATTGAACCAATTTGGAAAAATGATCCTCACTTAACATGGTTTCACCCTAGCCTATCTAAAATTTGAGCTCACCTTTTGTGCTAATTCTTGACAAAGGGGGAGAAAAATTCACAAAGATAGTAAGATAGGGGGGAGCAAACAAATGAAATGCCCAAGTAAGGGGATCAATTAAAATTTGAAGCATACAAGTAGGGGGAGCAAGCTCATGAACTTGTATGTTGCATTTATATGTGCATTACATTTGTTTGCTTGCATGGCACAAGTTTTAAATTCCATATCCATGCTTGTGTGGTGTATGCTAGATTGTAAAAAAATTGATTGATGAAATGAAAACTAGCATGCATAGGATAGCTAGATATACCTTGATCTTTTACAAGTGGTACTAGAACCTTGCTTCTAATGTTGATCTCATGAGGTATCTAGTTTGTCTTTGCTTTTCAAGTGGTATTTAGCAAACCATGGTGCTAAGGATGGTGTTCAAATGGCAACTCCGATTGGTATCACGCTTCAAAGGTCCATTCTTTACACCTTAACATCATTTGGTAGCTATAACTCTCCCAAACTTCCTAATCCATACATATGTGCAAGCTTTCGAATCAAAACTCTTAGCACATATGTAGGGGGAGCTAATACTACCAAATTGGGTTTATAAAACTTTGTCCATAACCTTTAAACATGGTAATATGCTTGGGCAAGCAACATGAATCCAAAAAGATTTCATTGAATATCTTTATAAATAGGTTGTCATCAATTACCAAAAAGGGGGAGATTGAAAGCCCTAGTTTGGTTTTGGATAATTGATGAAACCTTAGGACTGATCCTTGTGCTAAGTATGTAGACATGGAAGGATGGTCCTATGCCAAGTGGTGGAGCAAGAGGATGATCATGGTGATGGTGAAGACCAAACTTGAAGATCAAGTGCTCCAACTTGGAAAAGAAGAAAGAGAAAAACAAAAACCAAGGAGTTCAAGTCAAAGGAATAAGATAGGTTTTTGTTTTAGCACTTAAGACACCATAGAGGGTGTAAGTGCGTTTAGGATCGATAGTCATACTATAAAGAGGGGAAATCTTTGGCTAAACGGTTTATCGAGTGCCACTAGGTGACATGATTATTGCATATGCATTTAGGAACCTAGTGTGCTAACTTTGACGATTGTAAAATGCTTTGAAAAATGCAAACACACGTACACACAAGTTCTACACACTATGGTTAGCAAGTTGAAAGCAAGGGCGAAGCGGTTGAGGACTTAGAAAAAGAAAAAGAGGTGTTGGTGTAGTGACCGGACTCTGGTGCCGAGGTGACCGGACTTTCTCTGGCGTGTCTGGTCAATTATAGCGAGGAGGCACTGCCCTGGCTGAAGGCGTTGAACAGCAACCGAACACCGAGATCAGACACATAGGCCGCATCCAGTCAGTTGTTGCAGAGGAGGCGCAACTCGTGTTGGCGATCGGACGCTAGTGAGTTGTGGTGACCGGACGCATAGGGGCACATCAGGTCAAGTGCTGACGTACGCTGGCGTCAGCTCGTAGGCATGTGAAGAAGAATGCTGAGTGGACTGGATGTAGGGGCACGTTAGGTCACCTTGGACCTGACGTGTCCGGTCATGTTTTCTACGCTCTGGATCGTCTCTGGAATCGACCAGACTTGGCTCGGTGGCGCGTCAGGTGGCGTGAGCAGCGTATTTGATCAATCTTTAACTACGCGAGCGATTAAGTTTTGACCATTAAGATCAGGCAGCTCTGGTTCAAACGTGGGACGCATGGCAGTCATCGGGTGACCGGACTCACCCGACCGAACATAGGGCAGCGTCCGGTCAATGTGTCCGGTTAGTCCGAGAGTGCCCAACGGCTCTCTAAGTCTTGAGGCTCTGTAAATAGGAAGGTACTGGCTTGGGGCTCACTCTCTTGGCACTTTGACATACTTGGCATCTTTGTGAGCCTAAGCAAACAAATCACACTCATCTCCATCATTGATTCATCATCATAGTGAGATTGATAGTGATTCCAAGTGCATTTACTTGAGTAATTGCATCTAGTGGCACCTGGGGATCATTGTGGCTGCATATTTCTTATTTCTCTTGGTGGTTGCCACTACCTAAATGGCTTGGAGCAGCGGAGTAGCTTCAGCACGTGTTGGTGATTATTCGTGGCTGGCTCCAGTGATTGTGAGGGGTCTTCCAGCTTCCCCGACGAAGAACCGTAAGGTAGCTCTAGTAAATTGCTCGTGTCATTGAGTTACCTCACTTGTGGGTAGGTTCTTGTGGTGTCCAATTGTGTGGGTGAGGTTCGTGCAATACCTCTTAATGGCCGAACCACCAAGTGTTGGTCGACACAACGGGGACTAGCATACCGGCAAGCACGTGAACCTCGGGAGAAAAATCTTGTGTCTCTTATGTGATTGGATTTCTCCTGGTGATTGGATTGACTATATTGTGATTGGTTCAATTCCTCGACACGGCGGTATAATCACATTTACATTCGTGCAAACTAGTTGTCAAGCTCTTTAGTGTAGCTAGTCTTTGAGAGCTTGTTAGTTTGGTTAGTGTGGTTCTTTAGTTAGTCCATGAGAGCACACTAGCTTAGTGAGTAGTGACTTAGCTATTGTGTGTGTCTAGTGATCATAGTGACTAGAATTGTTGGGACATATAGCTTGCAACCCTTGTAGAGCTAGAGCAAAATTGCATTATGCAGTTTGTCATACTAATCAATTGCTCTAGTGATCTTGTAGATTTTTAAATAGGCTATTCACCCCTCTCTAGCCATATTAGGACCTTTCACCTACTCTATGTGACCGCATCAAGGGCGGATGTCATGTTTGGTGTGTGCATGTGTGCAAGATTTCAAGCCTCACCTAGAGAAAGTCATTTGAAAGCTACAAAGAGAATATTGGTTTGTGGTATCCCAAAGGAGCAAATTTTGAGTTAGTTGGATATTCAGACTCTGATTATATAGGATGCAAGGTAGAAAGGAAAAGCACATCGGGCACATGTCAATTGTTGGGAACAACACTTGTTTCATGGTCATCAAAGAAACAAAATAGTGTTGCATTATCAACCGCCGAAGCCGAATACATATATGTCGGTAGTTGTTGTGCACAAATTCTTTAGATGAAGGCAATCTTGAATGACTTTGGAATCAAGTTCAAAAAAGTGTCATTGCTATGTGACAATGAGAGTGCAATCAAGCTAACCAACAATCTGGTTCAATATGCAAGAACAAAACACATTGATGTCCACCACCATTTCATTAGAGATCATCAACAAAAAGGGGACATTTCAATTGAGAGTGCAAGCAACGAAGATCAACTTGCCAATATATTCACCAAGCCACTAGATGAAAAAAGGTTTTGCAAGCTAAGGAATGAGTTAAACATATTAGATTTATCAAATATGTGTTGATGCACCCCCCCCCCACTTATATGACATGCCTCTCCTTCGAGCAATCCAAGGTAAAAGTTGATTAGCATGCATACATTCTTTGCTAAGGACATATTTAGTGCATCTAGTCATTCCTCATGTTTATAGGCTCATTCATGAAAATCAAATAAATTTGATGCTTGTATGGTACCACTATTGCTTCTATGCTTGACTTGCTTACATAGGATTGAATGATGAAATGAAAAACTAGCATGCATAGGATGATAGTTAGATTTACCTTGCTTGTGTGTTTCAAGTGGTACTAGAACCTTGCATATAATGTTGATCTCACGAAGTATCTAGTGTTTGTGTTTTGCAAGTAATTCCAAGTGGTATCTAACTATGGTCTTATACCTTAGCATCATTTGGTAGACATTGCCCTCCCACATTTCCAATTCATGCATATGCGCAAGCTTCAATCTAAACTCTTAGCACATATGTAGGAGAAGCTAATGCTACCAATTCGGATTCATGAAACTTGTCCATATACTTTACACATGGTAAAAATGCTTGGGCAAGCAACATGGATTCAAAATTATTTTAATTCATATCTTTGTGAAAGGGTTGTCATCAATTACCAAAAAGGAGGAGATTGAAAACTCTAGTTTGGTTTTGGTGAATGGTGCTAACCCATTGCTCTAAGTGATCATGAGATATGGTAGCACATTCCAAGTGGTGGAGCAAATGGTCATGATCATGTTGATGGTGATGGCCATGATGATGATCAAGTGCTCGGACTTAGAAAAGAATAAAGAGAAAAACAAAGGACTCAAGGCAAGGGTATAATTTGATAGGAGCTCTTTGTTTTGATGATCGAGACACTTAGCAAGTGTGATCACATTTAGGATAGATAGTCGTACTATTAAGAGGGGTGAAACTTATATCGAATGTGGTTATCAAAGTGCCACTAGATGTTCTAACTCATTGCATATGCATTTAGATTCTAGTGAGTGCTAACACCCTTGAAAATATTTGTGAAAAATATGCTAACACACATGCACAATGTGATACACTTGGTGGTTGGCACATTGGATCAAGGGTGGTGAAGTTTGGTGAAGTGTGGAGGCGAGGAAGCTCTATTTCCTATGACCGAATGCAGGACCGGACGCTGGACATGTGCGTCTAGTTATCAGGGCAGAGGCTATGGTACTATGATTTTTGACCTGACCCTGAGTGGCGCACAGGATCAGACACGCAGGGGGTGCGTCCGGTCCTTGCTAACATACGCCAACGCAAAGCGAGTTTGTTGCGCTGGAGAAGAGCCAGAGAGGAACGGACGCTAAGGCACATCCGGTCATATGTGATCAGACGTGTCCAGTCAGCAAAATTCCTCTCTGGATGCTTACTGGACTCGATCTGACGCTGGGTAACAGCGGGGAGCGACGCGTCCGATCATGGACTGTAGGCGCGCGGGCAGGTGAGGACCTGATGCGAGGCTGGCGCGTCCGGTCGTTCTTCGCGTGCGTCCGATCGCACTTTAACCACGCAGACATGGCTGACTAGCCATTGGGTTCGCACGGCGATGGTTTAAACACGAGACAAGTGGATGGTGCTCCACGATCGGACGCTGTCTACTGAACATTCGGTTGTTTCTGTTGCATCCAAACAACCAGTTGTTTCAGAGCACAAAAACAACCGAATTCTGTAAACTAAAGAATCAGATGTTCTGGTGCCTCCAAACAACCAGTTGTTTCAGAGCCTAGAAACAGCCAAATTTTGTTGACTGACAAAAGTGGTTGTTTTGCAGATATATAATAACTAGTTGTTGAAAAAAAACATAAAACACACAGACCCATATGTGGGAATAGGTCAAAAAACAACTAACAACAACAACATAGCCTTTCAGTCCCAAGCAAGTTGGGATAGGCTAGAGTTGAAACCCTCCAAGAGCTCCAAGTCACGGTTCAGGCACTTTAATAGCTGCTTTCCAAGTACTCCTATTCAAACATAGATCTCTAGGTATATCACAAGCTTTCAAATCTCTTTTTATTGCCTACACCCATGTCAATTTTGGTCTTCCTCTACCTCTCCTCATATTATTAGCTTGGCTTAGGACTCCACAATGCACTGGTGCCTCTGGAGTTCTCCTTTGGACAAGGCCAAAACACTTCAACCGATGTTGGATAAGCTTTTCTTCAATTGGTACTACCTCTAGGCGATCACGTATATCATCGTTCCAAACCCGGTCCATTCTTATGTGACCGCAAATCCATCGCAACATACGTATTTCTGCAACACTCAATTGTTGAATATATCAAATCTTTGTAGGCCAACATTCTGCTCCATACAACATAGCCGGTCTAATCGCCGTTCTATAGAACTTGCCTTTTAGCTTTTGTGGTACCCTCTTGTCACAAAGAATGCCAGAAGCTTGTCGCCACTTGATCCATCCTGCTTTGATTTTATGGCTAACGTCCGCATCAATATCGCCATCCCTCTGTAGCATCAATCCCAGATACCGAAATGTATCCTTCTTAGGCACTACTTGACCTTCCAAACTCACATCTCCCTCCTCCTGTACACTGCCAAAGTCGCATCTCATGTATTTGGTTTTAGTTCTACTCAATCTAAAACATTTAGACTCAAGGGTCTACCGCCATAACTCTAGTTTCCTATTTACTCCCGCCTGGCTTTCGTCCACTAACACTACATCATCAGCGAACAATATACACCAAGGGATATCCCCTGGTATGTTCTTGGTAACCTCATCCATTACCAAGGCAAAGAGATATGGGCTTAAGGTTGACCCTTGATGAAGTCCAATTTTAATCGGGAAGTAATCTATGTTACCATCGTTTGTTCGAACACTAGTCACAATATTGTTGTACATGTCCTTGATGAGGGTCACGTACTTTGATGGGACTTTATGTTTGTCCAAAGACCACCACATAACATTTCTTGGTATCTTGTCATAAGCCTTCTCCAAGTCAATGAAAACCAAGTGGAGGTCCTTCTTCTGCTCTCTAAACCGCTGCATAACCGGTTTTATTAAGAAGATTGCTTCTGTGGTTGACCTTCCGGGCATGAAACCAAATTGGTTTGTTGATATCTACGTTATTCCTCACAGGCGCTGCTCGATGATTCTCTCCCATAACTTCATAGTATGGCTCATCAACTTAATTCCCGATAATTAGTACAACTTTAGATATCTCCCTTGTTCTTGTAGATTGTTACCAATATGATTCTTCTCCACTCCTCAGGCATTTTGTTCAATCAAAAGATATTGTTGAACATCTTAGTTAGCCATACTATAGCTATATCCCCGAGACATCTCCACACCTTGATTGGGATACCATCAGGGACCAGCGCTTTGCCCCCTTTCATCCTTTTCAAGGCTTCTCTGACCTCCGATTCTTGAATCCTCCGCACAAAGTGCCTGTTAGTGTCATCAAACGAGTCGTCCAGCTGAACGGTAGTGTTCTCGTTCTCACCATTGAACAATTTATCAAAATACTCTTAACATCTATGTCTGATCTCATCCTCCTTCACCAAGAGCTGCTCCCTCTCATCCTTTATGCACTTGACTTGGTTGAAGTTCCTTGTCTTCCTATCGCGAGCCCTAGTCATCTTATAAATGTCCTTCTCTCCTTCATTCGTACTCAAACGTCGGTAAAGGTCCTCATATGCCCGCCCCTTTGTCTCACTCACCGCTCGTTTTGCAGTCTTCTTTGCCACCTTGTACTTCTCTATGTTATTTGCACACCTGTCATGATACAAGCGCTTATAGCACTCCTTTTTCTTAATAGCCTTTTGCACATCTTTATTCCACCACCAAGTGTCTTTCGAGTCGCATCCGCTCCCTTTGGTCACTCAAGCACCTCTAAAGAAAAAACAACTAACACATGATATTTTACTGCATAGCTGACACTCATTTTAAAAAGTCCTTGAAGACAGACAAACGAGATCAAACACCATAACAGATTTCCCCATTCCAACCAAAAAAGAAAAAACTAGGGATCAATGAAAAGAACATAAGAAAAATACTAAAAATAGAAACTAAAATATTATGCAAACACCAAGGAACTTACCGGTATGCCTATTAGCTACTGGAGAGTAATTAAGATAGAGATCTAAATAATCCACCTGCAGCTTCTTCAAGCTATCCTTGCAGGCTTGAAGCACATGTCAGTGATTCTGAGTTCCTCAGCAGCAATGAGAACAGATGCAAAACATTCAGTCACATGAAAAATATGGAACCAGAGTGGGACAAATCAACGCACAACCCCAAAAACATTCATACAGACAAATCTTGACTACCTAAAGAGCAAGAAAAACAAATGAACAGACAGTGATGACGAAAACAAACTGAGAGTAAAACATTATACTAAAAGAAAGGAAAATGCCTTAATTGAAATGCCACTACTGCTGCTGCTACTACTATATTCTCTCTGCCGTAACGAAATACCACTGCTACTACTGCACAACTGCAGGGTACTTGCACTCAATGAACCAAGAGCTGCGGCTACTTGACCAAAACAAAACACAGATAGTATAAACTGAAAATCCAGGGCATGAATGAGTGTTCTACCAGCAAGGATAATAAGGGCAGTAGTACTAGTCAAACCAACACGGCTACCGGTTCATGACAGTGATTACTAGAATTCAACCAACCATATACTACCACTGCAGTAGCATTACAGTACTGAAAATAGGCACAACAACGTCGTGTTAACAGCAGTGCCATCAGATCAGACATAGTAGAGCGCAAAATGCAACCCTCAAATCAATATCAAGAACATCATCACCCGTCCGCTAATTAAATGTACACATCCACATTAGCAACTAAATAAAAATCCAGCTTACTGAAACTAAACTATACTAAAACTGAAACTTTAGCTGGAAAAACAAATGAAAGTAAAGTTAAATGACAGACACACAAAAGAGAGAAGAAAATGTGTGTACATAACCTGCTCCTCATCATGCAAACATACAAAACAAAAGTTCACTAACACACAGTATACTAAACTTACTGAAAATTAACTGAAACTATAATTAACTATGAAGCTTGAGTGCTTTCTTAGTTGGATTAATTATTTTAAGAACATCTCATTTTTCAGTCTAATAAACTGAAACTGAAACTAAACTGAAAAAGAAACTATAATAGAATGAAACTAAAACTTAACTAAAAAATATACTTAACTGAAAATTGACTTGCAGTGGTGATCTCTTTCTCTTTATGTGTCTCCTCCTCCTCGCTCTCCTCTTCTCTCCCAAACAGAGAAGAAGCTAATAAAGATGGGGAGAGCGCCGTGCTGCGAGAAGGTGGGGTTGAAGAAGGAAAGGTGGACCAAGGAGGAGGACAAAACTGAAACTGAACAAATAAGATTGAAACTGAAACAAACTCAACTCTATCATCATCAATATAAAATAGCCATCCATCATTAGAATCTGCAAAAAAGACAAATACAAATCTGCATCAAACAGAGAAAAAAATTAAAATAAAACCACACAAAGTTAAGGATAAAAAATTACCTAAATAAGCTGATCAAGCAGATATACATCAGCAGGTGTACCGGCATCCATTATACAGATCATTCATATACAGGAAAAAATATATAAACAGATAACAAACAAAAAATATATATATTCGCTAGTACTGGTAGACGGTGGGCACACTCATCTTCAATATCCAAATAACAACATAGTTATCTTTCAGCATTTCAACATACATAATACAATGAAAACCCCAGCTTATAATCATTAAAGAAATATTACATTAAAAACTAATCCTAGTCCTCCTCATCATCATGATCATCATTCGTGGTGGGGAGCTGGTGGCTGCAGAGAGGACAGACGGAGTTACGACTGAGCCACTCGAAGATGCAGTGCTGGTGGAAGACATGGGAGCAGGGCATGGCCCGGAGCGTCAACATGGTCGACTCTGTGCTAGCTGCGTCGTCCTCCTGAAATGTCGTCATCATTGGTGAGCACCACCTCTTTGAGACCCATGATGGCCTTGCTGGAGGTGGCGGTGCAAGCTGGCATGTCTTGGCGGGGTGGGGATGGGAATCGGGGCGGGGGTGGAGACAGGGAACAGAATTGCCACAACCAGACGTGGTTGTCCATGTATGGGCCTCGCCTGTGTCGTGTGTAGCGCACTTCTTCCATCTATGCTCGCTGGATCGAATCCACCGGTGGCGATTGTAGGGACTGGCGGCGGTGCGTCTCTGCGAGAAGAGTTGCACCTTAACTACAAATGAACAGACAGTGATGACACCACACACTGAAACTAATAAATTCTACTAAAAGCAAATAAATAAATATACTGAAACAACAACTGAGTGTACTCTGCTGCCATCATGAATACTAAAAAACTAAAAACTAAAAATAATGAAACTGAACAAAAATGAAAATGACAACTAAAATTAAAAAAGACTTAATCTGAACCTAAGATCTCTCGGTATACGTCCAGTTCAGATCTCGCATGAATGATTGTGCTCACAGACTAAAAACTGAAAACTAACGTATACTGAGAGATACTGAAAAATAAGATGTTGTAATGACTACTAATGACAAATACTGAGAGATACTGAATACTAAAACTGACATATACTGACAAATACTAAGAGATACTAAAAAACAAGATGGAAAAATAGAGGGAAAATAACAGACAGTGATGACACCACACACTGAGACTAATAAATTCTACTAAAATCAATATACTGAAACAACAACTGAGTGTACTCTGCTGCCATCATGAATACTAAAAAACTGATAACTAAAAATAATGAAACTGAATAAAAATGAAACTGACAACTAAACTTAAAAAAGACTAAACCTGAACCTAAGATCTCTCGGTATACGTCCAGTTCAGATCTCGCATGAATGATTGTGCTCACAGATACTGAGAGAAGTTACTGACAAACTAAAAGCTGGCGTATACTAACAGATACTGAAAAATGAGATGTTCTTAAAATAATTAATCAAACTAAGAAAGCACTCAAGCTCCATAGCTTAGCTTATAATAGATCTAACACATAACACCCAAGACACATGGTGACCAATTAAAAATTATGCCAACATACAAAACAAAATAAAACTGAAATAATTAACAGTCAAACTCAATTGCAGTCAAGTTTTTTTATTGTTTACTAGCAGGCTGACAGAAAAAAAACTAGCAAGAGAATATAGCTAAATGTCCAAAAAGAAGATTACAAACCAAGTAATGATTAATGACAAGGACTAAACCTAGATTGCAGATCTAAACTGACAATGGTTGAGAGAATAATACCTGAACTTTATATGAATGGCTGTTGCACCAAGTTTCTGAATAGA
Source organism: Miscanthus lutarioriparius (assembly GCA_904845875.1). Lineage (NCBI taxonomy): Eukaryota > Viridiplantae > Streptophyta > Magnoliopsida > Poales > Poaceae > Miscanthus > Miscanthus lutarioriparius. The sequence continues at coordinate 29,675,358 of CAJGYO010000016.1, read as the reverse complement.
GACCCAACAGTGAGGAAGAGAACAAAATAGTAGTAATTTCTGTGACTTACTGCTGATCTGAAAACCAAAACAATAAGCTTTGAGCTGCTGAACTAAAAAGAGAGCAAATTACAGAAACTGTAGTTCTTGCAACATGGATAGAAAGACAAAGAAGGCCAATAGAAAAGCAAGGATCTGAACTCATAACTAAATAAGCTACGTGACAACAACACTGAAACCAACCTAAAAGACAATGAAAACAATGAAACTAAACTGAAATACTTAACAGTCAAATTCAATTGCAGTGCACTGAAACCGGACTAGATTGAACCTAGATTTTACTAAACAAAACCAGAACTTATACTGAAAATAGAGTATACTAGACTTAAACTGAATTATTTTACCCAAACATTCTACTGGACTTGAAATGAATAAAACTGAAAGTAAGAATTATTTTACCCAAACATTCTACTAGACTTGAAATGAATAAAGCTGAAAGTAAGAATTATTTTACCCACAGATTGTATTGGACTTGAAATGAATAAAACTGAAAATATGTTTTAAAAAACTTAACCTAAACTGAAACACAACTACAACTAAAAATAGATCCTACTAAGCTGAACTTCAAATGAAGACAGATTCTATTCTACTACAATTTAACTCATCGTGAATATAATGAAAGCATTAAACTGATGTGATGCTGAAATAAATTCCAAGCTCGAGCTGCTAATTAGAAAAGAAGAAACCAAGCAGCTGGCCAACGGGAAAAGCAAAAAAGACATGCTACTATGACCTGCCACAATACTGAACATAAGAGCGACACAGGTATCACACAGAAACAAGTCTGAACTTCACAAAGACTAAAAAACTTAAATTCTAAAACTGAAAGCACTAAACTTTGCTAAAGAATCATTGCTTAAGAATCAAGGGAGCACAACCATGGTCTCATTGCATAACAAACAAATGGAAAAAATAAATAAATAAAATAGCCATGCTCACAAATAATGAATTAACAAAACAAAAAACACCATGTCCAAGCAGGTCCTTCGACGAAAATAAAAATGGATGCAGAGGTGAACAAGAATGGAAAACAAAAGAACATATGTGTGTAGGACACATCATGGCTCAAGTAATTAACTGAACTGAGATTAAAAAAAAGATACTGAAATAGTTCACAATTGTACAAACGAAAGCACAGTGAACAAGAATGGAAAACAAAAGAACATACCTCACAAACGGGATGGTCAACTTAACATGAAAGAGACTAAAGACAGTCGGGGGCGAGAGAGGAGAAGAAATGGGTGGAAAAAAGGGGAACAGAACTCTGAGATGAAGGCAAAAAGCTATATAAACAAGGACAGGCGAGTTGAAGAGGCCAGATGTGAATGCTCGCCTGCATAAATGCGATAACATAAAAAAAGAGTTAAACACCACATGTTTAGGAGTAAATGGAGGAGGGAATGGATCGAGAAGAAACGGTTGGGAGGAGGGAGAGCGGTCAAAAGAAGGAACCAGAAGGTCAGGGGTACGACATAAATGCACAACGACCGTGAAAAAAAAACTCGACAATAAATAAAGGGCCAAACAGCCCATGTAGAAAAGGCCCGAATGATAAAAAAAACTAGACAAGATGCTAAACGAAGCGGGCAAGGCCTGGTTAGAGGTGCAAATGGAACAGACGGCTAAGTGGGTGTTAGCATATGACGAGGGTAGTTTTAGGTACGGCATCATGACCACTAACTCGTCAGAGTCTTTCAACCGTGTATTCACCGGAGTTCGATCATTGCCTGTGTCTGGAATTGTTGAGTTCTCCTTTCACAAGTGCAACGAATATTTTGTCAAGAGGTGGGAACTTATGTAGAGGAATATAGCTGAGCTTGGGTGATTTGGAAAGGCTAGAGCAGAACATTTGAAGGAGGCCAAGGAATTGGCCAAGCAGCACACCGCCGAGCCGTATAGACCTCGCTGGCATATCTTTAGTGTATGGGGGACAAAACTACAGAGTTGATCTTGATAAAGTAGAGTGCAGTTGCAACGTCCCTCAGATCATGCAGGCCCCTTGCTCTCACATGATCACAGCCTGCAGGGTCCGCGGATATGACTTCAAGGGTCTGCCATATATGTCACCCTTGTATCTCCGTTCGAACACCCTTAGTATTTGGGAGAGGAGCTTCGAGCCGTACCTTGACCCGACACAGTGGCCACCTTATCATGGTTATGAATATGTGCCACATCCAGATCTAATGAAGGTAGCGAAGGGTACAATACATGAATAGTTCAAATGAAACACAATGCAGCACCGAGAAAGTTCTACTACAATACAATATTGTTCATTACTAAAGCATGGAACTACCAAATCTAAAGCATGGAACTACCACACCTCTACCAATCCTCTACCACACCTCTACCAATCCTCAATCAAAAACATACTGAGTAAGCAACTCGTCGTCCGAGTACCAATCCTCTACTACAGCCTCATTGCTGTGGCTAGGCTCACCTGCATTGCCCTGATCTGCCTGTCGCCTGTAGTAAGCGGCCTCCGCTTCATCTACGGCCTCTGTGGCCTGAGACAAGAACACGTCCTCCTCCACCTCGCTCATGTGGTTAGGCTCACCTGTATTGCCCTGATCTGTCTGTCGCCTATAGTAAGCGGCCTCCGCTTCATCTGCAGCCTCTACGGCCTGAGAGAAGAATGCATCCTCCTCCGCCTGTAAGTCCGCATCTGCTTGAGCGATGAGCTTTCTTAGTCTGCCAGTGTCGTCCTTAGCCTCCTCCGCCTGCAAGCCCGCCTCCGCTAGAGCGATGAGATCGCTCAACCTAGCAGTGTCATCCTCATCCTCGTTCCCATCATCGGCCAACACAATCGGAGATTGAACGGTGCGACCAGCTCATGTTCTGTGCACATCTAACTTCTTTTCCTGAAACCATGCATGGGCCACCTCTGCGGCATGGTCCTCGCTGCATCCAATCCCTTCATGTATAAAATACAACCAGTGAGCAACATGATTATATTACATTTAAAATCAAGCAACGAAGATAACAAGGCTTTTAATCACTCACTGGCACACAATGCAACAACATGGTCGTTCAAGACCTGCATCTGTACTCTTGTCTCCTCCCTTGCCTCCTTCCTTGCCCTCTCCTCCTGTAACACCCTCCATCTCCCCAACCTCCATTTGTCAAGCCTAACACCGATCGGGTTACGAATATCGTGTTGTCTAGTAAACTCATGCATCTTCTTTATGTGCTATTTAACGAAGAGGTCGACGTAGTCAGGTCCATTTCCCCTCTTCCATGCAATTACTTGCCTCCCCTTCAGTTCATCCAAGAACTTAGCTTGACCATCATAAGATTACCACCTGCATTTCCTAGTGCTCTGTTTAAACAAAAAATTAGATCATAAGTCTTAGCAAAAGAATAAAATATGATTTCATGTTTACCACAATAATAACCAACCTCATCATAGTCAACCATATGGCCGCAATAATGGCCTATTCCAAGCTCCGAAGGGATTTGGCCGTAGTTGGATTTAATACCACATTCGCACATGACAGGAGGTGCTTTGTAAATTAACCTTTCTTTCTTCTTTTCCTTTGCCTCTGGTGGCTCCGACCATGGATTCTTAGGACCGTAGAGCCACTCCTTGAAATGACACTTCTCCATTGCAAACACCTAAAAAAGGCGACATTACTACATGAACACATATAGCTCAACATTTCAACAGATACACTTTGCACTTACTTCATGCTTGTTTGGACACACAAACTCCAACATTTCTTAGAGTTTATCACAGCTCGATGTCCGCAATAGCACAGAAGAGGTTCCACGAGTCGTCTAACTATAGCTAAGTACTTCTCCTTAGCCGTCATTGGCGGAGGGTTAGGGGGAGTTGAACCCCACCGCTCGAAGTGCTCACGTGGATGTCTCCCTCTCCACCAATCACTGAGGTACTTGTTTGCACCGTCGGTCCACTGAAAGAAAAAGCACCTCTCATGGGCTTACACAACAATATTCTAACAAAATATTAGTAATCTACTAACACGAATGAAGAAAAAAGATAGTAGAAATAATACTTACATTAAAACGACTGCATGTGTAGAAGCAACGTGCTGCTGTGTCAGGATGTCTCGATTGAAACACGTCGGCCGGGAAACCACAGTCATAGTTAGGGACAGGGAGGTCAGGAGGGACGGGGGCATCTTTGCTAGACGCGCCAGGGTATAATTCTCTAGGACGACCCCATTTTCGCCAAAACTCCTCCCGATACATGTCTTGCATATAACAAAACGGTTGTAATTTAACACAAATAAAAAACATCGCAAATTAATGTAAAGGGGAACCATTTGCATTACAACGAAGAAAATATAACCTACACTTATGAACAAAAATTGACCTTAGACTACATGGTAAACATAGTTCTAACTCACCAATTAACCTTAACATTGATAATCCTAATCCTTATCCTTGAATCCAACGTTCTAACGAACTAATATTTTTCTCCATACCCTAACTACCAATTCTAATCCTTGAATCCACCGTTCAAACAACTAATAAGAGCATCATTACCTTGACAAGGCCGAGGAGGAGCTTCAGGGAAGGAAGGGAGGGGATGGCAAGAGAGGGAAGGGCGGCGGCCGGGCGTGGGGGAGTCGGGAGGCGGTGGTGCGGGCGCCTCGAGCGGCCTCAGCTCGAGTCGGGCAGACAGACAGAGGGAGGGAGCCCGTGGCGCAACGGTTAAGTCGCGTCTCGCCGCGCCATGACGGGTGGCGCGGCACCGCCGCGCCATGATCCATGGCATGGCAGCCCAGCCACGTCAGCGGCCAACGTCATGGCCGACTGCCACCTGGACACCCCTGTCACACCGCCATGCATGGTGCGACAACGTGATTTTGCCGCGCCATGTGAACAGGCACGTCCAAAAGTATTAGTTTTGGAAAAAAAAACAATATCAGATTTGAAAATAGTTTAAAAAAGTGTTAAAATAAAAAAAAATCCCAAAAAACAGCTAGATAGCCAAATTATTTACACATAGAATAACACACACTTGGGTCTCTGTTTGTTCAAAAATGACATTTGGAGAGGAAGTTGCTATCCTGCATACTAGGGCAGGGGGGTGGACAAAAATCATATAATGCAGATCACTAAACAAACAACATATCTAAACCAGATGACCACACTAGCAGAAAAATAAAAAACACTAAAAAAAAGTAGATGAGTTTATTAAACACAAAACTGATCGCGCAATTTACAACACTTACACATTTTTCTGTTTGGGGACTGGAGGATACACCACAGAAAATGCATCAACATCAACATTGCCCTCGGAATGTTGGTACCAACATTCCTTAAATGCATTTATCTAAAAAAACATTAGTGAAAGGGTACAGTAACAAATCAAAAAAAGAAATTAATATAATTCAAAACTGAAAATTACCAAATATATACTTACAAGCTTGGTCCTTGCTTCGATTTGAAACTTGTGATTAGCACCAAAATAAGAATCCAAAAACACAAACAGATGGTTCTTCAAATCAACGATGAAAACAAACCAATGCTTCGATATAATGACCGGAAAACAAAGCTACAACAAAAAAAATAAAAATTAATAATAGAACTGAACTTAAAGCAATTGTAAGAAGAAAAACGGCTCCAAAGAAAAAAGATGCAGCTTCTAAGTAGAAATTGTGAGCAAAAAGACTAACCTTGTAAGCAGAATTGGCTCCAAGAAAACAATTCTGGACTGTCTTGGTATCATATGAACAACTGTAAGTATAAAGGCACCCCTAAAAATGAAATAAAAAAATCAGATACCAAAAACAAAAGGAATAGCTAAGTAAACATAAATCATAACTACATAGACCAAGAATTACTAAGACAAAAGGTATTACTAATGGATAAAACAAAACATACCCCCACTTTTGGATAGAAGAAATGTTTCTTAGACTGCCTAGGGTGTTCGTCCTCAAAATATTTACGACACATCACAGCAACGAAAAAATTGTCAACTTTCCTCATAGGCTCCATTGATTCGCCCAAACAAGAGTAACACTGGTCTTGTAAAATTCAACTGCCTTAAAACTGCAAAAAAAAAAAGAGAGAAAAGGACAAAACAAAAAGACATGAATAATGATTGTTTTCATAATTCAAAAACGAATGAAACAACAGTAAACAATAAATAAAAAAACAAAACATACCAACTCCACTGGCTGTGGGAAAGTCCGCAAATAATGTTGTAATATCCCATTCCTTCAGCAGTAATAGGAAATCGATGTCCGGATGAAACATGATTCTGAGCCCTATTTCCAAAAAAACTGAATGCTGAACAGTCGGCAGTGGCTCTTGGTTTCAATACCTCTAATTCACTACCACCTGTTAGATCGATTACTGGGTGCGCTGGCATATTAGTTAGATTCCTAACTTCAAGCACCAGTCTCTGTGACTTGTGGCACCCAGAACCTCAACATCAGGTGGTGCCTTGAAAAAAAAGAAAAAATCCAGCTAAAGAAAAATAAAAACGTAAAAAAAACATAAAAAAAAAACAATGCTAACCTTAGGTTCCGTGCTAAGTTCTTTAGCCACAATAGTATCTTGAAACAAATTAGTTCCTTGATTATACCTCTGATTTGAACATTCAGTTTTAGCTTTCTTGTTCATGATAGGAACATTAACTGCACCAAAATTTAAAAAAGGAACAATAAAAAAATATACAAAAAAACAAAAAGAAAAAAAAACTGGACCAGAAGGAAAGTCATCAACTTGACGCATAACAACAGGAGTGTCTAGAACCAAAAATGGTTTCTTCATTAAGTTGCCAGCTAGAAAAGCAGAAGCTCCTCTGGATGCATTAGAGTTCTGGAAAAAATGAAAGAACATCTTAATATTAAACGATATAATAAACCTCAAAATATTAAAATCATAAACATCAGCTAGGTGTTTCAATGAAATAGGGCTCTCTGCATTCTTACTGCTACTAGCAGTACAGACCACACTTAATCAACAGCAAAAACCAGGGATTAATTTAGGGAAACTAATAAAGAACATTAAAATGGAAACGAAAGCTGAATACATACAATTTAATAGCAAAATAAAGCAGAATTCATAATGAAAGAACATAAAAAAAGAAAACATATGAACCTTATTTGGATCTCCTGAAGACCTATGATTTCCTTTTCTAATGCACATGCTGACTTCCAAAATCTCTTGAGCACTGCGCCTGTTTGACTGCTAAAAACAATACTTGGAGATATCATTGTTCACTGAACTGGGATGAAGATCTGAAAAGACAAAAAAAAAAACAATGAATGCAAGCAAGTTCAAAAACGGGGAAGATACAAAACAAATATATTATATGTGAGAGCGAATAGGTCTCGGGAATTGATTGATAGATTAGCAGCAGTACAGGGTACAATATATAGGCAAGGATCAATAGGGTTTATAGAAACACTCAATCAACGGTGATCCTTGCCTTATCAATATAATCTATCTATCTTAACCCCTAAGGCAGGCAGCCTAACAGGCTAGGCGCCAGGCCCAAGGCCAGCCCATTAGGGCGCCTATTCTAACATGCCCCCGCAGTCGAATCGTCAGCCACTCTGCACGTTTAGACTGGACCTAAACTCCGTGAAAACTGAAGTAGGCAGCCCTTTGGTGAAGATATCTGCATATTGCGAAGAGGTGGGAACATGCAGAACACGAAGATCACCAACGGCGACTCGCTCCCGGACGAAGTGAAGATCGATCTCAATGTGCTTGGTGCGCTGATGCTGAACCGGGTTGGAGGTCATGTAGACGGCACTGATGTTGTCACAATACACCAGTGTGGCGCGTCGTAGAGGGGTATGCAGCTCCATAAGTAGCTGGCGGAGCCAAGTAGCCTCTGCAACTCCGTTGGCCACCGCGCGATACTCGGCTTTAGCACTGGATCTTGACACTGTGTTCTGGCGCTTCGAGGACCAGGAAACAAGGTTGTCGCCAAGGAACACCACATAGCCTGAGGTGGACTTGCGAGTGTCCGAACAACCAACCCAGTCAGCGTCGGTGTAGACGACAAGATCAGTCGAAGTAGACGGTCGCAGCAAGAGACTAAGGTGAAGAGTGCCTCGAACGTAGCGAAGAATCCTCTTCAGGGCAGCAAGGTGAGGCTCACGAGGATCATGCATGTGGAGGCAGACCTGCTGAACTACATATGCAATGTCTGGGCGGGTGAACGTCAGGTACTGGAGAGCTCCAGCAAGGCTGTGGAAGTCTGTAGCATCAGACACAGGGGCCCCATCAGCTGCAGCAACCTTCGGATTGGTGTCAACTGGAGTGGAGCACGGCTTGCACACTGTCATTCCTGCACATTTCAGAATGTCCAGCATATACTGTCGCTGTGAGAGGAGGAGGCCATCACCACTTCGCTGAACCTGCATACCAAGGAAGTGATGCAATGCACCGAGGTCTTTCATGGCGAACTCCTGTTGAAGCGCTGAGATAATCCGCCGAAGGAGACCGGGTGAGGAAGCTGTGAGGACAATGTCATCCACATAGAGCAACAGGTAGGCTGTATCTGATCCACGCCGGTAAATAAAAAGTGAGGTGTCTGACTTGGCTTCAACAAACCCAATAGATAGCAGGAACGAGGCCATGCGGCTGTACCATGCGCGAGGAGCCTACTTCAGGCCATAAAGAGATTTCTTCAGAAGGCAGACAAAGTCCAGGTGAGCTGGATCTTCAAACCCGGACGGCTGCTGGCAATACACAACCTCAGACAGATTGCCATGAAGGAAGGCGTTCTTCACATCTAGCTGGTGGATGGGCCAGGTGCGAGAGAGCGCCAAGGAGAGCACCGTGCAGACAGTAGCAGGCTTCACCACAGGACTGAACGTCTCATCGAAGTCAACACCAGGCCGCTGGGTAAAGCCACGAAGAACCCAGCGTGCCTTGTACCGCTCAAGGGAGCCATCGGACTGAAACTTGTGCTTGAAAATCCACTTGCTAGTGACGATGTTGGCCCAAGGAGGTCGAGGCACGAGGTCCCAAGTGTGATTCTGCAAGAGAGCACTATGTTCTTCTTCCATAGCCACTCGCCAATTAGGGTCAGCGAGAGCGCTACGAAAGGTCTTGGGCACTGCAGAGAGGGGGGCGGCGTGGTAGGAGGCAGGCATCCGATAGCCGCTCTTCGACCGCGTGCTCATAGCGTGCTGGTTCGTCCCTGGAATGACAGCAACGGCGCCATTGGGTAGCGGGGCGGCCAGTGCAGGAGCAGCCGGAGCAGGCGGTGTTGGGGCGGCTGGTACAGGCGGAGCCAACGGTCGGGGTTGACGCGTGTAGTGGTACGTGAAGGCCCGATCCGATCGGAGAGGTGGGAACCCAGGCAGGGGTCCTGCGCCTGCACGCAGGGCAGACGGGATGTAGAGTGGGGAGGCCTCTCCAGGCGTGTTGGGCAACACCGTGGCCGTGCGTAGCACAGGAGAGCTAGTCCTGGTGGCCGCGCGTGGCGCGGTAGGTGTCCCCAATGCCCGCAGCGCTGGTGGAATGTAGAGCACGAGCGCCGGTGGATCATCAGCATCATCAGCAGGCAGGGGCGCCCCAGGCACAGTCGCGGTGGGACCGGCAGGGGCGCTGGAGACATCAGCAATGCTGGGTGGTGTTCCTGTAGACAAAAACTTGTGCATTGGTCCAATAGGAGGGAGCACAGGGTCAGTAGTATCATCATCGAGGAACTGTAGGTCTGCTGGAGCACTAGGACCATGGCGCTCAGCAAAGGGAAAGGTCGTTTCATCGAAGATGACGTGCTGGGAGACGATGACTCTATTGGAGGAGAGGTCAAGGCAGTGGTACCCTTTATGATGAGCGGAATAGCCTAGGAAGACACACAGGACAGACCGAGGGGCGAGTTTGTGGGGTGCAGTAGCCGACATGTTTGGGTAACATTTGCAACTGAAGACTCGTAGGTGATCATATGCTAGTGGCTTGCCGAACAGGGCAAGGTGCGGCGTGGAAAACTATAGAGTCTCGGTAGGCAGTATGTTGAGCAGAATAGTGGCTGTAGAGAGGGCCTCTACCTAGTAGGACGGAGGCATGGACGCCTGAAAGAGCAGTGAGCGAACAACATTATTGATGGAGCGAATAATGCATTCAGCTTTACCATTTTGAGACGATGTGTAGGGACAGGACATGCGAAAGTGGATGCCCTGAGTGAGGAAAAACTGACGGGAGCTAGAGTTGTCAAACTCTTTCCCATTGTCGCACTGAACAGCCTTGACCCGGGCGCCAAACTAGGTGGAGGCGTGAGCGATGAAGTGAGCAAGTGTGCTGAAAGTGTCAGATTTAAACCGCAAAGGAAACGTCCACAAATAATGAGTGCAATCATCAAGTATGACCAAGTAGTATTTATAACCAGAAATGCTGACAACTGGAGAGGTTCATAAATCACAATGTATAAGATCAAACTTGGTAGACGCACGGGAGGTGGACTCATGAAAGGGCAAACGAACATGACGCCCTAACTGACAAGCATGACATAACTCTAAGTAATCCTGAATATGACAGGAGACACTAGACGCGAGCTTCGACAACGCCTCATGACCGGGGTGGCCAAGACGCCGATGCCACAACGGGGAGGAAGCCTGGGCGACAAGGGAGTGTGCTGAGGGTAGGCGCATAGGGTATAGCGGCCCAGAGCTATTGCACCTGACGATCTCGGTCCGAGATGGAAGAACCTTCACAGAACAACCAGCGGGGTCAAACTCAACAGAACAATTATTGTCGGTAGTAAATTGGCGAACAAAGATAAGATTCTTAATAATTTGTGGCGACACAAGGACATTATTAAGACGTAAATTACGAGACAACTCTGTAGAGCCAGTGGCAGTGACAGGAAGAAGAGAGCCATTACCGACAACAATGGATGAAGGAGTAGGGTACCGCGGGAGAAGAACATGTGAAAGAGAGGAGGGCTGAGATGTCATATGTGAAGTAGCACCTGAGTTGAAGTACCACTCATTGTACGTAGGAGGGGTCAGCGACGTTGTGCTGAAGGCAGAGGCGAGGGCCGTCGGGTCCCAAGAGGGGAGGCCAGCCACCGGGTTGTAATACCCGAGGGCGACCCACTGTCCAGTGCCATCAGGAGCAGGGAGGGCAGCGGCCTGCTGGTGGACAGCAAGGGCGTGCTGCTGCTGTTGGGCGAGGAAGGCCTACCGCTGCGTGTGATGTCGTGCCTGCTGTTGTGCCTGTTGCTACGCCTACAGGTGAGAAGGCATTGGGATGGGTGCCAGCGGTGGACGAGGTCCCCCTAGCCACATCTGAATGGTTCCAGTCCAGGGGTTGTAGACGCTGGGCCATGGCCGCCCGTCGGCCAGCTGCTGCTGCTGCTGTTGGGCGCCACCAGTGGGGCGTGACCCCTGTCCAGGAGGGCCACCGCCGCTGTTGCCTTTGCCGCCACCGCCGCGCTTGCTGTGACGGTTGTTAGGCAGCTTGGAGTGCCCACCAGCGCCCGTGCCAGAGGACGCAGGGGCAGGGCTGGGAGTGGTGGAGGCGGCGAGCGCAGTGGCAGGTGCGTCCTTGCGAGTCTCCATGGTGAGTTCCTCGAGGATGAGGTCGTCACGAGCCTCTAGGAAGGTGGGGAACGGTCGAGCTCGATGAAGGAGCGTCCCAACATGGTTGAAGCGCTCGTTGAGGCCGCGGATCACGTTGAGGACGAGCGTGGGGTCGGTGACGACCTCGCCAAGGGCCGTGAGATCATCAGCCATCTTTTTCAGCTTGCGGTAGTAGTCGGTGACGGAGAGGTCGCCCTAGACGAGGCTGCGAAACCGTGTCTCAAGGTGGATGGAGCGAGCCTCACGGTTGCCAAGGAACTGCGACTCGACGGCGAGCCAGGCATGCCGAGCGGTGGAGCCCTGGGCGAAGATGATCTCGCCAAGGTCGTCGGTGAGCGTGGCGACGATCCAGGACTTGATGACGCAATCCATCCAGGCCCAATCAGGAGGAATTGGGGCTGGAGGTTCCTCTCGAACGTGATCCTGGAGGGAGAACTTGCCGAGGATGAGAAGGAACTGATCACGCCAGCGGTTGAAGTTACCGGAATCGACGTCGAGGATGGTGGTGATGTGGTTCCGGATGTTGCTGACTGCAACAGCCTGAGCATGGAGCTGCAGAAGGGCAACGGCCTCGTGATGCAGCATGGCAGCCTGAAGATCGGGTGGCGGCGCTGAAGTGCCTCTAGGTGCGGCGCCAGAGGGTTCCGGAGCAACGGCGGCGGCAGCGGCCGCCCGCTCCTTGGCAACGAGTGCCAGTGCCTCGCTAGCGCGCTGGGCGACGGCATCGCGATCCTTAGCCGTGGTTGTGGCCTCCTCCTCGGCCTGTAGGGCGCAAGCTAGGGCAGCATCACGCGCAGCCTGACGCTCGCGCTCGAGACGCTGAGCAGCGGCGGCAGCCTCGTTGGCCTTCTCCGCGGCAAGGCGTTGGGCGACGGTGTCTTCCTGGATGGTGGAAGAGGAGGCGGCCAGATCGTCCCCAGCCCTAGGGGTTGCTGGAGGGGTGGAGGGCATGGTGGCGCAGCACGTTGTGTACCGGCGCGCGGAGGGGCGCAGCGCGACGAGGGGCCGGCGCGCGTGGAGTGGGCAGCGGAAGAGGAGACCTAAACCTAGGCGGCTGATACTATGAGAGCGAATAGGTCTCGGGAATTGATTGATAGATTACCAGCAGTACATGGTACAATATATAGGCAATGATCAATAGGGTTTATAGAAACACCCAATCAACGGTGATCCTTGCCTTATCAATGTAATCTATCTATCTTAACCCCTAAGGCAGCCAGCCTAACAGGCTAGGCGTCAGGCCCAAGGCCAGCCCATTAGGGCGCCTATTCTAACAATATGATTGATGAAGCACACTTATGATTACCATTAACATTTAAGTTCGGAACTAAGATAGGAAGGGCACCATTATTCTCTTTCGGCTCATTAGCAGTCTGTGCAGCATCTAAAAGAACCTGGAGAACAAAATCAGAAAAAAAAAAGCCTCTCAGTAGGCAAAAACAATATTAAAAAACTGAGAACAAAAATAAGAAAGCAAAACCAAAAAAAAAACCTTATTTGGATCTCCTGAAGACTCATGATTGCCTCTTCCAATTAACTTGCTGCCTTCCAAAATCTCTTGAGCACTACGGCTGTTTGGCTGCTGACGACAAAACTTGGGAAGATCATTGTTCACTGAACTGGACTGAAGACCTGAAAAGTGAAAACCAAAAAAAAAAAATATCAATACCAACAAAACCTTTTACAAAATTGATGCAGCAGACCTATGATTACCATTAGCAATTATGTTCGGAACTAAGCTAGGAGGGACACCAATGTTCTCTTTCGGCTCATTAGCAGTCTGTGTAGCATCTAACAAAATCTGGAGAACACTCAGAACTAGACTCTCACTAGGCAACAAACAGAAACTGCACTTGCCATACGAATTATCCTGCATGAGCTTGCGTAGCTCATCAATCACCTAAATAAAAAAAAGGAATACAAAAATGAAAAAAAGGAAAAACAAAAGAGCTGACAAAAATATGAAGAATTAAGAATTTATTTGGTTACATTTGCAGGCAAGTATTCGCCGAAGTACAGGCTAAGCTTCTCCCTGAAACCAGTTGATTCAACACGAGCCTATTTAATAAAAAATAAACAATGTCAAACATAAATAAATAACACAAAGACATGATGAAACAAAACAAAAAAAACAAACAAACCTTCTCTTCATCATTACACACTCCATTGATTTCTTGCGGGGCTTACTTACGCTCAATTTATGTTCTAAAATAAAGTACAAAACAAAAAAAAATAAAATGCAAAAGAATGCCAAAAACAAAAATACAATAGCAGAACAAAACAATTACCTTGGATTTGCAAAAAGCAACAAATTGCTCCAATAAATTTACATTGGCAGTAGAAATGAAGGCCTGACAAAAAAAATTGTTACATGAGAATATATAAAGGACTTATATAACTAGTTAGACACACACCTACAGATTCAGGGCCTTTATCACCATGAGCTGGATGAGTGCTTTCCTGTACAACACGAAAACATTTGCTCCTAGCAGCCATGATTACCTAAAAAGGGTTAAATCAAATTCTACTATCAATAATTGCTGCTACAATGAACATTAGAGGGGGGGTATTCAGTTAATGCACAACATGAATGGCATACTTATAAAAGTCAACAAACCCCCAAAGCATACATGGAAGGAATACTAAACTCAACCGGGCATCATATAGCAATTTCAATATTTTTACTCTAAACTCATATGCAAGCAAATCAAAATAGAACTAGCACATTTCGATTAAGAGCGATAGGGAAATTTAATTCAATACAAGAAAACAGTACAAACTCAAATGCAATATAGGAAACTCATCAAAAAAATAGATTGCTGAAACTTAATCTGTAAAACACAAAATGGTGAATCAACAAATCATTATCACTGACATTAACAAACAAACCACAAAAAATAACACCTCTAGCCGACCACCATCCCTCGCATCACCAAAATCGTGCTATGATTGCAATATTTACCTGCCTTGAAGCTAAGGACAAACAGCCACACAAACATCAGAGACAGTCACTCCTGATTATATAGGATACTACCAGCTACTTGCTGGCCTGTATTATTTTCCAGATACAGGGGTTGTTTGTTTCACAGTCAGGCTCAGATCTCTACTCAAACTCACAAGCTGTGCACGAGCATTTTCTTTCTCAAAAGATACATACATACAACAGAGCTGAGGATACAGATTACTACACTACAGAACATGCCCTACGTTTTTTTACATAGTACAGTACTGAAGAATTGATTCTCGATTCGATTCACATGCAGTCTAACACTCCTTTGCAAGCGTTGCTAACCCTCAAAGTGTTTTTCCAAAACATGTTAGAGCCAAGTTAGCATTTCTCAAAATATTTTCGATAAATATTTTCACTTGCTCTCCGATGTGCACTAGGTCTAAATGCAATGTATGAAGTTCAACACCTAGTGGCACTAGATGATCGAATTGTCTAGTTAAGAACCGCTCTTAATAGTACGGCCATCTATCCTAAATGTGATCACACTCTCTATAGTGTCTCGATCACTAAAACAAAATCCCTAATTATACCTTTGTCTTGATCTCCATAGGGTTTTGTTTTTCTCTTTCTTCTTTTCCAAGTTGAGCACTTGATCACCATCACATGTGGCCATCTCATCATTACATGTGATCAACATCATCATTTAAGTGCAACCATGCTCCTCACTTAGATTGCATCAACCTAGCTCATATCATCACTCATGACAAAGGTTAAGCTTAGATTTCATCAATTATCCAAAACCAAACTAGGGCTTTCAATCTCCCCTTTTTGGTAATTGATGACAACCTATTTACAAAGATATTCAATAAAATCTTTTTGTATTCATGTTGCTTGCCCAAGCATATTACCATGTGTAAAGGTTATGGACAAGTTTTATCAACCCAAATTGGTAGTATTAGCTCTCCTACATATGTGCTAAGAGTTTGAATTTGAAAGCTTACACATATGCATGGATTAGAAGTTTGGGGAGTAATAGCTACCAAATGATGCTAAGGTGTAAAGAATGGACCTTTGAAGTGTGATACCAATCGGAGTTGCCATTTGAACACCATCCTTAGCACCATTAGTAACTAGACACTCACAAAAACTAGAAAACCCCATGAGATCAACATAATATGAAAGGGACTAGTTTTTACATGATAGGCACAAGTCTAGTTACTCTTCCTATGCATGCTAGTTTTCATTTCATTAATCATTTTCTATGATCTAGCATTCACCACACAAGCAAGGATATAGAATTTCAAACTTGTGCCATGCAAGCAAACATATGTAAATGCACATATAAATGCAATAAATAAGTTTATTAGCTTGCTCCCCCTACTTGTGTGCTTCAAAATTTTAATTGACCCCCATCTTACTATCTTTGGTTTCTCTCCCTTTTTGCTTATCTTTGGGAATTACTTCTCCTCTTTTGTCATCAATGACCACAAAAAGGTGAGCTTAAATTTTAGATAGGTTGTATGACGTCACGTGAAGTGAGGATCATTTTTCTAATTTGGTTCAATCTAGATCACTTGCAAAAGATATTTAACTTGGTTTGATCCAAGGGCAAGCTTCTTCACACCTCCAAATAAGGGTTATCATGCACCATGTTGAGTTAAACACTTATAACTCATTTTCTAGATCAAACACTAGGTTCATAAGCCCATAAACATGTCATATGCTACCACTAGATCATTTCAAACATACAAGCAATAGTGGTACCATACAAACATCAAATTCATTTGAATTTTTATAAATGAGCCTAAGACATGATAGGAATGTCTAGATGCACTAAACAAGTTCTTAGCACTGGATGAATGACATATCAATCGATTTTACCTTGCTTTGTCCGAAGGAGAGGCATGTCATATAATGGGGGTGCATCAACACATATTTGAGAAGTCAAATATGTTCAATTCATTCCTTAACTTACAAAACCACTTCTCATCAAGTGGCTTGGTGAATATATCGGCAAGTTGATCATCGGTGCCCACACTTTCAATGCAAATATCTCCTTTTTGTTGGTGATCTCTTATGAAATGATGGCGGACATCAATGTGTTTTGTTCTTGAATGTTGAACCGGGTTGTTGGTGAGCTTCACGGCACTCTCATTGTCACATAGTAATGGCACTTGTTTGAACTTGATTCCAAAGTCGCTCAAAGTAGCCTTCATCCAAAGTAATTGAGCACAACAACAACTGGCCAAAATGTACTCCGCTTCGACGGTTGAAAGTGCTACACTATTTTGATTCTTTGATGACCAAGACACAAGTGATCTTCCCAATAGTTGACATTTGTCCGATGTGCTCTTTCTCTCAACTTTGCATCCCACATAATCGAAGTCCGAATATCCAATCAACTCAAATCTAGCTCCTTTGGATACCACAATCCAATATTTTGTGTATGCTTCAAGTAACTCAATATTCTCTTGGTGGCCTTCAAGTGACTTTCTCTTGGTGAGGCTTGAAATCTAGCACACATGCATACACTAAACATCACATCCGGCCTTGATGCAGTCACAAAGAGTAGGATTTCAATCATAGATCGGTACATCTTTTGATCCACCATGTTGCCACTAGCATCACTATCCAAGCTTCCATTTGTTTCCATTGGTGTACTAATAGCTTTAGCATCATCTATTCTAAACTTCTTGAGCATGTCTTTGATGTACTTGTCTTGACTCACAAATGTGCCATTTTTCAATTGCTTGATTTGAAGAACAAGTAACTAACCTCTCCAATCATGGACATCTCAAACTCACTTACCATCACCTTTCTAAACTCCTCACAAAAATCTTTATTAGTTGATCCAAATATGATATCATCAACATAGATTTGCAACACAAACAAGTCAGTGCCTAAATTCTTGGTGAAGAGAGTGGTGTCAACCTTGCCCATCTTGAATCCCAACTAGAGTAGGAAATCCCTCAATCTCTCATACCATGCTCTTGGTGCTTGCTTCAAACTATACAAAGCCTTTCTCAACTTGTAGACATGGTTGGGTTTCTTCTCATCTTCAAAACCGGGAGGTTGCTCAACATACACAAGCCCATTGATGTACCCATTTAGAAATGCGCTCTTCACATCCATTTGGTACAACTTGATGTTGTGGGCACAAGCATAGGCTAACAAGATCCTAATTGCTTTCAATCTTGCAACCGATGCATATGTTTCTCTAAAGTCAAGACCTTCAACTTGAGTGTAACCTTAAGCCACTAATCTTGCTTTGTTCCTTACAACTATCCCATCTTGATCTTGCTTACTCCGAAAGACCCACTTTGTTCCAATCACATTATGGTCCTTAGGCCTCTCAACTAACTCCCATACTTGATTTCTTGTGAAGTTGTTTAGCTCTATATACATAGCATTAACCCAATCAACATCCTTCAAAGCTTCTTCTATCCTTTTTGGTTCAATGGATGACATAAATGAGAAGTGTTCACAAAATGATGCCAATCTTGATCTTGTTTGCACACCTCTTAAGATATCACCAATGATAGAATCCAATGGATGATCTCTTGCAACATTGGTTGATTGGAGCACTTGCACTTGATTGCTTGTATTTGATTGATCACTTGGTTGAGATGATGAACTAGCCACTTGTTGTTGATCTTGCACTTTGTCATCACTAGCACTTGCTTGAACTTGATCATAAAAACCACTAGCTTGCACATTTGAGTTAGAGAGTACTTGATTCTTGTCATCTTCAACATTAATCACCTCTCTAGGCCTTATGTGACCAATGTCTATGTTCTTCATTGCATTGACCAATTGAGTGCCTCTTAAATCATCTAGATTCTCATCTTCCTCTTGGGAGCCATTGGTTTCATCAAATTCCACATCATGAACCTCCTCAAGAGTACCACTAGCCAAATTCCAAACTCTATAAGCCTTTCTAGTGTTGGAGTAACCAAGCAAGAAACCTTCATCACATTTATTCTCAAACTTGTTCAATCTTGTGCATTTTTTCAATATATAGCATTTACAACCAAAAACTAAAAATTATGCAATGTTGGGCTTCATTTAAGAGCTCATATGGTGTCTTCTCCATCATGGAGTGACAATAGAGTCGGTTGCTATAGTAGCAAGCCGTGTTGATTAATTCAGCCCAAAAGGAATGACTCACATTGTATTCACTCAACATTGATCTTGCCATATCAATCAAGGTTCTATTCTTTCTCTCAACTAGGCCATTTGATCGAGGAGTGTACTTGGCCAAGAATTGATGCCTAATTCCAAACTAATCACAAAGCTCATCAATTCTTGTATTCTTGAACTCACTTTCATTGTCACTTCTCACTTTCTTGATGGTTGTTTCAAACTTATTGTGAATTCTTTTGATGAATGTCTTGAAGCTTGCAAACAAATCACTCTTTTCAACAAGAAAAAACACCCATGTGTATCTAGAGAAATCATACTCAATCACAAATCCATATATGTTTCCACCAATGCTAGTGTATGTGGTTAGTCCAAACAAGTCCATGTGCAACAACTCAAATGCCTTAGATGTACTCATCATGCTCTTCTTAGGATGTGTGTTACCAACTTGCTTTTCGGCTTGACATGCACTACATAGCTTATCCTTCTCAAATGTAACATCTTTCAAGCCTCTAACCAGATCATGCTTGATCAACTTGTTCAATTGTTTCATTCCAACATGACCAAGCCGTCTATGCCATAATCAACCCATGCTAGACTTAGTGAGCAAACATGTTGACAATTGAGCTTCTCTAGCATTGAAATCAACCAAGTATAGATTCTCATATCTAAATCCTTTGAATATCAAGTTAGAACCATCTACACTTATGATTTTTACATCATCCACACCAAATATGCACTTGAAACCAAGATCACATAATTGAGCTAGCGACAATAGGTTGAAGTTCAAGCTCTCAACTAGTAGCACATTGGAAATGCTTAAGTCATTGGATATTGCAATCTTACCAAGACCTTTGACTTTGCCTTTGCCATTGTCACCAAATGTGATACTATCAATCCCATTCCTCTCATTTTCATTGATTGAGTTGAACATTCTTGAATCACGGTCATGTGTTGTGTGCACCCACTATCAAGCACCCAATGCCCTCCTTTAGCTTTATAATTGACCTACAAAAGAAGATTAATTCTTTTTAGGTACCCAAATTTGCTTGGGTCCCTGAAGGTTAGTTACCAAGGTCTTTGGTACCCAAATGGCCTTCTTCTTTGGGCCCATAATTGATGTACCAATGAACTTAGCCTTCACACCATTGGCACCCTTAACAAGCATGTAACAAGAATCAAATCTAATTGAGGATACATTAGCTTGCTTGTTCTTGTTAGTCTTGCAATATTGCTCTATATACCCAACTTGCTTGCATCTATTGCAAAACCGACCATTGCCCTTCACAAAGCTAGCTTTGGGAGTGACAAAGGCCGCCTTGCCTTTCTTGGAGGTATAGCCCAATCCCTCTTTGTTGAGAGAAAACCTTTGGCTACCCAAGCACTTTAGCAAGCGGGCATCTCCACCATAGGCATTGCCTAAGGCACGAGTGAGCTCATTCACCTCTTTCTTGAGGGTCTCATTTTCCACCATTAGTGAGGCATCACAAGTGAAACCATCACTCAAAGGTGAAGTGGAAGTGGTAGTGCTATAAGAAGGGTTAGTGGGAGCAACCATAATGGGCTTATAAAAAGATTCATCAATAATATCACATGTTAGTCCCACATCACATGACACAATCACTTGCTCCTTCTTGGCTTCTTCCTCCTTGACTCACTTGAGGAGAAAGGATCGAGCCTTTTCAAGCTTAGAGTGAGCTTTGCCAAGCATCTCATGGTCTTCCCTTAGACTCTCATGAGAGGCATTGAGCTCATCAAAGGATTGCTCAAGAGATTTGATCTTCTTGCGCAATTCTTTACACTCCTTTCTCTTCATCTCAAAGCAAGTGTGCACTTGATCACACATGTCCATGAGCTCCTCCTTGGTGTACTCCTCATCATCACTCCTACAATCATCACTCTCACGATCATCATCACTCACATCATATTTTACCTTGGTAGGCTTTGCCATGAGGCATGTCGATGGAGTGTCAAAGATGGAAGGCTTGTTGTTGATGGTGATGCTTGCTAGTGCTTTCTTGATAGATTTCTTGCCATCATCACTAGAGTCATCACTATCCGAAGAGCCATCACTATCCCATGTTACCACATAGCCTCCACCTTTCTTCTTCTTTTGGAAAATCATCTTCTTCTTCTTCTTTTTCTTCTCCTTCTTATGCCTCTTCTTCTCATCCTTATCATTGTCACTATTGTAGGAACACTCCGCTACAACATGATTCGGGCTCTTGCATTTGTAGCATCTCCTCACATAATCTTTGTTCTTGTTGTTGTCTCTTCTCTTTCTTGCACCATAGCCCTTCTTCTTCATGAATCTTCCAAACTTGCGTACAAAGACAACCATGTCTTCATCATCAATGTCACTAGCATCTTCATCATCACTTGATTCTTCTTTCTTGGACTTGCCCTTGTTCTTGAATGATGAGCTAGCCTTGAATGCTACATTTTTCTTCTTGTCTTCATCTTCCTTCTTGTCATCCTTGTCAACCCCCTCCCTTTCCACATGATATGTCTCTTGTGTCATGACATCACCTAGTACTTGGTTAGGTATGAGTTGCTTCAATCCTCCTCTAATGATGATTAATCTCAATGTATCAAATCTAGGAGATAAGCACATCAAGAACCGATGAGAGACATCATCATCATTGATCTTTTCTCCCAAAGCATTCAAATCATTGATAATTACTTGAAATCTATGGAACATCTCCGAAATGCTCTCATCATCCTTCATCTTGAAGCTTGTCAACTTGTCCTTGAGGATGTACAGCTTGGCACTTTTCACTGCCGGTGTGCCCTCATAGGTCTCCTCCAATATCTTCCACACTTCACTAGCTTTCTCACAATCCTTGATTTGCCCAAACACCTTGGAATCAATGACATTGTAGATGATGTTGAGAGCCATTGTATTGCATTGCTTGTTGGTCTTGTCAGTGTTGGTGAGATTGTATGGATCAAGAATCACATAGTCACACTAGGTCACATCCCACACTTGGTCATTGATTGAACCAAGATACATCTTCATCTTTCTCTTCCAATAATCATAGCATGTGCCATCAAAGAACGGTGGTTTGCCCCCCACATGGTTGAACATAATTTGAGCCATCTTTTGACACCGAGGTTGTTAAGCCTTCAATCAAATGGCGACCACATCTCCGATACCACCTGAAAGGTCCTAATATGGCTAGAGGGGGGTGAATAGCCTATTTAAAAATCTACAAGATCACTAGAGCAATTTGATTAGTATGACAAATAGCAAAATGCAAACTTGCTCTAGCTCTACAAGGGATGCAAGCCACCTATCCAACAATTCTAGTTACTATAATCACTAGGCACACAATTGGATAAGTCACTACTCACTAAGAGCTCTCACACTTGCTACACTAAAGAGCTCCACTAGATGAACTTAAGCTACAAAGCAAGCTCTCAATTCTAGCTACACTAAAGAGCTTGCTACAACTAGTTTGTGGGAATGTAAATGAGTGAGTAGGGTGATTATATCACCGCATAGAGGAATGAATCAATCACAAGATGAGTACCAATTCAATCACCGGGAGAATACTAAGGGGCAAGAGATAATCAATTTTTCTCCCAAGGTTCACGTGCTTACTGGCACGCTAGTCCCCGTTATGTCGATCAACACTTGGTGGTTTGGCGACTAAGAGGTGTTGCACGAACCTCATCCATACAATTGGACACCGCAAGAACCTACCCACAAGTGAGGTAGCTCAATGACACGAGCAATTTACTAGAGTTGTCTTTGGTGCTCCGCCGGGGAAGGCACAAGACCCCTCACAAGCAACCGATCAAGGCCGGAGACAATCACCAACTCTGCTCAACTATCCTTCAATCATTGGGCCATCTAGGTGTTGGCAAACACCAAGAGTAACACGCTCACAACTAGCCCAAAATCACCCAACTAGTGCCATGATGCAACTCAATGCAATGCACTAGAGGCTCTCCAATCTCACTCAAGATGACGAAATCAAGTGAACGAGTGAGTGGAGTGTGTTGCTCCGCTTCCAACGGGTGTGCACAAGTGTATGAGGTGCCAAGAGAGTGGCCAAGGCTGGCCACACCCTCTATTTATAGCCACACAAGCAAATAGAGCCATTACCCCTTTAGAGTATCTCTACCATACTTGTGCGTGGGGAAGGCCCGAGGCTATCCATGGAGTTACCCGACCGGGAGCTTGGCCCTTGCGAGGGATTCCTTGCGAGGGGCTCCAACGACGACTAAGGGGAAGCTTGCGTGTTTCTCGATACCTCGGTAAAAATACCGGAGTCATCGACAGGAGTTTGCATATCTCTATCTTACTCTTTAGCTTCCACATTTACATTGCAATCTTGGTGTGTGCTTTACTTTCCTAGCTTAGTGATAGGCTAGTTGATAGGTTTGGAACCTAGGTTGTATAACTCCTTTTGCGGTAGAGATAGCAACATACTAGCAAAACCGTAGTTGCACATTTAGATAGTTTATCTTTTGCATAGGTTTTGCTAAGGGTAGAAAAAGAGGCCATAGTTTAGAGTTAGAGTTTTAAGTTGCCTAATTCACCCCCCCCTCTTAGGCATCATGGTCCCCTTCAAGTGGTATCGGAGCCGGTTGGCTCAATTTGGACCTTTGGCTTCACCGTCGTTGAGCCGATACTATTTAGAGTGATTGGAATGGATACCTCTAGGCCTCCACACTTTAACGGCACTAACTTCCCCTACTATAAAGATAGAATGGCTTGTCACCTTGAGGTGGTAGATTTGGGTGTTTGGAGACTCACTCGTGATGGGATGAAACCCATTAAGAATCCCGATAAACCCATAAAGAGTGAAGAAAAAGAAATTCATTTCAATGCTAGAGCTAAAAATTACTTGTTTGAATCTTTTAGCATGGATGTGCTTAACCAAGTGTTCACTTTAAATACGGCACATAAAATTTGGTTAAAACTCCAACAGCTCTATGACGGCACAACTAATGTCCGTGAGCAAAAACATTGTCTAGCTAAACAAAATTATGATTCCTTTAAATGAATGATGATGAGCTTGTTCGTGATATGTATTCTCGTTTGAATCTAATTATATATGAGCTCCATTCAATAGGGTTAACAAAGCTAGATGATGCGGATATCGTGAGAAAGATCATCTCCATGCTACCACAAAAGAAATATGCAAGCATCATCACCATCCTTCACAACATGGAGGACTTGAGCACCATGACCCCAGCCATAGTCATTGGCAAGATAGTGGCATTTAAAATGTCACAAAAGATGGGTCAAGAAGAAGCCTCGTCATCAAGCAAAGGCAAAGCTCTCGCATGTAGTGAGAAAAAGAAGATGAAGGGCAAGCAAGTTGAGACAAGCTCAAGCTCAAGCTCCTCAAGTGAAGATGAAGAAGAAGAAGAAGAAGATGATGATGATGATGATGATGATGATTCAAGTGATGATGATCAATCTTTCTCCTCCACCTCCGACCTTGATGAAGAATCAATCAAACTTATCAACAAGGTGGAGAAGATGATCCAAAGGCTCAATGTCAAGGGTGTGCCCATCCAAATTCAAGACTTCATCTTCACCAATCAAAGAAATGAGCAAAGAAAGAAAGGATGCTATAGATGCAGCGAGTTGGGGCACTTTGTGGAAGTTTGTCTAAACAAACCCACACCCAAGACAAAGAAGAAGGCATGCAAGGACAAAGCCCTCACATCAATAAGGTCATGGGATGATTCTTCAAGTGAATAAGAAGACCATCACAAGAGGCGAGGCCATAAGCACTTATCATCAAGCTCTTCTCATGTGTGCCTTATGGCACGAGGTAACAAAAGCTCATCCTCTAGTGAGAGTGATAGTGATGATGAAATGCCTTCTCTTAATGAACTTGTGCAAGGAAATCTTAAATATGCTAAGGCTTGCACTAGCCAACAAAAGAAGCTAAAAATGTTGCAAGAAAAGCTAGATAGTTCACAAGAAGCATATAAATCATTGCTTGAACAATATGAGACATTTGCTAATCTCAATATTGAACTATCTACTAAAATTGAGCAACTTAAGGCTAGTGCAACAACAAATGCATGCACAATCAATGATGAGCAACTTGTAAAGAAAAATGAAAAATTAAAAGAAAAGTTAGCTAGCTCACAAGATGCTTATAAAAGTTTGCTTGCTAAAAAGGAAACCATGTGCAAACATTGTGATGAGCTAACTAATAAAGTTGCTAATCTTGAAGCCATTAGGACAACCCTCACCAAGGCACCTAAAAGAAAAAGTTCTATCTTTGACATGCCTAAAAAGGATGCTTCTACTTCTTGCAATGATTTATATTTAGACTCACCCTTGTGCAACCAAGTTTGTGTTGAGAAAGTTGTTGTAGATACATGCACACAAGAGGTCGCAATGGAGAATGAGCAACTCAAGCAAGAAGTGGCTCGCCTCACCAAGGACTTGACTCAAGTGAAAGGCAAGATGGAGCAAGCCCAACTTCATCAAGATAACACCGTCAAGTGAGTGAAGAAGCTTGATGAAGGACAAACCGTGGTTTGCTATGTATGCCACAAGGAAGGCCACAAGTCCTATGAGTGCAAGGTGAAAAATGGGGAGGAGCTAAGAAGAAAGAGAAAAACAAAAAGGAAACAAGCAAGCTCTCCAACACCTACACCAACAAGGTGGACAAAAAGGCCTCCACACCTTATCTCTTGAAGAAGAAGAAAAATGACAAGGTGGTGGCCATCAAGGTGAACAAGCAAGCCAATAATGGGGCCAAACGCATTTGAGTGCCAAAGGAGATCATTTCCAACATGAAGAGCACCAAGAAGGTTTGGATCCCGAAAGGAAAGTGAGAAGTCCATTGGACTTCGGGGAATTTGGAGACTTGGTATAGTTTTGGGTGCATTTCATGGGGTGCAGCACATTGGATCATGTCAATTGCCAAGTGGGTTAGTGAATACTATGGACCCAAATTCCCCTCCCCATGTTAGGTAACTAGATTTAATTTCTTGCAATTTCAATTAGCATCTAGTTCCTTTTCATGCCTAGGTTTGTATTTGCATGTTTAATCTTTTGTCTTGCATACACTAGGTATATCTTATGGTAGGCTTGCTCGGTTTCACTCTTAACCCTTGGAGCAAACCTACATGGTTTTAATTGTTTAGGAGCACGACACATAGCTTGTTTTACAATTGTTCATCTAATATGTGTCAAAGTCCAAATTGTAGATAATTTCTCCCAAATATCACTTTCAAAAATGATTCTCACATTCATGTGATGTCATCTTTCAAGTGGTATTTTTTATTCTAAAATCAATGTGCATGTCTCCTACAAGTATTCCATACTTGTGTGCACAAATTTAGGGGGAGGTTACTCTACAAGTTGGATACTTTGAGACTAACACCTTTTCATGCTTATCATGTGTGTAGTAGTCTCATTGCAAGGAAAATGGAGTCCCTAGAGTTAAGCATCATACTTCAAATATCCACCACCTATTGCAAGTGGTATAAATCAAATTGGTTTCCACATGTGGTATTTCTAAACCGATATCATCATGTTGATTTCACTTTTGTATTTATATGCTTTCTCCATGCATTATATAGATTAAACTCCTTTGAGCATTAATTTGCCAATTATGCACAAACTTTATTCTCCATCATATGTATGCATATGTTTAGGGGGAGTTTAGTCTATGTAATGTGAGAGTCAAATTTTGTGACCTATTCCACTCCACATACAAAGGATCACAAAGTTTGACCCTCCCTTGTGCTACTAATGTCTTCCTTTTCGGTGTTTGATTCCAAAGGGAGAGAATTTGTAGGACCAAAAGCAAGCTCGATCATAATAATTTACAAGTGGTAATGGTAATAATTTACAAGTGGTAATTGTTCGAGAAAGGAAGGATAGTGGATTATGGGGTTAGGGGAGACTTAAATCCATAATGCCACATGGGGAAATTTACAAGGGCAAGATAAGTTTCCAAAGATGTTTACATGTGATATGCATTAGCTTACATGTGGTATCTTTAGCTTACATGTGGTATCTTTTAGCATCATATAACCTTGCCCTTTGCATTGGATCCTAGCAAGTAAATAGTTTTTAAATTCCAAAATTTTTATTATTTGCTTGTTTTGTTCGTGTTGTCATCAATCACCAAAAAGATGGAGATTGTAAGGAAAATGGACCCTAGACCCATTTACTTTGGATTTTGGTGTTTGATGGCCAACACAACCAAATTGGACTAATGAATTTGCAAGTAATTGTTTTGTAGTTCAATAGGGTGCAAGATGTGACTTGGACGAAGGCGACATGATGATCCCACGATCAACACCTTAAGCAAGACCCTAGAAGCACAAGAGAAGACCCAAGATATCAAGCATAGTCCAAGCATGAAGATGGGAACCAAGCCGGACACAAGATCACGAAGAAACGAGCTTGGCAGAGGTGACCGGACATGGCCCTTATAGGGACCGGATGCGTCTGATCAGTTGCTCAGCAACAGCAGGCGTCAGCAGCTGTGACTGGACGCTGAGCGAAGCAATGACCGAATGCACCGATGACACTATTCTTTGTCACGACAATGTTTTCAGCATGACCGAACGCAGCGGCACTAGATGACCAAACGCACAAAGTACAGCGTCCGATCGAGTCCAAAGAGGTTCCAGAGCAGGGCCAGCGTGACCAGACGCGTTCGATCGAGTGAGACCGGACTCAGCCCAGAGTCCGATCAATGCATGCACTCTAACGGTTGGGATGACCGGATGCGTCCGGTCAGGACGACAGCAGCATCCGGTCAGTAGCAGAAAGCTAGGTTTCGTCCCCAATGGCTACTTTCTCGGTGGGGCTTATAAATAGACCCCCCCCCCCAACCAGCCATTTGAGACATGGAGAACTGAGGAAACATACCAAGGGTGTTGATACACCATCTTAGTGATCTCCACTTGCATAGTGCTTAGTGATTCATTAGGTGATTAGCATAGGTGCTTTGTGAAGTGCTTAGGTTGATTAGACCACCACTTATGCGCTTGCTCTAGGTTTAAGCCCAGTGTTTAGTGAGATTTGCATGCCTCTTATCACTCGGTGCTTGCGCGCACCATTGTTGTACATCGGAGGGGCTTGTAGTCTTGTGAGATCACACCAACCGCGTTTGTGGTGTGGCCGCCACCGTGCACCGAAGGGAACAAGGCCCACGGCATTTCGGCCAGAAGCTTGATAGTGAAGACGGCGGGGAGCATCCGGGAGAGGCTTGCCGGAAGGCACGTCGGAGACCCACTTGCGCTTGGGGAAGGCCCGAGGCTATCCACAGAGTTACCCGACCGGGAGCTTGGCCCTTGCGAGGGGCACCAACGAGGACTAGGGGGAAGCTTGCGCACTTTTCGATACCTTGGTAAAAATACCGGAGTCATCAACAGGAGTTTGCATATCTCTACCTTATTCTTTAGCTTCCGCATTTACATTGTAATCTTGATGTGTGCTTTACTTTCCTAGCTTAGTGATAGGCTAGTTGATAGGTTTGGAACCTAGGTTGCATAACTCCTTTTGCGGTAGAGATAGCAACATACTAGCAAAACTGTAGTTGCACATTTAGATAGTTTATCTTTTGCATAGGTTTTGCTAAGGGTAGAAAAAGAGACCATAGTTTAGAGTTAGAGTTTTAAGTTGCCTAATTCACCCCCCCCCCCTCTTAGGTGTCATGGTCCCCTTCACAGTGGCGGTGACCAGGCGGTGCACCGCCCTTATAGAGGCGGTGTACACTAGACGCACCGGTGCCACTCTTCAACTTGCTACTCTCGGCCATGGTTAGCTGGTCACCAGACGAGCAGGGCGGTGCACCGCCACACCTAGGGCGGTGACCACCCCGAACTAGTTGTTCTCGGCCTTGGCCAGCCAGTCACCGAACATGCCAGGGCGGTCCACCGCCCCTACCATGGCAATGACCACCTCGAGGCAAATACCTCCGTTAGCTACGATTTCGATTCTCGATTCGATTCACATGCAGTCTAACACTCCTTTACAAGCGTTGCTAACCATCAAAGTGTTTTCCCAAAACATGTTAGAGCCAAGTTAGCATTTCTCAAAACATTTTTGATAAATATTTTTTCTTGCTCTCCGATGTGCACTAGGCCTAAATGCAATGTATGAAGTGCAACACCTAGTGGCACTAGATGATAGAATTGTCTAGTTAAGAACCCCTCTTAATAGTACGGCCATCTATCCTAAATGTGATCACACTCTCTATAGTGTCTTGATCACTAAAACAAAATTCCTAATTATACCTTTGTATTGATCTCCATAGGGTTTTGTTTTTCTCTTTCTTTTTTTCCAAGTTGAGCACTTGACCATCATCACATGTGGCCATCTCATCATTACATGTGATCAACATCATCATTTGAGTGCCACCATTCTCCTCACTTGGATTGCACCAACCTAGCTCGTATCATCACTCATGACAAAGATTAGTGCTTAGGTTTCATCAATTATCCAAAACCAAACTAGGGCTTTCAATTGTGCTCCACGATCAGACGCTAGGGGGCCACACGTCCGGTCATGCCGACCGACGCCCCTGGTCGCCCTGTAACCAGTGAGGGGAAGGGGGCCAACGACTCTTTTCAAAGGGGCTCCCTATTTAAGTCGGGTGGCCATCTCTAGCTCACTCTCTTGGCCATTTTCATTGACATAGCAACCTAGTGAGCAAAGCCAAAGCCCTCCCACTCATCTCCATCATTGATTCATCATCTTTGTGAGATTGGGAGTGAATCCAAGTGCATTACTCAAGTGATTGCATCTAGAGGCACTTGGTGATTGTGTTTCGCTACGGGATATGCTTGTTTCTCTTGGTGGTTGCCGCCACCTAGATGTCTTGGTGCAGCGAGCATCGTCGAGCGGAGGGTGGTGATTGTCTCCAGCTCTAATCATGGTGATTGTGAGGGGTTCTTGACCTTTCTCTGGTGGAGAGCCAAAAGGTACTCTAGTGGATTGCTCGTAGCTTGTGGATCCCTATCTTGTGTTGGTTGTGCAACACCCGGTTGTGGGTTAGGCGTGTGATGCCTATTAGCGCGTGAACCTTCAAGTGGGTGAATCGCTACAATGAGGAATAGCTTGCCGGCAAGCAAGTGAACCTCGGTAAAAAATCATTGTGCCATCTTGTCTTCAAGGATTTCTTTGATATTCATTGTGATTGATTGATCATCTCTTGCCATGGCAGTATAACTTCACTACCTCTCTTGTATTTATATTCCTAGTGTAGCTAAGCTCTTTAGAGTAATTAGTTTTGAGAGCTAGCTTGTGTCATGTCTAGTGGTTAGTGAAGCTCTTTAGTTAGTCTTTGAGAGCTCACTAACTTAGAGAGTAGTGACTTAGCCTCTTATGTGAATTAGAGATCATAGCAACTAGAATTGTGGAAAGGAGGCTTGCATTTTTAGTAGGCTAGCGCAACACTCGCTTAGCCGATTAATTGTCTAACCACTTGGCTTAAGTGTTGTTGTAGAAATTTTTATAGGCTATTCACCCCCCTCTAGGCATTAGGACATTTCAAATGCCCAATGGAGATCTCTTGAAACCCGCACCAAACCACGTTACATTCATCATATACTATAACAACTAATAAATTAGCGGTGAAACCATCATTGCCCCTGATTTCAACAACTCCATATAGTCAGACTAGACAATCAATCGATTACAACCTATATGTAGTGCTAACATCAATCCTTCCTTCAAAGCGTAGGCTTCCACTATAGGTGCATCCACCACAGGTGAGGGACATAAGTATTTGATGTCGCCACCATGCCCCACGAGCCATCTCTGATCATTGCTCCTGTACTTCCTCACCCCCTATCATCATCAAAGGAAGCATCGACATTCAACATCAGAAAACCTTCTAGAGGTTTCCGCCAACCTTGACGTAGCTTAGCTCCTTTTTTTGCTGCCAGTTTATAATTCTTTGTGAGAGTAGCTATAGATAGACATGGTCTTGATGGTCGTTGTATGTTCTCCCCCATGCATGAGCTATTGTCTCTCCCACCAAAGTAACTAGCCTCTACTTGAACTTGTTCTCCTCTTCGAATTACTACTCCTAAAACAATAGAGCTAGACCAATCAGTTTATAGGAGTTGTGTGATCTTCTCCCAGACTCCTAGTGGTCTCCACATCGCTCTTGCTCAATCATATGAGAATATCATATGCTTAATGTCCTCTGTTGTTGGCCAAGATAGCCTGGCATGGCATCAGTCCAAGGAGAGCCCTCCATCCGAAGATTTCTCCAAACTTGCGATCTTCTCACGCCACTACTTTGATCCACACTGATTCTTGGCCCAAATTTCTTTTCCCATTGGCCATGATAGGCTGATCTCATCGAGAACATCCCGTTTCTATTATAGAGCCAGGTACCTAGTCCTCTCTTGTCGGAGTGATCGGTATCTGTAGAATACGGTTTGCATCAACACCACAGAAGATAGATTGCACCAAATCTACGTCCCACGTTGAGTCAACAGGGTTGATTAATTCATCCACTGTTGTTAAGATAAGGGAGTGTCTACTTGTCATTCGGTTGTTTTGTAGGCTTCCAACAACCGTGTGATTACAGCCCAAGAAAACAACTAATGCAGGAATAGCAAAGATTCGAGTGTTTCAACACGTTACAGCACACAAATTTTGAACCATTGGATTTTAATCTGACACCTTCTTGATTTTTACTGTTTTGTTGATTTTGTGGGCCGGTTGCCTAGGCAGAAAGGTCGAATCCGTAGGCTTCATGAAGCCCAATTGTGCTGTCTAAATATGTATTGTGCTGTTTTTTATTGTTGTCTAACAAGCACGATGATCAACAATAACTGGGCTAGATAGGATGGTAAAAGACACGTTTGAAAACTATGGAGTAAAAGACAAATTAAATTTAGAAAGGCCAAAAATTGCAAATCTCATAGCCCATACTACAAGTGCAGGTTCAAGTATAGGTGGTAACCATTACAGGCAAAACACATCATTAGGCCACACCATCTCACAACCAACCATGTCAGGTCAGAGAGATCTGCAATGAGCTCTAAAAACATACAAGGTTCATCGCCGATACACATCCAACACATTGTTTCCATCCACATGGCCATTAGGAAATCTTTCATTATTTGGTTCATTCAATGCATGGGCATCATCTCTAGAACCGTTCAGTAGAGGAGCAGAATCTGATAGTCCTTGTGCATCTTTTGGCTCTAGTGGGATCTCTTCAGCGAAGTACAGGGTAATAGACATACAAAACAAAAGAAATACCTACAAAATTCAGCTTGCTAAGCTTTGGCATACACAGTCCTTAAAAGGGCATAGAACATCTAAGAAGGATCCTTAGTGCATAAGTACTAGCTTCAAATTCCAAGGGTAGTTATAGAATTTCTGAAAACTTAGAATTGCAACTAAGAAAACTGCTTTCAAATTATCACAAGCTTCACAGCAGGCTCTTGTCATTAGAAAAGGAAACCACCTGCACAAAGAACAAGCAGGCAAGCTCAATTCTCATAAAAGAAGTAGATTTTGTTGACTAGGGAGAGTTTGGGAGAAATTATATGTGAACTTGATGGACCAAGAACCACCTAATAAGAGGACCAAATGTCAAAAGA
This sequence comes from Miscanthus lutarioriparius, assembly GCA_904845875.1. Classification (NCBI taxonomy): domain Eukaryota; kingdom Viridiplantae; phylum Streptophyta; class Magnoliopsida; order Poales; family Poaceae; genus Miscanthus; species Miscanthus lutarioriparius. Next base: position 29,643,141 of record CAJGYO010000016.1, on the reverse strand, counting down.
TGGCATGAAGAGCTATACATGCCATCATTGTTTTTTATAAGCTTATCTGACTATGCGAGGATTTTCATCATGAAAACGAAAACTGAAAAGGTAAGAGAGCAAACTTATGGGATTGCTAGTTTCATCTACTATTTTTATAGAATAACAACAACAACAACAACAACAACAGAGCCAAACTTTAAAAAAACAACAGCAAAAAACTGCTAACTGGTCACCAAATTATTAAAACAACCCTAAAACAAAACAAGCTGTGACTAGGGATCAAATTAAAAAAAAACAAAAACAATAAAAAAATCCAATTGGAGGCCAAATTATAAAAATAAAATTGATCCCTAGTTATACAAAAATAGCTACCAATTAAGGGTCAAACTTTAAAAAAATTGTGAAATAGGGATCAAATTAAAAAGCAACAAAAACAAAAAATAACAACTGGAGGCCAAATTATATAAAAAAATACATACAAAAAGGGCTACCAATTATGGGTCAAACTTAAACCAAAAACAACAACAACAAAACTACTAATTGGACACCAAATTATAAAAAAACAAAAAAACAAGCAATGAACTAGAGATCAAATTTAAAAAGAAAACAACAACAACAAAAAACAAAAAAAAACTACCAACTGGAGGCCAAATTATAAAAAAAAGGCCTACCAATTAAGGGTCTGTGACAGAACCACCTAATCTAATGCCTCCCAGGAGTACTTGTCTTCCATTAGGCACTAACTACTCAAGGGAGGACACTAAAATATGCAATTCCGTCGAGCACACCACAAGGGAGAGCCCGAAAAACCACATTTTTCCATTAGGATCACAAATGAGAGAATAAAGCTTACAACATTCTTAAGTCATTTCTTACATCACTTTCCATGCAACATCAGAGTATAATATTTATTGTTTATAACAGCGGAATATATCCATGCTATCAGAGTTTCAGCAGAAATAAAATCATTTAACGACAAGTTAAACATTAACATGATGATCTGTTATATACATCATAACAGGTTATAAGTTTTTCATTGTAAAACATTTTGGGTGAAAGTTTCAAATAAATGCTATGTCCACAACGTTAAGGAAATCCTCGCTGAGCCCACCAGGAGGTTTCCACATACAAGTGTCATCTCCACATGTTCTTGTCACCTGCAACAGGGTAGAACAAACCCTGAGGACTCAATTGTACTCCGCAGGACTTACTCGTCAGGAGGAAAGAAAAGACTCCAAGGATATGCAAGGCTATCTGGCTTGTGGGTTTATTACATCTGCAGGAAGCATTACTAAACGTGCGTCCGTATATTCAATTTTACTAGCAGTCATCATTAGTTCATTAACTAACCATTCTATGTAAGCATATGTGCTACTTTCAAGCATGTGGTAAGCAATCAGAACTATTTTTCCATCTTTCATATTACAGTTCTTACTACGGTGCTAGATTGTAGACAAGTCATACCAGATTACCTGGTGATTCGTGAATCAATGTGCCCAGCTGGGTACCCCAAAACACACGCCCCACTTGTACCCCAGGCAGAAGCAGGACCAACCCACCACTCTCCTATCAAGGGTTCTAGGTCCTCGTCCAAACTTGGACTCCAAGCACCCACACCTGAGTCCCGGACTCAGTGTGGTGCTAAGACCTCCACCATCCCCGCCTCCAATCAGTCGGTCCGGAAAGAGCCAAAACCCATGATAAGAGAGCAACGAGCCTTCCCTGCTCCCATAAACGAGTATGTGCTCAGGATAATAAGTTCATGACCTGACTAGAATCTCTACACAAATTCATATTGAATTTACAAATTTACTCTAGAGACTATATTAGAAAAGGCTTAGAAAACAAAAAGGGCTGGCGGCGGCAATTCCAGCCCAGCAAACCAACGCGGCCCGCATGGGGCGGCCACGCGCGCAACTGGCAGGCCCAGCCAATGGCCCACGGAGGAAACCCGCGCGCGCCCAACACATTTGCAAAAGAGGGCTCATACTCTGGTTTCAACTACGTCGTGCTACACTGTTCCATCAGTCTCAACTTTTGCACAACACACCCTAGGAAACACCGTCTTTGCAACGATCGGGTCCCCGCTGCGCCCACGCTCGCCGGCGCGACTCTGACCGGCACCACACGTCCACGCTGACCTGCAGAGACCCCCATCTACATGCCTATGAAGCCAACTAAGACATCAGGACCTACGCGCGATAGTAGAAATTGGTAGCACGTCCAACTATGCACAAATTTCACCTACCCACGTCGACAGGAAATTCGCGCGGCAGCACGACTGCTTCGATGGGCCTACACGCTAACGGAGGAGTAGCGGTGGTGGAGAAGCATCCGGAGCTTATCGCGGTCCGCGCTGTGGTGGCGGTTGAAGCCAGGGAGGGTTGAGGTGACCCGGCCACATGAGCCCAAGCATGGCGGCGATGCTCCGCGACGGTCCTGTCGCATCACCGTATCACCGACGAGGGTCCTGGCCAAGACCATGCGAGCACTGGCTAAAGGTGGTCAAGGCAAGCCTCTAAACGCCCCCATTCGAACCCTTACCTCTGGGTTAGGGACTTACCCCTGAGCGGTGCTCTGTTCTAGAGATGAGATGGCCAGCGACGAGCAATTCATCAAATTCACGGTAGGTAGGTACTCGGCCAGGAATGGGGAAAGGTAGGGTCTCTAGCCGACTCCCTAAGCCGCACACTAGTGCAAGCAATCGGGCCGAGGAGCCGCAAGCTAGCAGAGCCTACCAGCGGTGGCACAGAGCTCTGGACGCGGTGGTTGAGCGAAAGGGCAGGCGAACAACGCAAGAGGGTTAAGACGATGGCCCCGGCCACTAGCCGCCACCAACACGTGCACCTAGGCGATGCGACCTGTAGGCTTGGCGTGACGTGCATAACTTGAAGCAACAAAACCCAAGCGGCACACCGACGTTAGCTAGCTGATCAAGGCGGGTAGGGAAACATCGCCATCGCTCCTACGGTCGGCCACCGGTGCGACACGGCGATAGGGCTCCAAGGCATAGATAGGCGCGATAGGTAGAACGAGCGGCAGAGCGAGCGCCATGTCGATCCGATGGTGGCCACCAAGGCATTGGCCTGGCATTACGTGCGGCGCAGCGGCACAGCATGGCTAGGACAGCATGAGGTCGTAGAGAGGCGAGGGGTGCGCCGCGGCGTTAGTGGGCACACAGCAGCGGCACACACGTTGGCCCGTAGGGAGAAACCGTGGCCGGCAACAGCCGAGCCTGGCGCCTGCCACGCGCGTGCACATGGTGACCACGAACACCGACCGAGCGGCTGCTATCAATGGCGTGCACGAATTTTAAAGCTCCGACCAAAACCAAACCAGCTCGGTTAAGACTAAACCATCTCGACAAGGCGCAAGAAGGTATATACGACTACTAGTAGTAGCAACAAACTCAGACAAAGATGAACTAGATAGGAAGATAGAGATGTGCCAACTTGGAACTACCAACCAGTGCCCAAGATCAAGAACTAGCTGGCCAACAGCATGTTCTAGCTATTTAACGGCATTTAACTAGTGACCAAAACAAGCACTAACCAAACCACCCCCTATACCATCACAAAGCACTCACTTTGATACAATCAACAATACCAAAACATGCAACTAGTGTTTAAACATTTTTGTTAGAAATTAAATGCCAAAATAGCATTGTCTACCACCCTTCACACTTAGAAATGTTAAGGTTTTCAGTTAAGACTAAGTAACCATTAACTCTTTTGTCGCAATTTTTAATAGATCTAAACCTTGCTAACCTCAACCAACAAATACTTCATGCCATAGTACATACCTTATACTAACCCGTAAGAGCAAAATATATAAGCACCATTTAACTAATTCGCTCAATATAATTCACCAAAAATAGTATTTTAAACATAAATTCAAGCGTTTGTCGTCTTAACGAAATTTGATCTTTGAGCTCCCAAAGCACTAGTTAACCACATCTATTTCCCAAAAGTTAATATTACATTTCCATCTACTAAACTTGTACTTCAATTTTATTTAAGAACTAAATACAAGTTGTGTTTTATTCTTGTTTATAGAAATTGTTTTTCGTGCCAAACAATTAAAACTATTTTTCCTATTTTCTTGTTAGGATTTTCATTATCGCATTTAATTAAACTAACTCACTATATTAATAGATCTATTTCTCAGGCCATAATCTCAGTGCTTAGCGAGCTCGTAACACCAGAGGTGTTACAACCAACACCCCTTAAAAAGAATCTTGTCCTGAGATTCGGAGCAAGAACCCAAAAGGAGGTAACGCGATTACACTTCGTAGATCTAAAATTACACGAAAGATTACACGACTTCGAATACTGAACCACATGGGGATTTAGGGATACATGGTTAAGAGCAACCTAATACAACCAAGGATTAATCCAGAAGTTGGGATAGACGAGGGCAATGGAGAAACAACAAGAAAATAATTATCCAAAACATGGCGTATGTCCAACAGATCCAGAAATAGGAGACTGAGAAGTCAAATATCGTGAACCTTAAGACCAACTAACCATCGGTAGACTTGAACTCCTTCGACAAAACCAGATCCCTTCTTCTTCTCAGAATACACAATCACCTCTGACTGATGAACATAGTTCCACAATGATGACTAGATCTCGTAGCTCTACTTCGGATTCGAGGGGATGGGGATGAAGAAGGAGAGCAAAGGCCAAGGGCATCTTATAGTGTTGAACGGAGGTGGGGTGTAGTGCACCGGAAGTGGAAACGGTGTGGATGGGAGACACTGACGGTTCATGCAGTGGGGATAAAGTCAGCCATGATGCGCTCCATGCACGAGCGAACGAAAGGAGGATAAGAGAGAGGGGAGGGGATTTGCTCGGCAAGGAGGGCGTGCGGGCGACTGTGTCCCCAAAAGAAGCAAAAGGAGGGAGGGGGAGGATCTAGTACGGGGACGAGGTCGTGGGATCGAGAGCTGATCGGATGTCTAGAAAAGAAGAAGTGCACAGTGCACGAGGACATCTAGTGCGGCATTCGGGGTGCTAATGGGCCCGACACAAATGGCGTCCGTAGGGCACACGGCAACAGTGATAGGCGTGCGTAGTGTGGTCTAGCTGGACACAGAGCTTGGGACTTGACATCCACTCAGGCTTTTCCAAGCACTCCCTACTACCCGAGGCCAACTTTTTCCTTCCCTTCCTTGTTCACCATATGTGCCAACCTTTTGTATGAACTGAGATCGCGATATACGTGCTTCCTCCAAAACCACATTCTATGGTTTACTTTGAGAGAACACTATTGCATCAACCCATTGTGGACTTTCCATTTGAACACCTAAATATTTCCAAGAAGAATATTTTGTATCAAAAATGGTACGTCGGTGTAACTTGGTAACTGTACTTGGTCAACAACCTTGATACCACAGGGGCAGCTATTCCACAGGGGTGTTACAGGGGCAGCTATTCCACAGGGGCATTCTATGGTTTACTTTGAGAGAACACTAATGCTTAGCGAGCTCGTAATATCAGAGGTGTTACAGGGTCAAACTTAAAGGAAATAACATAAAAAACTGCTAACTGCGCACCAAATTATAAAAACATCCCTAAAACAAAACAAGCTGTGAACTAGGGATCTAATTTAAAAAGCAAACCCCAATAAAAAAACAACAATACAATACAGCAAGCTTCCAATTGGAAAGATAAATTTAAAATTAGAACCCCAAAGCAACAACAATACAATACAAAAAGCTTCCAATTAGAAAGATAAATTAAAAAACCCAAGAAAAAACATTACAATAGAACAAGCTTCCAATTAAGAGGAAAAACTTAAAAGAATAACCCTAAAGAAACAACAATACAATAAAACAAGCTGCCAACTTGAGGGGTTTAAAAACAAGCCCAAAAAATAGAAATACAACAAAATAAGCTGTCAATATCCTCTCTATCTCTCTAGAGATTAAACAACCCAAACAATAACAACAACAAAAAAGACATCCATGAGAACTGAGAACATAACCATGTGTTGGTTTGAAAAACCAAAGAGAAAGGACACAAAAAAAGAGCTGAGAACATCACCACCACTTGAGCATTAAAAAAAGAATAAGGTGATACATAAGTCAGTTCATTTTAGCCACCACTTCAGCATGAAGCAAAAACTGAAAACGCAAGACGGTGCAATCAAGGAAAAAGAGATCCTTCTGCTTTCAAAGCAACCTATACAATCATAATCACTTTAAGACCAATTTCCATAGATAAAGTAAAAACTGCATACCGAGTAAATGATAAATCTAACCTGCAGTCCAATACTAGTACAGACTAAGTGGATAGGCTACAGCAAACAACTCCAACAAATCACTACAGAATAAAACTTCTAAAACAATCTCATGCAAAACAAGCAAATGATCATCGGAACATTAGGATTTTGTATTTCACAATGGTCTTAGAATAGCATGTACAAATAGCAGCAAAAAAAGCAGTTGGCTTACCTTGCTCTTCAGGATGGAGTACCTCCCCTGCTGATGCTACAGAAGAACTGAAAAAGTAAACAAAAACATTTGTTTAGAACATTAGTGTTTAAGCAACTCTATTGATCCAAATTTATAGCAGAACCAAGGCAAAACACAGAGGAACACAATTCAAAACATAGAATATACAGATATGAAATATAAAAATATGAATTATAGTAGCACATACAATGGAAATAAAAAAATATGAGAGGTGGCCACCAAAATAAAAAATGAATCAAACAATTGGAGAATCAAAACAACTATGCCAACCTAGATCTATGGTCAACAACTCATTTCAACCACAATAGTAGAAGTGGATCAACCATGATGCTAATTCAGTTAGAGATAAATAAACAAGCCCCAGGCCGCCCATCAACAACTTCAGGGGAGAAAAAGCAATTAGCCATGAACAACTACTCACAAGCATCAGCTCCGATGGACCAGAAGCAAAACTAAATGAGCTCAACACATCACATTTATGTCCTGCACTTACAATGAGAAATACAAGCTGTGTCGCAGGCCTAAAAACTCTAGTACTGTCACTTATACTCTGATACTGAAAAAATAAGTACAGACATGACACCACACCACACCACACCAGGAGTAGCTGGGTAGGGCCAATCTCTGTTTATTTCCAACTAGTTTCTACATACATAGACTGACACTCTGGCAAAGGCAAAAAAATGGCAAAATGGATGGATCACAACAAAGCCTAGAAAATGAATTTGCACAACACGCACAAATTTCAACCACAAACAAATTTGCACACTCAACCGATTGTGCAAAATCAACAAATATCACACTTCAATAGGAGTGCAAATTCTAATAAATTTGGACACTCAACTGACTATGATAGGAAATTTCAGAAACAATAATAGGTTGCTCATAGGTAGAAAAAATCAACCACAGGCAACTCATAGGGCCACAAGAGACCAGATCTAGCAATCAGTGGCACTTGAGCACGTTCTTGTATTGTACACTAGCTAATACAGAATGTGTAAACAAATTTCAGTTCTACTACTACAGCATGGAGAATGAACGAATCAAAGGCAGACAACAGCAATGGGAGGGGCATACGAAGATTGCACAACCACAAGGACGAGTGGATCCGAAAAAAATGAAAGAAAAAACAAGCATCCGGCATCCCAAACCACCAGAATGCAGATCGGCATCACAATGACACTAGCAGATCCTCACAGTAGGGACGCGAGAGAGGGTGCGATGTCTATGGCTCTGAACTACAAGAGAGGAAGGAGAGCTGCCCCAAACCACCACCAAAGGCCGGCGTGGTGCAGGCGTCGGCAAGGCCAAGACTGAGAGCTTGGCGCACTCTGCTACGACCAGCTACCGTCGCGTAGCGCGCGGCGGCATGGAGCAGACTTGCAGTCTTGAGGCCGGGAAGGTGGTCGTGGTAGCGACCTGGGAGTGCGAGGAGCAGAGCTGGGACGGGGTGTAGATAGAGGAGGCCATGGAGACGCGAGAAAAATGAGGGGGGTGGTCGTACTGGCGCTGGCTCCATGGATCCATGAACCAGGAAACAAATCCCCACATCAAACAACACCAAGGGCGCCATTGCCGCCATGGATCCACCGTGCTTCAACCAACACCAAAAACCAGAGAAACAAAGCAAAATAAAACTCGAATCAAAGCAAAACGAACCACAACGCGGGGAGGGAGATTTACTACAGACCCAAGGTAGCAGAAGCAATATACCTCGCCAAACCCTAGGAAATTGCCATGTGCCCTACCGCCGGAAAACAACAACCCAAGGAGGGAGACGAGAGGAAATGAAAATGGGGAAGAAAACGAAACCGGCACCACAAATCGGACGCGACTCCCAAAATCTGAAAAAATAGCACAGACATGTGGACCCCACATGACAGAGATTCACACAAAAGAAAAGGCGCCGGAGACAAATCTGACAGCAGAGGGAGCTACGCGTGTTTGATCCAGCGGACAGCAAATCGCGTGTGGGGAGACAACAAAACAACCGAGTGTTGTTTAGCTTTTCCCTAAGATAATATTGCCTCTAGGCGTTTGTATTTCACGTTGTGACTGCCCGAAACCCAATTATGCTCCCAAATATTAATCTGCATGTCATCTCCAACCCTTCAGATATATCCAAGTTTAAAGCATTCAAGCCCCACTAGTACACTTGCCATGTATACGAACTCCCACCTTTCAATCTTGCTTTCAACATCTTATCGTCCGGATAGTAATGAGCTCTAAGCACCTGGCGTATAGAGATTGAAGTCTTCAAACTCACTTTGCTAACATCGCCAAGTTAAAAGATTGCAAATCTTTGAACCCCCATACCTCATTTTCCGTTCCACGTACATAGCTTCCACCATTCTCGCCGATGAGTCCTTTTATGATCATTATCATCACTCCACCAGTACTGCGATATAATGTTTGTTATTCCTTTACAAATGTTTTTTAAGAATTTTAAACACTATCATCGCATAAACTGATACAACTTAGCAATTGATGTGATGAGGATCTCCTTGCCTCTCAAACTCAGAGCTGCATCAAACTCGATGTTCTCACGTTAATCAGACATGAGTTAACCAAAACCACCACGTTTCTCTTCCGGTGGCCCCGCCTCAGCGCCACGTTTTGCGCCACACCGCTTATCCGAAATCACCCCCGTGCTCGCTCTCGCCACGGCTCCAACCGCACTCGGCCCTCGCTCCGCCGCTCGGCGCGGCGCCATGGCCCCCGCCGCGCTCCTCCCGCTCGCCCCTTTGCCGCATCACCCAAACCCACCACGGCGACCTCTGTGCCGCTGCGGGGCCTCGCGCCGCGGCTTCACCGTCCACACCGCCATCGCCATTGCCTCGGCCTCGGCCTCCGCCCCCGCCGCGGCCGCGGAGGCGACGTCCCCGTCTCCGCCCCCCTCGCCGCCAACGCAAACGCCTTCCTCTAAACCTGGGTCCCCGGTGCTGGGCGGCATCGCGAACACGAGGTCCTGGTCGCAGTACTACGGCAGCGGCTTCTCCATCCGCGTGCCTCCGTCCTTCGACGACATCCTCGAGCCCGAGGTAATTACCAACCTGAACTGATCTTCTCTCCTATGTTCCATCTTCCTCCTGCGGTTAGGGTTGCTGGCCGTCGCGGGGGTGCGGGGGAGCTCAGTGTTTGGTTTTGAATTGGTGAATGCTGACTCCTTTAGTCCTTCCGCGTCTCAGGACTACAACGCCGGAATGACATACTACGGCGACAAGGCCAAGCCCCGGGCGTACGCGGCCCGCTTCGCGTCTCCAGATAGGTAGGTAAGTAAGGCCTCGCTCTACTCCATGAACTGCGGCCATTCCAGTTCTGTACGGTACATTAATTTGCGGTTACATTTGTCTCAATTTCACATGGATGCTGTGGGAATGAATTTTGGTGGTGACGTGTTGCACATGCTAAATGCGGAGTGCTCTGCTCCCTTTGTTTGATGTAGGGATGAGCTCATAAGTGTGGTGATTAAGCCGTCAAATCAGCTCAAGATCACATTCCTAGAGGTTAAAAAAGCTTTGCCATTTTATTGTTTTTGCCAGGCATCTGTGTAATGCCCCTTGAATTTATCTGTTCTCTGCACTATATAGTCAAAAATGGCATGACATTTCAGAGCAGGCCTAGTGATATATGTTCTCACATCAGTTTAGAGCATTCTCTTGTATCCTTGAAACATAGAAGATAGAACATAGACAAGCTTGTTAAAAGGAGTTCGAACATAGGCAAAGTTTGTAGACTCATAGCTTTCTTAATAATTATATCTGGCATCATAGTGAGTAGTCTGTAAGCTTGTCTATAGCTGATACGACACCCTTTTAGACAAGCACTTGTATCATCAGTTGAACTTGCTCTTATTACTTTTTAGTGCGTTGAATTTCCAAAGTTTATTGAGTTTGAGTGTTTAACAATAAAAGGGCACACCAGTATAGGTATGAGTATGACCAAAACCTTCTTTGTAAAGAAAGAGTCAATTAATAAGGCCTATATTATCAGACGCATTGATGCTGCCACTGATATTTGCTCACCATGAAGGAACTTTATATGGTATGTGCATGACCATTTCTAAATGATGTTCCAAAAATATTTGTTTGCAGGCAAAAGATATAACTGATTTGGGAACTCTAAAGGAGGCATCCAAGATATTTGTACCTGGTGATTTCTGTTATCTTAGAATTGGATGCTGCACTGTTTTCTTTTGAAACAAATTAGATGACAATGAATATGAAGCATTCACATATTTCATATATCAATGATGAAAATTAATCAATGTTGGGCCTAGCTTCTTGTGGTTTGTGCATTCTAAATGAGACAGTTCATCTTATGATCAGCCTGACACATATTAACGTTTACAGCTTTGACTTACTTTGCATCCAAGTTTTTAAAGCTAGCAAAAATTGTGCCACTTACTGTCATGATTAGTTGCACAAATAGGAAGCCTGTTTTAGCCAATGTGCTTTTCAAGACCTTTTTGTTTAACATTATATTTTCTTGGCACTATATAGTGTCGCTATTTCAAAATTTTCCCTTTTCATTACAGAAATATGGACTGAAAAGTTAAACCTCGTTCTAGCACACAAAGAAACACTGATAAGGAAAATATGAAGCAAGAATGTTATATTAAATTCTAAAGCATTGACATGATGTATTGATCTGGGATGATTTGCCTTATATATTTTTGTTTCGTTTTGTAGCTGGTGCAAAAGTATTCTCAGCTCGAACAATTAAAGTTAAGGAAGAGGAGGATATTAGGTACTATATGATCTTTGTACTAACTTTATAGAAAAATATCCAATTAAAAAATATTAGTAGAAATAAATAGCATCCAAATTTGGAAATAGTTTTCCTTTGTAATTTTTTCACGAGTAATTTTTTCCACAGGACATATTACTTCTATGAATTCAGTCTGGACAAGCAACACGTTGCTCTGATGGCTACCGTGAATAGCGGGAAGGTACTCAGCTGTTCTTTCGATTCACATTGTTAAATGAGTATTGATTCCTATGCATTTGCACTTTTCTGTTGGATTATATCTACTCCATGTCTGCTATGCTGCTTTCTGTTACTCCCTCCTGAAATATAAGGGATTTTCAGTTGTCCTAAGTCAAACCATCCTAAGTTTGACCATCTTAAATATTATTGTTCTTTTCTGCAAACTTAGAATGGTTTGACTTAGAGAAAAACTGAAAATCCCTTACATTTCAGGATGGAGGGAGTATTTGTTTTCTTTCCTTCATCTATTTGTATCACTACTTTCTCCGTTTCTTTAATACTAGGGGCTTAGATTCTGATGTTTAAATTTTCCTTTGAGAATAGGTAAATGTACAACAGAACCATATAGGCACAACACATTATGCAAATCTTAGTTCTGCTATACTTAAACAGCTTGAAAGTTAGAAGGCATGCACTGGTTGTTTACAATGATGGTGGGTCAAGGAGCTCTCCAATACAACATGCTGTTTCATGTTTTGCCATATCATTAGCAATCTGTATAGCACTAAATTTTGTCACCCCATAGAGGAGGATCAGCCATACTAGCGAAACCAGGCAATTCCAAATTAAGAACCAGAATTTATCCTTAGTGTTAGAACAGGATACCACGGTATGTTTCATGGAATTGCTTTAGAGAGAAGTGCCAGTAAGTATGTACCCCATACAGCAAGATCAGCCATACTAGTGATAGTGAAACCAGGCAATTCCAAATTAAGAACCAGAATTTATCCTTAGTGTTAGAACAGGATACCATGGTATGTTTCATGGAATTGCTTTAGAGAGAAGTGCCAATAAGCATGTAGAGACGATATTGATCAACAGGGGGTCACTTGTCCTGGTTGAAACAGAGCAATTAAGAAGCGAAAGCTAACTGGAATTACATAAAGAGACAACAAGAAGGGGTGTTATACTGTTGATGCAACGCAAAGCATGACAGTACAGTAGTGGCCTATGGTAGGAGCATTAACAGACAGACTGGTGAAGCACATGAATAACATGTCAAAAGTTTAGATAAAAAAGATGCAGGGAAACGTACTGGCCATCATTCAGTGAATTCTCTAGGTGACATGATTCATGGATGAGCACTGAAGCTCAAAGAGGCAGATATGGAACAATGTTTGAAAAATCGAAAGACTGTTCAAATAAATAGCTGTAAAGAAGGTGCCATCAGAGCTCTGAAAACTGGATGATTCAATGCTAAAATGAACCATCTGAAAACCCAAGGGAGAGTAGTACCTGAGGAAGTAAGAGATGATATAACTAAACATGCAGATGATCAACAACCTGAAGGTCACTCAGAAGTATCTGAAGCTAACCCAACAGATTAGTTATCGACTCCTAAGTTCTAATCACTGGCAAAGGCAGAATTAACGCCCTGAAGATGCACATGTCACATGTGATCTCTTAACTCAGGATAAAGCTCATAGCACCACTCAGCAGGATAACCAGGTCTCTTGCACTGAGAGCGGACAGTTTGGGTATGAGCAGCAGACAGAAACATCTTTGATAATCAGAGCAGTAAGAGCCTCATCCATGGTGGGAAGCATGGAACTTGCAACAAGCTCAACCACAGTAGGATCGAACTCCGGGCGAAGATGCGCAAGGAAGTTAATCAAGTCGTACTTCTGATTAAATTTCTCCTTGGCTGCAGAACAGTCACATCCAGGACAGGCCTTTGGCATCGTGCAGTCCAACTGCCATGTGATACGCGTGAATGCATTGTAAAACCCCTAGATGGACATGTCAATGCTGCCGCAGATTACGAAGCCTCTCCAGAAGAGAAACGTGAAGTGCTCAATTATGCTCATAACACTGCTGAAGATACTCCCACATCTCTCGAGCTGATGAGAGACCAATAAATTGTAGCTTGATTGGTTCCTCCGTGCTCATGCACAAGATAGCCATCACACGATCATCACTGATCCTCCAGGCTGCAGCAGTCTCTGCATCAACCTCCTACTCAACAGGAGCCTTGTCAGTGAGATGAGATACCTGACCAATACCCCTGAGTAGCACACAACTGTAGACGCCATAGGTGATAATTCTGGTCATTCAGCTTGCTAATAATGTCAGCATAGCATCATGAGAGGCCATAGGCTAGGACAGCAGCAAGGACAAGCCACAGCAGTGTGAATTGTGAGAAACAGGTGCAGCAGTCAGTCACAAGTCACAACGCAAGTCCGTAAAGCAGGACCAGATGCACAATGCAGCGGCACCAAGCACATTTGACTCTTTGACCAAAGGCCAAAAGAAAGTAGAAGAATCCACTGAAACATCCCTTGTTATAAGCTGTTATAATCAGCAGCCGCACGACATGACACAAGTTGCAGATGGCTTCAGGCAGTGGAAGATTAGGCGGCTGCAGACAGACTCCAGTGGTGGTAACCGCAGCAGGAGGGCCCTGGGAAGCGGCACTTCACTGAGCGGAAATCCATACCAGCGGCGTGCGCCTAGAGCACCGCCGGAGTCTGGACTCGGGGCGCCTGAATCTGCGGTGGGAAGAGACTGGTATTCAAATCAGGCCGCCAGGATTCCAAGTCCCTGGCGGCGGCAAGCCAATCTCTCTCAGGTTGCACTGCTAGCAGCGGCTGAAGGCGACTCCAGCACAGATGCTGAGACAGCTACAGCAATTGGTTTTGTAGGGCGGCAACAGCAGAGAGCCGGCTGACTGCTGGCGGAATAATAATCAGATCAACGACAGAGGACAGTTTCGGCCTAGGCCCTTAACGTTAGACCAAACCAGGCCTGGCGAGATGTTCAATGGGCCAGCCTGCCCAGCCATATGGGCCAAATATACACATACAGTACTTGGCACTTATTGCTGTACCACGTATATCAAGTCATTCTCTTTATTCTGGCCATGGAAGTAATTAATCAAACTTTTGTTCCTCACAAAATACAAAGTAAATCAAACTTTGTATTTTTAAAATATCCCTTAATTTGTTGAACTGAAAACTTACGCCAATCTTTAGCTAGTTCTTATAGAACTCACCTTATTACCTTAGACAATTGCATTTTCTTTCTGATTCTTCAATTTTCTTGAATTTTGTGCATGTGGTGACAGACGTACATTGCCGGCGCTACTGCTCCAGAGATAAAATGGGGTGACGATGGTGTGAAGTTGCGTTCGGCTGCCGTATCTCTATCCGTTTCATGATTGATTGTGCACAAGATGACACATACAATTCTCGGATTCAGCTGTATGCATAGAGAGATCGATTACTATCCTAGTCATGGAAAGAAAGTAATAGTTCTATTAGTCGGCAAAAGCAACAAAGAACTGGATGAGACTGCACAAGGTTTCAGTCAAGTCTGTAAACGATTTTGGAAGTGGATATATATTGTTATGAAGACTGGCATCATAATTGAAATTTGATTATTGAAATCTTGTTTACCTAAAACTGATATGTTCATTCTAAATTGTAAGTTGTTTTGATTTTGTTTTAAGTCAAACTTATCTAGTTTTGGCAAAGTACACACACATCTACAGTACTCCTTCCGCTTCCAAATTATAGGCCACTTATACATAACAAATTTAATGTAGCAAAAAAAAATCAACGCGACTTATAATTTGAAATGAAGGGAGTATCAAATAAGATTTATCAGGTACACTATGGAATATAATTTGAAAGTGTATTTAATTGATATTGTAGATGTTGATTGTATAAATTTGGTCAAAGTTAGACAAGTTGGCTTTGGACAAAACTAAGTTCTCTTAGGACAGTTAGAAGACTACTCTTTACACAATTCTAATAGCTTGATTTCTCACGTGCATAGTAATTGGGCACCATTCCTCTGACTCAACATGCATGCAAGCAAGTGGCCAGTTAATCGAGTGTGTGAGCAAAGTCTGCACGGTAACCCAAGCGTGCAATCTCAATGGATGCATAGGTAAATGTCTTTCTTGGTCTTTTGCCCAAGATAGTTGTGCCTTGTATACTAGGACGGAAAGAGTATTCACCAGTTGTCTTGGAACTTATTAATTTAAATAAAATCTTTAGTGAAAATTGAGTTAGGGCTCCAAATTCAGGAGTATTGATGGTTGAAATCAAGGTGAAAAAGACTGCCAACAGATATTCTTGTCGAATTGATTAGGCGATAGAGCAAGACATTCTACTTGGTGATGATCGGACCCAAGGCTCATCCTTGATCGGGGCAAGAATTTATCGGCAAAGCAGTTGTTAACCTTCCACTTCTGCCTAGGGAACATCAACTTTAGCCACTGCCTCAGCTATTGACGATGTGGTAGGCTTCAAGGTGGAGGAAGAAGTATTCGCCAAAAAAAAAAAAAAGGAGGAAGAAGGTAAGGGTTTTGGATGACGACAACAATATGGTGCTGCACTGGGATTGAGGAGTGGAGATTCGGGGGGGGTATGGAGACAGAGTGCTCAAAACGAACATGTAGGCCTCCTCTTGTCAAGACCGAAGCCACATTCAGCATTGAGGACTCGACAAAGTGGGGCAGAAGTAGTGTTCAAGAGTTCAGGATCTGTATGATATCTTGAGACCAGTTTGGTAAAACTCATGTACTCCCTCCATCCTAAAATATAGTGCATTGTAACTTCTAAGATTTGTACTGAAACATAATGCATTCTATAGGTGTCAATGCCTAGATTTAAAAAAAATTAAAAAACCATAATGAGGAGAAATAACTTAATTGGTAGTATTAATCTATGTGTACATGCGTCATTTGAGGATTTCCTTAAATTGTCTTTTTTTTAAATACACTATATTACAGGATAGAGGGAGTACCAAACACGCTCTAAGAGATTGACATCCAACAAGTGAGCAACACAAGATGCATCTTTTACCTATATATAGGACTCCAAACTCAGCAGGAGATGCATGCATGGCAACATCCATCGAGTTCTTCCCGGAACGGAAAAAAAAAAGGGGGAAAGGATGAAAACAAAAGGAAAACCCTGTCCTGATTCTGAATTCACCTATCCCTAGACCCATACTCTTCTACCGCTTCTGAACTCCGCTACTCACAAAGTCACAAGTCACAAACCCGGCTAAATTACAGGCGGACCAAAAGCCCTCGAGAATAGAAAAAAAAACCACACAGGTCACCAAAATACACAGACGTCCAAACTCAACTGCCCGCGCTTTTGACCATTTCTTCTTCTTTTCTTTTTTTTTTTTTTTTTTTTGCCTCGACGACGAGAAAAAAAAACACTCCAATAACTCTACGAATTAAACGGTGGCTCATTGCATCGGTTCCTGACGTCGGGCTGGTCCTCAGCCCTGTGCCTCGATGGGCGACATCATCGCCGAGAACCGGCGCTTCTGGATGCGCGGCGGAAGGTGCTTGTTGTACCGCTTCGGCCCGACCGTCCACGGCAGGAACACGCCGGTGCCGCTGCGGCCCATCCGCTTGCTGATGTTGCCGCCGCCGGTGCCCGACGAGGCCATCACCATGGGCCTTGCAGGCGCTGCGGCCACCATCATGACGGGCGCGCGCATGGCCATGCCCCAGGCCGCGGGCGGCAGCACGGCCTGCGGGGTCGGGGCATAACCGATTATGGCACCGCTGACCGGGGCTTCTGCGTCATGCACGCGGGCGCCGCCACCTGGGAGGCCGTGGCCGGCTGCGGCTGCCAGGGTGTCATGGCCTTGGTGGGGGACGGGAGTGGGCTCAGGTCCACAGGCGTGGATGGCCTCACCCTTGCGAACGTGATGCTCACGCGCCGGTTGGACGACGGGCACACCACATGGCGCGCCATGTCGGCACTGTTCCCACGCATCACTAATAGGGACCTGCAGGTTTTGGAGCGCAATTCCATGGCCATGAGCCTTATGTTTCATCTTAGATAGTATGATTAAATAGATAATGCAACTGTTAAGCTTACCCTTGCTTTAGTGAGAGTGTGAGGGGTCCCTTGTAGTTGCCGTTGCTGTCAGTGACAAGTGACCTGCCAAATGCCATCGTAGTTTCAGACAGCAGAAGAGTGCAAATGGGGTTGTCCAGATGGGGAGGCTTGAAGTAGGGCTGTGAATGTTCATCCTGCGAAACATGTTAACTGACTTGTGAGAGCCTAAAAATGACACTTGCCCGAGGAAGGGATATTTGCTGTTTGTAAAACTGAGCTATCTATCCATGCCCTGTAGAGAACACAGATGTCCAGGTAACAATTTCTTAGTGTTAATAACAAATATGTGTCAGTAAGGTAACATCTTTTTTCTTCAGTTTGTCAACCCTGTAATCTCACCCCCAGTTTTTGTTACTCACTAAATCAAATGTAAAGTTGACAGTGTCAGACAAATGCTTTTCAATTACGTTTTTACCCGGTCCCACAATTGGAGGTTCACTAGAGGATATTTAACAGGGTGTTTTAAGAGATACATAAAATAAAATTTAAATTTAAACCACACTCAGTGTGTTATAATTCTAAAATTCTTTATTTTTCTAAACAGAGGGTGAATGACCGTAGTTCTGAAAGAGGCCAACTTTATTCAACTCGGGTGAAAGGTACAAGATCTGCACAGATATTATGACTAATAGAAGCGAAAGAGCATTTGATTTCATCGAGTGTGCTGTCATATTTATTTATATAGTAATAAAACATCAACATCTACCTCATCGAAGAAGTTGATGATGACACTGTTTGGTTTCCTGCTTTCTGGTATTAAACGCCAAAGAACAAGGTGGTCAATGACAGCCTGCAGGACCAGGGGGATTGGTTCTGTGTGACCTGTGGACAAGGAGAAAAAGAGGACATTTGGGACATCATTCACAAGGCATTTCAATGTTTTTAGATGCCATAGTCATACAAATACGCTATGCACATAAGGCATATGCTTGCCAGTGTAAGCAAGTTGAAGAAAACGAGGTACTGAGTCTTCGGAACATACAATTAGCTTCCTCTGTGGTAGGTTGAAATAACGGGACACCGAGCTGTATGATCTCCCTCTTGTTTCCTTTGATCTGCTTGTTGAAGAATATGAAAGTCTCACCTAAATTTGAAAAAGAAAAAGATATATAATAAGCACCGGACTGAACAAGGAAATTGCACCAAGGCAATATTACAAGATACTCACTTCATTGAGCACGTAAACATACGGTCAAATTTCAAGAGACAAAATAGATGAACACACTGACCAGAGCTAAGAAAAAAATTAGTGGTTTCCAAGTTCAGGTAGCTTACTTGGATGTGATGATTTCATCCAAAACCCAATGAGAGTGTACCCAGGTGGTGGATTCTATGTCAATTCTTAAGGAGGGGTCAGCATAGTCGGGAACTTAAGAGGTCAGTTGAGGTCTTACTTGGATCAACATTTTGTTGTGCACGACTTTGGACGGACGTTACCATGGCTTGGCACGACCTATTCCAATAAAACAGAAGCGATCTAATACGTTACTAGTATTAAATTATATATTCAGTTCAAAGGTGTTTTTTTTTCATTAAGAGAGGTAAACTTCAAGTTAGCTGAACCATGTCAAATCGATCAGCGTGTTAGTCACTAGGTTGATAACTTTACTTTTGTTTGTTAGATTCAAGTTCTACTGAGTTATAAATTTCAGCATCTTATATTTTTCTGTTTCTATAATATGGGGGCGACAATTACTAGGACCTAGGACCCTAGATCTATGAGCCAGTTAGCACAAAATTATATAAGACATAAAATCAGCAATGATAAAAGGTAATGAATGAAAGCCTGAACTAGGACCACAGTTAGATGCTGTGCATAAAGCATTTTGGTATCTTATTAAAGCATCAATGGATGATACCGCAGATTTTTTTTCTTTTGGAGAAATAACCACATGTTAGCTATGGAAACTAATAGAAGTAAGCAAACACAATAAAAAAATAATACTAAATTTTTTAGACATATAGGTAAACTTCATGAACGAGAATTTCTGAAGCAATAGGAACACAACTTACCTGAAAGTTCTCCATTTCTGCCAGCCTGACGAATTTCATTGATGAATTCTGCAACTTTCATGATCTCCGATGTTGTAAACACATCTTCATATATCTTCAAGCCTTTCACGACATTAACCTGGTTGTAGCACAAGGTCATGAACATCGGTAAAAAAAGAGTGTATTCAGAAGAAATGAATTTTAAGATGAATAGAAGTGCTACTACTTCCTACAGCATCTCCTAGTCCTTCTGTACAGAAAGATTGCTGAGTGGTGTAAAGTTGGAACTCGCCATGTGCCCCTTCACGGATTCCTTGGCCACGAAACCTTTCTGGATCTTGATCCTCTCAGGACGGGCAATGCACTCCTCGTGGTCAGAGCAGATGGGATAGCTCTCTGGTAGGCTGTGTTCCCCTTGAGATCCTTGATCAGTATGATCTGCTAAGTAATATATATCTCAGAGGCTACCAAACGATTGTTGGATATATACTACGGTTTGCAACAACAAAAAAGCAAATAGACACCAAATTCTTCAACGAAGCTATCTCATTTAGGACATAACATCCTTATTACTGGGTATCAAAACTTTTTAACTTTGGAGAAAGCAAGATCCAAGAGAACAGAAACATTTCAGTAAAATAAAATACAGACTGTACTTAATCTTCACTTTTCACGCATGGCATGATTAAGTTTCACTTGGGAGTTTGCTAGGGGGCAAGGTCCCTCGATCAGCACCAACAGGTCCAGTCTATCACCCGTTCAAATTCTCACAAATCGTTCTGTCATGTGCTGCTTTTATCACCCGTTGGATCTTCAAAATATTCATCATAACCCAGGAAGAAATGATTTCGTTTTTGGTTGAATCTCAAGCTGCTGCACCCTAGTGGTGTCACTTTCTACGGACTACAGCATGAATGGAGAGAAAAAAAGTGCGTTCCGTGATATAATAATATGATAAAGAGGAGAGCGCGTAGACAAGAGATTCGCCAAAGTTGAAAGAAGTGAACACGGGCATTGTAGTGTGTCTGTAGTCGCATGAACCGAATGAAAGCAGGGACCAGCAGCAGTATACATGTTCCAATTATTGGGCAAGGACGGGTATAAAGATGATACTCCAGTAATCCGCGGACCACCGGGCTAACACTTTTAGTGGTTCTAGTACAAATAAGGTGATCCACATAGACTAGTAAATGATAAGACTACTATTCACACAATACAAACTATCACTACTCGTGGTTTGCAAAGAAACTTTTTTTCTTTCATCATGTCTCACCTTTATTTTCTCTCTCTCGTTTTTTTAGCATGGACCATATTATCTCTCCCCAAGCATATGTAGCTTTTGCAACCCACTATGATAAGTATAGAGTACCTACTTTTTTTTTATCCGATCCTATATGACACTTGAGGCTCCTAGTAAAAAAACAGCGTTGGGGAAGGCCTTATATCACTCCCTCCTTTTCTTACTTTTTTTTATCCGATCATATATGACACTTAAGACTCCTAATAAAAAATCAGCGTTGGGGAAGGCCTTATATCACTCCCTCCTTTTCTTTCTAGCTTTCGCAATGGTCCATCACAAGAAACACAAGAATTGTTTTCCATTTACTTTCTTTAAAAAAAAAGTTATAGTCCATCGGTTTTTTTGAAGCAAGTTATAGTCCATCGGTTGTGAATTTTGGGGGAGGTCGACTGAAATCTTCTAAAATCGAGACGGGTTGCAAAAAGGCAAGCTGACTAACAGCAGCAGCATCTGGACAAAGCTTGGAACATGATGGCATCATCAATGGACAGCGCATACCCCAGCGACGTTGTTGTAACCCAATTAATCAATTCCATGGCACAGCTCAATCGTGCATGTGCGAAGAAATTCAAGAAGCTCCAAAAGTTCTCCGGTCTCCACCCTACGCCACACCTACCACCCCCTGACGGCCGCGCTAGCGGCTGAAGACTCGACGGGAGCCGCCACGGTCCACCACCACCTTGGGCAACATGGCGTACGGAGACAAGAAGTTCTTTCGCGAAACCCAGCGGACTGGACCCCTCACAGTACATTCGGCTGATTGGCCGGGGTCCCACGAGACAGTGGCTCACGGGCGACCACGTGTGCGGCCCGGGCTGCCCGGGGCGGCCGATCCGATCGGCGCGGCACCAGATCCAGCCTCCTGGCACCCGGAACCCGATCTGGGGCCAGGTGGTCGGTCTCCCTTGGTGCGGGCTCATGTGGGTCCATTAACTAGCGTCAGAGGCACGCCGCTGGGGAGCTCGAGTTCAAGGCTGGCGTCAGTGTGGGAGTGGCACTCACCGACCGCCCGCTCGCTCAATCAAGTGAGGAGTCACAAGTTCCGTCAAGGCCAACCGTGCTACATCCTGCGCCGATCGATCTGAGAGCGACACATGGGCAGCAATTTGCAGACACGGCAACAGCCAATCGCAGCACCGCTGCACACTTGCACGGACCAGACCCAACCAGGCTGGTGTACCCAACTGCAACGATGGATTCGAGGCCGCTGCCGCCCTCGGCCAGGGTTCGGGCGGAGGCGCCCGAGCGGCCGAGAGCCCGTAGCTGCACTGCACGTTTATAAAATAATAATAAAATAAATAAACTACTCTTACTCCAACATTATTCGTCCTGTTTGTCTGAGCTTGTTTGGCTGATAAGTCATATCTAAAAGTCTTGTTGACTGATTTGGTGCGAGAAAAAAATATTATTTGTTAACTTAAAAAATACAACTTATAAGCTAAGGCCAAGCGGACGATTAGCAGCCTGTTCGGTTGGCTGGTTCATTTCGTTACTGATTCGTAAAAAAATACTGCTGACTAGTTTATGTGAAAGAAAAATATTATTCCAGTTAGAAATTTACGATCGTTTATAATAAGTCACGGCCAAACGAACAGATCTAGCTGGCGAAGCAGCGACAATAAACGCATCGCGTAATTGCAAGAGGCCACCGTACTGGCACCGGTACTTTTCCGCGGGACCAGGGCAGGCCAAAAGGGTGGCCGTAAAAAAAAAAAGAAGGCCGTCGGAGCCTCGGAGGAAAAGCGGTAGGGTTTTTCGACCCTCGTGATCCCCTTTCACGGCTACTACCTTCTCCGCCGCCTCCACGACCCATGGCCAGGATTGACCGAGAGGTTGGACATGGACACGAAGAAGAATTATTGGACCTCGCGCTCCAATTTTCCACTAACCACCAGAAGAAATGGACCCGTGCGCCAGCCATCTCCATTCCCATTTCCCATGAACCAACGCTGCTGTGCAGCTTTAAGCACATATAGTGCCATGATTAAGCGTAATCTGGAAGCGTGTTAATCTCGCGAATCGAAAACATAAATATAATTCCCAAAAAAAGACATTATACTAGTCCTCGTCCCTTAAAATTCCAAAAAAAAAAGGCATTATACACTAGTCCTCATCCCATTTTAGTTAGGCCCCAAAAAGTAGGAGATTAGTAGTAATAAGAAAAAAACTTGCGGAGGAAGCCACACCTGGCTACCAGATCCAAAAGTTACGAATCGGCCGAAATTTATTTGATAATTTTAGAAACTCTACTCTACTAGTGCGGACGTTGAGCTAACGGAAACGACGATGGATTTGGCAAATTCGAATGCGGAGGCCGGAGCATGAACGGGATGCAGGCATGCAACAGGCAGGGTAATTAATTGACGTGAGCACGGGAGGATTTAAGTTGCGGGTTGGTAGTGATTGTACTTACGTCCGTCTGCTACGGTGTCGTCTACCGTGGAGGGGGCCTTCCGCTCCGACGAATCTCCGGAGGAATCAACCTCCGCGTCCTGCTCGTGGTACTCCACGGCGGGGTCGATGACGGTGCCGTCAGCCTCCTCGGCCGCCGGTGCCGGATCCTGCTGTATGGGATCCTGTTCCTGCTCGTGCTCCGGCTCCGGCTCCAGTTCGGGCTCAGCCTCAGCGGGGAGGTCTTCCATGGGCTCCTGGATCACCGTGGACGTGGCCTCCTCCGAGTAGCAGCAGGACCCCGCGGCGGCAGCGGCGGCGGCGCGGGCGTCCGCGACGCGGCGCAGCTGGACGGTGACGTCCGCGACGGGGTAGAACTTCTGCATGTGGAGGACGGGGAACCAGTTGGCGCGGCGTCGGTGGAGCGCGGCGAAGACGGGGTCGTACTCGGGCCCGCCGCCGCCGATCTGCGCCAGGTGGCCGCACAGCGCGTCGATCATCGCGTTGGCCGCCGCGAACTCGCCGCGGAACCACCCGATCACCGCGTCCCTGGCCGCCACCTCGGGCGCCGCGGGACCGCCAGCCGCCGCGGCCGCCGAGCCCACCGGCGACCCCGGCATGCCGGCCGCCGTCGTCATGGCTCCCGCGATCGCCAGCCCACGCTCGCTCGTCACACCCCCTGCCTCTCTCCCTCTCGCACTCACTCCCTCCACAGCCCCCGGCCGGCCAAATTCCCTACACCTCTCGTCTGCCTCCCCACCTATCTCTTCTCTTGTAATGGTGGCGTTGGTTCAACTCGACCCGTTGGCCCTGGCGAAACAGAGGAGGACGGTGTGTGTGGGGCGCTGGCTCCCCCCGGGGCGCTCGTATAAATACCTCGGCGGGTGCGCCCGTGGCCAGCCCCAGGCGGGTGACGTGGCGGCGAGTCGGGCCCTAGCGGGCGCGGATCCGGCGTCGAGGTTGAATTGCGGTTAGTTAAGGGCCGGGTCGCTTTTATGCTATTATGCCTGCGGCCTACGGGGCGTCGGACCGGGCGGGCAACGGGGGCGCGCCACCCACTGGCCGGGATGCCGCCGGGGCGGCTGGGACGGACGGTGGCAGCGTCACTCGCGTCACCGTACACCCGGACCCGACCTTGGGACGCATGCCGTGCGGCGCGGCCGGGACGTGGGGTCCACGGCAAGGTGCCTAAGGCCTAAGGCCATATATGCCTTATCTGATCCTGGCCGTCCGCTTCAGAGCCCCACGGACATGTCCGGTTTCCTTTCACAGCCCGGTTATGTTCTTTTTTTTTCTTTTTCGAAAAAGATGCTAGCGATGTATTGTGGACTGTGGCTATATTCCAAGTGACGTGGGGAAGGGCGTTGAACAAGTGAAGACGACACGGGATGTTGTAACGCACGTAGAGACAATCCAATCTTTGGGACGTTGTTCGGCGAACCAGAGAAAAGCTATTTGAGGTTGGAGCCACGACTATTTAGATGATCTTGTATGTGCGGTTCTACCAGAGAAAAGCTATTGGAGCCACCGGCCACGGCTACTTAGATGATCTTGTAGGTGTGGTTCTACAAATACTATGCATTGTGATGGTTGTGTTGTAATTTTTTGAGGATATAACATGAAGATAAGATTGATCATTGTTCACTTGGAGCATGGTTAGAGGGTGGAAGTATACGATCAACCTTTTGGATTGATAACAAGAATGCAAATTGTAGAACATTGTGGCATGGTTGTAACTACTTTGGGCCTTATTGTTTGAACTGCAGTTTTTGGACTTTTGTCTTAAATAAAAGATGGTTTTCTGACTTTCGGCTTCTATCTGTTGACTTTCTTTAATGACTTCTGCAATTAATTTTTATTTGGCTTCTAGTTGTTTACTTTTGCTATTGAGTTTTTAATAAAATTTTAGCTTCTCGGAGCATCAAAAGCTAACTTCTCCTAGCATGCTTTTTAGCTTTTAGGGTGCGCTTAGCAGAGAGAAACGTTTCAAATTCTCAATAGAATCACTATAATCGATGCCAAACGCCATGAATATAGAAACAATTAAGGGAGAAACACTTGGAACCGATTCTCATTTTTATACTAGTCTTGAGAAACAACCAAAAAATGGATTCTCCTAATTTTTGTTCTAGTTTGAAGAATCCAGCGAGCTAGCCACACGGTTTCACGAAGTAATTCTGATTCATCGGAGAAATGTTTCTGAAGTGAATCTAGACCTAAAACCTAAAACGAGAATCTAGAACATTGTCATATTTCCTCATAAGTTAGCTTTCTAGTTTTTTAGTGTGCCGTTTGTTTCAGCTTATGGCTTCTGACGGATAGAAGTCAGCAAAAAAAAACTAAAAAAATAGCCCCTAATTCCTCTAAGAGTTGAAGAACCAAGAACAAGGTGGACTGGAATGTTACCGCCTTAACTTACCTTGCCAACATGTAACCTCATGCACCATTAATGTAAAGTGATTTTCCTTTCGAAAAGATAACGGGCCTGTTCGCTTGAACTTATCAGCCGGCTTATCAGCTAGAATCTACAGTATTTTTCTCTTACAACAAAACAGTTTCAGCCGGGTTATCAGTTGGATTTAATACCAGCTCTAGACGATGTGCAGGAGCCCGCTAAAGAAGTGAAGGTGACAAGGGATAAGGTAACGGATGCCAAGAGCTAGTAGACGATTCAGTTTTTTTGTGGATGTTATTTGGCAAACCAAAGACCGTTCAAAAAAATATTGGCAAACCAAAGAAAAACTATCGGAGCCACAACTTTATTCGATAATCTTGTAGACGTGATTACTGATTATAGAAATAATAAGTACTATGCATTGCGGTGGGTGCGTTATAATTTTCCTTTCAATGGTTTAATATGCACATAGATTAATCTTCAATTAAGACATGATTAGAGGGTTGAAATACATGGTCAGTCTAAAATATTTGATAGTAAGAAGAATGCAAACTGTAGAATATTGCGGCTCGGTCCTAACTGATCAGTTTCCTGTAAGAGTTGAACAAAACTTCACTTCAGGAAGAAACCAGCAACAAAAGATGGACTAGAATGTTACTATCGGTTTAAGTTACCTGGTCTATATGGAACTACCTCAAGTCTCAAGCACCAGTGGTCCATGTACCATCTTTCTAGAGGACGACCATGCTGGAACATTTCAACAGCATGACTTCACACATCATTAATCCAAACCCTCTAGATTGGCAGAGTATTCTCCTAGTAGTCATGGCAATGACATGACATGACATTGAATTCAAATCGTTCTCTACATAGGAGTACTTGAGGTTGCACCGCACAACACGCCCAAGATCAAAGTCGTGCATATTTCCGCAAGATAAAAACAAAGGAAAGGAAAGAAAAGATCAAAGTTGCATTGTACGGCTAAACACATGCATCTTGTTTGATCTCCATGTTCATTCCCTTTCTTAATTAACTAGCGCCTTGGAACTCGCAAACTTCTACTGGTGCTAAACACATGCATCTTGGACAGTAGTAGGAGTATTTTAATTAAGGTGGGGAAATACAATATGGAATCAAGCTATGTTGTGATGCTGGATTAATGCGGTTGTTTATATTGGCGCTGATTTTGTTGTGTTTAATAAGGATGGGGTACATCTGGGTGGTAGGTGTTGGATGCGCTAGCTGCGCCTGTTGTGGAGTTCCCTTTTGGGAAGCTTTTGCTGGAGAACACACACTGCAGCAACCACCAAAGTATGTGGCATGTGATCAACGATTTGTGTACCATCCTGACCTGTTCATGACCCTACCTAGCGTGCATTATATGGCATCCGGCCAATTTGGTGATGCACGTTTGTCGTTTGGGAAGCGGCTTGGTAGGTATGAAATAATCAATTGCCAGGCACGACAATGTAATCGAGAACAGAGACCAGAGACCTCAAATTTGTTGCGATTTTCTCTCCTTTTTTTTTCAAATATGGCATGTTTGTACGTTCAAATTCAATACTCTGTGTTTCTGCGTCTCGTAATATAATTTCAGCTTGTATTTCTGTAGCAGTTTGACTTTCCTATGATAGGCTGAAGAGAAGTTGTGAGAATAGTAGTAGCATAAGGCTTGGTGCAGATTAAGCATGGTCTACACGTCATACGTGTGACAGGTTTACATTTATGGAACAGAAGTCCAGCCTGTGCTTACGCCTGTTGCCGCAGCATTAGGTCATGGAGCACGGGGACACACACATTTTCGTCATCCCTGTGCTGGGGTCGGCGTTGACCTGACCTTGCATGCTCCATGGCCCTCCCCAAATGCAACGGCCAGTCCGTGTCAGCAGTAGGGTAGCATGAAAATGTCATGTGCAGCAGTTAAATAATTCGGGATCTAGCTCGAAACCAAGACAGGGGAACCAATCTATAGTTTTCCTGCTGACCTGTGCATTTGAGCATTTCCTTATAAAAACAAATACTAAGAAAGATGGAGTGGTCTCTGAGACTGCGATGGACTGATGGTAACACTTTGCATATCCGCCAACAATAACAGCCCTGTTGCGGCCAGACATGAACCACGTAGCGCAATGCAATTCGATGCAGTTTAGTTAATAATCTACATATATGAAGAACGCACGATGCGTACGAAAGAAATCTGCCGTGAAAACGCAGGCACGAACGCGGCGCGATCAAGGGCAGCAGCCAGCAGGGGCAGGCACTGATTGGCCGTGGTGGCCCTCAGCCCTGTTGGCTGTCGGCCCCGGCCTGCAATGACGCGATCCCGTCAGCGACCGCTCTGCCCGCCGCTGCGCCGCCCATCTCAATTTGCTTGTCTATTTCTTAATATAATTCAGTCGTCGGCTAACGACCGGGGCACCATAATTGCCTATAGTTTATTTTTTTTTTTAGATAATGAACTGCCTATAGTTTATTGGGCTCTGTATGAACAAGTTTAGATAATGAACTGTCTGTTCGCTGGTTGGTTTCAACCAGTCCAAACCAGCCAGCCAACAGTGTTTTTCTCTCAAAAAAACCAGCACCAGCCAGCCCAAATCAGCACCAACACCAACCAGCGAACAGGCCCGATGACAGGCAGTGGAGAACTGGAGTCTGGAGATATCTTACTCTACTACTATAGGCCCTGATGAACCATAATGCGCATTAGTTTGCGGAAATGAAAACAACTATGATGATGATGCTGCTTGATATCGGCCACTGCCGAGCACAATTAGTAGTGGTCCACGTGTTGAGCTGACAAGCTTCCTTTTTTTTTTTTTTGTCTTTTGCGGCTTGCATGATTTTTTTTAGACCTCTCATCTAAGTACAGCTGTCGTATCTGTTCGGATACAAACACACACAACCACACACACGCACACCTCACACACACTGTATGCAAACAAACCTATAACTATACCTAGACAACGAACACAGCTGAGAGATACTCGAAGATCATCAGACTCCGAGCGTGGCGGGCACGTCACTTGACCATTGTGACACATCTGCGTGAGAGACAACTGAAATTATTAACGGTGAATAAATCTCCGAGGTGAGGCTCCTGGGTTGATTCCACGAACCGAACCCCGGACCGGCCGCTCGTACCACAGCAAGTGAGCCAAACGAACTACGGCTCGTCCTTAGCTTGCATAACTTATATACAGACTTGGCGATATACGTAGCATTTTATTTATTTTAGAAAACGATGTGTCCTTACTTTAGGATCTTTTATTTTTGGTTTTAATAGAAAGTGATCTTTAAATTTCTTCGGGTGCTCTCAAGCATTCCCTCCGTTCTAAAAATATATATATATAATTCTAGTTCTAGCTTTGAATCTGGATAAATTATCTAGTTTCAAAGCTAGAATTGTATTCATTTTGACACGGAAAGAGTATAATTCATTTACATGAATAACACGATTGTCTGAAGCCGATGAGCATGGTTGACAAATGCAGCCTTGACTGAGTGGTTTTGAGAAAGGGGTTGTAAAGTGATGAGTATTATTGCCATGAGAAATTGCTGCTACTAATATTTAAGGAGGGAAGGATTCCTTAAGGAGTTGACCACATTGGGTAGCTGTAGTACAGTGAGAGATACCTTTGGCTGGTTAAAGTTACGAGAGGTCGTAGTAGATGCAGGAATACAGGATCCTCATTATGGCCTATCTTTCGTGGCCTCGAAAGGCTAAACTGGCTCGCGGCCAGTGATAACAGCCTGCGAGCAGGATGCACGTCGCCATGAATAATCAGGTGTCAGTTTCATTTAAATAGTAGATATGATCAACATATCAAATTGGTGAAATTGTAGCTGGTTAAAGAAGGCAGAGACATGTTTATAAATCGAATGTAGCTTAGTTAGTTAGGTTTTGTTTGGTAGAAATTATCTATAAAAATTTAAATATTTGACTTAACACGGATCCTCGTATTTATCCTGGGATTTAACGACACTATCATTTTAGTGGTAGATGGCATACCATCAGACAACGAGATGCATGTAGATAAATTCCTCAATATTGAGATTTGTCAGCACAATTTTTCAAATATGCTGATAAAGGTAGGGTGTGTATGTACATCTATAAGGGTGAGTGTATGTGAGCTTTTGTGTTTTAATGTGATTTAAAAAGTAAATTGGACTACTCCCTCCGAAGACAAGTAAAGTCGTTTGAATGGACTTGCACTAAAAGAAAATAGGCAAAAAATTATTTAGAGCAAACCACACCTTACCAATATGGATGGCAAAATGTAGCGAGTCATGCTCTTTTACCTGGGTGGCAACAAACAACCTACAGCAAATATAATACTATATTGCCTGTGGAGCCAACAAAAAGCTTGTGCCAGGCGTCGAGAGCATCACCGTGATTAGTTTCATCCGGACAAATTATTCGGTGTTAATCCGATCCACGAGTAAAATCATTGCCTGCACTTAATTTGATGTTTGAACATGGTTCACGGGCGCCTAGACATCC
Source organism: Miscanthus lutarioriparius (assembly GCA_904845875.1). Lineage (NCBI taxonomy): Eukaryota > Viridiplantae > Streptophyta > Magnoliopsida > Poales > Poaceae > Miscanthus > Miscanthus lutarioriparius. The sequence goes on along the minus strand of CAJGYO010000016.1, from coordinate 29,613,240 downwards.
ATTGAGCCACCCTACAGTAGAGTAGCAGCAGCACATATTTATCTCCTGAATTAATATACAGACTGCACTAACTTCGATTAGACATGACTACACGAGCTTGTGTCGCCACATCGCCCTTTTGTCGACGCCCAATCGTGTACAATCAAGCCGTACGGCACGGGCCTCAAAACCCAAATGTGCCAACTACTTGCCCTGAGGACGTCGATCGGGGTTCGATCGTCGATGACACCAGACAGCCACTCGCGGTAGAGCGGGTAGAAATGGTCGCGGTCCTTGTCGAGCTCGCGCAGACCTGCACTTTCGGTTTGGGTGCCCGGCGGGTGGCATCAGTCCAGCGCGTGAACGCGACACGAGAGGGATTTTCGCTAGCGCCGGGTGACCGCCGGTTGGTTGTTCTACTGGCGAGCGAGAGCCGCAAGCAGCGGAGGCATCTCGGCATCCGTGGCCGGAGCCGATGGAGATTCCGAGGCCGATCCGGGGACGGGGAGATGCTCAGATGCCGCTGGTGGCGCCGCGTTCACACGTCCCGCTCCCGCTGCTGCCCCCGCCCCGGCCGCGCGCCGTGCGCGCTCGTCTTCGCCTGCTGCCACTGCCTGCGTCCCCGCCGCGTGGCGTCCTGCGATTCGCTTCGCGCGCTCGCTACAGAGGCTCAGAGTCTCCAGCCACCAGACAAGTGGTCGATCGTAGTACGCACCTGCGCCGTGGTTGATTGCGTTGCTTCTACTATCACCAGTCCACCACAAACAACATGCATGATGATTGCAAGCAAATACAGGAGAGGACGATGATGCGTACTGCTGCGGCCGGGCGCGTCGCGATCGAAGCCTGTGGAACTTGTGGACTGGGAACGCGGCGGGGTTGATTTGATCGTGATCCGGGAGTGGCCCAGAGCCGCAGACGCCGGTGACCCAGGGGAGCAAGGGCGTCCGCTCGAGCTCACAAGCTGGCCGGGGCCAAATCTAGCGTCGCATAGTTACGTGGCACCGGTGTCAAAATTGATGACGATGAAATTGATGTGACGCACGTACATAGGGCGTGTTTGGATGCTGCCTCCCAGGCAGCGTCCCCAGGCGATGGATTTCGATCTCCTGGGGCTACGATCGCTTGCCTAGCAGGCAAGCTAAGACGGGGATGGCATCCAAACACGCCCATAGTCCATCGACTGATGTGGCCCGGCTACTCCCTCGAATAATAACATAACAGTTTTAGGTTGCATGTATTCAGATCGTTCCAAAATATTTCATATTTTAGGTTTGGACATTAAATTGAGAAGGATAAAAAAAATCGATGCACACAAAACAGAGAGAGACAGCCAAAAAAAAATTACTCTAAATAGACTCTCTAAACCACTTTGTATCGATTTCGCTCTCTAAAATCATCTTTCTTGCTCTCTCATGGACTAGTATAATGCCCGTACTAACGCAACGAATTTATCTTGGAGACGCACATGAAAACAATCAATGTTTTTTTCCATAGTTCAACTTTTACACAATATCTTTGAGCATGTATACAATCCGGGAAACTAAGAAGTCATAGTAAAGTTTTTTCCTCATATAACCATTTAAGTTACATTCTGTCTAAGTCCTTAATCATGACTTGGAGATCTTCAGGAAAATTATCAAAACATTCGTTTGCATGGCTTTTAAGAATGTCCCCCAAAAAATTTGTCCTCAGCGAATTTGATAGCTATGCATGGTAGATATAATAAGTTAAGTTATTAATTTTGTATATAGTGTACGGAATACAGTTAGAGAATATATGCTTACAGTGTTGATCAGTGGCAATGTTACACCATCCCATGACTTCATGAAATTGTATGCAAGGAAGCCTCCTAATTTCCTGGAGATGAGCATTTGTTTGATTTATTGTACATAAATCAAATAACTATTTTGTAATAATAAGAAAGATGAAACATATTATAGGTGATTACCAGTGTTTATGTTTTGGAACTTTTGTAACACATGCAGGGAATATTCGCTTCCAGTAATAAATATTGCCGTCCCACTTAGAATTTATTAGTTTCATAGCAAGACTGAACCTTTTAGCAATAGTGTGAAATATAGCTATATATATGGCATTATTTGATCATAACCCTTGTAACATACATCATCTGGGAGTGGATCCATAATGTGCACAGTTTTCTTTTGCATGTCCATTATGAATAAAGTATATAGTCCATCTCGATAATATGGCAGTAGAATCTAAAAACATAGACATAGAATATAAGTGTTTAAAAAAGTATAATATATATAAATAAAATATAAAGGAGTACACTGAACATATCTTACATTACTTCAATCTTTAATTTTGTATTCCATGTTAGGACAACACTCAAGCACTTTTGCTAGTTTCTTATGGTCTAGTTTGCCACAACATCGCGGATCTTGTCCAAACTGGGTTATGGACTATTGATTTTGCAAAATTTATAAGTATTTTATTAATTATAGAACTAAGAATTAGATGAACTTACAGCAAACTGGAGATCTATAAAGTGGTATTTTTGTTTTTGATTCTTCATCAACAAGAATTTGTTCTGCGCAGCCATCCGAATTGCTATATTGAAGCAATCATGATCCATCTCTTTGTTCTCATCTAAAATATCTCTAATGTTTCTCGCACTTAAAGAAATTGGATATGATCGTGTGCTTCGGATCCATTCTTTGCTAAAAAAACAAGGACAAGCAACAAATTACTTATTCTAGCAATTCTTTCACGGGCAATAGAAATATCCAAATTAGAACCGTACAAATTTCTTTAGAGTGACTTACTCCAAAGGTTCACCATTGGCCATCAAATGGATGTTTGCGCAAATTGCAAACAATAGGTCTGTCTTGTTTGTCCATGTTATTGTACCCAACAGTAAAAAAGACACCTCGTCCATATTATCGAACATTATGACAGCATCATCCAAATTATGGCTGGTCTCACTATCTTGCACATCATCCTTTTCCCTCTCGCTATGTTTAATGGAGAGTTATACAAGATTGCAGGTAGCTTGAACCTAAATTTACTTATCTCATCCTAAAAATATGAGTAAGTCCTGATATATTAACAAGTCCAAAGAATGACTATTTTTAGAAATATTCCTATGAAATTACCTGGGTCACATGGTCAGATAAAAAAGCTCCAGTCCAATACTCTATGAAATTAATCATCCATAAACCACAACTTACACTGTGCAATATTGAAAAATTTAAATATGAGCGATAAAGATAGCGTTGCTGGTATGACAATGTCATATACATAACAAGTTAGATGATCCTTTACCCATCTGTCTGTATTTTTTCAATGATCTTATGTATTTTTGGCCAAGATGCCACTCTGATACCCTTTTCCCATTTGTTTTGGTTCAGCTGACTATGCTTTGTTGCATGCTTTATTAATCTTTCCATTCCTATTAACTGCTATGACCGGCCAAGATGCCACTCCGATACCCTTTTCCCATTTGTTTTGGTTCAGCTGACTATGCTTTGTTGCATGCTTTATTAATCTTTCCATTCCTATTAACTGCTATGACCGAAACACCAAGTTTTAGAAAAGGATATTAACAAATTTTTAAAAATATTATGTATTTGTATACAATCAATCATTAAGTCATACCGTGTAGTCGAGATCTTTCCATTGTAACATATTTTCTCCGAAAGAATCCAAAACATGTATCTGTCCTTTCAAAGCATTGACAACCGCTAGGTACCAGTGATACTTCTCAATATTAATTGGAAGAAACACCTGCAGTAATAGAGATTTTTCTAAAAAAATTCCATATGTTTCGATCAATAGAAAATAGCATATATCAGATCTTGTGGTCAAACTTACCATATTAGCGTCTAAATAATTTTGGACCCATGTTTGAATCATGTCATCTCTACTATAGCTCAATGTCGTTGCATCAGCCTTTCCGTCGCGACGGAGCAATTGAGTAATAAATGTAGTCTCCATATAAGCATCTCCACCTTCTCTATGAAGTAGGTGTTCTTCATGCCGCATCAAATGGATATACGCACTTATGACATATAATTTATTAATTTGTCAAATAAAAAATTACCATATTTTCCACATGGACTTTAGCTAATTAATTTAAAAGCAGTGTTAAACATGTTTACTCCGCCATTGACGTGTTCATGATCATGGAAAAGGCAATTCATATCATCTCTATTTACCCAAGCATCATCGATTTCGATGAGTAAATCATCCATATGTTTCTGTTTCATGTATTCAATTACCTGAACATCTTCTTATGTACACTCATAATCTATAGAGAAAATATTTATATTATAATTAATTAATTCCCAAATATAAAGAAATAAGATATAATTGAACATATAGGTTATCCTGCAAAATTGTAAGGATATTTCGGATGAGGTTGATACTAAGATCAGGAGACCTTTTTGACTATGTGTGACAAGGCCTCATCTTCTGTATCATAAAAGTAGAGCTACAGATGCCGAGGGCCGTGGCCACCTGGCACCAGGTGTAACAGAACCGACCAAATCATAAGAACGTAAGTACAAAACAATCACCGAAGCGATCAAATTTCTGCACTTAAGCTCCCATAATCCCGGTAGTCCGGAAATCACGAAGGATTTCAACCAACTCTTGACATACAAACCAAGACCGTAGTGATTCAACACAACACATCATTCGTTACAACATTTCACAAGTAGCATTCGGATTACATCCATCAGAGTTCAAAATAAAATACTACAAACCAAGTTTAAATTTGCGGAAGCAACATAGTTTAGTACATAACTTCATAGTTTTAAATACATTGCCAGATCTTAGTCATGTCCCACAAAAGCATCTTCAGATACGAGAACTAGGAGAGACCGTGCCCAACGGTCTAGTCTTTATCCCCGGCCGGGAGAAGGCAATACTTGCAGCAACCAAAGTAGAACTGGTCACCTGCAACAGGTGGGAGATAAACCCTGAGTACGAGAAGATACTCAGCTAGACTTACCCGACAAAACCAGAAATAAAAGACACCAAGGATCATGCAAGGCTTAAGAGGTGGGCTAGCTTAACATATTTGCATAAAAGAGCTTATGAATATAGTGACCAATTTAAACTTAGCATCAAGCTTATCATCATTTACCTGTCCACTAGATTAACACCTGTACTAGAGCACTCACTTATTAGGAGTAATCAATATTAACCATAGCAGGTATAATAAGGCTGTCATCATCATATCATCATTTCCGAACCATTATGTTATTTAGTGTATCTACTTTGGAGATAAGCCCGTCAAGTTCTCACTAACCGGGAGAGACGGCGACTCGAATCGAATTACAACTCAGCTGAGGGGGTATTCCTAACTCTCACCCTGGCATACTTTGCAAGGATAGCCGTGGGTCACCTTTGGAACAACTCAGGAACCAAATTTGCGGGTTCGATCAACGCCAGTACTCTCAGGGATTACCCTTCTGCCAGGACGATCAGGACTTTTAAATCACCTGCCCTTGGACTCACGCCTATGGCTCCCTTCCAAGGTACACTTTATACTTATCGACTCCCGGCCTGAGGTGAGCTACTCGGCTTCGTGGTCGGTCTCCAGACCCGGCCAACTGAGAGAGAGGCATGCATTCAACATGAACAGAAAAGGCTCCAAGATTCAGTCCTTAAGCGACATAGACGGAGTCATTACAAACCGGCAAGCCTCCGTCCGATCTTCATTTCAAATTAAGACTGGTTCTTTTCAATGATAGCAAATATAGCCAACCGTGCTATTTGTATCTTCCTATATCTCGCAGGTGACAGGAAATCACCTGACTTCTACCGTGTTTAAGCAGGGCTAAGCACTACACGAACTTGAACTACATAGGATTCAGAGTATCAATATCTGGACAAGGATTGGATAATCAATGCAGCAAGTGTTTGCATCCAACACCTAAACTTAATGCAACAATATATATATATATGTAACAATAATACTTTAACTGCATTTCGGAAATTAGGAGGCTTAATATGCTCTGGGGCTTGCCTTTCATAAAGTTGCATGGACGGTGATCCGGGCACTCAACGGCGACCTCGTCTGGCACTTCTCCTGAAGGCTGCTCCTCCTGAATCTCCGGTGTCGGCTGCTGCTGCTCGCTCGGTTCCTCGAATTCCAATAGGGTCACTCCTTCCGGTACACCTATTGCATGCCGATGCACAAGATAAATATCATGGATGCATAAGGAATGACATGATGCTCATGATGAATGAATCACAGTAAGTGTTTAACGAAAACATCACTGAACACTCGTTTACCGATTAAGAATAGCTCTATTCAAATCAATTTAAAACGTGTATCCAACTTAACTTGAAGAACGAGATCAACTTACCTAACTTGCATAACCTAAGATAAAGATGCTCATCTTCAGTTAAAGGCCTAACACCTAGGAACATTACCACAAACTTAGAAATAGTAAGGCATACTTAAAACAACAGTTAAAGTTTCATATGCACACGGGAAGTTCCTTAATTTAATCATAACCAGAGTTCTATAAATTTAAATGACTTGCAAGAGGACATTCTGGAAAGCTTATGAAATTCTCTACAAATTATTTGTAAACTTCAAAGCATGATTCTTACGTTAACCAAATCGAATTCCAGTAAACCTAGAATCTATCCAGAAACGACAGGGTCGCTAAATTAAATATTTAGTGATGATGCAAAAGCCTAATTGGACCAAACCAAGTTTACCAATTTGTTGCACATACCAAAGGAATATCAGAAAGTATAGTGCCAACCTCTAAATAAATTATTTAATGTCATTTTCTAATTTATTTAGTTAATTAGGTGATTAAAGAAATATATAGTAAAACTATTCAGAAAAATCTACAAAAATTACAGTAGCTATCTCATGCTTCACATAGACTACCATAAAAATTTCAAAGCCATTAGGCAAGCAGAACTTGCTGTATCCAAAATAACAGGTGGCATGTCTATTTTTAGCATAATTAGGAAACCCTATTGAAAAGTGTCAAGCAACATATTTATCATTTTTCCTAGCATCATTCTAGCATAAGAACAGCACTCACCAAATTTTACCCTTACTGGATCTATAGAAAAATTATGAAAATTCACACAAGATCCAACCATGCAAATAAGATAATTTTATATCTCCTACATACAGTGTCCAAAATATATGAAAATTTAACTACAAGCTATTCATGATATGAGCAGTACACCATAAAAATTTCATGCTATTTGGAGCTACATAGAAAAAGATATAATTATCCCTATTCCTTCCATGATTAAAAGAGATAAATAGAAACTCCCATTTTCATAACAGAACGTGGCATAAATCATATTTTTACTATAAACTAGACAATATCATGAACTCAACAAAATTGGAACCACATCATTTGGATTTACCAACTAGGAGATACATAATTTTGAATATATACACAAATCAGTGAAAAGAATAAAACAAAACACAAATAAGAAAACCTATCTCAGCTACTGGGCTGGCCCAGTCAGACTCGGCGGCTCACACAACACGCGCTGGCGCAGCCCAAATGCGACGCAGCCCACGCTGGCTCCCGCCTGAGCCTCAGCGACTGACGCGCGGGACCCACGCGATAGAGAGACAGGTAGGGGAGGAGGAACGGATGGCGGCGTAGCTCGTCGCCGGTGGCCTCTCCGGCGAGTCCAGCGATACTACGATGTTCTCCTCGCCCGTCCACATCTAGCGGTGCTCTCAATCGAAGCTATTGCTGCGGCTACTGGCAATGGCGACGACCATGGCGGCGCACGGCCACGGCATGGCCGGCTCCAGCGAGACGACGGCGTCTCGGCCCTAATGGCTTGCTCTCCAAGCATCAGTAGCACACGCAGCAGCTAGCGCAAGGAAGAGAAGGGACGGCAAGGGGCTCAAGCAGCATGGCCACGTGCGAGCTCGGCCGGCGGCGGTCATGGCGACCCGGTGGAGCCGCACTCACGGGGAGGTCTACCTGAGTCGAAAATGGAATGGCGGTGGGGTCACAGACGTAGAGAAGCTCACGGTGGTGCTGTGGCTAGGATGAATCGGACCAAGGCGCTCGGTGTTGGAGGATTTGGCTCGGCGGCTGCTACGGCGTCCCGGTCGCCGTGCTCTCGCGGAGGAAGGAGATGGCAGAGCGAAATGGCAAGTGAGCGAGCGAGTGGCGAGACGTTAGCCTTCATCTGGAGCTCGGACGCGCGATGTGGAGACTTCGGCAGAGCATGCGCGCCACGCGGCGAGCAGCTCCTGCGCCGGTCGACCACGGCGGCTCTGTCGGTTTTCTGAAAATGGACTGAAACGACGCCCGATGGCACGACTGACAGCGTGAATTCGATGGTCCATAACTCCCAAATGGTGACGATCTGATTCATGGTGTAGTTAACAAAATTGAAGATCGAAGTGAGTACTACAGCTTATTCAATTGGAGCTCGAGTTGGTTCGGCCTGGTTAGGGAGATACAAGTCTCCAAACATTGGTACACGAAACTGTAACTCGCCTTAAAGACTTAGAAAAATTCTAAGTATGAAATCAGCAGGGAAATTTGACTTGTGGGCCTTGTTTGAACATGTTCTAGCCATTTTCATGAGTTGGTCATAAAACAACTTTTGTTCCTTGGTAAATTAGCTACAACTTTGGTAAAGAGTGCACAGCCATGCAAGGTCTCTAAGGTAATCTTTTGAATCAGTCAAACAGTGGCACTCTAAGGGTCAATTCAAGTCAAACCTCTCCAAAAAGGGCAATTTGGTCATTTTGGTCCACATGAACAGTGTCCAAACAATTACCCTAAGTGTAGTTAAGGTGTATTAGACCATAATCAACCACTTTACATAAGTGCTATACCCATGTCAAATGATCACATGTGATGAAACAACAAAACAAGCAATTCACCCAAATGTTGCAATGCAATGTTTCACATGTTTCATGACTTTGTTGTTATTTTATACTTGTCATATTACTACCATGTTGCCATGTTTCAAGGTATAAGAAACTCATGTTGCATTCACATGTTGCACTACTACCATTCATAAGCAACCAAGTATGAAACAAACAGAATTTGTGAATGTTGCATATGTATGTTTCAGTGACAATGGCATGATGACATAGATGATGCATATGTTTATGAAATGAAATGCAATTTTTGTGGAAGCCAAACACCTAGGGTGTTACACCAGGTGACCTAGACGATGGTACAACCCGCCATGAACTCAAAATGTATAAATACCGGTCCCTACTGGAGTGTTACATCTGCGGTCAAGGGTAACCCCTAGGCTTGTGAATACGAAATGCGAGTTGAGATATCATATATGTTGCTAGAAATATTTTGCATCATCATGCACTTGACTTATAAACAACCTTTTTAGCTCTGCAGGAACCTCCGATATATGTATTTTTATTTTTCCTTTTCTACAACAAAACCCGGGTGGCTCATACTGAAACCTCATCGCACCACAGTAATTGCAGTCAGGGACATTTCTCAACCTATGTCTTTGTGGCAGGTTCTGGTAGATGAATTCATATGGATCATCCGTCACACTATGTGCAGCCGCACCCTCTACAAGCACGCGATATGACTCATAATTAGGACCTGCATGGGAAACATTATAGTAATCATATTAGTTGCGCTGGAAATATTATATGTGATGATGTAAATATTATATAAAGACGTATATAAGCTGGTTTTTTTTGACATGACGTATATATTATGAAGTCATAGTACCTCTCGGATGTAGCTGAATTATTCCATCATCATGAGCATATAAGTTTTCGCCAGTAAATCCTCGGCGGCGCTTCATGTCATCTTCTTCACCGCCTTCAACAATATTTGTAGGTTCGAATAATTCACGGTCAAATTCATCTTCATTGGTTTCACCTTGTACATGGTTGTGGCGTGGCCTAGGCAAATTATCATCTGCAAATTAAAATAACACCTTATTATATGCAAACTACAGTAGCTATCGAAATGTGTTACATTTCAGAGAAATTATGTGGTTCCTGTGTTTGACTGTCATTGCTCTATGCATCTTGTAGCCCCGATTCCGCTTGTAGCAAGTCCTCCTTCTTTTGTGCATCCATATTGTTATATCTTTCCCTATTTCTTAGCAAATTATCCCTCATCGGATGAACCACCAAGGTCATAGTATAATTTATTTAATCTGTGTACTTTACATTTTAAAGTATTAAACAAACTTATAGTGAGGTTGGGAACAAAACTAATGTGTTGCACCTTGAGATGCACTGGCTGAGGCTCCTTTTATGCATATAGCTGGTACCAAACGAAATGTATCTGCGCTGCCACTCCGACATTCGTAATTATCATTTCTATGTAGCCATTCTGTGGGCTCATCTAGATGGACATTTTCATCATTCTCTATGCTCGGTGCTTGCACAATGGCAGAGAAAGCAGTTCCAAATGGTGTGTGCTCAGTTAGGGTTGATGTCGCACCTTCACATGTGAACAGAGTTTAGTCAGAGTGAATGATAGCTGAAGGTGTAAATATTAGCATCGCCGAGATTACGCACCTACTATGGGTGACGATGTTAGCTCTGTTGGAGACACAACACAGGAAGTGGTAATATTTTGGGTTGCAGCCTTTTTCCGTGCTCGGTACTCTTGTTGTTTCCTATTAATCTCTTCCCTTTGTTCAATGGACATCTCAGCTCGACATTTTCGTTGCGCCGCGTTCCTTTCCTCCCTTTTTACGCTTGGCATTGTCTAGAGTAGCCGACATACATATAGGAAATCAGCAACATATTGCCTGAAGTATTTGATTGCACTGTTGTATACATATCAAAAATCTAAAGCATATCTGTGATGTGGTTGTTGGTGATATCGCCTAGCGCAGTGCGTGTATCTTTTGGCATAGACATTGTCAAATACCTGCTTTTGCAAATAACATTTTTTATGAATTTTGATGGAAAACTTCAGTTTGACGAAGCATAATTTTAGCATAAAGTTACCTTGATGTTAATTGTTCTTCATGGCTATTCGGCAGTGCCTGCTTAGCGTCCGCGCGCACCTGATGCGGTGGCGGCTTCACCCAGGGATCGAGCCCTTCGTCACCCCGTCAGCGTGCAGTGGCACGGAACAGCACGACAAAGACTCAGCAACGGCTACTTAGCTCCATCTTCTTTCTGAACCCATCCTGTGCTCTCTCAGAAGAACAGCCATGGAGAATTAAAACACATCCAATTCAAGCATTCAAACAATGATTAGAACACACCAGCCGCGTGCGCGGTAATAAAATTAAATACCTCTTTCAAAACTTGTAAGGATGCAAGCAAGTGACTAAAAACAATTCCACCATTAGAATAAAAAATGCTGCTATATAACTGAAGATCAAGGCTTTACAAAAAATGAAGATCTTGGGCGTCGATGGCTGCTCTGGTGCCTTTCTATTCAGATGCACATCCGCACGTGATGATGGCCTGCGCGGCTTCACCAGGGATCAGATCGAGCATTGCGTTCTATTCAAGATGCACGTCTGCACGTGATGATGGTCGGTGCGGCTTCACTAAGGGATCAGATGGAGCACTGCGTCACGCTGGCAGCGTGCAAATTTAAATTTTGTCAAATGCTTGCTAGATAAAAAAACTGAATCAGTAAAGAGGGGGCAATGTCTACAGAAAGGAGGAGAGGTAAGCAGAGCCAATGACGTGCGAGGTCCATGGGCGAAGTGGTCGGCTCCTATTGGTTGTTGTGACGTGGTTGGGAGCTGGTCATTGGGTGCCTTCGGTGCTGCCTCATCCCTTCCCATCCACGTGCACCGACTTTAGAGAGAGAAAAAGAGAGAACAGAGAGCGGGAGAAAGAGAGAGAGGGAGACGGCAAGGAGAAAGCAAGCAGGGCGAGGCGGAAGTGCATGGCGCCGGCATAGAAAGGCAAGGCGGCGGTCCCGGGCGCGGCAAGCCGACCGGGGCAGTCTATGGCAGCGGCGCTTGGCGTGCAAGAGGGCGAGAGCAGAGCGGGGAAGCAGAGCAGGGGCGGCAGCAGTGCTTGCTGCGGCACGACGGAGCAAGGCAAGGCGCGGCGGACGACATCTTCCGTCCTTCCCTGTTGTCCACGTGCAGCAGCAAGGGAGAAGAGGGTAGGGCAGAGCTGGGGGAGAAAGGGAGAGCAGATCAGAGATGCGGAGCGGAGGGAGAAGGGGGAAGCAAGGGAGCAGCGCGGTTCGGCTCGTCGGCGCAGGGCGGTGGCAGCGCTTGGTGGCTTCACGGCCGCGCGCGAGGCAGCCCAGCCCCCCGTCTATGGCGCAGGGCGGCTCGGCCCCTCCCGACGATGCAGAGCAACAGCAGCAGCGGGTGGCGGTGCAGATCTGCCCTCCTCCCCTCCCTCCATGGCTCCACCGGCGGGTGGCATCGCGGATCCGGTGGGATGGAGCCACCACGGCGCGGATCCGACGGAGAGGTGTCCTCCGGCGGCGGATCCGGTGGGTTGGATCCTGGTGGCGGTGGATCCGTGGATCTGACGGTTAGGAGCCCTCCGGCGGCAGGCTCCACGGCGAGCAACGCGGCGGCGGCAAGCTCCATGGCAAGCTGTCTCTCGGTCAATTGACACTTAGCGATGGATTGGAGATCAGCAACGGCAAGCATAGATTGCACACCAACTCACGGTGTTAGCTATGTCGGGATAGAGAGGCACCAGACCGCGTCTTGGACATCGACAATACGAGCCGCTCGGCAGGGCAAGTCGGGCGGTGTTTCCGGCAAGCTTGGAGGCGGTGGCGCATCCGGCGGCGTCGTGACCAGTGGCGTCGAGGCGTCGAGGGGCGTGGGCGTGATCGTGATTGATCGGGATATATTTTTTCCACGTGTGCGTGATTGTGGGTAGGGGTTGCGGGCTTGTGGCCTTGGGTGGAGGGGGAGATGCGGGCGTGATCGTGATTGACGGGAATTTGTTTCCCCGCTCGTGCGTGATTTCGGGGAGGGGTTGCGGCCTTGCGGGGGAGGGGAGCGGAGACGCGTGCGACGGTGATTTTGTTTCCACCTGATTGTGCGTTGAAGCCTAGAGGATGGGGAGATCCAAATAACGTTCGCCATCGGATCGAGTTGAAGCCTGTGAGGGAGGATTAGGAGCCATAGATTTTAATGATGTTAAAATCTTGGGTGCAATTTCATTGGTGCACAATGATTGGCTCCCTCAGCGGGGGACATATTGTTTGATGTACCTGAAATAGTTTAGATTGATCGCTTATAGTAGAGATGAAGAAGTCCACAAAAACCTGCATAATTTCTATAGCTCTTTTTTAAGTTTTTTTAGCAATGGAGAGGCAGCAGCAAGATTGTTAAAAGGTGGTTGCGGCTTGTTTAGATTGTGTAAAGATGAGCTAGATCTTTTTGTTTTTTTTTCTTTTGCCTCTCGATCACAAGCCGGTAGCTGTATTGTAGTAAAAACTTTGTAAAATCTTACTCCCTCTGTTCAAAAAAAGTGATGTCCTGTGATTTAAAATTTATAAAAAAAAAATAATGTTCTGAGTTTTAGACAAGGTGTTGGTCCACGATTCGGTGCTATATTACCAATTGAGATGAACTATTGATTGTTACCTACCTCGGATCTCTGCATGATTACATACAGCGCTTCTTAATTAGGAAGTAAATCATGCGATATTCCTTCTTTTAAGAGAATCATGTGTGACATGCTAAGAGTATTAAGGACATTTCTCTTCTCCACTAATCGGTTCGAAAAATCCAGAACATCACTCTTTTTGGACGAAGGGAGTACTTACATGTTTTGATAGACTGTAACTTTCAAAACCACAACCCGCACTGGTGTTAAAGGTTATCCTCAAAACAACCCTCATGCTCGCCCATGTCGTGGTCGTTAGTTAATGCAGTACTGCTTAGCCATATCGTCAGCCACATCAGCATGTATCTCCACGACTCCACAATCCACACAATGAATTGCTTCTCTGCGTGGTACCGCAATCCACACCAACGAACCGAAAGCCAGTAGTCGCGGCCGTCTCTTTGGTCCTAGAGAGGGCGGTGCCCCAATTAGACCGCAGCCAGCGTGTGGATCAGCCGCGATGCTCCCTGTCCTGGTCGAGCCTCCAATCCACGTTGTTGTCGCGCGGTTACTATGCCCGGCCGTGGGGCGCCGACGCGCCGTACGCCGACCGCGACGGACCCTGCCTGGTGGGGCGCTCGGATCGGTTGGCATGGGTTGGGTTGGCCGTGCGAGACCTGGGGAGGTGGCCACGGCGGAAGCGGAAAAGCGCGCGGGTGGGGGAATGGGATCTCGCCGCTTGGTGCCATTCCGGCGCGGGAACTGCCACGTTCGTTTGGCTGATAAGTCGTGGCTGAAAGTATTATTGACTAATTTATTATAAAAAAAAATATTGTTCATTGAGTGAAAAGTACGGCTTATAAGCCCAGCCATCAGGCGAATATCACGCCGCCGCGCTCCTCCGGATCTTGGTGGGCCAAAGCGGCCGGTAGCGATTGCACGCTTTGCTTGCCTTGCCTGGGCAAAACGCCATGCGATGCGACGCGCAGACTCACGAGATGGGGGTGACGGTCTGACGGGACGGAACTGGTAGGTACTACCCGGCCGGCGAGGACGTAGGCAGGCGCGGGCCGACCGACCGACCGGTGGAGGAACGGCAGGTGAGGTCGCCCCTCCTGCGCGGCTGGTTGCGCGCGGGCGTGGCCGTGCGGCTGACGAGTGCGGCGGCGCTTGCGCTGACGGATAGCTGGGGATCCGTTGCCGGTGCAGCGGTGTCCTTGTTTTTTTTTCCACCGAAAACTGTGGTGGTAGGGGTGGTATGCGTTGCTCACGTCATCCGACTGACTCATCGGCACGACTTTGTGTTCGTTGTTGTTTGGGTGGCCATTCCTGAAGAATACTCCCCGAGTATACACGTACTGGGTCATTGTGTTCCGTGCGAAGGAGAGTTGCAGCCGGCAACCGGCAACCGGCAGGCAGCCGCAGAGCATGGTCTCAGGTTCAACCTTTCTTTTCGTACGATGTGATTAGCACGGTTCAGCCAATCCCCCGGGCCCGGGCTAGCAAAACCTACCGATAAACGGTTCTGTGGTGAGGGACCGGCGCGGCATTTGCAGCAGCAGGTCTACACTAGTCCGAGTTGCCTACCCTTACAGATTGGCACCGGCGATTTTTTTAACATTTTTTTAACTAATTTTAAATCTAACATTGTTTTATTTATTTTTTTCAAAACTAATATTTTTGTTCGCGCCTATTTCCCTGGCGCGGCAAAACGCCTGTGCCGCGCCATGCATGGTGGCGCGCGCGAGAGGGATGACGTGGCGACGACCGGGGCGCTGACCGGTGACGTGGCAGGATCTGCCGCGCCATAGCCCACGGCGCGGCACTGACGTGCCAAGGCCCTCGGCGCGGCAGGACTTGGACGCAGACAGAAGCCGACCATCCTCAATTGCAATTGAACGGGAGCTGCTGTCGGTGCTGTAAACAACTACAAGTGTTGTCGCGACGCATTGAAACGAATATAAAGCAAATAAATGAAGTTCGTGCGCAAGTTGACAAGTTGCCACATAATATTTTCATTGGTTCATGAGTCTGTAAGTTTCCAACGATAATATTCGTTCAACATAAGTTCGATATAACCAACTAAATCCTAGAAGTGTAAGGATCTCTCGACGCCTCTGTCTCTTCGGATTTGTAGGCAACACATTGGGAGTGTAGCCAATATCGGTGTGGTCGTGTTGCCGGTGGGTACGGCTCGTACCCTACAAGTATATGATATGCACGATTACTTATAATCTTTATGATCGTTATTTCATTGAGCCTACGTATTTAAAGACACTACCTTTGTTACTACCTATGAGGCTCATTGGGTACCAAGTAGGGCACCACCTAGCTGACACATGCCGATCTCGTCCTGCTGTCAAGGGTTCCACTGATGGTGTTGTATGCGGAAGCCCGGGGGTCGTCGTTGTCGTCGTCGTCATCGTCGTCCTCGTTTGCAGGGTCCTTTCCAGCACTATAATGTGGTGGTGTACGCACAGCGAAAGCAACACCTATCACCGGCTGAGAAGAGCCGGCTGGTGTCCTCAAAGAGCCAGAAGACGTGGCACCCGACCGCGTCTGGTAATTAGGTTTCACCCAAGGAGTGTCCATGCAGTTTAACTTCTGAGCTAGCTTTCTACAGCTCCGCTTCACCTTCTGTATGAATAGACGTTAAAGTTAGTGCATTTCCCAAACACATATACACTAAAGAAACATTTTCGGAACGGACAAGTTTATGCTTACCTCCACAAAAGCCTCGAGAACGTCTGGCCCCTGCCCTCTAGACTCGTGAAGCCGAAACGCTGCTTCGTTGGACAGCCTTGACAATTGTGTCGCTTGGGTACAGAAATACGGTTGGACAGTTTTAGTATACATACTTAATACGAAATGGATAATAAATTATATCATTCGAGTATCTTACCACGTATCTTTGAAGCGGGGCTCTCTGTAGTTGTGTGTCGTCCCTAGTGGCAACGTCGTATACATCTTCGATCACATCTTCCTCGTCGTCCTCGTCAATCGCCTCCTCAGTGTATGGAGGCTTGATATGTGTCCTCGTAGACCTGTAAAGCCACCGCAGGTACTTGTCGAAGGTGTGCTGGTCGTGTGGGGGGCTCGCATCGACCGGCTGTCGGTCCCTGGTCTGCCACAACTGGATGTACGTGTTGTGTGTCACACGCTAATCCTTGGTCTTGTACCTCTTTCTGCGGTCATACCTGCAATAAAACGATTGTTAATTGTACCATAAACACCTCTGAATTGTAGCTTTATTATTAATCGATAATGCACCCGTGCAATTCTTGGTTGGTGGAGTAAAGCGGTGGTGGGTAGCCTGTCATTCTTTCAAACTGCCTGCAAACCCTGATGGACAAGTGAATCTCGACCACGTGGAAGAAAATAAGAGGGACGTTGCAGCGATACTCGTCTGACTCATCCCTGGTGACAGGACTCAGATAGTCCTAGAGCTCCGGAGCATCCCAACGACACCAATGCACCTGAACATTTCATAATTGAGTTAGGTTGTGATATAGTGTATATCGAACAAGACACGTGTATGATAGTAAAGAGAGCGTAATCTGGTGCTGTGTCAACACGTCGAGACAGTCCGTGTACTCCCTGTACTTGTGCCTCGCATTTCCTCTAACTCTGCTTGCATCCAGATATACAGAGCTATAGGCAATGTATCATGTCCGTTCCAATGCTGCATTGAACACGATAATGAATTAGCCATTAATAATTTTATCATATGTAACTGCCTTAAAAAACATAATGAATCGAAATACTTACAGGGAAACCAGTAACAAGGGGCCTCCCAACGGGCTATCGTTCCCAACACCAAACCTGGAGTAGGTAGGAGCAACCCTCAAGGTTTGCATACCATGAGGTGCGATGGCAGGCAGCGTATAGCTGTCGATACGTCCATGCCAGGACAACACTGTCCCAGCTATACACCGCTATGTTATCCCACGACTGGCGTAGTATGTCAAGAAAGATCTAGCTGATGGTGTTGCCCGAGGCGTCTGGGAATAGGAAAGCACCAAGAAAGTGCCAGAGCCACACTCTAGCAAACCTGTCGATCTGAGCCTCATCAGCTTGTGGGTCCAAGTAATCAAAGCGTTCTATGATCCACGACGACGAAACACCAAAACTTTTCCTGAAATTCACCAAAGAAAATGAGACCCGATGGCTACAGAAAAACAATGCAAGTATTAAATAGACTTGAATTACTCACTTATTTTTCTTGGAAACCTCGTCGTCCGGTGGAAGAAAGCCAGTGAACTGAGCCACCAGCTCCCTCTAGTGATCGATGTCAACTATACCTGTCACTAGAAGTCCCCCCAACCGAAGGACAAAGATAGCCTTCACGTCCTGCATGGTCAAGGTCATCTCGTCGCAAGGTAGGTGGAACGTGTAGGTCTCAGGGCTCCACCTGTTATAAGAATAGAACGACTGTTAGTTACCTCAAATTTGTTATAAGAATGTTTAACTACAATAAAGGAACTCGCACCTGTCTACAGCTGCAGTAAGTAGTGCTGGTTCAAGGGGCGGAAGACCGTAGTTGACAACACGAACAAGCTCGAGAAAGCCGGCACGCCGTATGTACAGCGCGTAACGCTCGTCCCACTGGTACGCCTTGGTGTGTGTGCGGGGCCTTAAAGGAGGCAAAGGCACCTCTGCGTCGGTGTCAGTCAAGAAGTGTGCTCGGTGCGGGTCGTCGTACTCCACCTCAAGAAGAGGGTACAACTGGTGCTGCATGAGAGGGGCCATCCTGTTACAAATTGATAAACAAAGGGTTAGAATATTTAAATTAACATTATGTAGCATTGTAAAAATTGAACTACTTATTATGCAATACGAACACAATATGAAAGCACATGTATATATTCAAAGTAACATTAACAGACATATTAAACAACTTCACTAGGAAAATAAGCATTTGACGAAACTTCATCAAGTCATCCCTAAACCCACTACTAGGTACCGACACTTGAAAACTAGTATATATACTGACAACCTTTACTACTATAAACTAACTAAATAATAAATACCTAATCAATCCATAAACCCAAAGTCCTAACTAACAGTAACCTAAACCCTAACTGCCTAACCAAACCTTAACTATACTACAGCACACAACCTAAACCCTAAAAACTACCTACCCAAATAAACAATCCACTGACCTAACTATCCTAAATCACTAATCCTAACTAAAATAACATTCATAATAACAAGAAATCGAGAGAGGGAGCTACCTTGATATGAGCGGGGACCTTTTGGGGTCACCCAAGCCGAAGGAGATGGCCGCTGGCGGCCTCGCCAACCGGCGGCACTGGCGCCCCAACACTAGCGAGGCGGCGGCGGCTGGCGCAGGCGAGGCGGCGGCGCCTGGCGGTCGGCTGCCGGGCGGCGGCGGCGGCCCCTGGCGACGACGGCGCTGGGCGGAGCCAATGGCGGTGGCGCAGACGGCGGCGGAGTGCGCTGGGGTCGAGGACGAGGGAGGGCGCAGTGGGGGCGTCGTGGGCTTTTACTGGGCCTTACCGCGCCACCAGCGCTGGCGTGTCACAGCCGCGCCAAGATGGGTGGCGCGGCAAACCCTGCCACGACGACGCCATGTCATCCTCCCGCCGTGCCACCATGCATGACGCGGCGCAGGCGTTTCGCCGCGCCATAACAATAGGCGCGGCCAAAAGTGTTAGTTTTAGAAAAAAAATAAAATAATGCTAGATTTAAAATTAGTTTAAAAAGTGTTAAAAAAACGCAGGGGCGGCACTCGTAGAAAGCCGTACTTGTACTCACTAGTGGTGACTGGTGAGGGACCGGCACGGCACTTGGACTCGACTCGAGCAGGTGTACTCAGCACCGAGATGCCCGTGGAGATCTGCAAAAGCAAAGCCACGAGACTACACAAGAGAACCTGCGCCTGCGGTGGGATAGCAGAGATAAGGCGCGTCACTGTACCAGTGTCTGCCTCTAGCGTCCATCCAAACCAAATCCAACGCAGTGGTCTGATCACCTATCAAAGATCTCGCAGCCATCGCACGCTACACGGCACTCGCTAGCTCGGCAGATTCCCCCGCTACCGGCGCGAGCCCCTCGCTCGCGTCGCGTGTCAACTGAACCCCACGCGCACCAGGGCCGAAAGATGGCGCCGCGACAGTGCCGCCGGTTGGTCCCGCGTCGGCTTTCGCGTCTCAGGCTCTAGCCCCAGCCCCAGGGATATAGGCCGGGTAGGGCGGCCGGCAAATTGCGCCAACGATACATGCGCTCTGCTGCATGCGCAGTGCCTGCCGCCTCCTCTGTATCCTTCCTGTTTGCGGTGCACGGACTGTTAGCTGCTGCTCATGCCTTCGTGCTTGTATTGTATATATATAGTCACTTCACTCCATATCAGGCAGGTAGAAAGTAGGAGGAGCTGAGCTAATTATCCCTTTCATCTTTTCATCATTTTCGTTCCTCGAGTGCAGATGAAAGGAACTTCCGAAACGGACGTATAGTAACACACACCGTGATGAGAACAGATGGCCTCCTTTAGACAGTTTAACTAACTACTGTGGCACCAGACTACTCAGTCAACCCTTGCTCCTGCTTTCGAAAACATGGTGGAGACGTCACTGTCCACGAGCTAAAGATCGCATCGAGATACTCTAAATTAAGAACGTAATCCTGACCTCCAGCTTTTGGCCGGTAATTGTTCCTGGACTCACCTGGCTCTGCTTTTGAGTTTTGACTTTGCAACTTCAACTTTCAAGGTGAGTGACGATGAATGAAAGAGCTTTAGTTACGTCAACCATGTAAAAGAAGTACTATAGATACTCTAAATATACTAGTGTCTAGTACTAGTACTATAGATGCTCCAAAAGTGAACAACTCGACAAACATCAGGAAAAGAAGTGAAGAACGCAAGCATTTTTATGTAGCAAAATCGATCTTGCCAAGTCCAACCAGCTTGACAAATTTTTCTAGGGGAAGAATGAAATCGAAGGCAATGGTCCTCTTGACCTCTTCCGAACCGTCAACAGTGCAGCATCAGTATATTTGGCTCTGTCATCACTTGTCAGTGCACGCAGCAGAGCGCTCGCTTTCAAGTGCGTGGTACCGCCGTATCCGCCCGCGGTATGGTGGCGCGTGTTCGTTTTCAGCAAAGAAAGTCGCTTTATACTCGGGCAGTTTCGATCAAGCACAAATGCACAATACAACTAGTATACAAGCAGGCTACGCCAACTGCAGCTAGCAAAAGACGCCACGCCACAAAAGGACCCCTCTCCTCTTCATTCGTGCCCTGAACCGGCGCAACAGGCACCTCAGTTGCCTTGGTGACTCCATCAAAACAACTCGCATCATCCGCCATTGCTGCGTCCACTGAACTGGGATTGAAGCTGGCTTTCACTACATTGAAGAGCCCTCTTCTTCTGATTAGGAAACAAGAACTCCCATCCCACTGGTAGACAGCACTGGAGGTCCGAGGAACAGTGCGACCTAACCATCAGTTTTTATTTTATGGAAGGAAGCAATGAAGCACCCCTTGTTTATCGATCAAGTTGTGTTCATGCATGCTCAATAATGTACTAGTATATGCCTCGGTGCGGACCGGAGTTAAGATGGGTTTTCTCAGTAACTTAACGCCGACACCACCAAATCTGGACCTTTCCTTTTCGGCAAAGGCGTCTCGGTGAACTTTATGGTATCACACGACATGTTTATAGACGAGCCCAGAGCTAGCAGCAGCCTAGTAGCACATTTGAGCAGACAGGACCTGTTCAATGTCTAGTGTACTGCTGCTGCCTACTGGCTGGCTCCCGGTCCCGGCCGGTACATGTTCTATTCTAGGCCTGGTTTAGATTGAAAAAAATTTCAACTTGATGAATAGTAGCATTTTCGTTTTATTTGGTAAATATTGTCTAATCGTGGATCAACTAAGCTCAAAAAATTCATCTCGTGATTTCCAGCTAAACTGTGTAATTAGTTTTTTTTACCTACATTTAATGCTCCATGCAAATGGCTAAAAATTAATGTGATGGAGAGAGAGTGAAAAAACTTGAAATTTTGAGGGTATCTAAACAAGGTCTAGGCTCGAGAAAGGAATCTGTCATGCTTTCCTATTGCATGAAGGATAAGCTTGTTGAGTTTGCTTTTGATTGCCAGCCCAGGCCACTTGTTAAGTAAGACGCGCAGCACAACTCAGACTTGGCAACCGTTGTTTAGTTGCGTCAGTTGAGGCTCTATTAATACTCGTAAGAAGCAATTTCAGACTTGAGTGGATGATTATGCGCACCTGCCCGGTGAACAGTGTGTAAACGGTAGATTCCGTCCTCGCTTCAAATCAAATGCGAAAACGAAAGACCCTGACGGAAATATTCTCGACCAGCCCGGTACCATCTGTACGTAACCATATAGCTAAACACTTTTGTTTTCAAAGTGAGTTACGTTTTTGAAAGTAGAAATGCTATACAACATACATGTATATTAGAAAAAAAAACATGGATTTGTTTTATCTATCTCCCTCTCTTTCTCACTGGTGACCACCGGTGCCGGCGACGGCGACCGGCGAGCTCACCCCGGCGCCCGGCGCGCCTCCCCGCGCCCGTGCTGGCCATGGCAGCGGCGGCGGTGGTGGCGGCGGCGGTGGATCTGTTATTTGTCCTTCGATAGAAAAAAAATTATGATCTATCATCTGTGGAGGCTAGAGGCTGAAGGTAGAAGAAGGGTGGAGGCTGTTGGATCTTAATCCTATGGTGTAAAAAAATTCATGTGTTGAAACTGAATAAACACATGATTATGTAGTAGACGGACTCGACAAAACCACCTTGAGGTAGCTGGTTGACAAGCTGTTTTGTAGCCCTGGCGGCGTCCGTACAAACTAGCGATTGCGATTACCATTGCCCAGAGTCACCATCCAATCTTACTCCCCGGTCTCGGCAGCTTTCCGAACTTTAACCCCTCAGCACACACCACACCACCATGACGGCGAAGTTCCATATGGAAACGTTACATCAGTAGGGCGACGCCGTTCAGGCGTTGCACGGCCGGCGCACGTCCAAGTGCATGTTTGAGCCGACGATGAGGCAGGCCACCGCGCGCGAGCATCATGGGGTCCCGTCCCGACGTCCGGTGCCCTGTGCCTCTCGCTTTAGTTGCCATCGGCGTCACGGAGCTCAAGTCCGGACCAAAGAGCGAGGGGCGGAAGTTGACACGCCTTTGCAAGAGATCCGTCGCCATCCCGGTGCCCGGGACCCCGGAGGGAGCTAGGCACCCAGCGCGCAGCGGGCAAATGGGCAATCTTTTTGTGCCACGACCACGGGTGCTACAGCCTAAGGAAAGGGGAATGGAACAGTTGCAACAAGGCCACGACGATGCGTTTGATAGATGCCGTTCGATTGGACAGGACAAGCGCTTCGTGTCTCGGCGTAGGAGAGCGGTCAAAACAAAAGAGATTACCTTACTTGGAGCATGCATGTACCAACTTCAATAATCCGAGTTCTTAGTTCCACATGGCTAATTATAGCGAGTTTACTGAAATCTCAGAACTCTGGACCTTGGGTTGTAGTAGCGTTGGATTGATAGGAGTATCAAAACGGGAAGCATAAGAAGGAAGGAAGGAAAGAAGAAAAAGAAAGGGAGTGCCCACCGGACAATCTCCCTCGAAGTTTTAACCCAATCTAGCTAGAAACCGCAGATGACCAAACAGGAAATGACACTTGCACTTTTCCTACCCATCACACAAAATTTGTTTTTTTCATTTAATTCGTGTCGAAATCTTAGATTGAGGCGGCTTATTGGGCCTTGGTCACGCGCCCTGATCAGGGGCGTCCAACCCTACATGGTTGGTGGGCCCCCGTCGCACTGCGCTATATAAAGAGATGGGGGCCGGCGGCTCAAAGCACGAGGTTCGCCGTGAGCCGCAAACCCCACCGACAAACCCTAATTCCGATCTCGAAGAGGGTGCGCAGCCAGCGACGGGAAGCCGCCACCGTCATCACCGTCATCCCGTCGCCATTGCACTGCATCACCGTCTCCACTGCGTCGCCTCTCTTCACCGACCGTCGCTGCCCGTGAGCAGACTTCACCGACGAAGCTGATGGAGGCCTCTGGATCCACTCCCTCTGGGGTCTCAGGTTCGACACCTTCTCCTTCCTCTAGATAGCATTCTAGGTCTACATCGTTGCTGTTGCCTACCGCTCTTGTTGTCTACCCTCTAGACCGACTGCTAGATGATTCAAAGGGTTTTAACAATGGTATCAGAGCCTACTAGCATGTAGATCTAGATAGGGGTAGAGAAAGAATGAGATCACGATCTCGGATTGGATCTGAAAGAACCCCAACCCTAAAAGAAATCGAACCCTAACCCTAGATCGGGTTCGGAGAAAAGAAAAGAAAAGTTACCCGCGAAGAAATCAAATCGGGGGGAAAACTATCCAAACTCTTACCCTAATCCAGGAAGGGGAAGAAAGGGAAAAGGGTAGCCTACCTCGCGTTTATGTGCATCGATCCGCACCACGCCTGCTGGGGGGAAAAGATAGGGGCGGTAAGGGCATAGCTCGGCCGATACGGGCTACCGCCCGCTCGGTGGATCGAGAGAAAGAAAAGAACCGATTCCAAATCGGAAAAGCAAACCCTAACCCTAAAAAGGAAGCCTACCTGGGCTTTTACCCACCGCCGGCGGCATCGCCACCGCGCGGAAAGGAGACCGCGGCGTCGCTCCCGAACGGCGCGTGGGACAGAGCCAAGATCCGCTCGGCACCTCGCATGCGCGATCGCCGGCGGATGCGCTGAGGGCACCAACGCGAGGCCGCTCGACGGCGGCGCGCTCACCCAAAGGGGAGCGCGCGCTTCGTGAGGGCCCATGATGCCTGGCGCCGTGCTTCCTTTTTCCTTCCGCCGCCATGGCCGGCTCATTATGGGCTCGTGTGCATGTGGCGCAAGAGAGTGAAGGGAAGATAGAATGGAGCTAGGGTTGAGGGAGGCGCGCCGGTCGGGGTTTTGATGCCCCGAAGCCGTCACGCTCAACCGTCCGATCCGGATGGACGGACGGAATGATCGGGCGGCGCCAGACCAAAGGGATAGGGCGCGAGGTGAATTCCACCCAGCCCAGCCTGCGGCTGGTGCGCCTGCGCGCTGGGAGGGACGCGAGCCACGCACCGGGCCAGCGGGCAATCGGGCCGAGAGAGCTGGCATGCTGCGAAGCAAAGTGGGCAGTGGCGATGTCTTGGTGCAATGAAAATGGCCTAATGAATAGAAATAGCTCAAAGTTTTTCTTTTATTTTTCCAGATATATATATTTTGATGAATTTCAATTGGAAGTTGATGCAAATCTTTGTGCAATTTTTGTCCAACGACAATTTTGTTCAGAGAACAGTGCAATATTTAAGAGTTTCTGGAAAAATAATTATGGGCATATTTAAATTTTCCGCTGCGTATTTAAAGTAATTATGGACTTTTAATTAAATTCGAACCAACGGGAGAATTTGATTTTAAGAGCCAAGAGATAAATATGAGATGATTATGATATTGTTATTTTCTGACCAACGTTGTTAATAGCAATATTATAATTTTAATGATTATGCATTATTTCTATTTCTGCCCAACGGTGATGTAGATTTAATGTATAAAACAATTGTATGTTTTAATTTTGACCAACGTTAAACTAAGGCATGCAATTATTGTTGTTATTTCTGTTCTCACACAATTTGAATTGTGTTTTCAGGAGGATACAACTTAATGAGTTGTATCAAAGAGATCCCCACTCTAAAAGGTGATAACTATAATGAGTGGAAGAAAAAGATAGACCTGGCCTTCATCCTCGCTGAGGTGGACTGGGTTGTCACCACACCGTGCCCCAGAGAACTTGTGGCACCGGTGAGGGAGACCGATGAGACCCGATGTTGCATGGCGTAATAGAGAGCGGGATTTTGCTCCCGTAAAGATGTCCTATGACCTTGAGCATAGGAAATGGGTCACTGCCAACAAGAAGTGTTTGGCAGTGATAAAGAACACAATTGAGCCTGCTATTGTGGGCTCAATTCCAGACTGTGACACGGTCACAGAGTACCTAGATAGAATAAAGAGTCAGTTCACTGGCTCTTCAAAGACATATGCAACCTAGCTGATCAAGCAGCTGGTTACAGAAAGGTACTCTGGTGGCGGCAGTGGCATTAGAGAGCACATACTGAGAATGAGCAATCTGGCATCTAAGCTCAAACCAATGGATTTGGCACTCAAGGATGAGTTTCTTATTCATTTGATTTTTGCTTCTTTGCCCAAAGAATTTGACACCTTTGTTGTTAATTACATCATACAGCCTGAAAAATGAGATTTAGAAAAGCTCATAGCCATGTGTGTGCAGGAGGAGGAAAGAATAAAAGTTTCACAAGGTGGTTCTGTCAACTACCTAAAAGATAAGAAAAAGAACTATTATAACAGCTCTTCCTCCAAGTCATCTGGAAAAGGTCACATGCAACAGTCTCAGAATCAGCAATTCCCAAGTGGCTAAAGACCGGTGTCTCCATCAAGAAGAAGACGGGACATTATAAAAAGAACTGTCCCCGATTTCCTAAAGATGATAATGAAGAATAAAGGTGAGAACATTATTACGTTCAGAAATGAATCCTTGTATGTAAAGTTTTCAAAATCTACTTGGTGGATTGATTCAGTGCAACTATTCATGTTGCTAATTCATTACAGGATTCCGTTCGATGAGAACTTTGCAAAGAAGCGAAAGTTTCATTAAAGTCGCAAATGGAGTACAAGCGAAGTTGAGGCCGTTGGAGATCTTCCTCTAGAGCTTCCAGATGGCTTTATACTTTTCTTAGAGATGTTCTTTATGTACCTTCTTTGCAAAGAAACCCCATTAGTGTATCAAAATTGGACCATGATGGTTATGATTGCCATTTTGGAAATGGCAAATGTCGATATTGTTTAATAATAAATGTGTTGGTCTTGCCTTCCGACAAGACGAGCTTTATTTGTTATCACTTCATGAAAATGTGAATTCCGTATGTGATGTGAATGAAAATGTATCCTCATCGAACAATGGAAATGAGAAAATGAAAGAGAGCTCACGATGCGTTGTCGAAATTATGGCAATCGCTGCTTAGGCCATATTTCGAGGGGAGAATAGAAAGACTAGTTAAGAATAATATTCTTCCTTCATTAGAGCTCTCGAAGTTAGAACAATGTAGAGATTGCATAAAAGGAAAGTATGTAAAGAAAATTAAGAAAGATGCCAAGCGGTTTGCAGGAATTCTGATTATTCACACAGACATATGTGGTCCTTTTCCCGTGAAAAATGTGGATGGTTATGATTCATTCATAACATTCACAGATTTATTTACTCTCGGTTTGGCTATATTTATCCAATTAAAGAAAGAATAGAAGCGTTGGATAAATTCAAAATATTTAAAGCAGAAGTTGAAAATCAGCATGATTTAAAGATTAAGATAGTCAGGTCTGACCGTGGAGGAGAGTACTACGGTCGGCATACCCCATATGGACAAGTTCCTGGACCTTTCGCAAGGTTCTTACAGGAGAATGGTATAGTCGCCCAGTATTCAACACCGGGCGAACCTCAGCAGAATGGAGTAGCCGAAAAGGCGAACTGCATTCTCGATGGATATGGTGCGTAGTATGATAAGTTACTCCACTTTACCGATGAGTCTGTGGATGGAGGCGTTAAAAACCGCCATTCATATTCTCAATAGAGTACCAAGTAAGTCGGTGCCCAAAACACCGTATGAGTTGTGGACAGAAAGAGTACCCTCACTTAACCACTTGCGTGTGTGGGGAGCCTCATTGAGGCTAAAGTTTTAACCCAAACATTGGGAAGCTAGATCCCAAAATGGTGAGTTGCCATTTCATTGGCTACCCGTAAAAGTCAAAAGGTTTTCGTTTCTACCGTCCCTAACAGACATACAAAGTTTGTGGAAACGAGACACATTTGTCTTCCTAGAGGATGAAATGATTAGGGGAGCATGGTAGCTCGAGAAATTGACCTTGAAGAGAAGCGGGTGTATGCACCCACTCCGATCATTCATGAGCCATTTTTCTCACTACCTGCTGTTGCTGCACCAACAGTACAAGACACTGTGGTGCCAGCACCTGTTGTTATCCCGCCTGTGGCAACAATGAATGATGATGAGGAACCTGTGCCTCAGATCCTATAGAACCTATTGCCACACATGAGGGGGAGCAACAACAGCCTCAAATGTAAAATGTGCCAATTGAGGAGGCCCTAGAAGGTCTCAAAGAGTTAGAAAATCAGCTATTCCTGCTTTGATTATAAAGTGTACAACATCAAGAATTTCAAATGGGGATGATCCCACCTCATTTGAAGAAGCCATGAAAAGTGATCATTCATCAAAGTGGCTTGAGGCCATGGAAGATGAGATGAGATCAATGAATGCAAATAAAGTTTGGGATTTGAAGATAATTCCTAAAGGAGCCAAAACAAGAGGGTCAGTAAATGGGTCTACAAAACAAAACTTGACTCTCAAGGGAATATAGAAAGATATAAAGCCCGACTTGTGGCAAAAGGCTTTACACAAAGAGAAGGGATTGATTACAATGAGACTTTTTCTCCAGTCTCGTGTAAGGATTCCTTCAGAATCATAATGGCATTAGTGGCACATTACGATTTGGAATTACATCAGATGGATGTAAAGACGGCATTTCTCAACGGAGACTTAGAGGAAAATGTTTACATGGCACAACCGAAAGGTTTTGTCATGGAGGGAAAAGAACGTTTGGGATGCCGCCTAAAGAAATCTATTTATGGATTAAAACAAGCTTCAAGACAGTGGTACTTGAAGTTTGATCAGACAATAAAGAATTTTGGGTTTAAAGATAATGTTGAGGACAATTGTGTCTACGCAAAGTTTAAGAATGGGAAGTTTATCTTCCTTGTCCTGTATGTGGATGATATCTTACTTGCTAGTAGTGATGTCAGTCTACTACTGGAGACAAAGAAGTTTTTGTCCTCAAAATTTGATATGAAAGATCTTGGTGAAGCTTCGTTCGTTCTAGGGATCGAGATTCACCGAGATAGAAGTAAAGGGGTATTAGGACTGTCACAAAAGGCATACATAGAAAAAGTCTTAAAGAAATTCAGTATGCACAAATGTAGTCCCTCACCTGCTCCTATAGTCAAGGGCGACAGATATGGGGATTTTCAATGCCCCAGGAACCAATATGAGATCGATCAAATGAAAGTGGTTCCATATGCTTCAGCTGTCGGAAGCTTGCAATATGCTCAAGTGTGTACGCGCCCTGACTTGGCATTTGTTACCGGGTTACTTGGCAGATTCCAGAGCAATCCTGGAATAGAACACTGGAAATTGGTAAAGAAAGTCTTGCGTTATTTGCAAGGAACGAAAGGCCTCATGATGACATATAGAAGATCTGATTCACTCCATATAGTGGGATATTCAGATTCTGATTATGCGGGAGATAATAGAAAATCCACGTCTGGATATGTGTTCACTCTCGCAGGGGGAGCTATTTCATGGAAAAGCTCAAAGCAAACCGTCACTACATCGTCCACAATGTATGCCGAGTTTGTAGCGTGTTATGAGGCAACGGGGCAGGTGAACTGGCTAAAGAAGTTCATACCCGGTTTAAAGGTGGTTGACGACATCAATAGACCACTGAAGTTATACTGCGATAATAATCCAGCAGTACAGTATGCTCACAACAATAGGTCAAGTGGTGCTGCCAAACACATTGACATAAAGTATTATGTTGTGAAGGATAAAGTCCGGGATCAAATGATAAGTCTTGAGCATATAAGTACCGAAAAGATGCTCGCGGATCCGCTTACAAAAGGCTTACCACCCAACGTGTTCAGAGAACATGTAGCCGGCATGGGTTTAAGGGAAAGCCTATGATTCCTGGACTATAAAGGGCCCAAAAGTTAAAGTAACTATTTCAGATCAGAGACGTGCATTGTAGCTGTTAAATCTATCGGCGATTGACCGTGACGATGAGACATGCTCTATGCATCATCTGTGAAGAAATGAGTAAGGATAAAAGGATTGAAGTTTAAAGTTTAAAGATAAAAGTAATGGTGAGATCAAGGGGGAGAATGTTAGATTGATCTCCTAACCAATAAGCCCAACGGCTTATTGGGCCTTGGTCACGCGCCCTGATCGGGGGCGCCCAACCCTACATGGTTGGTGGGCCCCCGTCGCACTGCGCTATATAAAGAGGTGGGGGCCGGCGGCTCAAAGCACGAGGTTCGCCGTGAGCCGCAAACCCCACCGACAAACCCTAATTCCGATCTCGAAGAGGGTGCGCAGCCAGCGACGGGAAGCCGCCACCGTCATCACCGTCATCCCGTCGCCATTGCACTGCATCACCGTCTCCACTGCGTCGCCTCTCTTCACCGACCGTCGCTGCCCGTGAGCAGACTTCACCGACGAAGCTGATGGAGGCCTCTGGATCCACTCCCTCTGGGATCTCAGGTTCGACACCTTCTCCTTCCTCTAGATAGCATTCTAGGTCTACATCGTTGTTGTTGCCTACCGCTCTTGTTGTCTACCCTCTAGACCGACTGCTAGATGATTCAAAGGGTTTTAACAAGGTCCAGTCCAAATATCTCTTCCACAAAACATGCCAAAGCTTCTCAAGAAAATCTGAGCCGTGGGGTCACCTAAAGATTGTCCGTCACCCAGCCATCGCCTGCAGAAGGCTGCAATTAGGAAATGCGAGTCCAAATTTTCTCCCTCACATTCTTCCCAGCTCCTACCATTCATTCTGCCATGATCACGATCGGGTCTGTTGAGAGAAAAATACTATAAATTCTAGCTGATAAGTCGGCTGATAAATTCAAGCGAGCAGGCGATTATTCGCCACAAGATAATTATAACGATGCTGATGATGCCATGCTAGCATTGGCGATTGGCAAGTTATAAAAACTAACCTTTTCTCTAGGATATGGTCTAGCTTGATTTCTTAATTTTACACCATCACACTTTAACTTCACCCTTGAATTACAAAACGTCGAGCACTCCTCAACTACTATCGAAACTAAACAATCCTTGTTTGTTTTTGTTGTTGTGGCATCAATGGTCTCATAAACACCCCACCATTCTCCCTCTCTTGTTGTCCTACTTCTCAATCACCAGCTATCATGGTAGTTCGATCCTCAGTCCTAAATTATAGAACTATACACTGAGCACTCCTCAACTATCAAAACCAAACAACACTTGTTTATTTTTGCTAATGTAGCATCATCAGTGTAAGGAAAATAGACCCTTGACTCATTTAGTTTCGATTTTGGCGTTTGACGATCAATAAGACCAAATTGGACTAATGTGTTTGCGAGTGTTAGTTTTGTAGTCCAATAGGTTGCAAACGTGACTGACAAAGGCGACGTGATGATCTGATGATCAACATCTCAAGCAAGATCCTAGAAGCACAATAGAAGACCCAAGAAACCAAACAAAGTTCAAGCACGAAGATAGAAACCAAGCCGGACGCAAGATCGCGAAGAAACGAAGCTCGGCAGAGGTGACCGGACGCGCCCTTATGAGGACCGGACGCGTCCGATCAATTGCTTGGCAACAGCAGTGTCAGTCAGCAGCGACCAGACACTCGAGCGAGGCCATGACCGGACGCGACGGATTTCACTGCTCATCATCGCAGCAATAACTCAATGAGGACCGGACGCGTCCGATCGAGTCCAGAGAGATTTTAGAGTGGCTAAAAGTCGACAGGACACATCGATGTAAGCGACCGGACTCGTCGAGAGTCCGATCAACAGTGGAGCGCCAACGGTTGGCTTCAACGGTTGGGATTACCGGACGCCGTCCGATCTGGACGACCTCAAGGCGTCCGGTCAATGGCAGAAATGTGGGTTTCGCCCCAACGCTACTTTCTTCATGGGACTTATAAATAGACCCCCAACCGGCCAATTGAGGTGAGGAGACTCGAGGAAATATACCAAGGGTGTTGATACACCATTTTAGTGATCTCCACTTGTATAGTGCTTAGTAATTTATTAGGTGATTAGCGTGGGTGCTTTGGGCGTGCTTAGGTTGATTAGACCACCACTTATGCGCTTGCTCTAGGTTTAGGCCTAGTGTTTAGTGAGGTTTATCACTCGGTGCTTGCGCGTACCATTATTGTACATCGGTCAGTAATTCGTGAGACGAATTTATTAAGTCTAATTAATCCGTCATTAGCATATGTGTTACTGTAGCACCACATTGTCAAATTATGAACTAATTAGACTTAAAAGATTTATCTCGTAAATTAGTCATAAACTGAATAATTAATCATTTTTTAATCTATATTTAATACTCTATACATGTGACAAACATTCGATCTTATAGTAAACTTTAGGGGAGGATGTCCAAAATAACGCACTGCACGGCCACCGGTGGACGAAGGTTGTTTCAGCTCAGAAATCGACGTGCACTGATTGCAACCCTGGAAGAAAAGGCTAGTAGTGATTAAATGAACACAACAGTGTCTAGCTAGGTAGCTACTGTCCTTAAATATTTGTCGCCGTGATTTGTATGTAAGTAATTTTGATTTGATTTATAGAAAATACGTGCAATATTTTTATTTTTAAATAAATTTTTAAAAAATTAGATTCAAATATCTATCAATGATACTAGTTATGTATCATAAATATTAATATTTTTTTAATATATATTTAGTTAAAATTATTTTTCGAAAAACGAAAACGATAGACATTAAGGGACGAAAGGAGCATATGCTTCTCTTGTTCCTGTCACAAGCACGCATGACTATTCCATTGCCTGCCGGTCGATCAAGCTTGCTCACCCACCCAAAGATTGCGCGCTTTGAGGGGCTCTTCACGTGGCATCGACGATCCGCATTGAAAGCGAGAACAAACTGCATGCTCAAGTGGGGGAGGCTTCAGCTTCAGCATCACTCTGAGCCTGAGGGATGGAAGGCCCTCGTCTTTAAGCGTAGCGTGGTTGTCGTAGTTTCTCTTTCTCTAGCTCCTTTTCTTTTCTTTGAACAACTGGTGGTAGTTTCCTAAAAGATGTTCTGGTTCTTTGCAAAATTAGTTTTTGATTGTGCTGTTCCGTATTTAATCGCAAGATAAGTTTGTGGCCAATTAATTAACCTGGTGTTGCATGTTTCTGTCGAATTAACAGTAAAATTCTTCAGTGTTGTTTAGACGTGAGAGTGAGGTTAGTATATCCGTCCATTTACATTTGTATATTGGTCCGATAAGAACCGAAATATACGATCTTGTTGCGGTTCAGTGATAAGCAGATGAAAATGTTTGCCGAAAGATTTATCGTGATGACCACAACCTAAGCCCAATTAATTACTTTTGTTGCAAATTCAGTAACCCTTTTTTTCACGTTTCAGTTCCACGTAGCATGAAGAATCCAATCTAGGTGGTGACACTCCTTGTGTAGGATGTATCTGATTCGGTTTAGTTGCTAGTTGCTCACTCTACAAACATGATAATTTACTCTAGTTTCCTCATAAAAAAAGATAATTTACTCTATTTCGCTGGAATTGCATCGCTTGATGTAACCATAGGATTTAACAGAGAACTAATTCGCCCAATTCAACCTCGACAAACAGGCTATACTTTATGCGGTGCCTGCATAATTCAGCTCCTGCTTTTGTGTAATCATCAGAGCGCATCAGCTACACGATCTGCCCGCAATATGACAACAGTTTGATACCGAGTTACTGATGATACGCACCGTGATTTTTCTTTCAGATCGTTTCTTGATGTATGTATGTATTCTAGAGAGTTTTATTCAAGTGTTTTCAATGGTAATGCATTTTCAGATGCAACGTACGACGTTTCGCCCGTCTTCATCTGTGACTACACAGGACGTTCTATTGCAGAACATCTCGATGACAGCAAGTATTTGACCAGTGTTGAAATATAAAGTGAATTGTCAATCTTTTGCCTAATAACAGTTTAAAAGCTTCTGGATTGAACTTCAATTCTTCACCCTAGTAGCCTGCAATCGATCCTGCATCATGGGGCATCGTCATCTACCTACACTACAGATCACGGATCCGGGGGCACTCGATGGACGCCGAGACAGTACACCAGCCGGCTGTCCTACTACCCCTACGGACAGGACTACGTACAGTGGCCGGCCGGGGCACCGGGATCCGATGCCTTCTCTTTCCATCTGCACCGTCCGTGCAAAGAGAATGGATGGATCGCCCGGCCCCCAGCCTGGTGATGGCTAGCTGATGAGTGCACGCACACGGGACTGCTGACAGCCGGTTGCTGGTCGCTAGTGGGATCCCGTTCCCATCGCATTCGCGTTATTCGTCCAGTAGTCCGGCTGCGTGATGACTGCTACGACGACGCGCAGTGCACAAGGACAAGGCTCCTGCCAGTCCAGGCACTCGAAGCCGATCGCGACGCGGGCGTGCGAACGTGTCCTGCTGGAGGCAGCAGCGCAGTGCAAGCGAGAGACCTGGTTCTTCCATGAGTTTGGCGTAGAAATGTCCCACGGAAAATGACACGCTGGAACAGTTGGAGTGACTGCAATCGGCAGATCAACTCGCTTCCTCGTTCCAGCAGCAGCGGGGTGTCACCGGTTATTGCAGCTGCTTCGCTTTCTTCGGCCCTGATCAGCTGATGGTTTCTGCGGCTAATAAACCGACTAATGCTATTTTGGTGTGAGAGAAAAACATTTTACCAACAGAGCCGTTCGTCTTTATATTACCACAGTACCAATCAGTACTGGTATTAGTCATGGGAGACGATGAGATTGTCCTCGATGGATCGACCATTGTTGTACAGTATTGTTATGTAGCGCATCTCTGCTGCAGGTCATCGCAACAAAGAAGATACGATGTAAATTTCCCGAGAGAAGCCGTAGCAATCAATCAGTGGAAGTGGAGGCGCGTGTGTGTATACATACTTTATCATATATATATTCTTGCTAAGGTACGCATCGGATACACACACAAATGCCCATATATTCCTCTCGTCTTTAATCCTGTACTCGATCCAATCGAGCTCAGCTTTATACTATATACCGGTGGCCCGTAGGAAGCAGCACTATCAGATAGTTCTGCTTGCCTGTCTACCTTTTTTTCCCCAATCTTTTTTTAGCTTCGAAAGGCCTCCTAACATCTTCAAATATCTTGGGCTGCCACTTACGCTCACCCGTTCGTGAAAAGTGGACTGTCCCGACTCCCGACGCCTAGCAGCGCACCGGCGGCGGCGGCAAGGGAGCTAGGCTGCTTTCCCCCGCTGCCGCTGGTCGAATACACTCATTTAGCCCCTTCTTGACGGCGCTCAAAGCACCTAACGACATCCTCGAAAGAAGACACATCCTATGG
The DNA here is from genome assembly GCA_904845875.1 of Miscanthus lutarioriparius. Classification (NCBI taxonomy): domain Eukaryota; kingdom Viridiplantae; phylum Streptophyta; class Magnoliopsida; order Poales; family Poaceae; genus Miscanthus; species Miscanthus lutarioriparius. The sequence continues at coordinate 29,578,493 of CAJGYO010000016.1, read as the reverse complement.
GTCGCGGCGGATAATCCCAGGGGAAAAGTGTAAAGGCTTGTTCGGTTAGCTTGGAATAGGCTAGAAACCATTTCATTTGAAGGAAAGATTCCTAGAGGACCGAACGAGCCCTAAGGAGAATGGGTGACGGTGCAATCGTTCAACCACGCTTTGGGCATCCTGAACCTGAATAAGTTGACGAGAGTGTTCCGACTATATATGATAGTCACCGAGGAAGTGAGTTTTAGCTCAACTCTCATCAGCTCAAGTGTAGCCATGCATTTTCATCACCTCTAGCTGTAATGGTCATGTCTCAGCTTGCTTTGCGTCGACCATTATTAGCAGCAATTGATCCTTTGCCTTTTTTCCGAACCGGTCTTAAGGGAAGACACAAGACAAGGCTCTCCTACAAGCTACTACAAGTACTACAACACATGACCTGACATTTGCTTTCGGGGCTGATTGTAAAGTAGGATGTCCATTTGCTTGCAGGATCGGAGCCCATATGATTGGGAACATGCGCATTTGTGACCACCAATGGCAATGGGCTTTTTAGGGTTATGAAAAATAAAAAAGTTGGCACCTTTTCCTGGTATCTTCTTTGTTCCTCTATTTTTTTGTGAAATATATAGTACCTTTTCCTGATGATGTCTCAAAGAGGTTCTCTGCCTATATACGAAAGTAAGGCCATATATATTAGGATAATGATGATGAATTAACAGGATCCAAGTACTACGCTGCAAAGGATAACAGTGATGCTATGCTATTTGTTTGTTTATAGAAGGAAAAAAAACAGCTAAAGCTCAGGGTTGGTGAAATTTATAAACCATACTGACGTGGGATTCTGCTTGATATCCGGAACTAAAAAAAACAGAATAGTATGTTTTTCTTATCATTGCACATGATAGTACGACTATATATATAAAGCTCATGGAACCAACGTACTACACTATGGTGAGTCTGAGCGTCCATGTATAATTCTTCTGACCCCTTAGGGTGTCGCTAAAGTGTGTTGTATTAAACATTTTCTCTACCTTAATACAAAGACGCGCAAACCTTTTGCGTGATCGAGAAAAAAAAAGAAAAAAAAAGTACTATATAGCTCATGGAACCACTATCTTCAAGGAAAATACGTTTACGTTATTTTTCGTTTGTCCTTCCACATTTTGTTTCCATTCTCCGTCGTCTTCCCCTCTCCTTTCTCCCCTCCTCAATCCCATACCGCAAGTGACTTAGACTTACTTTCCTCTGTGATTTGGGCAGGTTAGTTCAAAACCTTCACATATCATGGGTCTCCAAATTAAGATTCTTAATTCGGAAGCATGACACGGCGAGCAATGGCGTGTACTAGTTAGATCTTAGAATGCTACAGCAGCAGAACAAGCTCGAGTTGCCTGAGTAAATCGAGCAACGTATAGCGATGCAACCTCCATGGTCCATGCCCATCAACAACTAGAGATTCCGTGCAATCCTTGGGTAAAAAAAATCCATGACTTTTCTCTCGGAACCTTACCACACTTGACACTCTTTTTCTTCATTCTTCGTGGCCTTCCCCCTTCTCTTTTCTCCCCCTCCTCAACCCCATTCCGCTTTCCCTTGTGATTTGGGCAGGTTAGTTCGAAACCTTACCATATCATGGGTCTCGAAAGGTTCTTAATTCGGAAGCACAACAGAACGAGCTATGATTGTATACCTCTGTGCCCATCAAGCAGAATGCAACATACAGCGATGCAACAAAAATAAGCGCTTAGGATGCAACAGCAGCAGGACAAGCTCGAGCTGCGTGCCTAGGTAAATCGAGCAACATACAGCGACGCAACCTCTCTGCGCTGTGCCCATCAAGCAGAGATTGCGACCCATGGCGTGCAATCTTTTAGACTTTTCTCTCGGAACCTGCCTTGCCTACCCGCCATATCCGTCCACGCGGCCCATGTGATGATGTGAGGCGGGCACCGGAGCGCGCACAGTAACAGGGGGAAGCGCGACTGAGTGGCAGGCAAGCCGGTACACGGGAGGGGTGGGTCGACGCGCACGCACGCTCCACCCGACTACCTATCCAGCCATGATGCATCCATCCATCCATCCCTGATCGACAGACAGCTCGAGACGCTTTGCTTTGCTTTGCTTTGCACGAGTGGCTGCGAATAATCGCCGCGCCGGCACGACGGGAGGGGAGGGAGGGGAGACGACGGACGGGCGGGCGGCCACCCTACATGGCTGCCTTTTGCCGCTGGCCGAGCACGGGGCCCATGCGCCTGAAAAGGGCGAAACGATCGGCGCGGGGTGGCTCGCGGTCACGGGAAAAAGCCGGGGAAAGTTGCCGGCCGTTTCGGCAGGCGGGCGTATCATTCGGGGATTGGCCAGCCCCCGCCCCCGCCCCCGGCGCCGGCGCACAATTTCCCGCGGGGGATGGGGTGGACGATCCGATGCCATGCCCGACGCGGGCGACGGCCGGCGCCCCAGGCAAGTTGTGGGATTTCGCTTCTCGAGGGAACGGAATTACGGGGGCGAGGGGAGGTGGATTGCCGCGGAATGGGATGGCCGTGCGAACGCGAACTTGAAACGGTACCCGTAGCCGTAGGTATGGGACGGGGCTACCGCAACGTCACATGGCACTAGCGTCGAGTCTAGCTTTGATTTGGCCGTAACATCCGGTTTCGTCTGGAGCTCGCGGGCAATCGGGCGGGAGTCCCCTCCCCTCCCCTCACCTCACCTGTGACTATAGAGCAAGGTTGACCTATCCAGAGGAGAGGAAATTGATGGTTTCTTTCGGCGAAGTTCTCGAGCTCTTGCGAAGTGTAGACCGAGCCTAAACGTGGAGATTCCTGGCGCCAACGAGCCCAAAAGGCCACGACTGAGATGAGCGAAAGCTTTGCGCGCTTTAGTGTGGGCGTCGGCCCAATACTGCCAAACCTCAAACGCGGGAGAGCGTGGCACTTTGTTCAGTCTTTCATTCAATTCAACCGTGGTTACACCATCAGTACCGACTGCAAGGGGGATGCACATGTCGGTGGGCCGGCAGCCCAGCACAACATTTGATATGCGTCTGCCCAACGAATATGACTCACTGATTATGCTGTTACTATTAGTTCAGGGGTGTTCAACCTCTGTACACTCCTTTAGTTTGGGAGTTGAGAATACCACCTCGTGCTCAGATTTTTCTGTGGCTTTTAAGTAACAACAAAACTCTAACTAGAGACAGTTTAATCAAAAGGAGGCATGTGGAGAACAAATCCTGTCTTTTTTTTTGTTCTAAGTTACAATCAGTAAGTTCGAGTATTGTGTAGCTTCGAATCTTTGGCAAGTTATCTCAAGGATTTGTGGTAAAAGCATAGGTTCAGATTTTGTATCGGTTGCAAGATGGTGGTTATAATTAACAAAAAGAATAATGTTCTGAATATGGGCACCTCCGTAGTTAAGTGGAGTTCTGTGGAGATTCAGGGTCAGGTGTGGTCGAGTATGAAGTCGGCGTTGACAAAAAATTATCATAAGGTAGTAGTGCTGGAAGATACTTCGAAAGGAAGACAGCTTATCAGATTTGGAAGAGGAATGAACACACAAGGTTAACATGGATCCAAGGGGACGGTGCAGATTTGGCAATTGGGACAAGTAGTCGGGGAGAGCGAGCAGGAGTAGGACCAGTGACCTTCCAAACCGTTGTCAGCTGTGAGATCTCCAATGAACAAGGGGCGATGATGCTTATGCTTATTGGAGAGCCATGAGGCCTCGGCAGAATTTTGTAGAAAATGATCATTACTGGTTTTAGCGCGCGTGCCTCATATGCACGAGAGACAGAGAACGATCAGTTCAGGGAGACTTCAGCACAAGCGTAATGTATACTTCCGTGTCTCAAATTTCTGCAACGACTAATGACCAACACATATGACAATTGATCTGTAAACAGATCGATATATACGTAAGTTCCTTTGCCGGGAAATGTGTACCTTTACCCAAAGCAGAATGAAAGAGAGCAAATAACACGCGCAAGCACAAACGATACAAGGTAATAACAATTATTGGCAGTATCGCAGTACATATTTGGTAACAGGCACGTGACGGTGTTAAATTGGGCAGACTCACTATACATTATGTTGCACTTTGATCCCATCCTCTAACTAGAGTACAGGACCACATCACATTACCATGGATATAATGTGTTCAAAACATCACGACGCTCTGACCAGGTTGGCACAAGGTACATCTTGCTTGACCCACTAGTTGTCGGATTGCATGCTCCTGAGCATGTTTAGGATGGAAAGGAACAGGTTCAGGATGTCAAGGTATAGCCCAACTGATGCCCAGATATACTCATCATAGGTGTGGCGCCTGATCAGGTTCTCGGTGTCATACAGAATGAAGCCTGCGAAGACCAAAGCTCCTAGCCCACCGAACAAACCAACTGACACTGGTCCCAATGGGAAGAAAATCTGCAACACAGAATTCCACATAACAAAAAGGTTATTGCAAGCAGTGTGGATTGCTCGTCTGGTAACAAAGCAGCATTTGCGAGTAGAGCCCATTCTTTCAGAGCTTATCATAGGCATTACCTGAAGAAAGCTAGTTAGGACAAGGATAGTAAGCGCAGAAGACAGAATAGGCCCCAGATACCCGAATTCCTTGCCCTTCTTTGAGGCCCAGAAAGCATATGCAGTCAAAGAAACCACCACACCAGCCGTCAATACTAAAGCCTCCAGAACAATTTTTCCTGTAATAAGTAAACGATTGTTAAACAAAAACTACAAGAAACAAAAACTGTTTGAAGAAAAGAAACAGACCTTGAGTGTTAGCACAAACCACACCAATGCTGAAGCTCAAGCACAAAGTGAACAAACCCAGGAAAACGAAGTTGTGTGGGTGCTTGTGCTGATAATGATACAATGGGATCATCACTGCCGCAAATATCAGAAAAGAAGTTAGTGAACAATAATGGAAGTCCCTCTGCTCAGATTCTAAGCAAAAGAGAAGGGTATATTTTGGTGTGTTACGACCTACGAGGATACAATGACACTGGACAGCTTCTGATTAAACCCAGAAAAACCCAAAAAAAAATCTTGCACTCTCAGATCTAATAACTGAGACTGTTTCTGATTCCTCCATAATCCACAGAAAGATAAATCTATTGCTTTCATTATCAAAGCATTCTCCTATGCCTGTATACCTGGCAAACAGCACGCCAAAAACTCTATGTTGAGCTAGATAACCAAAACCCTCAATTTGGTCCAACCATATATCAAAGTACCTACATTTCCATTTACTTGACATCATTGTCTTTGACTGTTACTTTTTGATTAACCGCCAGAGAAACTATGCAGATTTAGCAAAGTACTTTTTGATTACATGTCTACCATGCCACTTTTATGCTACATAAACAAATACTTCAAAAAAATTGTTACTGGCCAAAAACCTTGATCAGTCAAAGTCAAGCCAACAATATCAAGCAAACGAAAATGGATGGGAGTATGCATACAACTGATTCTCAAAGGCTGTCGCCCTACCTCCCTCTCCGAACTCCACACTCGACTTCTACTCTTTTGGATGAACGATGAAGAGGGTAAGATAATAGGGATAATTTCTTGAAACTAAAAAATGACAACTCAGTTTCATGCCTCCTTAGCAAGATGCCATTATTTTCTATTTTCTCATATTCTCAAATCATTCCTCAACTCAAATCCTATTGCTAGTTCTAATTGAACAGGGAAGTAGGAGGTCTCACTGTTGATAAATAAACAATATAACAATAACAACAGTGAGATAAAGCACAGCACTACAAATCTACATCACATATCTCCTGTTCAAGTTTGACATTAGTACTTCTTCATCAGCAACATAATCACAATACAACAGATTATCAGCACAATAACAAACAACTAAGCTTCCTGTGTGCTAAATCAAGGCCACTTGCTGTGATGCTCATGTGAGCCCATTATCATGTTACTAATGTGCTGCAACATCATTAATGAGCAGCTGACAATCAAGCACTCTATCACATAGATATTAAACTAGAACAAGAGATAAAAGGATAATGGGCTCACTAATACTGTAATATGTTTTTACCGGGTGAACAGTTTAGCTAAACTAAGGCCCATTAGAGGCAACCGGCTACAAACTGCTTCTTCTATTGCGAAGGGAACCTCTCCATCTCCTTATAATTTTCATAGTAACCCCTTATACAGGGCCAGGGAATCTCATCTACATGCAATATCAAGGGCATAAATAAAGTTGAGATAAAGCTTGGGACAACAACGCATCTCTCTTGTTTCAATTTATATTTTCATTGAATCATCAACAACATGACCATAACATCACAACACGTTATCAGCACGATAACAGTCTCACATTGACTTTCCAGTAAGTAGTAAGTCAAACATGTTAGATGGAGGCAGCAACCAGGAGCTATGTGAGACCATTATCATGTTGTAATGTGTTGCAACATTATGGTCAGGTTGAAGATGATCAAGAAAAAATATTAAATTGGAACTAGAGAAATGGGTAGCAATCCAATCTCAACTTTATTGTGCAATTAGCCCATTTTAATGTTGTACCATGGGTTTAACTGCACTAAAGCTCATGAGATGCAAATGGTTACCATATACTGCTTATTCATTTACACAGTGAAGTTACCAACTCCTGACGTCAAAGAGACGCGGATGTTCATTTACACGTTATAAGCAGATGTTCTCATGCAGGTCATGCTTATTCATTATACTTGTAATGTCAAATCCACAATATAGTGGAGAGACATTTAAGGACTACAACACGTTTCTCTTGTCCCAATTTAATATTCACTTGATCATTGGTAATACAACCACGATTTCAACAACACGTCTTCAGCAGTCAGCAAAATAATGCTCATGTAGGCTTGTTGGTAACTTGATACAAAACATGTTAGACCAAGGCAAGTTACCATGACCTGCATGAGAACATCTGCTTATAACTAGTTACAATATCATGATTGAGTTGCCAAGGATCAGTTGTACACAATCATATAAATATTAAACTGGAACAAGAGACAAGTGTAAATAACATCCTTCAGAATCCGTAAATAACATGTGACTAAACTAAGGTACTAGGCCTAGCAAGCCAATTGCCTCTACAAAACCTTAGTTTAGGTAGTGTCTATCCAATAGACAATAGCAAAGCAAAAACAATCCGAGCAGCATATTTCAGGTTCAAGCTTGGATCGGCTATATCTAAGATCTATATGCCAAGTCCTGATCCAAACAGCTATTCATCATAAATAACGAGAGAGAACCTAACAGGAACATTGCATCGACCTGTCTAGAATCTGGATCCAACCAACTCATCTAACTTTATCCACAATTTGTGTAGTTTCATCAACACATCTCCCTAACCAAGTGATGATGGCCAGAAAAGAGTAGATTTCCCCACCCGGCACATCAAACCCCGACACCGGCGGATGGAGAACAGGGGCGCTTACGGATGAATGGCAGAACGGCGAGCACGAGGGCGAGGCCCGCGGAGTCGGAGAGCGTGGCGTTGAGGGTGGGGTGGAGGACGGTGAGGGCGGAGACGGCGGTGGTGAGGAGCAGCTGCGCGGCGAGGATGCCGTAGACCTTGCGGACGAAGCCCCAGCGGAGGGCGCTCTCCCCGCGCGAGATCCCTGGGTACAGCGTCTCCCCGGTCCCGGCCTCCAGGTCCACCGCCGACGACTCCACCTTCTCTTTCATCTCCGGCGCGCGGCGGTACCCCGCCGGCGCGAGGGGCTGCATCTCCGCCACCGACGCCATCTCCCTCTCCCTCTCTCTCTCTCTCGCTCTCCGACGGGGATGGGGATTGGGTGCGGTGCGGGGAAGAGGAAACGCGGATTCTTCGCCCGAGACGCGGGTTGCGCGTCGCTGTGGGAAGACTTTGTTGGGGGTGGTTGGGGATTTTGTAGATTTGCTACGAGCACTCGTGAATCCTGCCAAACTTGTCCTCGGCCACTGAAAAGTAGGGCCAAATCGGGTGGAGGGGTGGGCGGAGCACTCTAAAACTCGTGCGCTAGGCCAGCTTAGGTAAGTTCCGTGTTCACAAATTATTTTCTTGAGAGAATAAAAATATCGACATGCAAATGCTCCTGTAGTTGACCTTCGTATATGTACTACTGTAGTATACTCCCTTTTGATTCAAGAAAGATGCGTCGCTTTGATTTTTTTTCGTAGTTTAGATTAGATTCTTACCTATAAGATCTTTTGAACTTTGGTTTGATCAGATTGACAGTATGTCAGTATAAGATGGATGCCGCGTTGCCGGCTTGCCGCTAGAATTCAATAGTAAAGTACTTTTAAAATATTTATTTATTAAATACATTTGGTTTGAATGTTTTATTTCCATAATATAAATCGTTGGCCAAAGCTCATTTTTCAAACCGTGTCAATGTACTTTACGGATGCAGTAGTAGCTCGGTTAATTCTTCCATTTTGCTATGTTTTACTATGTTATTATATCTTTTTTGAGGAAACGGCAGGGAAGTTTACATATTGTACATAGTACTTGTAAAGCCCAAAATAAAAAGGGATAGAAATCTCATAAGCTACTCTCTCGCCAAATTGATAGGGGATCAGCAATGCTTTTCTTGGCTTTGATGCATACCAAGCCAAGGTCTTCCTTGAGGGCTGCACTCCACTCCATCAGAGAAGCAGTTTTGTTGTAAAAAATGATCCCACTTCTAGCCTTCCAAATTGTCCAGCAAGCTTAGACGAAGATCTCTCTGAAAATATGACTTCTAAAATCCAATCTTTCCCGGTTGATCATGTCCAGAGGCTGAAGAGACAAATCCCAATGAATATTGATGGAGCTCCAGCAGTCTATACTGAAAGGGCACTCAAAGAACAAATGGAAGCTTGTTTCCTCAGGGCCATTGGTACATAATACACATGTGTAGTCATCAAGGTACATGTTTTTTTCTTCTTAAGAGATTTCTGGTACTAAGTCTGTCTTTGAGCAGCAGCCAAGCAAAAAACTTATATTTGCCAAGATTTCCTGACTTCCAGATCCATTTGAAGAGGGGAGATGCTTCCAAGGAACCTTGAAGATGGGAGTATGCTTTCTTTGAGGAGAAAATAGGTCCTCAATTATAATGCCAACTGTCCTTCTGGGTGTGCTCCCACTGTCTGCCATTGATGATTTCTTGAAGCTCAGTGAGTTGATTTGAAGCTTGGGCAAATAAAGGCAGGAAGAGGACCCTGTTTATCTCATTATAAAAAAAAAAGAACTGAAATGTTATTATATCTCATTCTCATTGTTTCACCTCATTCTCATGTTTCTTAGAAGATCCAAATAGGACCTTATATACCTGTTGAGGACATCCTATCTCTTTGTCCCTAAATAATCAAATTCTAAAATTGTCTTAAGTCAAATTTTATAAATTTGACAAAATTTATAGAAAAAGTATAAATATTTGTGACAACAAATGAGCATACCATGAAAAGTACTATTTTTATAGCGGCTCTGGTGATACTAATTTGGTGTCTTAAATATCGATGCTCTTTTCTATAAATTCGGTCAAACTTAAGATTGATTTCAAACAACTCTAAAAATTGATTTATTTAGGGACAGAGAGAGTAGCATTTACAGGAGTCGAGAGTTTGCGTCTCATCTGGTAAGTCACTTTTTCTTACTAAATACTACAAACACCAACACATATAGGGTGTATTTGGTTGAGTTGTGGCTTCTGAAAAACTAGTGTGAGTTGTGGGCTGTGAAAAGTCTATTTTAGGTTATGGGTTGTGAAAAAGTTGTAAATTGTTTGATTCAAACAAGTATAAAACTTACCTCATGTCTCTTATTTTCCTTAAAACAACTATAAAACAACTCTCTATTTTCACCATTTCAAAAGGCAGAAAGCCAAAAGTAGGTCCAAGATGCTTTCAAAATTGTACTACCCAAAAGTAGTCAGTCCTGAAAAAGCAGCTTTTGGTTTCCACCCTTTTGATTGGATTTTAGCTTTTTGAAAGCAAAAGCAACCCATAAAAGCCAACCAAAGACAGCCATAAACACCATATCCACCTATATAAAAGTATGCATACACCTCATTCCTACGAAAACATCTGAGAGATTGTATTGACATCCAAACGAATAACTAAGCATAAATAGTGCCTAGACTAAGTTGGAGACTCAAACTTGGGTTAGAAGTTTTCTTTGGTTCAGTGAATGGTAACACAAAGGAAATGAAATCAGACACCATTGTAATCGAAGTGGTTCAATCTTTATCTGGAAATGGTTGATAAGATCTGATTATAAACAGTGGGAAGCAAATATGTGTGATGGTAACACATAATCGGTTATGTCACATTTTAGCCAACCAAACGCTCGTAAGTTCAGCTTGCATAACAAATCATATCTTATGATAATTTTTCAGCAAAAAGGTTAAGTATGGGAAAGATGTTAGAAGCAAGTAATTTCTCTTTTTCCCAAAAAACAAGTAACTTCTCTTTGAATCCAACCAATTCAATAAATCTCTTGCACGGAAAAAAAAAGTTAGATTCATAACAATGTATATTAGTCTATAGTAGAGCAAAGTAACTAAGTAAGATGGAATGGACGATCAACTCAACCAGGTAGGTTTCTCTTGTTGGAACATGTTCACCCATCTAAGTTCAGTCATCGACTCTTGAGATAGAATGTGTGTAATATGTATATAAGCGCTTGTTTCATGAAAAAAAAAAGAATCCCAAGTATGCTCTAGCTCATTTCATAGCCCGTGGGGTTCCAGAGGCGTGGCAGTAGCATTAGAAAAGAGGTGCTCATGTGCTGTGGAACTGGTCGAGGGCAGCGGTGGACTTTGGGGCCGAATCATAGCTCCGTTCTCGCGTACTCGCTCCATCCTAAATAAGGGCTCATGACTTCATTTTAAGGAGTCAAACGATCTTAATTGACTATATATATATATATATATGTATAAAAGTAATAATACTTATGATACTAAATACATATTATTAGATTAATAATGTCAAATATTTTTATAGTAAATTTATTTAGAGATATAAATGTTAATAATATTGTTTTATAAATCTGGTCAAACTTTAAATTGGTTGTTTCCTTGAAATACGAGATTAATACTTACTTTAGAATGGAGGGAACAGAGGGAGTACTCTAAAGGCATACGCGCATTGCGGTTGCGGTCTCCTACTGTATTTAAATTGGCTGCATTCACGAAGAGCAATATGAATCTGATCCAAATGGGTCTCCAGAATTTCTTTGCACCTCCCCGAATCAAGCAATCCACCAAAACATCTTGCTTTACAATCTCTCACTCCAAATGGATCTTGATCGTAGGTCTGTTTGATACAAGTGCTAATTACTAACTAGCCAAAAATTAGTTAAAATTAGCTCTAGTGGATCTAAATAGGAGGGCTAATATATAGGCTATTTTTTTGTCTAGCGTTCAACTAGTCATTAGTCAACTAGCTAGCCAACCATAACATTTAGACTAATTTTTATCCCCAGCTAGTAACTAGCCAATTAGCCATGTGTATCCAAACAGACTATATGAACATGTCTATGTGTTGTAGGGCCTATTTGATACTATAGGCTTATTGTTAGCTAACTAATTTTTAGCCTAAATTAGCTATAGTGCATCTAAATAGGTGGGTTAATTTTTTAGCTAAGTCTTTCACTGTTTGTTAGCCAACTAACTAGTGAACCACAGTTTTTTTAAATTAATTTTTAGCTCTAGCTAGTAAATAGCCATGTATCAAACTGGCCTTTAGTCTTGTTGCACCATGACTAGATACGACCTCATTTTCAAAGCATCTCGCCCCTGCAATTACGAGGTCAAACTTCTTTCATGTGCACCGCATGAAAGAAGCCTGCATAACACGGACAGATAACTAATCGATATTTTACTTTTTAAAAATATAACCTCTAAAAGGCTAGTAAAAAACATTGCTCTGAACTGCAAAAGCTTAGCATAACTAATCTGTACTTTCTATTGTGCATCAACGGATACTCATGCAATCATTAGCTTATTCAGCAGCTGAATCAGGACATCAACCAGACAATATTACTTGCGGAGGATGTTTCAGGAGAGCATGGACTCATCTTTCAGCTCAAACTACATAGTAGCAAGCAACATATACTAAACATCATACACATAGATTGCTACAGAACAAGCAGCATAAACGATAGCACAGGCAGAGCTTTCAGTTTCGGTGAGCATAGATTCTTCAGTTTGCTCCAATATCTGGAATCACTGGCTCATCTTTCAGCTCAAAGTTAACAGGATTGTTGTCCAGAAATGGGTAGTCGTCAAGCTCCAGAAATGGGTAGTCGTCAAGCTCATCATCAGTAGGAGAACCTTCAACCAGCTGTGCTTTGTCACCTGCATGTGAAAGTGTATGTTACATGCAAGTAAACTGAAACATTTTGAAGAGAAGAAGAAACCATGTGCTTACTGAAGAAACCAAAGAGGAATCACAAGACTTAGATTCTTACGTTTGTCTTCCACGTCCTTATCCAGCTTCTGAGGATCATTTCCTGTGAATTGAGCGCCCTCCGACACATCATTAGCCCATTCATGACACTTTTTGGTCTCTTCAACAGTGAATATTTTCACTGGGTTCTTCACAAGAGGAATCACAAGACTTAGATTCTTACGTTTGTCTTCCATGTCCTTATCCAGCTTCTGAGGATCATTTCCTGTGAATTGAGCGCCCTCCGACACATCATTAGCCCATTCATGACACTTTTTGGTCTCTTCAACAGTGAATATTTTCACTGGGTTCTTCACAGCTTCATGGCTGCGCAGAGCAGGCCTCCCTTTGACGGTGTTAGACAAATCCTGAAGAGCCTTCTGTTCTTGAAGCTTAGGCTTCAGTAATGGCTTCAGTGGTTTGGCCCTTGGTGCATCATCCCTCTTGCCTGAGGTAGAGAGACACCAAGTGATGTCTGGAAGAATCTCTGGTTCCAGCTCCAGCTCTTTCGATTCTTCAGAAAACTTGGGAACCTCCTAAATCATAAAGAGACAGATTATAGCACATTTTTGGTTTAATGATGAGATGAGAAAAATGGAGAAGTCAAGAAATGGTGTTTTGTGGAATATTATGCTTCCACTTATGTTGATTACTTGCCTAAAAGTTAAGAATTCAAATATATCAGATAGCGTATAAACAAATGGAGCTATATACAGCAGGAATAAATCATATGATTTATACAGAATTTTAAACTTTAAACAGTTACTGATCATTTTGTATGTGTCAACACAACCACAAAAATACACTCAAGATATAGAGATTTTTTCACCATTGGTCATAAAAAACTATACAAAAAAACAAGGTAAAGAAACATAATAGAACTAGTGCGACAAGTGTTTCAATGCTCTTAGAGAAAGAAAATAAACCAGAAATGTTGTTGACATGTGACATGATTATAGACACAATTGAACTTCTATTGGTACCTATCACTATATCAGCGCAGTCATTAAGCTAAATGTACAGGGCAACATTTAGAGAAAACAGCCCAGGACCCCAAAAAACAAACTTATACCAACTTTAGTAGATACTAGCAGCACTGTTATACCAAATGACAAGCAAGATGTGCAGGACTGCTTCTTCTGATGTCACAAGATATTGTTAGGTGACATAAAATGAAAAATCTAAACCGGGACAAGATGTCCATATCTTGTGATGCAATACATATCCATAGATAAGCAGTATCCTTTAGTACTACTACTGGCAACGAAAAAAATTCCAACATCTAGAAATAGGGTAATTATATTCAAAGACACTTTACATTTCAGAATATGCTTCTTGATAAACAAATGCTGCAAGTGCCCATTTCTGAATCTCACAAGCTATCTTGTCAAAATAATTATTACCGGCAGCAATACCAAGCTTGTCAGTCCATAGCAATATATAACCTTACATGACAAAAGACATGATATAGTTCATGCTAGACATGGATGAACCATCAAAATTAAGCTCTTCTAATCAATTTATCAACCAACTTCAGCTAGCAGAGGTGCGGAACAAGTGAAATTTATCGCCACAAGTTCCTCTTCATTGCTTACGGATACCGGAACATACTAGGCCAAAGTATTAAATAGCACACTATGTTGGCACTGGAAAGCTACGTGACAAATGATTTTACTGGCTAACCTATAATTCTAGCCGTCTAAGAACCATTGTATATCTGTATCACTTAGGTGAACTAAGCAACCAAATAGCAAGAAGATATACTTTTCCAATTTCTTATTTAAGAATAATAAGTTTTGTTTGCCTGGTTTGAATTTGCACGTCATGGTCTTATAGAAACAGACATGACTATTTCAAAAGTAATACCAATTTATCGTCTAAATCTCTGGTAAAGTACCTGGACCTTACAGACACCCTGAATTAATTGTGAAATACTGTACTGTTGGGTCACATACCGCAGCCGGAAACATCACAGGATCAAATACCTCATGTGACCAGCCATGCAATGCTGATATAACTTTCGCCACTTTCTTCTTGACACCTATATCAAATGCATGATTACCCATACGCAGCTAAAAAATATACCACCCACGTATTAAAGAAACAAAAAGAGCAATTGTCAGACTTTGACTCTTACGTTTGTCTTGAGCATCTTTATCCAACTTCTGAGAATCATTTCCAGTGAAGTGAGTGCCCTCAATCCCATCCTTAGCCCATTCATGACACCTTTTGGTCTCTTCATCATCAGCAAAAATATTCACTGGGTTCTTAATCACTTCATGGCTACGCAGAGCAGACTTCTCTTTCAGGATGGACCTCTCATTGCGGGTGTTAGACACATCCTGAAGAGGATGCCTCTCTTTCAGGATGGACCTCTCTTTGAGGTTGTTGGACACGTCGTGAAGTGCAGGCCTTTCTTTCAAGGTGGACCTCTCTTTGATGGTGGATCTGTTCTTTAAAGCAGTGCCTTTAGGAATGTTAGACACATCCTGAAGAGCCTTCCTCTCAGGTTTTGCTGATGATTTGAGTGGTTTGGCCCTTGGTGCATCAACCCTGTTTTCTGAACATGTGGATCAAACAAGTTGGTTATATGTTTCATAAACTTCCTAGTCACAAAACAGTTTCCAGGGAAAACAATCTCACCTTTATGTATCTGCATGTTCTCATCAAGCAAAACAGCTGCTGCAGCTGGCAAAGCCATGACCGGACAGAAAGGTATCTTTCTCTACCTCGATGAAAACCTGACTGGAGTTCAATTGATTGCTAAGGGGGAGATACTCAGAGTATAGAAATACTAAACAACAACTTCCCTACACTATTAAGATATACAGAAACTGAAAAAAAAAATCGAAATGTGCTAAGCAGATGCTAATTTAAGACAGACTGAACATTTCAACCGAATTAACTAACGGGAAAAGCACAACTGCTGAAGTGTTGCATTACGTCTTACAGAGATACATTCTGAAATTTGATGTAGCAAAAGTATACAGCTGGTGGCAGAGCAATCTAACACAGGATATATAATAGCACTTCTCATGGGGAAGCCTTAAGGGTTATCATCAAAGCGCTTGGACCAGCGGCAGCCTCTGATCTAGATTAGTTGAAACTCTAGCCCAAGAACATCAAAACGCACATCTCGTCTAGAAAAATCAGGCAATATCGGACTGAAACTTTACATAAACATCCTATAACAAACTAACAACGGAAGGATTTCCTTTTGGCTTCCCTAACTGTCATAGCATTAGAAGATACAGGACGCGACTAGAATCCTTCAGCAAAACAAGAGGGTTGAAATCTTAGGCGCAAGAAACGAGATAAATGGACGGAATATCTACCACGTGGCAACAGTGAATAAGGGCGAACAGATCCCTCAAACGAGGCATCCCATCCCTAGAGCGCGCGATTACATGAAGAACAGGACGGGACATCGCGGCAGCCTTAGGGTTTCGATTTGGTTGCGCACATCATAGCAAGGGGAGGGCAAAAAGAAATCAGTGCAAAGTCGAATCGATGCAAGCCAAGAAGCGGTAGGGTTTACCCGCGCAGGAGAGAAGTCAATCGGCCCGTTGTATCTCAACTCAACTCCGCTCCGGGACGCAGCAGCAAGGAGGACGCGGACAGCGGACTGGAAGAGAAGGGACGACCTCTCGGCGGCGGTTGCGCTCGCTGTTTTGCCAGGTATCGATCGGCA
This sequence comes from Miscanthus lutarioriparius, assembly GCA_904845875.1. Lineage (NCBI taxonomy): Eukaryota > Viridiplantae > Streptophyta > Magnoliopsida > Poales > Poaceae > Miscanthus > Miscanthus lutarioriparius. The sequence goes on along the minus strand of CAJGYO010000016.1, from coordinate 29,562,410 downwards.
CGCGCGGGAGTTGTGGCGTTACCGGCGGCCCGGCGGTACCTCGGAGGATTTGGGGGCGACGAGAGAGAAAAGACGAAGAAAAGGGAAGGCAACGGTCGGATTTTGGGTCGCTGAATGTTTGTCTACGGACCCATAAGGCGGCAAGGCCTTTTAGCTATCCGCACTCCTCTATCTCTATTCTTATCTCTAAAAAAAAATATTTTATCTTAATCATCAAGATTCTCTACTTTATATTTAAGCCCTGTTTGTTCCAAATAAGTCACCTACAACCCTGTTTATTTCAAATAAGTCACCTACTTATAAGTTTAAAAGTAAAATAAGTGACTTATTTTGCCAAACACCACCAACTTATAAGTCACCCCTGCTTATAAGTTTTAAGTTGGTTCACCCCTGCTTAAAACTTATAAGTCACCATTTTTCACGTGGGGTCCACATCTTTAATGAGCTTATAAGTCATTTACAACCAAACAGACATGACTTATAAGTCACTGGTTTTCAGTCACCTGACTTAATAAGTCACCTGACTTATGGAAACCAAACATGCTCTTATTTCTCCCGCAACCGTGTTATCTCTATCCCATACTCTATACCCACTATTCTATATTTTATTCCTCTCTCTCTCTTTCTCTCTCCCACCAACTTTCTCTCTCTCGCAGCTACAGTTGCGCTGGGTTTAGCGGGTTCCTGTGCAGCCGGTACCATACTGGAGGCTTTGCAGGTGAGCGGTGCAGGAGCGCGGTACGCTATCGCTGGCGTACCGGCCCCTTTGCAGGTCAGCGGTGCGGTCAGTCTTAAACTCAGTCGCAGACCAGCCCAACGGTGAATCCGTCCAGTCTATTTCGACCAGCGCTGAGCCCACTTCCCAGGCCCATGGAAAGCATTTGCTATGGTCGTGCGGAAGGACCTGTAGAGCCATCCTTAGCACGTCAGATCTGGGTTCAAGTTTTCGCAAGAACGAATATTTTAGAATTTAACGAAGTTATGCTTTCCGGTGCATGAAATATTCTCGTTGACAGCAAGACATTTATGATAACTTTATCAATCTTGAGGATTTACCGACCCAGCCTTCGAAAGAATTCATAAAGATAAGGTTTGCATACGTACATTCGTATGGATGAGTGTGCGTGCGTTCTAAAAAAAAAATTGCTATGGTCGTTAGTTTGTGTGTGTAAATATTATTTTTCTTGGCAATCATTTCGTTTTATGTCATGCTTATTAATATAGCTGGTTTTACTTTTCTGTTGAGAATACTGAAGAACGGAGATATGGATTCCCCGAAACAGACCATAACAGTCGATCGAGCTCAGTGATTATTTAAGATCAGAAGCTTCTTTGTAGTCTGTATGACTCTTACCAAGGTTAATCTGTACTGGATCAAGTTATCAATCAAAGCTTTCACTAAATTATACTAGTATATTTGTCCGTGCTAACCCTACAACGAACGAAAAGATGGCTTTTTTTCTAAAAAAAAGAGAGAGGGAAATAACAATAAACACAAAATTCTTAAAAATATTCCAGCAACAAATCAGTGCCAGGTTTGACGACTCACGGGGCCGTACAGCGAGTTCACATCCGCAACAAATCAACTATTGCGATGTACATTGAGGCCCTCTTCGCTTCTCCTGTAATCTATAATTTTCAGCTGTTTTTTCAGTAGGAACAGTGTTTTTCTCTTACAACAAAGCAGCTGAAACAGTGTTTTGATTTTTTCAGCAAAGCGAACGGGGCCTGAAACAGATCTTCATCGACACAACCCAGAAATTTTAGTTTTCGACATCGATATTGTGATGTACACCTCAAAAGGGCTACTAAGATCATTGCACATTTATAACAGTAAAAGAATGAAAGCCTAGCATAGCTTCTGTATTTTGTATTGCACTCCCTTCGTTCCTAATTATCAACTTTATTAGAAACTTCTCAAGTTTGACCAAATTTATATAATAAAATAATAATATTTATGATACCATAATTAGATTCTTCATTAATTATATTATTATATTTTTATAATATACCTATTTGATGTCATCAATTTTTATAATTTTCTCTATATAATTTTGATCAAACTTGAGATGCTTTGACTATGCAAAAAAGTTAGAATAACTTATAATTTAGAATGAAGAGAATACATCAACCTATATTCATGCCATCTAATATCAACCGATATTCATGCCATCTAATATCAGCTTACATATGGTAACTGAAAATTTTAATAATCATGACAAGTATGTAAAGTGACGACCCTGTATCCTCCTATCATTTAGGGCCTACACTCCCAAAATTCCCCTAGGCTACAGATTAGATTGCAACTATGCCAAAACATGATCAGTATGTACTGCCAAGTAACCAATGGGCATCAAAGGGTAAAGAATAAAGTGCAGACAGCAAAAATGATTCTAATCTCGCTTTTTCTCCAAGTTTGCAACTGCCTGTTTCTGGCGCTTCTCCCACGCAGGCATCTTTCCTGGGAACATCCATCGCAGAAGCCGCTCCCATCCATAGCAACCACAAAACATTAGAATAGCCCACAACATCAATTTGCCACGCATTCCCTCAGGCAAGGGTTCAAGCTTCATGTAGTCATTCAAATCCCTGAACATATCTGATGTGATCACTGTGAAGAAAGCAACCGCTCCCATACAACGCATACTTGAAGGGCTTGTTCTCAGATATGCTCTGATTAAATGGGTGGCCCATGTAGTTTACAGCAAAGGTTGCCACCTGGATCATCATGTTCACCATGTATGAAACTGTATTCACAAGGTTTGGATGGAAGCCTGAGTCGGGCTCAATGCATTCCTCTGGCATATGCTTTGATGCTTCATTGACAGCTGTGATGAGGAAGAATATGTGCATGGCGAACTGGCCAAGAATGGAGAGCAGAACGTATGCACAGAATATGTTAGGGTGAGGCCGCTCTGCAGACAGCGTTTGGAGTGGCCGAGCATGGGAGATGAAGAGGAAGAAGGCTGCAGTAAAGACACCACTGATTGTAGCCTGAACATCGCCCAGTTTGACACCATCCAAGTACATGACACTGAGAACGTAAGCGGTTGCAAGGCAATTGAGCCCAAGAATCTTGAACATTTGAAGTGTAGTGACTAGCGTGCTTCTCCCTGACGGATGATGTCAAGAGTAGGGGCAACAGAGGCATGCTTTGCTGTGAAAGGTGAAGCCATAGAAGCATCACCAAGCTTAACAATTGGTGCTGAACGGCCATCACTTTCATCATTCATTTCATCCAACATTTTCTGCAGCTTTTCTCGCTGCCTCTCAGCAGCAGTCATGGGCTGCTGCTCGATGCTTTAGCAGAACTATTAGCTGCTGGAGTCACTTGTGATGATGCTTCATTAGCAGGCTTCTGTTTTTTCAATTTCCCAGATTTATTTTCAGCTTTGGATTTTGAGTCGACTTTCTGAACTGGTTGAGCATTCAAAAGAGCTATGCCAACATGTGCCTGAAATTTTTTACAAGATCATGAAATGAATGGCAAAAATAATGATACGATAAGGTAGTTAACAAGAGTCCTATATTTCAGTAAACAAATTCAAAATGTCAGTAGAAAAATAACAGGCCTAACAAAAGCAATGTAGAATTTGCCTGAGGTCAGAAATTTTAAAATTATTATCATTCAAGTGGTTCACTATCACCATATTACAGTTATGACTTATCATCAAACAGGTAATGAAAAGAACAAAACACCAGGCCAATATTGGTCAATTTGCATATCAGTATTCAGTAGCATGGACCTCTGCCACTCACAGTTACTGGCTTAAACTTCTTCCATATGTGCCATACTTCTAGCATAAGTATAAGCCACCTCTTAAGAGAGTGTAAAGAATGTTCAATTACATTCTGTTATATTACATAACAGGTAAGAAGTATTACCATGATGCCTTCAACTAATAAAACAAGAAAAATGAATATAAGGCACCAATTGTAGCGAAAAGTCTCTACACAATCAGTGTCAGTAAACACTTCCAGGATCAATGCAATAATTGTCATGGTAACAAATAATATGCCTGTGTGGAATAAGGTCGTAGAAACCAGAATAATAGAGTAGTTTTCTATGTAAATTGAGCAAAACTAAGTGGGATACAGGACAGGTAATCACCTGCTTCAGTGCACCAACATCATTGGTTCCATCTCCACACATCAGTGTCACCCTCCCAACACTTTTGAATGTAGTCAGTACAAGTTCTTTTTGTTCTGGAGCAACACGTGAAAAAACCTAAAAGAATGATAATTAAAAACTATAATAACCGCTAAGCATACAAATGAAAGCTTTCATATTTTGTACAGGGGATGTAATCTGTTCACACATATACCTTCACATAAGGGATAACCTGGAGAACAGCCTCAGTACTTTGTAGCATTTCAAAACAGTCCCCATTAATACAAAGGTCATGAGATTCTGATAACACTGCAACCTCCACAGCACTGCAAAACAACATATACACAATATCAACTCAAAAGGACACAAACAAGCCACAAACTGTATGTGATAACAATGCCAGAAGAGATGCTAAACAACAGACTTAATATATCAACACTAAGTCTGAGAGATTAACAAGAGAAAAGAAATTGTATTGTTTGTTAACTTGAGGAAATGCTTGTGATAATAATCATTTTTCCTGGACAAATGGGACACAATTATAATTTTTATAAAAACTTAGTCTGATAAAACAAGCAACATAATATTTGTTATGAAAGAGAGAGATCAGACTACTCTGTCTCTCACACTGGAACAGGGTAAAGATTTGCCAGGCAAGAAAACAAGGTACGAGCTCAACACAAAAGAATCAGCAAAGATACAAGTACTGTATATAGACAGTTACCTGTATGGAGCTCTATCAGTTTCATCTGGCGAAACCCACTCAAAACCACCAGTCTTTATCCGTGTCAAGATCAAAACAGGTTTGGAAGATATATGTACTTGGCTAGCAACATGGCAGGCAGTCAATGCTTGGTCTCCAGTGATCATGACCTAATAACACCAGCAAGCCAATAAGCACATTAGTCAAACAAAACAGAAATAGCATTACAAATTTTCAAGGTTGCTGCTACGAGTACACTAGCATGTCTGCTAGCCTTGGGCAATGTACTTGTATATGTATCACATTACTGGCACAAAAACAAGTTTCCGGCACAGCTGAATTTATTACCAATAATAAATGGTCACAAGATAAATAGGAGGATATACCAAGTCATGGGAAGATTGTCCCAGTTCTTGTAAGACAGCACCAGAGTCGCTCCTTATAGGACAGTTGAAGACCTGAATCCACCAATCCAACACAGCCACAGAATTAAGATAAACATGTCATCCAACGTAACTAAGATAATTTTGAGAAAAAAAAAGATGCATAAGAGGAAGATTACATACCGCAAAACCAGCAAATGTTAGGTCGCTCTCTACTTGATCCCTTTCCAAACTTCTAGCTTCACTAACCTGTTATTTAAACACCAAGAGGTCAAACAAATCTAACCTGATACACTTTTCATAGATAAACAAACAAAAAGATATGATATAAAAATGCAATAGCTGTAAAATTCGAAGGATAATAAGTTAAATGTATGCAGATAATAAACTCTGTTTGAAAGTTTAAATAAATAAGTTAATGAAATATGCTTCATGAAATCTAACTTCTAGACCCCCAACAACAACAACAACAACAACAACAAAGCCTTTAAGTCCCAAACAAGTTGGGGTAGGCTAGAGTTGAAACACAGCAGAAGCAATCAAGGTTCAGGCACGTGAATAGCTGTCTTCCAAGCACTCCTATCTAAGGCTAAGTCTTTGGGTATATTCCATCCTTTCAAGTCTCCTTTTATTGCCTCTACCCAAGTCAACTTCGGTCTTCCTCTGCCTCTCTTCACGTTACTATCCTGGCTTAGGATTCTAGACCCCCAACTTCTAGACCCCCAAGCCAGTGAATAAACATCAAGGGAAATGTATTTTATTTCAAAATACATCATTATCCGACCTTTCAAGAATAAATTAGCTCAGTGTGACAGATATCATGTGCACGAATCAAAACATATCAAATAGCATATAAAGAGTACAATTATGAAATTTGTATAATGATGCATTTCCAAGTTCCCATTTTTGTACAGCAACAATTCTTTGAACAGCAACCTTTCAACTAGCACATCAGCACCATCAAAGTTAATAAAAAACACAGGATCCCAATTTCCAGTAAATATTCCATCAGAGTATCAAATCAGCATGTGAAGTATCATTGGATTATCACAAAACTATGTTGGTAAAGTTGGAATTTGGATGATCCCTTTGCAATAATCAAAAAGTTTTGCGCTTTGTTCTGGCTCGGGGAATTTATAATTCCATCAGATCATGCCACAAGCTGCATGCATGTAGAGTGGATTATCACAACCACAATGCTGGGACAGTTAGAATTTGGATGGTCCCTTTGCATCAAAGAATCAAGAAGTTTTTTGCTTTGTTCTAGCACAGGAATTTTATGGAAATAGAAGAGAATGGCTATAGGCAAATGACATGATTAATATCAACAGAAACTTACAGGCATCTCAGGAAGCAATTTGTATGCAAGAGCCAAGACCCGAGAACCTTGCCGTGTGTATTTCTTATATGTCTCCACATATGCAGCAGGTAAATCAACTAATCTCTCTTGGATGGTCTCTGGTGCACCCTGAAGATCACAAAATATAAGACACATGGATATTTCTAGGAAAAGAAGATCAAGTTAAACAAGATCTTGGAAAAAGAGTTAAAAGGAATCTCACAGGACCATCAACCAGAGAAACAATTTGACTGACAAGTTCTTATGGACTGAAATAAAAAATCATGCCTTCTTGTTTTCCAAATTATGAAACTCAACAGATATTGTGATTTTACTTTTTTTTTTGCCAGCTACAATATTCTCCCTTTTAACTGTGGTAGAAAGGAAGATACTGCACATGGCTACTGAATAACAGCTATTCTAATGTAGATTGATCCAACCATAGTTTCAAATGGAGCATTGGTTGCATCATTAGTTCACTGAGGTCCATATATTATTGACATTTTTTTTTCTGAAGACTTGACATTGCCGTTTTGGAAAATTCTAGAAAAGGATTTCCTTTAGTTAGCAGAAACAGAAGTGGGGCTCCCATGGTGATTTCATTCAACAAATTTAGTTCATATACAGGCAAATAAAGATAAAAAGTATACCATAGTCACACTAATAGAGAGTACACAGGCAATTTGAGATAAGACTTTTCAAAGATTTGCTCAAACTGCAGATGACCAAGATGAGCTCGGCTTTCAACTTTAAATAGATCGTGTGGATGAATGTTGGGGAGCATAAAAAAGATCTCTGCTGTCAATATAGATCTGATGAAAATTTCTGCCTTTTTCTGGAGCAATGGTATGGACAAAAGAGAATTGTCTTGTCATTTGCTCCAAACCTCAAGCGCTAAATATTCAATGTATCAAAACCCTATGAAGATCATTTTGGTTCCTCCAAGGTATAGATGTCTTGGAACAAGAGAAAATACTATGTTTCATTATGTTACAAAGAAATACTATGTTTCATTATGCTACAAGCAAATAATATGTTTCATTATGTTACAACTATGATCACATTTACATTCAAGGCAAAAAGAGACTGTTTCTGAACTACCCCAAATAGGAACTGACGGAGTAACAACTTGTGTAAAACCATGAGACCAAAATTTCATTGGATCTCTCAGAATTCTTACCTTAATGAAAGCGTAAAATTTCTCCTGAATACGGACGATAACAGACATTCTCTTCAAGTGAGAAGCAAAATGGTACCTGTGCACAATCTGTACAGGTTGACCACCAGGCCTGCGATGAAAGAAAACATGAATTAACACATACAATTTAATACCTTATGCTCGCAGTGGAGCAGGAAAAGCAGTAATAACTAATAACCACCCAAGATATTCTTTCCTGGTGACAACAATAATATTGAATTTTATGATTTCATCAGGTTCACTTGATCATAAGCTCACTTGCTTACATATTTATGCAGGTTAATACATACGACAGCTTACTTTTTAGACATGGCCTTCTCATCAGATGTGTAGATCCAGTCTATGCCCTTTATAGCAGCCTTTTCGAGGGGATCACCGACCTTTATTAAGATGAAAGATACCATCAAACGTTTTCACAATTACTAGGTTATACGTCAGACCTTCTAAAAAGCAGTTAGTTATTAGATAATTGCACACGACATACCAGCTTGTTGTCGACAAAAACCAATGCATGGCAACTGGAAAGCACTTCTTGAGTTCGGAGGGGCAACTTATTTGCATCAGATATTAACTCATCGTCACCTTCCAAAGTAACTATACCTTGGAATTCCTGAAACACAGGGTTTGTCACCCCCCCAGCTTCTGATTGAACAAGGAAATAAACTAAGCATATAACTTACCATATCATCTGATGTCAGAGTCCCTGTCTTATCGAAGCAGCATATGTCAACCTGATCAAAGAAAACTCTTAAAAAGCTTGAAAAGAAAGGAGAAACAGGGACTCATAAGGTTTCTTACTAACCTTCCCAGCAAACGGTATTCTGAACGGCTCTGTGCAGAAAATACCACGCCTAGCCAATGCAATTAAAGATGTGTTGACTGCTATGGAGAGCTCCATTGGCAATTCCGGGGGTATCACAGAAGTAATAATCAATGAACAACTCAATAACAGTTTATATCTACTCCTTGTTGGGTCCTCTAGTCCCTATACACAAATAAAACAACGGTTCAACAGAAGACAAGAGGAGGCAAAATGAGCTAAAGAATAGGATAAAAAATAATGATTCACTCTATAGATTGTAAAGTTACTGGTGTTACCTTCATAAGCACATAACCGGACGCAATAATTGCAAAGAAGAGCAAAAAGAGTATAAACAGGCCACTTTCCTTGTTATTTGCAGTAACCTGTTATTTTCATTAAAATGCAGGCATCAGATTTTCATGACTTCGGATAATTAACTTTCATTACTGAAGAAGATGTTACCCTCTCAGTTGAAAATAAGATAGTCCTCATCAATTTCCCTTGGCTAGTCTCAAATCCAGTCCTCAATACAAAAGCTAGGCAGCCACCATCAGGTGCTCGAAGAATTACAGACTAAAAATAAACATGTCAGCAACGGAATTGGGCACAGACAGCTAGCTCAGGAGATGTATCTACCTTATCTGCAGTGTGTTGCAATACTTTAGTGCCACCAAATAGGATATGGTTCTTATCCCGCTTTATAGATAGCATATCCTCAGGACCACGTCCAGCAATTGAAACCTATCAGTAGATGTGGTCAGAGCCAAAAAAAAACAAATAATTATGCAGTTAAGGCATAAGAATAGGGTTTTGTGCGACAAAAATACAGATGATATTGAAGCATACTGTCAATTTCATCTACTTCCCATAATGATTGAACTATTAATAGCTATACAAAATGAACTGGATATAAGCTTGGTTTTTCTACGGAACCAATGCCCTCCGGTAACTTGGTCGCAAATTTTAGTAGTTTCATGTAAAGCATTGGTTTTTAGTTTAATATTTAAGCACAGTTGACTGTTGTAAATTGTAATGGATTCAAACAGAATGTGCAAGAATGGCAAACTGTAATAGTCCAGTAAATGACTCTTCAGTTCCAATTTATAAACTAGAATGGCAACCAGGGCGTACCCAGTGCAGAGAGCTCCCGCTCTGTGCGGGGTCTGGGGAAGGGTGTTAGTGGCAAGCCTTACCCTCGCCTGTGCAATGCGAGGAGACCGCGACTCGAACCCGGGACCTTCCGGTCACAGGCGGTAAGACTCTACCGCTTGCACCAGGCCCGCTCTACCGCTTGCACTAGAATGGCAACCAGAATGCATTATTTAAAAATAGGGTTGAAAGCACAAACTGTCACAATGAAACTATTTTTTTCTAATTATTAAATGCATCCAAGAGAAAACAAAAGAAAACCTTCCACTGTGGAGTAGATTCTCCTGTAAGAATAGCTTCATTTATTATTGCAGACCCAGCTAACAATAGCATATCTGCTGGTACAGATCTATCTTCACCACTAGTTGAGCGACCTATTGACACAATATCTCCTGGTAGTAGTTCAGTTCCAGGGATTTTAACCCATCTGAACAAAGAACACGCAATTAGGATGGGATATATGCTGAAACAAAAAAAAAACTTAAATGAAATGGAGGATCCATACTTTCCACATCTATAGGTCAACACAATCTGGCTATCAACTTTCACACGTCTTAGCTCAGTCAATGTCTTCAGCCTATTCTTTGCCATAGTAGACTCAAACAGGAAAAGCATGAAAAGTGTAAACAAACTGTAGTACCAATACTCATCCAGGCACCAAAGAGCAACACAAAAAACCTGCATAAAGAAGCCCTCATTAAAAATATATAAGTGAGTTTACTAAGTATTGAGATAAAAGAAAGTAACCTGGAAAACAAAAAATGGTTCCATGATTTGCTCCTTCATTAATTTCTGAAATGTGGGCTGTGGATACTCGAATCTGGAGAGAACAATAAATATTGTCAGCCACTGTTGCTAGACAGATTCATATGGTAAAAGAGATCTATTATGTTCAATTTGATGCAAAAATCACTAGTACATTGGTTATTTGATTTAAGACATACAGATTCAGATGCAACCACGGCCACTGTCCATAACTGAAATTCCCTAGGCACATACTATGTTCTTACTTTAGTTCTACTAATAGAACATCTCTGCGGCAAATATTCCTCTATTCAGTATTCATAATTTGGAATTAAAAAAGTTGGATGTTGAAGATATTACTGCATCCTCCCACCAGTTTAGTCACAGATACATGTCGTTTTGGATGGTAGCGTGGTCTCCAAAATGCAGTGATCACTAAAACATATTACCTCCGGTCACAAAAAATTTGTCGTTTAGGACAAGATTTGGTCAAACATAAACCAGATACATTAATAAATACTCTCTCCATGCCAAATTGTAAAAACGTTCTGGACATAGTGTATATCTAAGTACACAGCAAAAGCTATGTATCTAGTAGAAGCCAAAATGTCTTACAATTTGGAATGGAGGGAGTAATACATTATTTTATTTGGTAGCATGTAAGTTATATGTGCCTATTTGTAATTAAAATGCTTGTAAAATCTCTTATATTTGAAGGATTTTAAGAATATAATATGGTCAAATATACGAAATGAAGACCATGCAAAGTCAAATGTGTCAAGTATTTGTGATCAGAGGGGGTATCATATTACATGTATAAAAAACAAAATTATAATAATTGCCAACATCCTTTCCCTACACAGATCCAGGAGTCCAATCTGAACACTTAGAATATTTATAGCCAAAAGTTGGATAGCAAGTATGTCCAAAAGGACAAGGATTTGTGATCAGACGAAGGGCCTGTTTGGATACACATGGCTAGTTACTAGTTGGGGCTAAAAATTAACCCAAATTAGCTGTGATTGGCTAGCTAGTTGGTTAAAAACTAGTTAAAAAAATATTAGCCCTCCTGTTTCGATGCACTAGCGCTAATTTGGGCTAATTTTTAGGTAGCTAGCAATTAGCCCTTGTATCCAAATAGGCCCTAAGTACAAAGGGAATCCACTATAGCAACAAGTTATGTAGCATATCCATGTATGCACAAATTCTTTCAGCTACTCGCCTACTCTTTTAAATCTAGTCCACAATTGAATCACCTGTTATAGTACAAGTCTACTTTGGATAACATGTGAAATAAACGTGCATTACAGGTCAGCAACACTCATCCACTCTCATAGTGGGTTCCCCATAAGTTGAATTGTGAATTTCCTTCAGGTAGTGCTGCATGGAGCAAATTTTAATATCCAATTGGGCATTGTTAGACATTAACCTTAAATTAAGTTCAGCCTTAGCCTCTTAAACTACATTTGTGTTTCTCGTGTTTGTTTGATCTCACGCAATTCTTTGATCTACGCAATTCTTTGATTAAAGGTTCTGTAGCTCAACAACTGAAAGCATAGAATGAAATAGGGAGGGAGCAGCGATGCAGCTTACACGCTTTCTACCCACTTATCCACAGCGGTGCCAATCTTGGCCTCAGTTCCATAACCAGTGCCCTTGGCATAATGACCGATCAACTCCTTCGTTGGGTACCGGAGCTTAAAAAAGTTATCTTTCTCCGCCGAGAAGATGAACCTCTGCTTCCGAAAATCAAAGTAAATCTCCTCTGTCTCACCTGCAGCCGAAGTTGAGGCCACCTGAACAAACACTCAAACAACACACTCAGTAACCCCCAAAGACAGCTGAAGGCGCAACAAGCTCTCAGGGGAAAAAAGGATTTTGAACTCACAACTCTCTGTATGTGCAGGGTACAATCTCCTTTGACCCCGAGAACTTAGCCGGAGTCACCTTACACGCGTTAGCGGCACGGATATCCTTGACCTACAATATCGCCAAGCTCAAGCCGTTCAGCCCTAAAATCTAAAGAATTAAAACAGATATGGATAATGCTGACTAGATGGGTTAAGGATTGAGAGGCAACTCGCCTTGGAGTACCCAACAAAGGCCCGGAAATCGACGGACCAGGCGGTGAAGAGGAAGGCGAGGATGTGAGCAGCGGAGAGCGCGGCAAGGACGATGAGAGCGTCGGTGAAGTCGAGCGCCGGGACGGCGAGCAGCAGCCAGAGCGCATAGAGCGCAAGGAAGGGCCAGAAGTCGAGGCGCGACGCCCAGTGGCGCCGCCGCAGCAGGTCCACGCCTTGCACCGACTTGCCGTTCACCTCGAACCGCGCCATGCCGGCGCCGCGGCCACCCGGATCGGAGAGCGCTGCGGAGCTGCCGAGAGTCTCAGATCGGGTCCTGATGCGGACCAAACAGGTGACACGAGTGGAGATTTGGGGAGGGTTTACCGATTCGGCTCGACGGGAGTCGGCCAGCGGCGGCGACCGGCGGTGGGGGGCGGGCGCCGGGCGGCGGCCGCGACCGACGCGAGGGCTTTTGTCGCCGCTGCTGCTTCGCTGCGCAGTTCTACTCTCCGGCTCGTCCTCCGCCTCGTCTTCAGTGGTTTTACGATGTGGAATCCCCACGACGATCTGAATTCTCGAGAGACTTTTCCTTTTCCTTTTCCTTTCGTAATTTAAGCAAAAGTTTGTGCCAAGCAAAAACAGGTGGATCCGAGAGAAACTAAACGGTTTGATGAACAAGATGCTAAAGTTATTAAAGTATAATAGCACGCTATTTTTAATTAGTTATATATATATATAGCTAGCAAACATGATGCATCTTTACGGTTTAATTTTTTTTTTTTAGTAAAGTGCACCAGCGGTCTCTAAACTTGTACTGTTGTGCCATCTCGATCCCTAAAGTTGTAAAACGGTCATTTTGATGTCTAATCACGGCTATCGTCTCATTTTAGTCCAACCAGGAGCCAGACTCGTGCTGTAATCTTGCAAAAAAAAAACCCAATAAAACGCGAGGGCCATTAAAAGGGCCTGGGGCTGCTCCTGTCCTGAGTCACGACTCAGGTGCGCCCGCCTCTCTTTCTCCGTCACCGTGGTCGACGGCGATGGCCTTGGGCGATCGAGCGGAGGTGAAGCGGAGACCACGACATATGGCCTTGCAGATATCAGAGGCAGTGGAAAAAGGTTGATGGTCCATAGGTGCAGCCACCTTTGTATGAGAAAAAAGTTGGTAGGCCTCCAAAATCGAGGAAGAAGCAACCACATGAAATTTAAGGCAAGAATGAACCCAAATTTTCTAAGCATGGAGTTATAACCCACTGCAATTACTGTACAGAGGCTAATCATAATAGTGCTGGATGCAAGTTTAAGAAAATGGGATTTACTTCTGCAGAAGCCAAAGCACTGGCTACAAATACACAAGCGCAGTTGCAAGCAGAGGCTGAACAAGCAGCACAAACAGGCTTCTCAAAATGCTTCTACGATTCCAGTACCAGATGAATCTAATGATCCTATCAACCAAGCCATATACCAAGAAATACCAGGTGGACCTCAAACATGGGCCAATACAACCTTGCTCAGTCAAATGCTATCATAGGTATGTTTGCTGCAACCACTAAATAATATGTCATGCTGCAACTAATTATCTAATGTGACATAATTTGTGTGGTACAGGAAACTCAAACATCAACTATTTCTACTAATGTTGGTCCACTCCCACATAATGAGTTCATCATGACAAACCAACCTGTGCAAAGGCTTATTGCATTGACCGCTTGCACCAAGGTTGGCAAGGCAGCCACACTAAAGAAGAGAAAGGCATCCACATCTACATCAAGGAGGGGCAGAGCTGGAGCAAACAAGAAACAGTTGGCTGCTGATGGTGGAGACAAGGGAGAAGATGGCATTAGTGTAGTCAATCAGCAAGACATGGTCTAATTAGTGCATTGTATAAGTCATCTTTTGTGTGTAAATAGGAAACACCAAACCACTGCTCTAATTAGTGCAATGTTTCATTCATCTTTTGGGAGTCTGAATTTTGTAAACATCAAAACCAGTAACCACATGCACAAAGGCAGGAAAGGCAGCTGCAGGTAGGAAGAGGAATGTTGCGGGGACAAGCTCCAAGGATGGAAATCAAGCACCTGCAAAGAACTCCAAGCCAAGAAAGAGAGCAGCAGCTAACAAATCATAAATGACAGGGAGCAGTGCCCAAGAAGTCTGTAGAAAATTTAGCAAAGATGTTGCACCTTTTGTTTAGACCTTTGCTAGATGTTGCAACAGCTTGTTTAGCGGCTAACTGTTAGCTTGTTTAGACCTTTTTACCTTGCTGGATGTTGCACCTTTTGTCAAAACAATTGTTGGATGTTACACCTTTTGTCAGTGTTGTGAAATGCCATCTCTTTCAGTCCACAATAGTGCTGGATTTTTTTGTCAATGTTAGGAAATGCCAGTGAAGTGGCTTTGTCAGTGTTATGAGATGCCAGTCATTTTTTTGCACAGGCAACTGACACTCAGATTTCAACCAAAATTTATTCATCAAATTTTGAGGTCACTTACATGTACCATTACTACATCCTAGTGAAACATGATTCACATACAGAATTCACATACACATACAGAAGAACAAAACACTTCAACAGAAGTATCATCTATGAACCAATTCCTAAGAAAAGCAGCGGCAATTGCTCCTGGATGAGATACAACAACTGGTGAAGGGGCTACAGCAGCATTAGCTCAGTTTTTGTGCTCGACAATTGCTCCTGTCTGCCTGTACATCCAGCGGCAGCTCCTTCACCAGCCCGTAGAGGAAGCAGCAGCCACGGCCCCGACGGCGCGCCTCCTGGACACGGCCTCCTATCCACGGCCCCTGACAGCATGCCTCCTAGACGTGGACCCGACGGCGCGCCTCTTGGACGCGGCCTGAGCCATGGCGACAGCGATGGCCTGAGCCACGGCGATGGCGATGGCTACAACCACGGCTGCAACCACGGCTGCCTCAGCCTTGTGCTCGCCACAGCAGCCTCATCCTCGGGCTCGCCACGGAGGCCTCATCCTCGTGATTGGCAGCAACAGCGACCCGGCGGAGATACGGCGGCGGCGGGCAGGAGTGAGAGCGAATGGGGATATTTTACTCCGTACCAATCTAAGGGGGTCATCTGCAAATATAACAACGAGAACACTTGGTTAGTACCATTTATGGACTTAAACGAAATCAAAACATAGATTAGGGACTTAAGTAGTCATTTTGAGAGTTCATGGACCGGCTTGACACAGTCCAACAAGTTTAGGGGCCGGCCATGCACTTTACTCTTTTTTTTTCAAATGACTGTGTCATACGTTCCAATTCACTTTGAAGAGGGTCTGTTTGGACTTGCAACGCCGCAAGCTAGACGTGTGTTTAGTTTATTGTTGTAATTGTGGCACACCGTACTTTTTTAGCATCTTGTCTCATATATTATAGATTTTTTTTGCCAAACTTTACCACAAATGTGGCTTCAATTTTGTTTGCCACGCTTTTTTATGGCAACCAAAGTTTTCCTAAGATTCACCGTGGCAAACTTTAGCATAAACCAAACAGGCCCTTGCTTAAACTCACATGAGCATTGGAGACTAAAGGCATGTTTGGTTGATGTACTCCATCTATCCTCATTGATCAAGTCGTATAAAACTAAACTTGTAGTATGTTTGGTTGGTTTCATACATTGACAGGTAAATACAGGCTTGTGGGATATGCTTGAATAGTCGAATTGAGCTTTTCTCCTGAGACTTAAGTCGATGGATGCAATATGAGGATGACAGACCCATACTCCATTCTCATACACTAGACAGATTGCATCCGCTTATGCATGTAACCAAGCATTATGAAAGTGCATCTAGCCCTTTAGTGGATTTTGGATTGAATGACAACATGATTAAAGGTCTAACCTATTTGCTAAATGTTGGACAGGAAGTTGGTTATCTCATAGGTACTTGGTAAAAGCCAAAATGATGTATTGTTGTGTAAACAATCTAGTTCAAACATAAGACAATGCAAATGTA
Organism: Miscanthus lutarioriparius; assembly: GCA_904845875.1. Taxonomy (NCBI): domain Eukaryota; kingdom Viridiplantae; phylum Streptophyta; class Magnoliopsida; order Poales; family Poaceae; genus Miscanthus; species Miscanthus lutarioriparius. The sequence goes on along the minus strand of CAJGYO010000016.1, from coordinate 29,545,943 downwards.
ATTCATATAAGACTTATTTGTTGTGGGATTTCTATGATTCATAAGAAAGAAGCATGTTGAGAATCAATTAATAAGACATGAGGGATTGCATATGAAATGATCTCATATTTGAAGCTTGCCATACATATGAAAGGATGGGTTATGGACTAAATGGATGATTCAACACAAGGTGTGACTTGTTGGCTCAAGTTGGTGAATATAGCAAGGAAAAGCTTCAAGGTACTAAGCAAAGGTGAAGGGCAAGCAACGGCTTGGCGACCGAGGAACTTAGTGCTAGAATAGAGCTTGTATTTTGAGAAGGGGCAAAAGGCCACCATATGTACATGTACAATATGTAGAAGCACCCTTATGCAATATGAAAATACAAAGTACACACGTATCTCTAACAACCCCTCAAACTCAGGGTGGATCACGAAAACTGAGTTTGGAGATAAAGAAACGATATTGAGGTCTTGTCTGTGCTTCGGTGAAGAAATCAGCTAATTGTAGTTCTAAGGACACATAGCGAAGAGCAATGACATCATCTTGGACTTGAGCTCGAGTGTAATATGCATCAACTCTAATATGCTTTGTGAGATCATGCTTCACCGGATCACGAGCTATGTTGATGGCACTGTGAAAGGTCCTAATATGGCTAGAGGGGAGGGTGAATAGCCTATTTAAAAACTCTACAAGGCACTAAAGCAATTGATTAGTACAACAAATGGAGTAATGCAATTTTGCTCTAGCTCTACAAGGGTTGCAAGCCACCTATCCTAACAATTCTAGTTGCTATGATCACTAGGCACACAACAAGCTAGGTCACTACTCACTAAGCTAGTATGCTCTCAAAGACTAACTAAAGAGCCACACTAACCAAACTAACAAGCTCTCAAAGACTAACTACACTAAAGAGCTTGACAACTAGTTTGCAAGGAATATAAAGGAGCGAGTAGGATGATTATACCGCCATGTCGAGGAATAAACCAATCACAATGTGAAGACAATAATCAATGGGAGAAATCCAATCACAAGAATGACACACGATTTTTCTCACGAGGTTCACGTGCTTACCAGCACACTAGTCCCTGTTGTGTCGACCAACACTTGGTGGTTCGGCGGCTAAGAGGTGTTGCACGGACCCCGTCCAACAAATGGACACCACAAGAACCTACCTACAAATAAGGTAATTCAATGACACGAGCAATTTACTAGAGCTACCTTGCGGCTCTTCGCCGGAGAAGGTGCAAGACCCTTCATAATCACCGGAGTCGGCCACGAACAATCACGAACATGTGCCTAAGCTCTTCCGCTGCTCCAAGCCATCTAGGTGGCGGCAACCACCAAGAGTAACAAGAACTCCGCAGCCATAACAATCCCCAAGTGCCACTAGATGAATCACTTAAGCAAATACACTTGGAATCACTTCCAATCTCACTATGAGGATGAATCAATGATGGAGATGAGTGGGAGGTGTTTGCTTAGGCTCACAAGGATGTCAAGTATGTCAAAGTGCCAAGAAAGTAAGCCTAGGGCCGACCAAGAAACTTAAATAGGGAGCCAACCACGAAAGAGTTGTTGGCCCCCTCACTGTTTGCTGCTTGAGCCGACCGGACGCGCCGGTCAAGCATGACCAGACGCACGCCCTCAGCGTCTAGTCAACCGTAGTCGTCCACGTGTCACCTCCTTCAAACTTGCACCATTCATCTCCAACAGTCAAATCCCCAATCGCTCGTGTCTTAAGTTAGGATCGGACGTGGTGCTAAAGTGACCTGACGCGCCACCGAGCAGAGTCCGGTCATTTATAGTAAGGTTCCAGAGTGTAAATTTACTAACCAGATGCGTCCGGTCAACATCGACCTGACGCACCCTAGTGTCTAGTCCTCACTCCGCTCTACTACGTGCTTCCGAGGTGCTGACACCAGCGTACGTCAGCGCGGACCTGACGCAGCCCCTGCGCGTCCGGTCGCGCGCTGCCGCCAGTGTCCGCTCCCCATCGCGTGCTGCGCCTCCTTAGGGTTGCATGATTAGATGCACGGCCAACGTTAGGTCGCTGTGTCCGATCACTCTTCCTCACTCTTGGCTAACAACTGCGCTAACGGCTATAATTGACCGGACGCGTGGGTCCACCCCGACAGCTGTGTCCGGTCAAGGACTTTCTCCTCTTTTTGTTTTTCTAAGTCTACAACCACTTCGCCCTTGCTTTCAACTTGCTAATCACAATGTGTAGAACTTGTGTGCATGTGTGTTAGCATTTTTCAAAGTATTTTACAAGGGTTAAAGTTAGCACACTAGGTTCCTAAATGCATATGCAAGAATCATGTCACCTAGTGGCACTCGATAACCCCTTAGCCAAAGACTTCCCCTCTTTATAATACGACTATCGATCCTAAACGTGATCACACTCTCTATAGTGTCTTGATCTCCAAAACAAAAACCCTAGTTATACCTTTGCCTTGATCTCCAAGGTTTTTGTTTTTGTTTTTTTCTTTTCTAAATGTGAAGCACTTGATCATCTCTTTTGTGGTCATCACCTTCACCATGACCATCTTCTAGCTTCACTTGGATTGGACTACCTCATTTAAATCACACACTTTGATCAAAGGTTAGTCCTAGGTTTTATCAATTATCCAAAACTAAACTAGGGCTTTCACACTGGTACTGTCAGACAAAAGTAGAGTGGGCACAGAAACTGAAACACCAAAATCCTCAAGTAACCATCTGATCCAAGTAACCTCTGTGGTAGCAAGAGCCATAGCTCGCAACTCCACCTCTGCACTCGAATGAGATACCACAGTCTACTTCTTAGTCTTCCAAGCAATGAGAGAACCACCAAGGAAAATACAGTAGGCAGAAAGAGAGTGGTGTTCAGAGGGGTCGCTAGCCCAAGTAGCATCAGAGTAGGTTTGGAGGTGAAGAAAGCTAGAGCGCGAGAAGAACAGACGATGAGTAATGGTCCCACGAAGGTAACACAAAACCCAAAGAAGATGGCTATAGTGAATGTTGGTGGGACCAGTAACAAATTGGCTTAGAATGTGCACAACATAAGAGATGTTAGGACCAGTCACACCCAAAAAGACAAGGCTCCCAACAATATGGTGATACCGAGTGGGATCAGTGAGAGGTTCACCATCGATGGCACGAATCTAAAGATTGAGCTCTATGGGAGTCTCAATAGTGAGATGATCAGTGAGGGAGGAGTGAGCAAGAAGATCTTGAATGTACTTTTCTTGGAGCAAATAAATACCATTAGAGGTGGAAGAGACCTCATGTCGGATACCAGAAAATGGGGTACCTCAAGCAAAGATCGAAGAACTGCTTAGACCCTAATAACAGAACCAACGGAATGAACAAACGAGGTCTCGACCGAAATCTCCGATTCGCCCGAGACCCCGTCGCCGAGCCCCAGCAGAAGCAAACGATTCTCTGACTCGCCCGAGACCGCCTCGCCGAGGCCCCCTCGTCGAGACCCCCTCACCCGGGGCCTCGGAAGAAGTGCCGATTCTCCGATTCACGCGAGGCCGGCTCGGCTCCAGCCCCGTGGCCGCCTCTTCAACCAAACTGCTCTGACCGAACGTCGCATCCAAGCACCCAACCACTCCGACAGACACACGATGGCACAGTACGGCGAAGTGACCGGCTACACGCCGGTCGCGTCAACCCCCTACCATCTGAGACAGCACAGAGCAGGGGTTACCGACCACTGTGCTGCCTAACTCCTGCACCAAGGACATCGCAATGTGGGAGTCGAACGGGTTCCTGTAGCCTCGGAATCGTGGACCGACCACCCCGCCTAGCCCGAGCCCCCGACAGGCCCTCGGATTCATCGATCTTACTACGCCTCGCCCGTCCGCCTCGCCCGAGACCCCTCGGAAGGGCCTCGGGACGAATCGGCGGCCCGCCTCGCCTCGCCCGAGGCCGCAGGCTCGTTCCACAACCTCATCGCCTCCACCTCAAAAGTCTCTCTGGCAGTCATCACATCCGACACGCGCTGCGCTCGCACCACCCACTACGTAAGCCCACGATCGGTAGTGTGCTGCGCAATAGGAGCGACGGGACAACGGTCGACTCACCTTTTTACCATCCCTCATCGACAACACACAGGCTCGGACACGGCAGGCCTCGCTGCACAGACTTCGGCTGCACAACAGCCTCGCACACGACAGCCCTCGGCATGACCGGGTATGAAGGCGCCGAGCCTCGCAATCCACCAAGTCAATAAATAAATGCGCAACATGTTACTTGCAAAGAAGACCATACCGATTGGACATCTACGGAACTCCCACGACAACACCATGCTTTGCTCCGAGAGTAAATCGTCATCGAATATTCCTTGCTCGCGTGTAGCTCTCTTTATGTACTCTGGTTTCCTCCCTGCGGCTATAAAAGGAGGCGCACCAGACCGCTTTCTAGGGACGACGGATAGAATCACAGATACTCGCACGAACAACGCGCCTCGTTCTGTAATTTGATATCACCTCCCCTCACGAGAGATCCGGATGAACTCCTCTCTCTCCTAGCTTGTAACCCCCTACTACGAGCACCCCGGTGCAAGGAATACAAGAACACCTCCTCAGACTGGATGTAGGGCATCCATTACCCGAACCAGTATAAACCTTGTGTCTCTTTGCATCTCCATCCGGAATTGGGAGCACGCAGCACAAATTCACTAGTCGGTTAAGGACCCCCGGTTCCGAAACACCGATAGTTGGCGCGCTAGGTAGGGGCCTCTGCGTGTCAACTTAGTCATCCCACCGTATTCCTGGATGGCGATCCTCGTCGCGATCGTTATGCGTCTCGGGATGATCGTCTGGTTCGGGAGCCTAGAATTCATGTCTCTAGGGCATGAGTATGACATGGTACTCCTCTCACCTAGAGCGCCATCGACCGACGATGACGTCTTGCACCGGCAGCCCATGCGCGGACGGCGCCCGGGCCACCGCTCCCGTCAAGCTCGCCGAGCACCGCGCGGGCGAGTCCACCCTAACACCAACACCCTAACGCAAGTATAGAATGCCGATCTGTGCTCCACCAGAATCCCATACCCATTCTGGCATTGCACAGAGTCCTCAAGACGGGGACCCGTCCGCTTTAAGCCTCGATAGGGGAAAAGGCCGGTGGCACACAGAACACCCCATCATCAAGCTCATCCCGCCTCCTCCCGAGAAGCCACCTCGACAGAGCGAGCATGGCGACGGCGCCATCCCCATGCCCTTTTCGGGTGACCAATGTCGCCGCCTCCCCACGCCACCGCCTCGTCTCCATTCATCAACGTCATGCCCATAACCCCATAGTCACAACTCCAATCCACCCCACTCGACTCCTCGGAGGAGGACGCAGGCATGGGTTGGAGCAGACTTCTCTAGGATTTGTGACCCTAAGGCGATGCGCCGCTTTATGATCACGAGCGACTCATCGCTTGGCCATTCTCGATTTCGACGGCGAGGACGCCTACGACCCGACTTCGTGAGTGTTTCCACGTCGGACTCGGAATACCGAACACGGCAACGATGGAGGAAGGGCGTAACGCCACACCACCACGCACGCACGGGGTCCTCGCTAGCGGCGACAGTATCCCCACCCCGAGCAACTTCGACGCGCATAGACCTAGAGCGGCTCCGTGAGCTTCAAGCCAAGGTCGAGCAAGATCGACTCCTCTGCAAGAACTCCGACCCACCCTCGAGCAAGAGCGGCGGGCGCGGCAATGGCGGAACGGCCCGGCTTAGGGGCTCGCGGCGTCAACCGCCGCGTGCGATGATGATGAAGGGCGAGCAACCCCGCCTCTTCAATCGTGCTAGCGTAACGTCGCCGCGGCAAAGAATATCGTCCGGCGCGATGCCCGAGCCCTCTACCACGGAGGGGCGAGAGTCCACGGCGAACTCCGGGGCCTTCTCGAGATCGCCATGGCAAAGCGGCGAAGCTCCGTGTCTCGGCGACATGGGGCGCCTCGAAACAGCCCTCGGTGCACAACCGCCTCGGGGCCCCCTCGGTGCACGACCGCCTCGGGGCCGCCTTTGGTGCCTCGCGCCTCGACGACCAACGCGAGGCGCAAAACGGCCACCACATGTGCGGCGGGGCGATGGCGCCCACGACCACGATGGGGCCGCCGGGGCTACACCTAGTGCACCGAGGCGGTCGCTATGATGATGGGGAGGACCGCGATCCTTCTCCCGCCCACTGCCCTAGAGTTTTAGTAGTAAGGCCGTCCGCGCGCGCTTCCGCTTCCGCCCGATTTCATCACCAAATGAATCTCTTGAAGTACAATGGCGAGAGACCAACCCCGAAGCTATGGTTGGCCGACTACCGTCTGCTTGTCGGCTAGGCGGTGTGGACGATGACTCGCTCGTCATCCGCAACCTCCCCTATTCTGTCGGACTCGGTATGAGCTTGGCTCGAACACCTTCCCCTATGCAAATCCACGATCGGCGCGACTTGGTAAAGGTCTTCGTCCGGGAATTTCGTGGCACCTACACGTGCCCCGGAACTCCTGGGACCTCAAGAGTCGCCGCCCAGAGATCGGACGAGTCTCTCCGAGACTTCATCCGACGTTTCTCAAGCAATGCACCGAGTTGCCTAGCATCGGTGACTCGAAAATCGTCCAGCATTCCTCTCCGGCACCACCAGCCGAGACTGGTCCGAGAATTAGGCCGAGCGCATCGACCACTTCCATCCGCACTCTCGACATCGCCACCACTTCGCCTCTGGCGAAGAGGCCGTCGGACCATCTTCCCCAACAACGACTCCAAGGGAAGAGGCGGAGGAGACCCCGGGGCCTCGACATCTCGCCCCCGTAGAAAAAAGAAGGGACGCTAGGGAAACAGGAGGTTCTCGAGGCCGGGCTCGTCATGGCCGTGACCGCAAGAATCCCCGAGGCCTGTGGCTCTTCGACAACATGCTTAAAAGACCACCCCCATACCATCGGGGCCGGTAAAAGCACACCCTCGAGGAGTGCACCATGCTCCGGCGATACTACGTCAAGCTCGGGCTCCCCAACGACGATGCCAAGAAGAGGGCCAGGCGACGAAGACAACGACAAGGGCGACGGGTTCCTCGAGGTACACAATGCCTTCATGATCTTGGTGGGCCCTCGGCGTGCCTCCTCACGGCGCGACAAATGAAAAAGGGAACGCCGAGAGGTCTTCTCGGTTAAGGTGGCCACTCCTCGGTACCTCGACCGGTCTCGGAGGCGATCACCTTCGATCGGGATGACCACCCCGATCATGTCCCAAACCCTGGCCAATACCCGCTCGTCATTGACCCGATCATCGGAAACACCCGACTCACCAAGGTGTTGATGGACGGAGGCAGCGGCCTCAACATCCTGTTTGCCAACACGCTGGAGCTCCTAGGGCTCGACCGGTCACAACTCCGAGGCGACGCCACGCCTTCCACTCATCATGCCGGGGATGCGCGCGCATGACCCCTCGGGCGCATAGACTTACCCGTCTGCTTCGGCACCCCCTCCAACTACCGCAAGGAGACCCTCACCTTCGAGGTGGTGGGGTTCAAGGGGACTTATCATGCCATCCTGGGACAGCCGTGCTACGCCAAGTTCATGGCGGTCCTGAACTACACCTACCTCAAGCTCAAGATGCCGGGCCCTAATGGTGTCATCACTATTGACTCCACGTATGAGCATGCATACGACTGCGACGTCGAGTGCATCGAGTACGCCGAGGCTATAGTGGAGTCCGAGGCCCTCATCGCCAACCTCAACCAGCTCGGCAGCGAGGTACTTGATTCGAAGTGTTGTGCCGGGACGTTCGAGCCCGCGGAGGCCATCAAGCTCGTCCCGGTCGACCCCACTTGCTCAAACAACCGAGTGCTAAGGGTCAGCGCGACCCTCGACAGCAAATAGGGGGTCGTGCTCGTCGACTTTCTTCGCGCGAACGCCGACATATTCGCATGGAGTCCCTCGGACATGCCGGGCATACCGAGGGAAGTCGTCGAGCACGCCCTCGACATCTAGGCTGGCTCCAGACCAGTGAAGCAACGCCTGCGCCGATTCGATGAGGAGAAGCGCAGGGCCATCGGCGAGGAGGTACAGAAGCTTTTGGCGGCCGGATTCGTCAAGGAAGTGTCACATCCGGAGTGGTTAGCTAATCCCGTATTAGTTAAGAAGAAAAATGGAAAATGGAGAATGTGTGTGGACTACACCGGTCTGAACAAAGCATGCCCAAAAGTCCCATTTCCATTACCTCGAATCGATCAAATCGTTGACTCCATCAAGGGATGCGAGACCTGTCCTTCCTTGATGCCTATTCCGCTACCATCAAATCAAAATGAAGGAGTCCAACCAGCTCACAACTTCTTTCATCACCCCATTTGGCCTATCTTTGCTATACGACTATGCCGTTCGCCCTCGTAAACGCTGGGGCCACGCATCCAACGGTGTATGACCCAGTGTCTTTGGCAAGCACATCGGATGAACCATCGAGGCCTACGTGGATGATGTCGTTGTCAAATCCAAGCGGGCCAATGACATCGTCAATGACCTAGAGGTAGCCTTCAAATGCCTCGGGGAGAGAAGGGCGTCAAGCTCAACCCCAAAAGTGTGTCTTGGGGTCCCCGAGGCATGCTCCTAGGATTCATAGTCTCGAGCGCCAGATCGAAGCCAACCCGGAAAAGGTCTCTGCCAGACCAATATGGGGCCGATCCAGACCTCAAGGGAGTCTGAAGGTTATGGGATGTCTAGCGTACTGAGTCGCTTCATCTCGTGCCTCTCGTGAAAAGGCTTACCTCTGCATACCATCTCTTGAGAAAATCGGCGCTTTTCCGGACCCCCAAGGCCAAGGAAGCACTCACCAAGCTCAAGGCGCCGCTCTCCAACCCCCTGCTCGGGTACCACCGATCGAAGACGAGGCCCTCTTACTCTCGTCGCCATAACGACCCAAGTGGTCGGGCCGTGGCAGAGTGGTCGAGAGGCGGGAAGAAGGGCACGCTCTACCCGATCCAACGACTGCCTACTTCATCAATGAGGTGCTTTCCGATACCAAGACGCGCTACCCCACATCCAAAAACTAATCTACGCCATAATCTTGGCTCGACGCAAGTCAAGTCACTACTTGAGTCCCACCCAAAGGACGTGGTGTCATCTTTCCCTTGGGAGAGATAATCCATAACCGGAGGCCTCGGGAAGGATTTCAAATGGGCCGTGGAACTCATGGGGAAGCCCCATCTTTCGCACCACCGAAAAGCCATTAAGTCTCGTGTCTTGGCGATTTTGTGGCGTAATGGACCGATACCCAACTACCACCTATTCAAGTCCAAAGTGAGTCTTTGGACCATGTACTTCGACGGGTCTCTGATGAAGACCGGAGCAGGCGCAAGTCTGCTCTTCATCTCACCCCTCGGAGTCCATATACGCTACGTAATCTGACTCCACTTCGCCGCCTCCAACAATGTGGCCGAATACGAGGCCCTCGTCAACGGCCTGCAGATCGCCATTAAACTTGGGGTACGGCATCTCGACGTTCGAGGCGATTCACAGCTTGTCATCAACCAAGTGATGAAAGAATCAAACTGCCATGACCTCAAGATGGAGGCGTAATGCACGATGGTACGCCGCCTAGAGGACAAGTTCGATGGCCTCGAACTCAATCACATCTCACGAAAGTTCAACGAGGCCGCGGACGAACTGGCAAAGATGGCGTCGGCACGGACCTCGGCCCCCCCGAACATCTTCGCCAGAGACCTCCACAAGCCATCCGTCGACTATGACTCGGCGAAGGTAGAGGGCCCATCGGCCGAGCCCCCCACAGGTCCCAAGGCCCCCTTTGCCACCGAGACCTCATCGCCTGAGCCTGAGTCCATGGCAATTGACATAGGGCCTCCCGAGGCGGACCAAGGAACGGACTGGCGAGTCCCTTTTCTTGATCGCCTCGTGCGAGGAGAGCTTCCCGCGGATAGGACCGAGGCCCGACGGCTTGCGCGACGAGCCAAGACGTACGTCCTCTACAACGGCGAGTTGTATAGGCGTAGCCCGTCTGGTATTCTCCAACGGTGCATCACCACCGAGGCTGGCCAATCACTACTCTGGGACTTGCATGCGGGAGCCTGCGGGCACCACATAGCGCCTCGGGCGCTAGTGGGAAATGCCTTCCGCCAAGGATTCTCTCACCAGCAATGATGGGCGATGCCATGGGGCTAGTACGCTCCTGCGAAGGATGCTAGTACTACGCTCGACAGACACACCTCCCGGCCCAAGCCCTCCAAACCATCCCTATCACATGGCCATTCGCCGTGTGGGGGCTGGACATGGTTGGGCCTCTACAGAAGGCACCCGGAGGCTATACCCATCTGCTCGTAGCCATCGACAAATTCTCCAAATGGATCGAGGCTCGTCCAATCACCCAAATCAAATCCGAGCAAGCAAGCGGTCTTTGTTCTTTACGGATATCATCCATAGGTTCGAATCCCAAATACCATCATCACCGACACACGGGACGCAATTCACCGCCACAAGTTCTTGACGTTCTGCGACAACCACCACATCCGTGTGGTCTGGTCGGCCATAGGACACCCTAGGACAAACGGCCAAGTAGAACGTGCCAACGGCATGATCCTACAAGGCCTCAAGCCAAGAATCTACAACCAGTTGAAAAAGTTTGGCAAGAAATGGCTTGCCGAACTCCCCTCGGTCATTTGGAGCCTGAGGAATACACCGAAATGAGCCACTTTGGATTCACACCATTCTTCCCGGTCTATGGGGCCGAGGCCATCCTCCCCACCGACTTGGAGTCACGGCTCCCGAGACTCTGACAGCCTACAATGAGCAAAGCAACCAGCCTTTGCCACGAGGGGCGCCTCAACCAACTTGAGGAAGCCCGAGATGTTGCCCTACTACACTTGGCCAAATACCAACCAAGCCCTCACGACGCTACCAAGCCCAAAGACATTCGAGTCGAGACCTAAAGGTGGGCGACCTAGTGCTAAGGTGAGAGGCAGAGCAAAGGGCCACCACAAGTCGACCCGCCATGGGAAGGGCCGTACATCGTCGCCCAAGTACTAAAGCCCGGAACCTACAAGTCGGCCACGAGAAGGGTGAAATCTTCACCAACGCTTGGAACATAGAACAACTACGTGCTTTCTACCCTTAAGTTTCCAAACATTGTTTACATTATTTCTCAAAATACAATAAAGAAGCGTTCTTTAAGTTGTTACAATCTTTCGAGGCCCCCCCTTAATAGGCAACTCGATTGTATGGAACCTAAGGACCAAAAGTTCGTCTCAAAGGCAAAAGACCGGCTGAGCCGTGAGAACAATCTACGCCTTTGGGCTACGGCAGCTCCCTCGCCACCTTATCGCCCAAGAGACGACTTAGGCTCCGAGGAAGTTCTTTGCAAAGAGCTTGACTATCGATAGGGGCTCGACGTCACAATAACGCTTATGAGAGAGACTCGGCTCTGTCTCTGCAGAGCCGAGCCTCCCTCGGGGGCTAAAAAGGGGGGAACCCCCTAAGTCCTGACGCCGCTTTCTTAACCGTCTTTCAAAAATTTCCATGCCAAACTCTCTTGCGCTCCCCAAGAGGACTGTCAAGAAAAACCTAAGGACCAAAAGCGTGTCCTAAGGCCAAAGGGCCTGGCCGAGCCATGAGAATGTAGCCTCACGCCCCGGGCTCACAGAACTCCTCGCCACCCTTCGCCAAGGGACGGCCCTAGGCTCGAGGAAGTTCTCTGGTATCCAAGAATGAGACAGGGGCACAGGCTCGGAAATGGAATAAGAAAGCGGTTAAAAAACGCACATACGCAAGTACTTTAAAAGATCTCGACGGCCACAAAACTTCACGGTATGACAATTAAACCAATCCGTTTACATGGCCCCTGCTGGCCCAGGTCAAAATTTAGGGATCGGCGGCTGGCGTGGGAGGGACCACCTCTTCTTCAAACAGTCACATTACTGTGCAGCGCCTCCACCGCCTCCATTAGCTTCATGACCTCTGCATCGGCCTCCTCGTCATCTTTTCGGCAAGACGTAGCCATCGCTAATGTTGACCTCGAGGTTGACGGCATAGTGCGAGGAAATGACGGCCAGGGCGCGCTTGACACCCGTGTGCAACGCCCCCCGGAGCATCTCGTGGACACGGCCACTCAACGCAATCGGTGGCTCCCAAGGAGCTGGCCGATTGGACCCCTCGACCTCCAAAACCTTGCAAGGCAGATGCAGGCGGCGCGCTGCGTGAGACCTCGTGCTCCTAGACTTCAACATCTAGCGCCGCTTATGCCACTTACTCGGAGGCCTCACCCGCTGGGAGGCCTCTTTTCTCCGACACCTACACCACGACAAAAAGAGTCGGGGTTGAACGCAAAAACAGAGCAAACGGAACAAGGAGCGCGGTTCAAATGGAACTTACCCTCGGCTTTGTTCTTCTAGGCTAAAGCCTCGACTCGAGAGGCCTCGGCCGCCTTGGTAGCCTCTCCCAGCGACTTTCATCACCCGATGTTCACTCTCTGGCTCAGGCCCAGCTGCCCGGCGGTGACCTTGGCAGAGGCCATTGCTTCTTGGGCCCGGGACTTGAGGGAATCCCGCTCCTCCTCCAGCTCCTTGATCTTCGCCACCAAAGGGGCAGACTGCTCCTTAGCCATGGCCACCTCAAATTTTTTAGGTCGACACAACAGCGGAGGTCCTCCACTTCAAGACTCTGCACCGACAACAGTTCTCAGGCATCGGCAAGCAGGCCCTTTGCCACGGGAGCTGCTCCCGACTCCCATCTCCTTCAGAGGAACAACGATTTCCCAAGGGACCGAGTCTCGAGCTCTGAGAGATGTGCAAGACGTCGTCAAACACCGCAAGGGGGGCTCTCGGAGAAAAAACAACGCGACACGAGAAAGGGAAGTGCGTGCACTGGTTACACCGGCAGTCCTTTGCATAACGTACATCATTGTCTGCGATCGATCGCCGACCGCCAGGGCTTGGCGGTATTGCTCGAGGGTGTCCCAGCGCCCCCTAAGCACGCGTCCTCAGGGCAAACACAGGCTCCCCCTCGTGGTCGGCCCGTTTCCCCCATACAACACGCGCGGTGATCCCACCATGGGCTTGGTCGGACCGGACAAGGACCGAACTACCCTCGGCGGGGAGTCGGAGCCGGCCGCTGCAGTCTTGGCCGCCTCGGCGTCCGCCGCCTCCTTCCCCAGGAAGAATCCTCGACGAGATCATCTCGAACCAGGGCGGTGCCGGCTTGCCCGCCTCGCCTCCCCAACCGCCTCGGCCTCAACGGGCCCGGCTCTGCCTCTGCCATCTCTACCTCGGTGGCGGCATCCACCGCCTCGCCTCGGGAAGCCTTGGGGCTCGCCTCATCCCCGATGGCCCAGCGGTGGTGGGCGCCTCGGCCTCATTCGCCCCAAGACCCACGACCTCGGCTGGGCGTGGACTCGCCCCCCCCGCTGTTCCGTGGCCACCTCGGCGCTTTTTTTGAGTAGCCGGCTCCTCGGGGCGGCCCGCCCGGCCGCCGCCGCCATGTTTGCCACGCCGCCTGCGCCTCCGCCGCCCGATGAGCGGTGGAGCTGGTGCTCACCTTGAGCGCCTTATGGGGCGTCAAGGCAGGTTCCTCCACTCGGCGCTTCTGGCTGGAAACAAAGGCGTTCCTAAAGGTCAGCGTACGACCAGGGGGCAAGTAGGAAATACTACAAACTTCGCCAAAAAATAGACTTACCACGAACGAGGAAGCAATCCCTTCGGCATAGCGTCCCTCCTCTGCAACGGCGGCGGTGGCGGTGGTAGCACGGCTTCTGAATCCGTCGGTACCGGCTGGTCTCCGCCGGACCCCGGCACCCCCTCGACCGTCCGCAAAGACGATTGAGCCGCCCCCAGCGTCGCTTGCTCCACCTCCTCCACCGAGCCCACCGAGCTGACAGCACGCGTCTCGAGCATGTCGTCCTCGACAACGAGACAGGTGTCTACCAGAGACACCCCGGGCGCCACCTCCGTAACGTCGGGGAGGTGGTCCAGGGTACCCTTCCCTTCCTCGACCACGCCAATGTCGCCGGAGGAATCCGACACCGATACTGAGGGAGACGACTCCAACGGGAGACCGTCGAGCCTCTGTTGCCGGCGGCGTGCGTCCAGCTTTTCACGCTCAAGGATCCTCTTCATGCGCCTTGCCACCTTGTCGTCTTTCTTCTTCTTCTGCTCCTCGGCGTACGCCCTATTCATGGCTCACCGCTGGGCGTCCTCAGGAACGGGCGGCAGGGAGCTTCGCACGTCCCTTATCCCCTGCAGATACGGCGAAATAAGGCAACGGGGAAAAAAAGCAATAAGCAAGAAGGCCGCGAAGGCCTCGGCAACACCCAACTTACCAGTGAAAATGTACCGCGATGATGGCGCGCCGAGAACGGCAAAAGCCATCAATCTTCGGTTTCCCATCCACCGCCTCCCTTACCTGATGTAGGATCTCCTCATCAGTAAGGGCGAAGGCGGACATCTTGATGCCTTCGATCGAATCGTGCGGGGCCATCTCGAACAGGCGCCGCCGCCGAGCCATCAGCGGCAACACCCTCCGGCGGTGAAAAGCCGCCACGACCACGACCGCTGTAAGGCCGCAATCACGCAGCTTCCCCAGGGGCCCTCGAGGCGGTTCCGGCTGGCCGATCGGGCTTGATGACGCCAGTACCCCCACTTCTCCGGGTGACTCTCCACAACCCGCCCGGGTGTAAAGGAAGCCCGCCATCGTCGTTATGAAAGGTAGAACCAGTTTGTCATACCAACGACGGTTGGATGATGCCACTGGGCCGGGATGTAGAGGTGTTTCTTGGTCTTGGCGCACTTGAAGGTCTGCACCGCGCCCCTCCGCGCTTCCAAGGCCCCCTTCGTTCTCCGCCGACTTGGTGGAAAAAACTGCCCGAAACAAATGGAGCCACAGCTCCCAGTGGGGAGCGATCCCAAGGTACCCCTCGCAAACGGCGACGAAGATGGCCGCCTGTGCGATGGAGTTGGGGCTGAAGTTGTGGAGCTCCACGCCGTAGTAGTCTTGGGCGCCGCATAAACTGGGTCCGCCCGGCAAGCCGAGGCCTCGCTTCGTGGAAGACGCACGAAGCTCACCACATAGCCATCACGTGGCCTCGGCTCCGACTCATTCCCCGAGCAATTCACTCCGGCTCATCGAGAATCGGTGATCGGGCGGAGGAGACCGGCGTCCACCAATGATCGCAGCTTCTCCACGGTGACGTCGCAGCCGCCTGTGGATCCGCCGGGAGAATGACAGACCGCCCCATTCTTGCGCGGTGGAGGACGCTGCTTCTGGGCGGTAAATCTCTCTCTCTCTCTTTCAATCGATCTCTCGCCCTTCTTCTCCCGGCGCTTCGCTCTCAAGAAACGGCTTGGAAGCGGCGAAAGCAAATGCGAGCAAGGTAAGGAGGGAGGGCGAGGCTCTTTACGTGTTTATGCGAGGCAAGATGAAACCGCTGGGCGACGAAATCGGGAAGTTTCCCTCGGATCCGGCGCATATAATCCAGATCCGATATCTCCGCCCACGCCCCACCTTCTCCACATTTAATCGCTACAGACGGTTATGTCCCATCCACTGACACCACGTTGCGCAGCAACGGCAGCTCCCGGGAAGACCACCTCAAAAGACGCGTCGGGCGTTGTTAGCCAATGGAAGGGAAATACCCCCCAGCCGATTCCTTCCGAGCTAAGGAACCGACATCGAGCCCCTTCACGTCCCGAGGTTCAAAGGTGGGCCATTTATGGTCTCGACAACCGCCTCAGGACGACAGAGTCAGGGACAACTATGGGCGAGCCCGTACATGGCCGAGGCCCAGGCAAGCGATTGCTTGGGATGCCCTAAGTCGTGTCTGAGACCAGCAGGAGTTCTCTTGGGAACTGCTTAGACCCTAATAACAGAACCAACGGAATGAACAAACGAGGTCTCGACCGAAATCTCCGATTCGCCCGAGACCCCGTCGCCGAGCCCCAGTGGAAGCAAATGATTCTCCGACTACTTGAGACCGCCTCGCCGAGGCCCCCTCGTCGAGACCCCCTCGCCCGGGGCCTCGGAAGAAGTGCCGATTCTCTGATTCACGCGAGGCCGGCTCGGCACCAGCCCCGTGGCCGCCTCTTCAACCAAACTGCTCTGACCGAACATCGCATCCAAGCACCCAACCACTCCGAGGCAGGCGCGATGGCACAAGATGCGGCGAAGTGACCGGCTACACGCCGGTCGCGTCAACCCCCTGCCATCCGAGGCGGCCTGAGCGAGGGTTACCGACCATTGTGCTGCCTAACTCCTGCACCAAGGACATCGCAACGTGGGGAGTCAGAACGAGTTCCTGTAGCCTCGGAATCAGCGGACCGACCACCCCGTCTAGCCCGAGCCCCCCCGACAGGGCCTCGGATTCACTGATCTTACTACGCCTCGCCCGAGACCCCCTCGGAAGGGCCTCGGACGAATCGGCCGCGCTCCGCCTCGCCCGAGGCCGGGCTCGTTCCACAACCTCATCGCCTCCGCCTCAAAAGTCTCTCTGGCAGGCTGTCACATCCGATTAATGCGCTCGGCCGCACCCACTACGTAAGCCACGATCGGCAGTGCACTGCAACAGGAGCGACGGGACAATAGTCAGATCACCTTTTTTACCATCCCTACTGACAACACAGGCCTCGACACGGCAGGCCTCGGCACAACAGGCCTCGGCACAACAGGCCTTGGCACGACAGGCCTCGGCATGACCGGCTACGAAGGCCGCCGAGCCTCTGCAATCCACCAAGTCAATAAATAAATGCGCAGCATGTTACTTGCAGTGAAGACCATACCGATTGGACATCTACGGGAACTCCCACGACAACACCATGCTGCTCCAGGAGTAAATACGTCATCGAATATTTCTTGCTCCGCATGTAGCTCTCTTATGTACTCCTGGTTTCCTCCCTGCGGCTATAAAAGGAGGCAGCCAGGACCGTTTCTAGGGACGACGGATAGAATCACAGATACTCGCACGAACAACGCGCCTCGTTCTATAATTTGATATCACCTCCCCTCACAGAGATCTGGGACAAACTCCCTCTCTCGCCTAGCTTGTAACCCCCTACTATGAGCACCCCGGTGCAAGGAATACAAGAACACCTCCTCAGACTGGACGTAGGGCATCCATTGCCCGAACCAGTATAAACCTTGTGTCTCTTTGCATCTCCATCTGGAATTGGGAGCACGCAGCACAAATTCACTAGTCGGTTAAGGACCCCCGGTTCCAAAACACCGACACCTCAATCCCAAGAAAGTAACGAAGAGGACCAAGATCGGACATAAGAAACTGCTCACTGAGACGTGCCTTGACAAAGGCAATATACTCAGTCATCGCTAGTGGTAACCATGTCATCAACATAAAGAAGAAGAAGAGTGTGACCACGAGGCGAGGTGTGAATAAACAAGGCAGGGTCATGATCGCTCGGAGAAAAACTAGCAGCAATGATCATAGAGGCAAGGCGCTGAAACCAAGCACGAGGAGCTTGTTTTAGACCATAAAGAGAGCGCGAAGATGACAAACCATGCCATCAGGAACAAGATACCCAGGAGGTGGTCGCATGTAGACCTCCTCACAGAGCTCACCATTAAGAAATGTATTTTTGACATCAAGTTGAGAAATGGACCAAGCACGAACAGAGGCCATAGCAAGGAGGGTGCGAACAGTGGTCATGTGTGCCACAGGAGCAAAAGTCTCATCATGGTCGCGACCATGCTCCTGTTGAAAACCATGAGCAACAAGACGAGCCTTGTAACACTCGAGAGAGTCATCCGAGCGAGTCTTGATCTTATAGACCCACTTGCACGTGATATGACGAGCATGAGAATGTAGAGGAACAAGGTCCCAAGTGCTGGTGCGCTCGAGAGCAGCAATCTCCTTAGCCATGGCATGTTGCCATTCTGGATGACAAAGGGCATCATGGTAGGTGGTCGGCTCAGAAAGGACGGTGCCAGCAAAGCCATACCAGTCGGTAGGTTTTAGCGAGCCACGATCGCGAAGATTATAATGTGAGGAGGGCTAAGAGAAAGAATCCTCAACCGAAGATGTTTCAATAGGAGATGAAACATCAGAAGACGACTCAACAGGAGGCGAGGGATCCTAGAGACGACGACTGTTGGTGTGAATCACAGGAGGTTTGAAATCATAAATGGACCTAAGAGCGTGTGAAGATGGCTCAGAGGGCAGCAGAGGAGATGGTGGAGGTGGTGGACATGGTGAAGATGGTAGAGGAGGTGGATATGGTAGAGGAGGTGGAGATGGTGAAGATGGTAGGGGATGAAGAAGCATAGTGGAGATAGGTGTATCAGGAAAAGTCAAGAAGGACAGAGGCTCAACAATGGCCTGAGGAGAAACATTAGAGGAAAACGGAAAAACGAAAAAAACGGTCCAAATGGCCTAAACGGAACGGAGATAAACAACATTAAACGGGCTAAATAGGTGTTTAAACGACTGTTTAGGTGAACACGAGGTAAATCTAGTTTAGTTTTGTATGAATAAATTTATATACTTAAGTTTATTATATTTATAAATGTGTACACTTGATATGTTACATGCATAAATATCTATATTTGGTTCTTTTCACATGCATAAATATATATACATACCAAAATAATTGATTTTTACTCAGATAAATATGTATAAATGCTAGAATACTTGATTTTTTACATGCACATATATAATTATATGTATTTTTTTAAAGTACAAAACCGTTTAGACTGTTTAACTTCGTTTAAACACCGTGTAACCAGCCTAAACGCTAAACGAAGGGCGACCATGTAAAGATTGTTTACTGTTTAGGAAAACATTGCTAAAAATGCAAGCCACCTACCACAATTCTTGTTTCTATAGTCTCTATCCACATAATGGCTATGTCACTACACTAAGTTAGTATGCTCTCAAAGGCTAACTAAAGAGCCACACTAACCAAACTAACAAGCTCTCATGACTAGCTACACTAAAGAGTTTGACAACTTGTTTGCGGTAATGTAAAGAGAGAGCAAGATGGTTATATCGCCGAGTCTAGGAATGAACCAATCAATCATAGGAATGAATACCAATGAAGACCAATCACCTCAGAATCAAATGATGACAAAATGATTTTTTACCGAGGTTCACTTGCTTGCCGGCAAGCTAGTTCTCGTTGTGGCGATTCACTTACTTGGAGGTTCACGCGCTAATTGACATCACATGCCAAACCCTCAATAGGGTGTCGCACAACCAACACAAGATGAGGATCATATAAGCCACGAGCAATCCACTAGAGTACCTTTTGGCTCTCCGCCGGGGAAAGGTCAAGAACCCCTCACAATCACCACGATCGGAGCCGGAGACAATCACCAACCTCCACTCGATGATCCTCGCAGCTCCAAGCCATCTAGGTGGCGGCAACCACCAAGAGTAACAAGCGAATCTCGCAGCGAAACATGAACACCAAGTGCCTCTAGATGCAAACACTCAAGCAATGCACTTGGATTCACTCACAATCTTTCAAAGATGATGAATCAATGATGGAGATGAGTGGGAGGGCTTTAGCTAAGCTCATAAGGTTGCTATGTCAATGCAAATGGCCAAGAGAGAGAGCTAGAGCCGACCAAATGCCTTATATAAGCGTCCCCTCAAAATAGAGCCGTTGGCTCAATTATTGGGCTGACTGCGGGACGACCGGACGCGCAGGTCGTGTGCACCAGACGTGTCCGGTCGTAGCCTATCCGCCATGTGTCCTAGCCATTTGAACTATTCATTGGCGCGCAACGGCTCACTCATGCGCGCTCACTAACCATCGACCGAACACTCCTGTTCAATTGATCGGACGCACCACGCGTCAGAGTCTGGTAGTTTCCAGAGAGCTCCTAGAGAGGTAAAATTGCGACCAGACGCGTTCGATCATTGGTGACCGGATGCAACTCAGGGTCCGGTCCTCACTGACTTGTTCTGATGCTTGCATCAGCGTATGTCATAGCCTGGCCGGATGCACCCCCAGCACGGCCGGTCCTATTTCTTCTCAGCGTCCGGTCAAAGGACCGAGGGCGGCCTTCACTTCGCACCACTAACCGGACACAGGGTCAGAGTCCGGTCACTGCCTAAGACAGAGTCCGGTCGATACGAAATAGCTCCTTTTGACCCCAAACTTCACCACCCTTGATCAAATGTGTCAACCACCAAGTGTAACACTTCGTGTATGTGTGTTAGCATCTTTTCACAAATATTTTCAAGGGTGTTAGCACTCCACTAGATCCTAAATGCATATACAATGAGTTAGAGCATCTAGTAGCACTTTTTATAACCGCATTTCGATCCGAGTTTCACTCCTCTTAATAGTACGGCTATCGATCCTAAATGTGATCACACTCACTAAGTGTCTCGATCACCAAAATAAAAAAGCTCCTATCAAGTTTCACCTTTGCCTTGAGCTTTTTGTTTTTCTCTTTCTTCTTCTCCAAGTCCAAGCATTTGATCATCACCATGGCATCACCATCATCATGATCTTCACCGTTGCTTCACCACTTGGAATAATGCTACCTATCTCATGATCACTTAGATGAACTAGGTTAGCACTTAGTGTTTCGTCAATTCACCAAAACCAAACTAGAGCTTTCAGCTGGTCACAGAGTGACCGGACACGTCTGAAATTGGGACCAAACGCCTCTAGTATTTTATCCAGTCTTAGGGTAGTCAGACAGAAGTGACCGGACACGTTCGGAATCAGGACCAGACGCGTCCGATATTTGGACCCGAGGTGAGCGACTAAGTGAAAGTGACTGAACATTGGCTCAGTGGAGTGACCGGACGCTGACGAGTTACTGTTCAGCGTTAGGTCAAAGTGATATAGCCCGATGCAGGATTACAGAGAGCGACTAGACGCGTTCGATCGCCAACCAGCAAGTCTTGGGGTTTCAACACAATAATTCATCGGACATTAGGAGCGTCCGATCCGGTGTGATCGGACGCATTTGGTCGGCCCAGAGCAGCTCTGGGAGCTCTCGGGACTCGACCTCACGCTGCGTCTCCCGGGTCCAGTCATTTTCTAACAGCACATCCGATCACGTAGTATTACTATGCGCAAAGATAGCCATTGGGCGCTAGTGGTAAACAATTTGAAAGGGACACATGGCGGTCAGGCTACGACCGGACGCAGCGACCGGACGCATTGGGTCACCACACCGGATGCGTCCGGTGCACATGACCTACGCGTCCGGTCGTCCCGTAGTTAGCCCAATAATTGAGCCAACAACTTTATTGTTTGGGGTGTCTCTAAATATCATTTGGCCGACTCTAGCTCACTCTCTTGGCCATTTGCATTGACATAGCAACCTTGTGAGCTTAGCCAAAGCCCTCCCACTCATTTCCATCTTTGATTCATCATCTTTGTGAGATTGGGAGAGAATCCAAGTGCATTGCTTGAGTGTTTGCATCTAGAGGCACTTGGTATTCATGTTTTGCTGTGGGTTTGGTTTGTTACTCTTGGTGGTTGCCGCCACCTAGACGTCTTGGAGCAACGAGGATCATTGAGTGGGCGTTGGTGATTGTCTTTAGCTCCAATCGTAGTGATTGTGAGGGGTTCTTGACCTTTCCCCGGTGGAGAGCCAAAATGTACTCTAGTAAATTGCTCATGGCTTGTGTGATCCTCATCTTATGTTGGTTGTGTGGCACCCTATTGAGGGTTTGGCATGTGATGCCAATTAGCACGTGAACCTCCAAGTGAGTGAATCGCCACAATGGGGACTAGCTTGCTGGCAAGCAAGTAAACCTCGGAGGAAAAATCATTGTGTCTTGATTGTCTCCTTGGTATTCATTGGTATTCACTCATTGGTCACTTGCCATGGCGGTATACCTCTCTACCACTCTCTTGTATTTCATTATACATTCACTTGGACAGAGTTAGTGGTAGTTAAGACTAGATAGGGTATCATTTAATTGTATTACTCTCACTAGGTTGATCACTTAGGTGTATATTAGTGACATAGCTTTGTTGTGATATACTACAGATCATAGAAAATAGAATTGGGTAGGTGGCTTACAACCGTAAGTATAGTGCTAGCGCAAAATTTGCTTCGCCATCTTATTGACTAATCATTTATCTTAGTGTTGTTGTAGAAAATTTTAATAGGCTATTCACCCCCCTCTGGCCATTAGGACCTTTCAAGTGGTATCAGAGCTGTGGTCACCATGATTTGAGGCTGAACAACCTTCGGTGTAAAAATGGCTTAAATCAACAACACCAAGAAGCCACCCCAATTTGATGGCTCAAACTATCCGTATTGGAAGGCTAAGATGACAACATATATCAAGTCAATCAATAGGAAAGTTTGGAAGGTGGTGGAGACCAAGATTGAGATAGAGGGTCCGAAGAACCCCACCACCAACGAAGAAGTGCTTCTCTAAAACAATGGCATTACTCTTAGTGCTATTCATGATGCTATTGATGAGAGAACATTTGAGAAAATCAAGAACATTGAGATGGCTCATGAAGCATGGAAGATGTTGGAGAAATCATTTGAGAGCACTCAAGCCGTGAAGGGTGCCAAGGCATATATCCTCAAGGAGAAGTTTGCTAGTTTTCAAGATGAAAGAGGATGAGAGTGTGCCGAAGATGTTCCATAGGTTATAAGTGCTTGTCAATGATCTCAAAGCACTTGGTGAGAAGGTGGAGGACAAGGACTTCTCCCATAAGTTTTTGAGATGCTTACTCTCAAGATTTGGCACATTGGTCACTATTCTAGTGAGTAGTGGTTTGGACACCAAGACACCAAACCAAGTGTTGGAAGATATAATGACTGATGATACATATAGAGATGATGATTAGAAGAAAGAAAAGAAGGAGAAGAAATATGAGAAGAAGGATGAGAAGAAGAAGAGTGTGGCATTCAAGGTCACATCATCCAAGGGGAAGGCAAAGTAAGAATCATCAAGTGAAGATGAAGACTTGAGCTTTGATGAGATGGATGATGAGAAGATAGCTCTCTTTGTCAAGAGATTTGACAAGTTCATGATGAAGAAGGGCTACCGTGCTAGAAGAAAGAAGTCTTCATCTAAGAACAAGGAAGAATCAAGAAGGTGCTTCAATTGCAGAAGCAAAGATCATCTTGTTGCTCCATGCCCATACAATAGTGACAATGATGACAACAAGAAGAACAAGAAAGACAAGAATGAAAAGAAAGAGAAGAATGACAAGATGATCTTCAAGAAGAAGAAAAGGGTGGTTCATATGTGGTCACTTGGGATAGTGATGCTTCCTCAAGTGATGATGATGATAGTGATGATAACAAGACCACCAAGAAGAAGGCACTTACAAGCATTGCTATCAATGAGAAGCCTTCTCTCTTCGACACTCCATCATACTTCATGGCTAAGGCCACTAAGGTACAAACTTGTGATGATGGAAGCGATGAGGAACATGATAATGAAAATAAAAATAAAAGTGATAGTGATGATAATGAACCAACTAAGGATGAACTACTTGACATACTAGATGATGCTAAAGAACACTTTGACATTAAGAGAAGGAAATGCAAAAGCTTGCGTAAAGAACTAAAAGCCCTTAAGTAAGCCTTTGGTGAGCTCAATGCATCTCATGAGAGGCTAGAGGAAGCCCATGAGAAGCTTGGCAAGGCTCACAAGAAGCTTGAAAAA
Source organism: Miscanthus lutarioriparius (assembly GCA_904845875.1). NCBI lineage: Eukaryota > Viridiplantae > Streptophyta > Magnoliopsida > Poales > Poaceae > Miscanthus > Miscanthus lutarioriparius. Next base: position 29,522,379 of record CAJGYO010000016.1, on the reverse strand, counting down.
GCTCATTCCACTTTGCTTGATGAGTAAAATAAGAAGAAGCATGTTGAGACATGTAATGTAGGGTTAACTTGTGACCTAATTGATGAATCATTATATAAGCCTATCATTATTGCTCCCACTAACCTTTCTTGTAGCACTTCCACTTCTACCTCATATAATAGTGATGGTTTCACATGTAATGCCTCACTAATGGTTGAGAATGAGACCCTCAAGAAGAAGGTCAATGAGCTCACTATCACCTTGGCTAAGGCCTATGGTGGTGAGGACCGCTTGCTTATGTGCTTGGGTAGGCAAAGAGCTTCTCTCTACAAAGAGAGATTGGGCTGTACCCCCAAGAAAGGCAAGACAGCCTTTGCTCCTCACAAGACTAGTTTTTTGAAGAACAATGGTCGATTTTACACTAGTTGCAAGCAAGTTGGTCATAAAGAGCATGAGTGCAAGAACAAGAGCAAAAGTGCTAATGTATCCTCAATTAAGATTAATTCTTTCTATGTGCTTACTAAGGGTATAAATGATGTGAAAGCTAAGTTCACTGGTACACCATGGATGGGCTCAAAGAAGAAAGCTATTTGGGTGCCAAAGAGCTTGGTCACTAACCTTCAAGGACCCAAGCAAGTTTGGGTACTAAAAAGAATTGATCTTCTTTTGTAGGTCAATTACAAAGCCGGAGGAAGGCATTGGGTTCTTGATAGTGGGTGCACTCAACACATGACCGGTGATGCAAGAATGTTCAACTCAATTAATACCAATGGCAATGATTGTTATGATAGTATCACATTTGGTGACAATGGTAAAGGCAAGGTCAAAGGGCTTGGTAAGATTGCAATATCCAATGACATGAGCATATCCAATGTGTTGCTAGTAGAGAGCTTGAACTTCAATTTGCTATCCATGGCTCAATTGTGTGATCTTGTATTCAAATGCATATTTGGGGTAGATGATGTAGAGATCATAAGTGTAGATGGCTCTAACTTGATCTTCAAGGGCTCTAGATATGAGAATCTATACTTGGTTGATTTCAATGCTAGTGATGCTCAATTATCTATATGTTTGTTCACTAAGTCTAGCATGGGTTGGTTATGGCATAGAAGGCTTGGTCATGTTGGAATGAAATAATTGAATAGATTGGTCAAGCATGACTTAGTTAGAGGCTTGAAAGATGTAGTGTTTGAGAAAGATAAGCTTTGTAGCTCTTGTCAAGCCGAAAAATAAGTTGGAAACACCCATCCTAAGAAAAGCATGATGAGCACTAGTAAAGCATTTGAGTTATTGCACATAGACTTGTTTGGGCCAACTCAATACACTAGCATTGGTGGTAACAAATATGGCTTTGTGATAGTGGATGATTATACTAGATACACTTGGGTATTCTTTCTAGTGGATAAAAGTGATGTGTTTGCAACATTCAAATCATTTGTCAAGGGCATTCACAATGAGTTTGAAACAACCATCAAGAGAGTTAGAAGTGATAATGGTAGTGAGTTCAAGAACACTAGAATTGATGAGTTGTGTGATGAATTTGGAATTAGACATCAATTCTCGATCAAGTACACTCTATAATCAAATGGCCATGTTGAGAGGAAGAATAGAACACTCATTCAAGCCAGTGCTAGGTCATTTCCGGTATGTATATGTCACCATCGACAAGTTCTCCAAGTGGATCGAGTATAAACCGCTCGTCTCGGCTACTACAAAGAAAGCAGTCGAGCTCTTCGAAGATATCACCCACAGATTTGGTCTCCCGAACAGCAACATCACCGACCTCAAAACTACGTTTACTGGCCATCACTTTTGGGACTTCTGCGAAGACCAGTGCATCTCCATCAAATACGTCTCCATTGCCGATCCAAGAGCCAACGGCCAGGTCGAACGGGCGAACGGCATGATCCTTGATGTCCTCAAAAAGAGGCTATATCAGGAAGAAGAAAAGCATATGGGCAGATGGCTCAAGGAGCTACCAACTATGGTCTGGGGACTGCGCACTCAAGCTAGTCACAGCACAGGTGTGTCTCCATATTTCTTGGTCTATGGCTCAGAAGCCATACTACCAGCGGATATTACCTTCCGAGCACATAGGGTGGAAAATTATGATGAAGAGCAAGCTGCCGCTGTTCGGACAGAGGATGTCGACAGGGCCAAGGAAGAATGCCTAATCACTTGCGTCTGCATAGCCAAGTATCTAGAAGGCTTGCGGAGGTACTACAACCGCAACATCAAAGGTCGTTCATTTGCTGTCGGCGACCTCGTTCTCCATAGAAAACAAAAAACCAAAGGGATGCACAAGCTCTCCTCCCCCTAGGAAGGGCCTTACGTCATCAAAGAGGTTACCCGACCAGGGTCTTATCGCCTATGTGACTTAGATGGAATCAATGTTCCCAACTCATGGCACATCGAGCACCTCATACGTTTCTATCCTTGAAACGCTCCAGATATGTACTCTCCACTTTATGATGAATAAAGTTTTGATCTCCATAATTTGTCTACATTACAGTTTTTTCTCCATTACAGTCGCCAAGCACTAAGCTACTCCATAATGAACTCCAATACAAAATCGCCATCGTATATCGCCGAACACATTTCTCTGAATCGCCGAACACATTTCTCCAAATCACCAAACACATTTCTCCAAATCACCGAACACGTTTCTCCAAATCACCATCATATTTTGCCAAACAGGTTTCTCCAAATCGCCGAACACTTTTCTCCAAATCTCCAAGATATTTCGCTGATCAGTGAGCAGCATACGTTCTATTCGGTTCTCTTTGGAAAAGTCCCAGTCTCTGATCTCTCCCTACACGTGTTACGAGCTCTGCGCTCTGCGTTACGGGTGGTCGGTTGTGGTTCCTTGGTCACACCTGTTCCTCCTACACATGCACGGGCTCCGCGCTCGATGTTATGGACTATGGGCTAGCCAAGGCCAAGAGCTCAGTAAAGAACTAACTGCTTGGATGCCACTTATACTACTTTTATCTTCAAGTTATTTCACCAACCGCCTAGCAACACATGTTTCGCTCTACGCTCTATGGAGAAGACCCAGTCTTCAATCTCTCCCTACACGTGCTATGGGCTCCGCGCTCAACGTTATGGGTGGTTGGCTATGGTTCCTTGGTGGCGCCTATTCCTCCTACATGTGCACGAGCTCTGCGCTCGACGTTATGGACTATGGGCTAGCTAAGGCCAAAGAGTTCAGTAACGAACTAACTGCTCGGATGCTACTTATACTACGTATTATTGCATTAGGGTTATTACTACAACGATTCTTCGCCGCAAATATGAGCAAGCTGCATAAACATGCACTTTATAACATTTATACAAATACATAAATGTTTTTTGTGCTCTCGCATGCTCTAACTACCCTCTCCAGATGTTACAGATAATACTCTCTGAGCAGATCACCGAGCTTCGCCATCGCCGTGCGTCTCGTCGAACAGGTCTATGTCACCGGCCAGCTTTTTTGCTGTGTCCTCCACCTCATCCTCTAGCTGCTGGGTCTATGCCTTACCCATCCCTTCGGTGAATCCAGCCCCTATTGCCTAAAGGTCAACGGATTGATAGTGAGACCGAACCACCTCAAGGGCATGTGTAATGGCGGTAACAACGGCATCGCGGTTGAAGCTCTTAAATCTCTCCTACACCGCCTTGCACCTTTGGATGATAGTGTCTGAACGCGGCGGCCTGCTGTCGGGCTATGGAGCCGCCTCCAGGTCGACGCAGTCAAGCACCGATTTAACTTCGGCGACTACGGCGTCAAACTTCTCCCGTTGGATCCTGGCCTCCTGCACCAGCACATCAAACTGTGCCTTGACCCTCCGACGGTAGTCTGCAAGCATTACAAGGTTTCATCAAGCAAGGAAACTACTTCAGCAGTAACTCCGACCAGGAAAGTACTCACCATTCAGCTCCTTGGCTAGTTTGTCTGCTCACCCTATCTCCTTCATCTTCTCCTCTTAGAGTTGTTCGATGGCTTAGCGCAGCTGGCCGAGCTCTGCATCTTGCTCTACAAGCACAACAGTCATCACCAAAGATATAGCTATTCAGCAATACAAAGCACATTCGCCGATATACCGTACCTGCTTTTTGCTTGGATACGCTTCTGAGCTGCTCGGACTTCTGCACCAGTTGCGTGGAAGCACTCGCCAGCTGCTCGGACTTGCCACGCAACTGTTCGGACACAGCCGCCAGCTACTCAGATAGGAAGCTCTTCTGGTACTCTAGGTCCCGCGCGTTGGACTCAGCAAGGTCTCGCTCACGCTAGGCCCTCTGGATGTTTTTCTCCATAAGGTTCATCGCCTCCTTGAGTTTTTCATTTTCCTTGGTGAGAGGCTCCATCCTTTTGATCAGCTGGTGGCGCTGCTCGGTAGTCCGAGTTATCCCCTACAAGCACACAATGGCAATGATGAACTCCAATCTCCAACATCAAAGATGAGGATCCCAGATGCAATACTAACCTCGATTTGCTTCATCACTCCGGCAAGGGCAGACTTCAGTCTCCTCATCTCCCTGGTGGTGTCCTCCTCCTCGACAACCACCACCTCATGACCATGTTTGTGGAGGATTCAGATGGCCTAGGGTCAAGACTCCTCATGCTCAATCTCTTCCACCTCATCCTTCTCTGCCGTGGCTGGAGGCACCACCGGGGGGTTCAGTGGCCGGACAGCAGGTCTGACCATGCTCTGTGATGCCTCGGGGGCGTCGTCCGCTCCTTGGGCATTCGCCGCTGAAGACCCAATGACTTCCGCCATTGCCCCGGGCACCGTCGCCGACCCGTCCGCCATCGGTGCCATTGTTCGCTGCCACCAAGTTCACCAGTAGTGGCAGCTAACTCCTCCGCAGACCGCTGAGCACCCAGGGACTCTGGAATGGGGTCTACCGCCACCTCCTCCACTCTAGGACCAGCCTTCGGTTGCTCGACAGTCTGGACGGGCAGGGTCGGATCCTCCGCATGCCTTGCGCTGCATCAGTTCAGCTCGTCAGTCGCCAAAAAAGCTAAGGAACGACGGCCAAGTAACTCTAAGACAAGGATACTTATGGTTTGGTCTATTGGTACAATTTCTTGAACCAGCGATGCCTACACGAGCCCCCAGCCGTGGCCTTGGGGTCGACGCCTGCGTCTTGGGGTGGAGGTCCCGCGATCTCTGCCGTCAGCGTTTCCTCCTCCCACTGCTCCGGGGCTCCCCTCGCTTGCTGCTCGGGGACTTCCTCCGCCTACCGCTCCGGAGCTCCCCTTGCCTGCTGCTCGGGGACTTCCGTCACCCGTTGTTGGGCAACTTCCTCCCCTCCCATCGACTGTTCCTCCATGCGCGTGCTGCGTGGAGGTGGCTTTGTGCTCGGTGGAGGAGCCACCAGAACTTTGTCGTCATCCGACCACTCGAACACCGTGGTCCTTCGTGTCCGAGTGGTCTGGTCACCACCAAGCAAGATGCCGCCCGGCTTGAGGGGAATGGCACCCGCCATCTTTCTCTTCTTTCGGGCCAGCTCATCTACCGCTGCTCTCTTCCCCTAGGTTTTCTCCGACACCGAGGATGGACTCTCTGACGAGATGCTGATGGTTTCCTCCTCAGGCTGTGGCGGTGGTCGGGCGTCTACTCCCTTCGGCCAATCGCTCGTCGGCACACCCAAGAAGTACACCGCTCTTTCCTGTGAATGAATCTTTGCATGAGTAAATCAGTCAACTGCTCAGCAATGACAAAAGATAAAAAAGCATCAGGAACACACAATTGAGATATTTACCGGAGGAGGCAGATTTTTGCAGTGAAAGGGTTTCATCTGCCCTAGCAAGTTGGATGAGGCAAGTGGAGCGAACAGCTCTGTAGCCCACTCCTACACAACATCCCTCGACAACATCTCCGACCTCTCCCGGGTACCATCGGTCTCCCCCTTGAACTCAAAGGCGAGGTGGGCCCTCTCCTTGCAGGGCTGGATACGGCGCACTATAAAGCTTGCCGCCACTAATCCACCGTTGGTCTTCATGCCCTTTATTAAGCCAAGGAGCTCCTCACTTGCTCCATATCAGCGCTGCTTGGCATGTCCGACCAGCTCCTCTGGCTCTCTGGTATGTGGTCGGTGTTGCAGCAGACTGTAGGGTGGCTCTGCTTCATGTAGAACCACTTGGTGTTCCACCCTTCAGCGAATGTGCTTAGCGGAACCGTAAGGTATTCCCCCGCCATTCCATCGTGCGGCTGAAGATACACTTCGCCGACCACCTTGGAACCACTGCCACCTCTCTTCTTCAGCCAGAACAGGTGACGGAAGAGATTGAAGTGTGGAAGGATTTCGAGATACACCTCACAGAAATAGATGAAGATAGATATGTGCAATATGGTATTTGGGTGGAGGTTGCATAGACTAACTGCCTAGAGCTCCAACAGATCCCTCAGGAATGGATGAACAGGAAATCCCAACCCATGCTAGAAATAGTCCTCAAATACCACCACTTCGTCGATACGAGGCATGGGGAAGGGCTCACCAAGGGCCGGCCGCCATCCGGTGGTGACGCGGTCAAGCAGAACGCCCGCCTCCACCAATCTGTTGAGCTCCACCTCTCCCATTCGTGACGGCACCCACTCTTCATCAAGCTATATTTCGTTCGCCTTCTGGGGCTTGTCTTCTTCGGTTTTGCACCTCCCTTCTTGGCGCCATCCCTCAGATCTGGCTAGGGTTTGGTGGCGGAAGCTGGAGTAGATGTGAATCTAGAAATGCGATGGCAGAGGAGGAAGATGAAATGACAATGGGGCAAAGGTATGAGTGTGGGGTGCGGCGGCACAGTTATAAAGCACCCCCACCTTTTCGTATTTGAGGGTTTTTGGGAAACCGTTCCCGCAATTTGTGTTTCTCCGAATTCCCCGCAACTAAAGGTGGGCCATTACCTGGGCCTTCGCACATCATCTCCGCAATTTGTTATGGCTCGCCGAATATTCACCAACATCTCCGTCAACCATTACGGCTCAGTAATTACTACTGTACAACCATTACTCCGGTGTTTTCTCCGTGATTCTATTTTCTCCAAGTTGACTGCTGTTTCTAACCCTAGCACCACGTGACCATGTCACCTACTATCAGGATCGGGGACTAAGTGGGCATACTTCACCTTGCGGTGAATGTGCTTTTTGGGGCTACGCCCTGGGACTGGCTGCCTGCTCGACTGGTCTTCTACTTTTTTTCTACTTTGGACCCTAGCACCACATGACTACGTCATCTACTGTCAGGCTCAGGGACTAAGTGGACACACTTCACCTCATGGTGAATGTGTTTGCTTTATTCTAGAAGACTCCACGCCTCTTGAAGTTGAACAAGACTATCTCCTTTTCTCGTGGTCGGAGTCTAAGTGGGCACACTTGGTCCACTGTGAAGAAAATTTTCGATTCTGAACGTGAGCTCCTTACACCCTTATGGCAAGCCGTACTTGGGTTATGCTGCTCGATGATGGTTCATGCTACTCGGCAGCTGCTCACAACTGCTTGGCAACTACTCACAACTACTTAGCAACTACTCACAACTGCTTGGCAACAGCTCACAACTCATCACGGTGGTCGGACCATGAGTTTGGCTGCTCGGCTTTATTCGCACCTGCTCGGACAAGCTCAAGAAGGTGTTGCACAACGGGTACAAGGCGCTCGGGGACTAGCTGTGGGGGGTATGACCCTAGATACCCATGATAGACCACATGGGCTACGCCCCTAGGGGTGGCCCAGCCCACAAGATGAAGCCTTGTGGGGCACAACTCTGCTCGGTGCCTCCCGCAAGACACCGGGAAGATATCCTAAAGATGCTACAAAATCTATTAGGATACATATGATCCCAAGATTCATGTAATCTGTTATTACTTTCTGGTTATCTCTCAGATCTAACTGACTTGTAACCCTATCCCCTGGACTATATAAGGCAGGCAGGGACCCCTCCAAACTCACGCAATATCATACGATAGCTAATACAAACCAAAAGACCACATGAGTAGGGTATTCCATCATACTGATGGCGTAAACCTGTCTAACTCGTGTGTCTCTATTGCCTTCTTGTTCTTGATCACACGCTTCTCTGTCGATCAATCTACCTTCATGGGATACCTCTCGAAGGACTGCCGATGATATTCTATTGACAAGGGACCCTTCCAGTTCCACGCAAGGGAAGGTGTGGCCGTGAGGCCAGAGGAGGCGGGCTGGACCATCGGTTCGTCCGTCCTTAGAACCATCAGGGGTGGGGGGGCGGAGCGGCCCCGCCGCCATGCCTTAGGAATCAGTGGGGGCGGTGGATCTGCCGTCGCCCCGAGGTGCTAGTGGGAGTGGGTGGATCCGTCGCCATGCCCCAAGAGCCGGCGGGGGCAGGCGGATCCGTCGCCGTGCCCAAGGTGCCGAGAGAGGCGGGTGGCTCTGTCGCCGTGCCCCCAGATGCGAGGGAGGCGAGCCCCTCGGCCCGGGAGCAGGGGGCGCGCTCAAAATGGTCCTGCCTAGACGAGGTGGAGCAGGGAACTAGGGGTTCATCCCCGAAACATCTCCACCGCCCTACAGCACCAACATAAGTCGCTGACTCCACAGTTTTCTTTTTTTTCTATATTTTCATTGTGACTTATGCCTTTCATTTCTTGCAACATCCTTAGACGGGGCCACTCTTTGGCGTTGGTGCCAAAGAAGAGTGTCACCCTTAAGGCGAGATGGCAGCCGTCGCCCGACGTTGCTCCCATTTTGGGCGGGAGCGGAGATGGTGTCATAGCCTCGTCGGCCAGTCAGGTGCCGCCGCCCATGGTGGTGCCCGTGCCTTCGGCGGTCACCGAGCAACCGAGGACAGAAGCGATTCCGCTGCCGATGTCGGAGCGGGCAGAGCTACCGACTGCGCTCGTTGCGTCAACCACGGCGGGCGCGGCACAGCCGAATGAGGTCCCATCGACGGATGTGGAGGCGACGGTGGTTATGATGGATGGGTCACAGCCGGAAGCTACGGTGGCGGCGCCCGAGGCTGCGACGCAACCCGTGCTTCTGGTGGCCCAAGAGACAATGCCCATCGTGAGCAGGATGGAGGGGGTCTTGGCCGAGGGATCCTTGGACACCGCGGTGGTTGCCGAGGGGACCAGCGGCGAATTGTCCCTGGCCCTGACATCAGGGGCAGCCATCCACCCACATGGGATGAGCCCCTGCTCCAGTGGGTGAGTCCGCAGGACCCATCATCGGAACTCTTCACCCTCAATGATGCTGCTGAGGGCATGGAGCGGGAGAGTCTCAATGAGGGGATCATGGCCGCGCTGGAAGCTCTAAACTAGGCCAGGGGCGCCCTGCGCAATGTCATCGTTCCCACCGGCTGGGTATTTACTTAATCTTGCCTCCCACCCTCTTCTTTCTTCATCTATTTTTGTGTTCTGACCACCATCTTTTTTTCAGTCTCTTATTGCTCGCAGCCGGGAGAAATCCTGGTTCCTTAGTGAACATAAGGAGGACTAGGATCACCTCATTGATGAGGCATGACTGCAGAGGGATGTGACTGCCCAACTCCGATGGAGGGTGGCCGAGTTGACCCTCCTCGCAGCAGAGGTGAACAATCTTTGACGACGGGAGGCCGAGGCCCACCGGGACGTGGAGGACACCGAGAAGTCTTTTGAGGAACTATCGGAAAGGGCATAGCAGGACGAGGGTTAGGCTGCCAGAGTCCAAAAGGAGCGGGATGAGCTGCTCTAGAGGGATGCGGAGGCTCACCAGTGGGTCCTTGACCTCCTGGCCGAGGTGGAGAAGGGTTGGGAGCTCAAGCTGGGGGCCGAGGAAAGGTCCATGGCACTACAGTAGAGGGCGAGCCTGGATGCTGAGGCGATAGCCCAGTTGCGCAAGGAGCGAGACGAGCTGCGCCAAACTACGGCATGGCCCGTGAGGAGTGCGACCAGGCTGTCCGAGAGCATGACAAGGTGCGTCAGGGGGTTAGCTCCCTCTGGGCCAATCTTGGAACCATGGTAGCCCAAAGGCTAGAGGCTAAGAGTGTCTCCGCCGGGCTAGTCATGGAGCTTGCTGAGACACGGGGGATCCTTCAGGTGGAGAGCGATGAGCATGATCTCCTGCGTGCCGCCGTCGGGGTGGTGTTTGATGACCTGGAGGTGGCTCGGCTAGAGGGAACCAGCTCGCTTGCGGCCTCTGCTGCTGTAGATATCACAACGCGGGTGTGCCAGCTTGAGAGGGAAGCTCTTCGCTCTGGGATTACCCAAGCCTTCGCCATCGCCCGCTCCCACTACGTCGAGAGTATCGACTTGAAGACGATGAGCCTTGGCTTTGCGCCTGGTTACGAAGCCTCTGAGCTAGACGAAATAGAGAAGGTGGTGGCTCCTATCACGCGGAACCTGGCGGAAAAAGTTGAAGAGATAGTTCTCCCCCAGAGGGGATAGTTAGTCAACTAGGTCTGATGGACATTATCGTTAATTTATGGACAAGTGTCGACTCTTTTGTATCTTAAAACAGATTCGTAATTTCATTTCATTTAAATAAGTTCATAATTTCATTTTGTTTGATTGAACTTACCTTCTTCCCATTTTGCATTCAAAAAAGGGGCTCATGCAATCCAACCCTTCCGTTCATTAAGACCGTAGGGCCTGAGGTGTGTAAGGGGGAAACTTCGATTATGCTGGTGAGCAAAGTTACCATAGCCATCGAGGCGTGGGTTTTTTGCAGACTGACTAGGCACGCTCGGTTATTCATTCCCATAAACCTTGCCACTAACCTTAACATGAGAAAGAGGTCCGATGCAACGATTGTTTCGAAAGAAAGGGTGTTTTATACCTTTATCAGCCCCCGAGTGAGATCCAACCCCTTGCGGTTGCTGGGGTCGAATGTTACTAAAGACTGAAGAGAGGATAGCGAAACTACTCTTGTATTTGCATGTACCAGAGGGGTTGAGTTAGCGTCACTTGCCTCGATGGCTCAAGTGACGTGCTCGGTGAGCTTGCTAACAGGGATGTTTGGATGAAATCCGGTTCCGTCACCTATGATGGAATCGACAAAGCCCTCGGGGGGCATTCCGTAGCTCCTTAACCCACCTTCCAACAGATTCCCCTCAATGGGGATTCTATGGGCTCGGCTAGAGGCTAGGACCGAACGAGAAGGTTGAGACGGCCTTGTCCACTTCTAAGCGGGACGGGCACAAGCCACTGAGGCGGCCTCGGGCCCTTCACGGGCAGCCTTCGAACCTTGGCCTATCGATCTAGGATCGGGTGGCTCGAGCCCCGAGCCCCTTGGGGTCTAATAGGGGTCGGCCATGTTTCATGCGTCACCCATCCTCGGTTTTCATAACCAGAGGGGCTGAGCTAACGACACTTGCCTCGATGGCTCAAGTGTCGTGCTCAATGAGCTCGCTAACGGGCATGTTCGAGTGGAATCTGGGATTGTCATCCACTGACAGGGTCGGTAGTGCCCTCATGTGGCATTCCACTATTTCTTAACCCACCCCGGTAGATGCCTGGCCCGTTGGACTCTCTTTGATGGAGATTATGTGGGTTTGGCTCAAGGTTAGAATCGAATGAGAAAGGTCGAGATGTCCCTGTCCACTTTTGAGCGGGGTCGGGCAAGGCCACTAGGGCTCATCTTGGTTTTCTCCCCTGGCTCTGTTTGATGTGAGGCAGCCTTGAGCCCATCGTGGGCCGGCCTTTGAACCTCGGTCTGTTGCCATTCATATCGAATGAGGTGAGTACCACTTCATGACGCAACACGAAGCGTTGCGATGCAGTAATCGCATGTGCAATGTTTGGATATACGGGATGATTGAATGAATGAGCATAAAGAAATAGCAGGGGTCGGTAACGTTACCTTGATGGCACGAGTGATGGTTTCTGGTAGCTCTTACCGGATATGTTCGTTCGGGGTTCGGGCCCAACGATCATGACGGGGCCAATGTAACCTACATGAGTGTCCTAGTTTTCCGTTCCTATCTCTCGGCAGTGATCCAAGCCGTTCGATCGGCTTGGGCAACCTGACAGTTTCTTCTTGATGGAAATTTTGCAAGTAGGCCCCTTCGAACCCTTCTCGAGAAGGTGGATGCTAAAGCTTGGAGTGCAGGGACAAAGACTTCGATTATGCTGGTGAACAAAAACGCCATAGCCACCGGGCATAGGGCTCTAGCGGTTCACCCAGTTTTACTCAAAGTTTTATGCCCGCACATCGCGCCTCCAATTTTTAAATGTAAGGAGGGGTTGGGCAAAGAGAAATGTCTAGTGACTAGACTCTCTTGCCAGCCCTCGAGCGATGTCTGATCCCCTACCATTGCTGGGGTTGGAGACTTAGTGACGAATTTAATATGTAATGTAAGCAAGTAAGGGTGTTTTTACCCCTAAATACACTCATATTAGCCCCCGGGTGAGACCCGACCCCTCGCACTTGCAGGGGTCGGATGTCACAAAAGATCAGGGATTTTAATGATAAAACTGATAAGAGAAAGTATGTGTTTATTTAGGGGTAAAAACGACATAGCTGCTCGATGTTCTAGGCATTGGTGAAGACCACGCCGTTGATGGTTTTAGTTTGTAGGCACCTGGCCAGAGTATTTCCGCGATGATGTACGGGGCGGGGAGAGCTTGTGGTGGTCCTTGTTGCTCTGTACGAGGCGAAGGACTAGGTCCCTGACATTGAAGGCTTGGCCTGCACAAGCCGTCAATTGGTATTTGGCCGAGAGCAATGGCGACGTCATGTGCTTTGTCGGCCACCGGGTCCATGTTCTCAAATTTCGCTCATGCCCTGATACTTGGCGCTCCATAGTCGAGGTCGGTTGGGAGGACGGCCTCAGAACCATAGACCATGAAGAAGGGCATGTAGCCGGTGGCTCGACTGGGAGTTGTCCTTAGGCTCCAGAGTACCATACGGAGGTCGGCACCCAACCGTGCCCCGAACTTGTTCAACCGGTTAAAGATCTTGGGCTTGAGGCCCTATAGGACCATGCTGTTTGTGCGCTTGACCTGCCCATTTGTTTGGGGATGCACGACGGCAGCCCAATTTACCAGATGTGGTATTCATCATAGAATTGAAGGAACTTTTTTCCGGTAAACTGCGTACCATTGTCCATGATGATGTAGTTTGGAACTCCAAAGCGATGGACAATGTCGAGGAAGAACAGCACGGCTTGCTCGGATTTGATCACGGAGATTGGCCGAGCTTCTATCCACTTTGTAAACTTGTCTATGGTGACAAGCAAGTGGGTGTAACCCCCGGGCGCCTTCTTTAGAGGTCCAACAAAATCAAGCCCCTAAACTATGAACGACCACTTGATGGGGATCATCTAGAGTGCTTGGGCGGGAGAGTGAGATGTAATGGCTAGAGGGGGGAAATAGCCTAATAAAAATTTTACAACAATAAACCAAATGGTTAGACAATTATGAGGCGGTATGTGTTCAAAAATGCAAGCCACCTACCACAATTCTAGTTTAGATAGTGTCAATTCACACAAGAGCAATGACACTACCCTATGTTAGTGTGCTCTCAAAGGCTAACTAAAGAGCCACCAACCAAGCATGCAAGCTCTCATAGCTACACTAAAGAGCTTGTCAACTAGTTTATGCGGTAAAGTAAAGAGTGATCAAGAGGGTTATACCGCCGCGTATGAATGAACCAATCAATCACGAAGATGAATAACCCAATCTAAATGATGAACACAATGATTTTGGTGGTTCACTTGTTGCTCTAGTCCTCGTTGTGGCGATTCACTCACTTGGAGGTTCACGACATTGAAGGCATCACTGGCCAAACCCTCAATAGGGTGCCGCTTTAACCAACACAAGATGAGGATCACACAAGCCACAAGCAATTTACTAGAGTATTTTGGCGCTCAGGAGAAAGGTCAAGAACCCCTCACGTCACCACGATGTGAGTCGGAGACAATCACCTCCTCCACTCAACGATCCTTGCTGCTCCAAAGCCGTCCATGGCGGCAACCACCAAGAGTAACAAGCGAAATCCGCGGTGAAACACAATCACCAAGTGCCTCTAGATGCAATCACTCAAGCAATGCACTTGGATCACTCCCAATCTCACTATGATGATGAATCAATGATGTAGATGAGTGGGAGTCCTTTGGCTAAACTCACAAGCTTGCTATGTCAATGAAAATGTGCAAGAGTTATCCCTTGAGGCGGCCATGGGGCTATAAATAGAGCCCCCATCAAATAGAGCCGTTATACCCCTTCACTGGGCAAAAGCAAGGGCATGGGCGCTTTCGGTCGGTGGCTCGACGCCGCTCTCGGAGTTGTCGATGTCGACCACGCTCCAGACTCAACGGTCATCACCGGAGGCTCCTTCGAATCGACCGGACGCCCGGCGTCCGGTCGTTCTGATAACTCCGGGCATGACCGGACGCGTTCGATAAAAAGCGACCGGACTTGTTCAACCGTCTCGTCATTTCGAAGATCTCGAGGCATTTTTTCGACCGAGGCCCTATAGGACCAACCCCTAGCCATTGTACCACCGCGACGCAGCAGCGACTCGCCCATTTTCGATTCAGGGTCCGCCATGGACCGACACCAAAGATCATTTCGATCAACTCCATTTCAACTCTTACTTCTTCACCCTTGCTCAAGTGTGCCAACTTTTTGCATTAAGCAATAGAAAATAGACATTTCATTTTCCATGATGATATAGTTTGGAACCCAAAGCGATGGACAATGTCTCAACCTGCAAACACCTTTGTGTGCACATGTGTTAGCATATTTTCACAAATATTTTCAAGGGTGTTAGCACTCCACTAGATCCTAAATGCATATGCAATGAGTTGATCTAGTGAGATTGGCCGCATTTACGATCTGAGTTACTTCTTATCCACTTTATAAAACTTGTGTGATCACACTGTGTCTTGATCACCAAAATAAAATAGCTCCTACAAGTTATACCTTTGCCTTGAGCTTTTTGTTTTTCTTTCTTCTTTCCAGTCGGTTGATCATCACCATGCCATCATCTTTATCATGACTATGATCTTCATTTGCTTCACCACTGGGTGTGCTCATCTCATGATCACTTGATAAACTAGGGTTAGCACTTAGGGTTTCATCAATTCACCAAAACCAAACTAGAGCTTTCAGTGAGTCTGTTGAGCATAGTACTGGCACCCTTCGCAGGTGTGCATGATCTACTCGGCGTCGGCTACTGCAGTGGGCTAGTAGAAGCCCTGTCAGTATGCATTTTCGACCTGGGTTCTAGGTGTAGCATGGTGATCGCATATCCCACCATGGATATCGCTCAGCAAACGCTTCCCCTGTTCGATGGGGATGCAGCGCTATAGGATCCTAGTGTGGCTTTGCTTGTAGAGTTCGTCCTCCAGAAGAACAAAGGACTTGGCATGACGAGCGAGCCATCGAGCTTCCATCTTGTCCATCGGCAGTGTGTCCTGGAGGAGGTAGTTGAGGTAGAGTACCCTCCAGTCGACTAGAGGTTCGAGCTCGGTTGTGGGGTCTTCTTCGAGCTCCATGACTTCGGGACCAGACGGAGCCGACGGTTGGTCAGGCCCCGGGGCTGAATCAGGGGACCACCATTGGCTTATTCTGACCCCTCATAGTGGACCAAGGGCTTGTGTTGGTCATTGGCGAAGACACCTATTAGCATAGGCTCTTGGTTGGATGTCGCCTTTGTAAGCGCATCAGCCGCCTCGTTGAGGCACCTCGGGATGTGATTGAGCTTGAGGCCGTCAAACTTGTCTTCTAGTCATCGGACTTCTCGGTAGTATGTGGCCATCTTGGCATCGTGGCAGCTTAACTCCTTCATCACTTGATCAACAACTAGCTGGGAGTCTCCCCGAACGTCGAGACATCAAACGCCCAACTCGATGGCAATGCGTAGGCCATTGATGAGCGCCTCATATTCGGCCACATTGTTTGAGGAGGGGAAATGGAGACGAACCATGTACCTTATGCGTACCCTAAGGGGTGACACGAAGACCAGCCCTACGACGGTGCCCTTCTTCATCAGCGATCCATCAAAGTATATCGTCCAGTACTCCTGATCGACCACCGCTGGTGGCATTTGGACCTCGGTCCATTCCATGATAAAATCAGCTAACACCTAGGACTTGATGGCCGTCCGAGGGGCATATGTAATGCCTTGATCCATCAGCTCGAGTGCCCATTTTGTGGTTCTCCCTGTGGCATCCTGGCTTTGGATGACCTCGCCGAGGGGGAAGGATGTCACAACCGTTATCGGGTGTGACTCGAAGTAGTCGCGTAGCTTCCTCTTTGTGATGAGGACAGTGTATAGGAGCCTCTGGATTTGGGGTTAGTGGGTCTTTGAGTTGGATAGTACCTTGCTAATGAAGTACACAGGGCGTTGTACTTTGAGGGGGGTGCTCCTCTTCTTCTCGCTCTACTACCAGGGCGTTGCTGACCACTTGCATGGTGGCCTCTATGTAGAGCAGAAGAGATTCTTCTTTGTTGGGAGGAACCAGGATTAGGGCCTTCGGCAGGAGCTGCTTAACCATGTCAAGTGCTTCCTGGGCCTCGGATGTCCATTCGAAGTGATCGGCTTTCTTTAGAAGTCGATAAAGGGGGAGACCTCATTCGCCAAGGCATGAGATGAAGCGGCTGAGCGTGGTGAGGCACCCCGTAACCTGCTGCTTTATGTTCTAAATCGGGCCCATCCTCATGATGGTAGAGATTTTCTCTGGGTTGGCCTCGATGCCACGCTGAGATGATGAAACCGAGCAGCATGCCCCTCGGGACCCCGAAAACGCACTTCTCAGGATTGAGTTTGATGCTGTTTGCTCGGAGTTTTGCAAAGGTCTGCTCAAGATCGACAACGAGATGGTCAGCCCATTTGGACCTGACCACGATGTCATCAACATAGGCCTCAACGGTTTGCCCGATGAGGTCCCTGAAACATTTGAGCATACAACGCTGGTATGTAGCCCCAGCTGTTCTTTAGACCGAACCACATCGAGATGTAGCAGAACGAACCAAAGGGGGTGATGGAAGATGTCACGAGCTGGTCGGATTCTTTCATCATGATTTGATGGTACCCGGAGTACGCATCAAGGCAGCAGAGGGTTTTGCACCCTGAGGTAGAGTCAACTATTTGGTCTATGCGCGGCAAAGGAAACGGATCCTTTGGGCATGCTTTGTTGAGACCCATATAGTCAACACACATCCTCCATTTCCCACTCTTCTTTCATACAAGAATGGGATTGGCTAACCACTCTGGTTGGTACACTTCCTTGATTAATCCAGCCACCAAAAGCTTTGCGATTTCCTCGCCGATGGTCCTGCGTTTCCCCTCGTCAAAGCGACACAGGCATTGTTTCACTAGTTTGGAGCCTAGGCGAATCTTCAAGGTGTGCTCGGTGACTTCCCTCGGAATGCCTAGCATGTCTGAGGGTTTCCACGCGAAGATGTCTCTGTTGGCGTGGAGGAAGCCGACAAGCGCGCTTTCCTATTCAGAGGAGAGCGTGGTACCAATGCGCACTGTTTTTCCCTCGGTGCTCCCGGGGTCTATGAGAACTTCTTTAGAGCCCTCCACAGGCTCAAAAGACCCAGTTGTCGGTGTGGGACCCACGGGATACCCTACAAGGAAGGAAGAAGGTCTAGTCTAACTAGGATTCTTCCCATGTAATCTTAGTAGTAGTATTATTCTGTAATCCTACTAGGAACTCTCACTGTAAACCGACTAGGGCTCTGGCCTCCTAACTATATAAAGGAGGGCAGGGTTCCTAGAGAAAGGGAGAACACTTTACAATCAATCCAACGCAAAGGCTAACACTGACTGGACGTAGGGCTATTACTCGATCACGATCGAGGGTCCGAACTAGGATAAATCGACTGTCTCTTGCGTTAACCGTCGAGTTCTGCATATACTGAAGCCCGAATAAATTGCCTCGGGTACCCCCGTGGCAGGCTATCGCCAGTGAAACATCGACACTGGCGCGCCAGGTAGGGGCTTTCGGCGAATTTGCATCCGAGAGCTCGATGGACCTCGATAACATGATCTTCTCGATAGGATCAACCTTCATCTTCGGTTCATGGATCTGCGAGGCAGGCGACGATGGCAAGCTCCAAAGCCGTCTTATCAAAGATTTGGATCACCATGAAGACCTTTCTACTTCGGTGACTACGACAGATCAACTCATCGGAAGATTCGCGCAGCTCATGATGTCCGATCCAACTCAGATTTCGCGGCTTTGCGCATCCGACTCAAACTCAGGCTCCGCATCCGAGATGGAGTCTTATCCGAGTTCTTTCGAGAAACCGAGTTCTTTTTCGGTGGGGATCCAGAACGCGGCCTTGGCCTATCAAGGATTCAACTCAGAAAACATTCAGAGTTCTCTTGAGAGTAGTCCGAGTTCTTTTCTGGTGGGACTCCAGAACGCGGCCTCAGCCTATCAAGAATACAACTCAGAGTCTTTTCAAGAAGTCAGATCCTTTTCCATTCGGACTCCACAACATGGCAAAATCTTATCAGGCACGACTCGAAGGGTCCCTCGATCCGGTGCTCAGAATGCCACTGAAAGGAGCTCAGGAAGGTCTCGTACTAACTATAACATCTCAAGACTGCATCGTCCACTGGCCTGGTTCTGTTCCTAGGATAGCGGTACTCGACTAGTCAGCATGACGACAACAACAATTCTACCCTACCAAGAAGGAGACTCGATCTGCGACCTTGAAGCCTCTACTAAAGTTATCAACAACTCCGACAGTGTGGAAACCAACGCCGATAACAGAACAATTCACGCACGAGAAGTATTCATGGTTCACCGTCCTCGATCACCATTGGTCCCCCAGAAGCACCCGACATCAGGTCATCGGATGAATCTGAGTCCAACATATCGCCCTTTATCTAGGGGCACGATGGTGAGACCGAAAATCAGAAGCAAGCTAGAGAAAGAAGAAACAACTTGATACAAGGACGCCAACGCCGTGCTAGGCAGCAGAAGGAAGCTTGGATAAAAAATGAGTCAGATCTGGCCAAGTACAATAGAAGAAAATCAGAACAAGAAGTCGAAGAAAGACGCACGGTGAATACACCCTACAATAGGATCCGAGAAGCACTAGAAGAACTTGGAGCGACATCGCATCCCAGCAAAAAATAGGAACAGCTCTGGGACCATCTCCGGACAGCAGCCCTAAGGATGCACGATGGAAGGACCCGCTCAAGACTACCTGCCAGGTCAACATCTCATAGGAAGGAAGATCAAAATCAAAGGAAGTCCGCTTTCGAGAGACTTGGACCAAGTGGAAGTCACAACAGAGAAAGTAGAAGGAACCACAGTCAAAACTACCAAGTCAAACAACCAAAGATCAGAAGCGAAGCACCCATTCAGAGAGCCCCACAGAACTACTCTCACCAAAACAACAGTTAGCTAGAAGGAGGTGCTAAATCAAAATACAAAGAAGCCGGAACGCATGATAGATTCCCCTATTTTGCAAACAGACTTGCTTCAATACGACTACCTCACAAGTTCAAGCCGTCCAACCACTCTAAATATGATGGCAAGACCGAACCAAGGCAGTGGCTCAGAATTTACTTGCAATCGATGGAACTAGCCGGAGGAGACGATGATATCAAGACCTTGTTCTTTCCCGTGGCCCTAGAAACCATGCCCCTCCAATGGTTCGACAAATTGAATCCAGGGTCAATCAGAAATTGGGAGGACTTACAAAGAGTTTTCTATGAAAATTTCATGGGTATAATTACGCACCCCATCACCCACGCAAAATTAAAAGGACTCAAGCAGAAAGGGGGCGAAAGTCTCAGAAATTACTATCGATGATTTGGCGAACTACGTGCCCAAGTACATGACATCACCAAACGAGAAGTAATCGAAGCTTTCTCTCACGGAATCATGGCTAGGTGGCAATTTCAGGACTTCTGCAAAGAAAACCTGAGAAACAATGAAGAATTCAGACACACCGTAGAAAAGATGATTACTGCAGAGGAGAAGACACGAGAAAGGTTCCCGGATAGAAACAACCGAGACAACCCGGATAACCAAAATCATCGAAACGTCATACATCAAGAAAGGAAACGTGGACCAAACAACACCGTAGCGGTGGCTGACAAATCAAAGCAAACCTAGAAGGTATGATGACATAGAAAACATGCATTGCATCTGGCACCCTAAAGGAAATCACACCATCGGAAATTGCTACACCTTCAATGATCGATACATGAGAAAAGATAGTAAGGGAAACACTAAAGAAGACAATCAGAAAAAAGATGAAGATAACCACGAAGACAAAGGATTCCAAAAATCTAGGGGGACAATAGCAGTGATCTTCGCTGGGGCCCCAAATTCCAGAAGCAAACATCAAGAAAAGCTAGCTCTACAAACCATCATGGCAGCAGAACCGGTAACTCCAAGATATCTCAATTGGTCATAATATCCAATCCAGTTTTCAAGAGAAGACCAATGGACTAGCGTAGGAAATGCATGCCATTACCCACTGGTTCTAGATCCAACTATCGCCGGTATGACTGTCACAAAAGTACTAATCGATGGGGGAGCCGGACTCAACATGATTTCTTCAGAAACGCTAAGGAAGATGGGAGTACAACTCACCGGGATGATTACACCAACGAGCACCCCTTTTTATGGGATAGTACCCGGCAAGGCAGCCATGCCACTTGGACAAATTACTCTACCGGTTACTTTTGGAACTCCCTCAAACTACCGTACAGAGTTCATCAAGTTTGAAGTTGCAGACTTCGATTCATCATATCATGCAATCCTCGGGCGCCCAACACTAGCAAAGTTCATGGCGATACCGCATTACCCGTACCTATTGCTTAAGATGCCAAGGCCTAACGATGTCCTATCCCTTCGAAGTGATTTGAAGCGTGCTTTTGACTGCGACGTTTAGGCAATCCAAATTGCAGCCAAAGCACAAGCCACCAATGGTAGAAAAGAAATAGCTACTATTGCCGCAGAAATAAGCCCAGAAGAACTAGAGATACCGGCTAAAAAGCCTAGCATCCTCGCACCACCAAAAGAAGGCGATGTCAAGCAAATCGACCTGGGCACCGGTGATCCCTCCAAAATAGCAACCATCAGCGCCCACCTCTTGACAAAATAGGAACTTGCGCTCACCAACTTTCTTTGGGACAACAAAGATATCTTCGCTTGGAAGCCGGTCGACATGCCAGGTGTCCCAAGAGAGTTGGCTGAGCACAGAATTGATATCAATGAATGCTCCAAGCCTGTGAAGCAATGGCTACGACCATTCTCACCCAACAAGAAGGTAGCAATTAAAAAAGAAATCACAAAGCTAATGGCAGCCAGATTCATCATAGAAATCCTTCATCTAGATTGGCTAGCAAACCCAGTTCTAGTACAAAAAAAGAATACGGATGAGTGGCGCATATGCGTCGACTACACAGATCTCAACAAACACTGCCCAAAAGATCCATTCGGACTACCATGCATTGATCAGATAGTTGATTCAACAGCAGGATCTGCCCTATTATCCTTTCTTGATTGCTATTCAGGATATCACCATATCGCAGTAAAGGAACAAGACCAGAGCAAGACATCTTTCATTACTCCGTTCGGTGCCTACTGCTACAAGACCATGTCGTTTAGACTCAAGAATGCTAGTGCCACTTACCAAAGAGCTATCCAAACGTGCCTTGGTGAACAGATCGGCGAAAACGTAGAGGCATACGTGGATGATGTAGTAGTAAAAACAAAGAACCCAGACACACTAATTGAAGACTTAAAGCAAACCTTCAACAACTTGAAAAGGTGGAGATGGAAATTAAACCCAAACAAGTGTGTATTCGGAGTTCCTTCAGGACAACTATTCGGATTCTTGGTTAGTCATCGTGGAATCTAAGCCAGCGCCAAGCAAATTCGAGCCATAACAGAGATGGGCCCTCCTCGAAGTGTCAAAGATGTGCAGAAACTAACAGGCTGCATGGCGGCCCTCAATCATTTCATATCAAGACTCAGCGAAAAAGGATTACCTTTCTTTAAACTACTAAAGAAGACATACAAGTTCGAGTGGACAGAATAAGCCAATGAAGCTTTCAAAAGACTTAAGGCATACCTCACCTCCTCGCCCGTTCTCACACCTCCAAAGAAATACGAAGACATGATGCTGTATATTGCGGCAACTTCTACTGTGATCAGCACAACGATAGTCGTGGAAAGAGAAGAAGAAGGGTGCGTATATAAGGTACAATGCCCCGTATACTACATCAACGAAGTACTATCAGAATCAAAAATCCGGTACCCGCATGTGCAAAAACTACTCTACGCTCTCCTGATCACTTCATGCAAGCTTCGCCACTATTTTGAAAGCCACAAGATTACCGTGGTGACAGATTTCCCACTCGGAGACATCTTACACAATAGAGACACAACAGGGCGCATATCTAAGTGGGCAGTTGAACTTGGTGTTCTCAATATCGATTTCACCCCACGGAAGGCAATTAAATCTCAAGCCCTTGCCGATTTTGTTGTTGAGTGGACAGAAATTCAACAACCTATGTCAAATGCCATCCTTGACCATTGGAAGATGTACTTTGATGGATCGCTCAAGCTAGGCAGCGCCGGTGCAGGCGTTCTCTTCATTTCTCCAGACAGAAAACAACTCAAGTATGTCCTTCAGATATTATGGCAAGCTAAAAACAATGAAGCAGAATACAAAGCCCTCATCCACAGGCTCCGAGTGGCAATTACCCTTGGAATCAAGCGATTACTCATATATGGTTATTTGGCAGTAGTCATCAACCAAGTAAACAAAGATTGGGACTGCACCAAAGAAAACATGGGCGCTTACTGTGCTGAAATACGAAAACTCGAAAAACATTTTCAAGGATTGGAAATTCTACATGTCCTGCGTGACTCTAATATTGCAGCAGACGTCCTCGCCAAGCTCGGATCGGACAGGGCGAAGGTCCCACCTGGTGTATTCATAGAGGAGTTATCAGCTCCCTCTATCAAACAACCCGGTGAGATAACCCCTGAACTCCTAGCTAAAGGCACCTAGATTTTGGTAATCAACAACTCATGGACCCATGTTTTTATTGATTATATCAAAGAGAATAAGTTGCCAGCAGATAAAGAGGAGGCTACCAGAGTGGTTCGCAGAAGCAAGAACTACGTCCTAGTAGGGGACATGCTGTACAGAAGAGCCGCATCATCAGGAGTACTCCTAAAATGTGTCTCGTTTGAAGAAGGCAAGGAGATCTTAGATGAAATACACTCAGGTTGTTGTGGAAATTATGCCGCTTCAAGAACACTAGTCGGCAAAGCATTCCGAACCGGATTCTACTGGCCAACCGCTTTAAAAGACGTAGAAGAACTCGTCAGAAAATGCAAAGGTTGTCAAATGTTTGCAAGACAAGCTCATGTACCAGCTCACAATCTCATCTGCATCCTACCTGCTTGGCCTTTCTCCTACTGGGGGCTGGAGCAAGTCGAACCTCTCAAGAAAGCAAAGGGCGGTTTCGAGTACATGTTTGTAGCAATTGACAAGTTCACCAAGTGGATTGAATACAAACCACTCGCAAAATACAGCGTAGCCAAAGCAGTCAAGTTTATACAAGACATTATGCACCGCTTCGGCATGCCCAATCGAATCATCACAGATTTAGGTTCTCCCTTCATAGCTACAGAATTCCAAAGTTGGGCACAGGATTGCGGCTTCGGCATAGATTACGCATCAGTCGCACATCCAGAAGCCAACGGACAGGTAGAAAGGGCTAATGGACTCATACTAGCCGGATTAAAACCAAGATTGTATGAAGAACTAGTGGACTATGGATCCAAATGGATTGAAGAATTACCCAAAGTAGTATGGGGGCTACGAACTCAAATAAGCAGAGCCACTAGATACTCACATTTCTTCCTAGTTTACGGATCAGAAGCCGTACTACCTGCCGACTTGATCTGGACATCACTAAGGATAGAACAATATGACGAAGGAGAAGCAGAACACACCCGAAGATTAGAACTCGACAGTACAGAAGAAGTTAGAGTAAATGCTACCCTTCAATCAGCTAGATACCTACAAGGTTTAAGACGCCACCACAACAAGAATACCCAGCCTCGATCACTACAAATCGGAGACCTAGTACTAAGAAGAATACAAAAAACTGACGAACACCATAAACTACTCAGTCCATGGGAAGGTCCTTTTATCGTCACAAAAGTCACCGGACCAGGCACATACAAGTTGATAACTGAAGATGGAAAAGAAGTCAACAATACATGGCACATCAGCCAACTAAGAAGATTCTACGTATGAAAACAACTCAAGGAAGAATATATATACAAGCCACAAGAGATCAACATTCATGATCAATAAAGATGGTGTTCCTCGACAACATATGTATTATTATGGCTTATCAACGTTCATGATCAATAAAGATGGTTTTTCGACAACATATGTCTTACTATGGCTTTCCCCGAGTTGTTTTCACGTAGCTTACCGGCCGAGAGCAAAAGAGCTGAAAAGATGCTTGAGCCCACCGATGAGGGTAGCTAATAAGCTAACACCCGAACCAAAAAGCAAAACAGCTGAAATTATGCCTGAGCATACCGGCCGAGAGCAAAAGAGCTGAAAAGATGCTTGAGCCTACCGATGAGGGTAGCTGATAAGCCAACACCCAAACCGATCCAAAGATGTTTTTACAATCCAGAAAAGAGCCAGATGCTGGCCACATCTCGAGTTAAGCAAAAAAGCTAAAAAGAAGAAGCTGAAGATACTTGAGATCGCTGGTCCTAAGTATTTTCAGTACTAACAAGAACAAAAAGGTTGTAAGGACAAAGAACTACTTACCCTGAGTTGTATACACGGTAGCCAGACAAGCACTCGACAAATCAAGAAAGTTTGTCAAGACAACAATCTACAGATACCGAGTTGTTTACAAGGCGAAGACATCCAAGCAAAGAAGACATCAACAAAAAACAAAGAATCTTCATTCAAAAAGAAGTATAATGTCCTATTACAGAGGCTGGAGTACAAAGGTCAATTACATCAAGCATCGTCATCAGGAAAAGAAATATCAATATTAAGATTATCCACAATCCTCCTGGCTAAATCTTTGACCTCAGGCTCCACCTTTTCAACGGCATCCAGATATTCTTGACTCTCGACTTTCTCTGCAATCTTGGACAAAGGGACCTCCAAAGCAAGAACCCGGACCTGGGCAAGAACATTTCTAGTAAATAGTTGGGCGCACCTCTTCACGAACTCCTAGAAATGGGTCAGAACTTTGGGAATAAACTGGGCCCAAGATTGACCTTCGTCTATTGGAGTCCAGAGAAGGTCGGCCACTGACCGGAATGATTTCCACAAAGAATTCCAGTTCTCAATAGTCGTCGTCAACTTACCAATCAAGACTTCAATAGTTTTTTGAGCCTACACAAGATCCCTATCAGCTCCACGCCTAATCAACTTAGCAAGCGCGAGTTCTTCTTCAGCACGAGTAATTACCTCCTCAGCCTTGTTGTGATTATTGTGAACAAGTATCTTCATTTCCTCAATACCCTTCGAGAGCTTCTACTTTTCAACTTGGAGAGCTAGACCAGGCACCAAAAAACAAGTCAGCAGAAAGGGAAATTTGAATACAAAAGGAAACAAAAAGAACCTGCAATACCATTGCACTCTTTCTTCATGGCCTCCACATTCTTCAAGGCCTCCTAGACAGCAGCATCCCTCCGCTCTTCTACCTCAACCACCCGGGCACGGAGAGCCTGTTGCTCCCTCTGGTGCGTTTGATGCTCGGTCTCCATCTCGGCCCAATAGAGGTCAAGCTCTGTTTTTAGGGCACTAACCTCATAAGACAACTTTTTCTCGGTCTCAGACGAGAAAAAGAAGCCGGTATGTGTGGCAGAACCTCCTAAATTATAGGGCCCACATGCACCTGTCACTGTCCAATGACCTTTGACATCTATGCATATGTTCCTGGTAATTTAAGAAGACTGTCAGGTGTCCTCGGGGAACCCCGAATCATCCATGATTTCCGAGCAGGATCACATTACAGAGTCATTGTAGTATTACAACAGTTTATTCAAATAGATACATCAGAGTAAAAGTAGCGGAAGACTTACAATAACATAGTTTACAAACCATTTGTTTCAAACCATACAACTAAGTTCGATATTAATACAAACCAAAGTAGTGGAGCGGCATTATAATATAATACAAAACACACAATGAGGCTGCCCTGCCCAAGGGCCACACAATTACTTCTCATCGTCATCACAAGGTACAACTATCATGCAGCACGATCCACAACAGATCTGCTCATGAGACTCACCTGCAACAAGGGTCAACGAACCCTGAGTACAAAAGTACTCAACAAGACTTAACCGAAATAAGAACTGATAACTCAAGAATGCAGGCTCAGGGATTCAAGGTATGGTTTTAGCAATAATCAAAGTTATTTTGCGTAAAAGCTCTTTAACAAAATTCTTTATTTCAACACTTTAAACTTCATAAACTCATATACAAAGATGACACGATCCGAAATGAGATCATGAAACTTCATATCCAACACCTTCATCAACCATTCTCAAGTTCTAGTTATTAATACTACGATGATGAACAGTGAGTTGAGTCTCCATAACCGAGGAGCAACGACGATTCGAACCGATTGTAAACCCAGCTGGGAATTCCAGACCACACGACATATGCAGGTCCCCGACCTACATATACCAACCTACCCTCAGATCCTCTGAAACAAGAACGGGTCCGCGCCACCCGAGAATACAGTACTCCACCAATCCAGCCCATAGCCACGTGGGTACACGCTATTCCCGCCATCTCTCCACTCCCAGTGCGCGAGTAGCCATTCTCGTAATAGAATCGCCAAGTTCAGGCTTACCGGAGTATGTGGTTAGTACTACAAATTCTCACCTCATGCAATTCAACAACGGACGTGCCTTAATCGACACAGGCGGAAAGAACCCGCTCACAAGACCTCCATGTCTTGTGGCTCACACACACCGAGTCCGCCCGGTCTAGATTTATTACTCCACATTCCCATATCACATGCTAACATAATTAACCAATGTTCCATTTAAAACTTGCAGGTGGCAGGTAATCACCCGACTTTCATCGTTCTACGCATAGCTAAGCAAAACTAGGCATATACGAGTTTAAAAACTGGTAATATGGTAAATATGGAATAACAAGGATGGTAATGCACCAATTAGGCTCTTACTTAACTCCTAATCACTTAATGCAGTAACGGAAAGCAAAAGCAAAATCAATTTGTAAAACACAAGGTAGGGTTGTATGCATCCGGGGCTTGCCTTCGTTGACGGAAAAGTCCGGCTCCTGCGACGTTTCACAAGTATTCGGTCCGACCTCAACAGACGGATTAACCTCCTCAACCACTTGATTAACTACCACGTGTTCACCTTCGTTTACTACACGTAATAACAATGCCATGTTTAACATGATGTGGAATACGAAACATGATGCTCGATGATGGATGCAAAATTAATAATTTGAATACAACTTTCCTTCGCGGTACAGTTGCAAGTCAAACTAGTCAAACCTTTTTCGCAACACCCAATCAATTGCCAAGGATCATTATCAACTAATGATCCAAGGTCATCACTCAATCAAAATTTCAAACAAAACCTAAATCATTAAAGGTTACTATTTGCTTTTATGAATTAATTATTTAATTCAAAATTATGAAATAAATCAACTTATTCCAATTGAGCTCATACTTTTTGTAAATGTTCATTACATGATAACTAAGTGGCAAAACAAATTTCATAAATTTTGGATAAATAAATAAGCCTAGAAAAATCATGGAAATCCATTTATTAATAAATTGAGCAATTTTTATCACATTCAAAAATTACTGAAAAACATTATTTTATATTTTTCTTAAATACTATACATCACAGAGAAGTCACACAAAAATTTTCATAATTTTTGGAGCTCTAAATAAATCTACACAAAAATAACAAAAACAGACACTATTCATTCAAATATGAAAATAGAAAAATCCATTTGAACGCTGAGTCACTGACAACCCGACCCCACCTGTCATCCCTAACCTCCGACGTTGACCACGGCAGCGATGGCTCTGACCGGCGATTTCTCACCGACGGTGAGATCACCGGCGACGACCAACGTACCAAAATGATCACCAAGTATAGTCGCATCGATTGACGTCCCTATCAGCACTGATTACGGCCCTATACTAGCTCGTCGTCGACCATGGCGGACGCGGTGGCACGGCAGTGCTACGCCGGCAGTGTACGACCGGTAGAGCTCAAACAAGGGATTCGGGAAGCACCAGAGGCTCACCCCGAACGCGTTGAAGCAAGGAGCGAGGTCCAAGAAGCAACGGAGAGGCGTGACAACGATCACGGTGATCATGGCGGAGCAAAACGTCGTCGGCGATGGTGTACCGGCGACTGCAGTGATCAAAATGAGCAACCAGCTATGGATTAAGTACTACAGCATCGAGACGAAATAGAATCAGCCAAAACCAGGGGATGAAGATGCACCAGTGGAGCTCAGCCACGGCAAAAATCGCGCTTCGGCGGAGGAGTTGCTTACCGCGAAGAAGAAAGACGTGGACAACGAAGTTTCCGGTGGAGATAAACCGAATTGGTGGGTAGAATGCGTAAGGTTAAGGCGGAGCTGGGATAGGCTTTGCCGAGATGGCAACAATGGCGCTAAGTCGACGGCGAGAGCTCGACGGAATCAAGCGGTGGCGGCGACGGAAAAGGAGAGGAAGAAAAAACAACGACGACGGCGCGTCTCGGTTCTTATAACGCGACTCGAAGCTCAAGGAAGCCACGACGAGCCGTTTACGTGCATGCAGCCACGACGCCAAGGACGGCCATGACGACACGCTGAACGCCAAGAAGGTCGTCGGCGGTGTAGTCTCGACGGTGGACACTGCTCACACGATAATTACAAGTTTGTCATTCGCCAAAATTCACAAATTACTCTCAAATTTTCATAACAACTCAAAAATCTCCAAAACAAAAGTTGTTCAAAATCAAAAGTTCTACAACTTTGCTTCTATAACCATCTCCTAATTCGGTCTAGATTTTGAAATGAACTTTTGAATTTGAATAGGAAATTTAACGAATTACGCCTTTTTGAATTACTCAAAATTTTTCTAAACAACTTGAAAAAATCCAAAACAAACTTTGTATAACTTGCCAAGCTCTACACTTTTGCTTTTGGGATCAACCCCAAATTATGCTTAGATTTTGAAATGGATTTTCGTAGTAGGATTTAAATGTTTGAAAGCTGGGTTTTCTCGAAAAATTCAAAAATCCAAACAAACTTTGAATTTAAGTCAAACAATACAATTCAACACATACCACATGAATATAAACTTGTTTTAGTGTATGCATCTCAAAGTTTTCACCAAATGCCAAATGCTTTGCAATGCATATGATGACATGTCGTTTTTTAGTATTTTAAACACCCGAGGTGTTACAATCCTTCCCCCTAAAAGAAATCTCGCCCCAAGATTCAAAGCCATAGAGTAAGTAATGGAAAAGGAAATGTGTCAATCCAAAAACATCTAGAACTTTCCCATAAAACAACCGAGGTTCTTTTACAAAACACAATTTGTAGTAACCGAGCTCAACTAACATTATTCTATTCTATATTGACGCTAGAAACTCTGTAAACTTTTCTAACAAGTAATCTTCTGATTCCCAGGTAGCTTCCTCTTCTAAATGTTGATTCTATTGTATCTTGTAGAACTTTATTGTTCTCCTCCGAGTAACACGATCTTTCTGATCCAACACTCGGATAGGATATTCTGAATAAGTCAGATCTAGTTCAAGTTCCACTCCTTCAACTTCAATATTCTGCTCAGGCACTCGAGACACTTCTTCAACTGAGACACATGGAACACATCATGTATAAATGATAAATATTCTAGTAATTTCAAGCGATAGGCCACTTTTCCATATCTCTCCAAAATTTGAAATGGTCCAATATATCGAGGTGCCAACTTGCCTTTAACACCAAAACGGTTAACTCCCTTCATTGGTGATACTTTCAGATATACAAAATCTCCTTTGTTAAACACCAATGGTCTCCATCGCTCATCCACATAACTCTTTTGGCGGGATGAGCTATTTTCAAATTACTCAGATTTGCTTAACCTTGTCTTCCGTTTCTTTCACAAGGTCAACTCCATAGAATCTTCTTTCTCCGGGATCCGACCAACTCAACTCGATGTTGTTACACCTACGGCCATAGAGTGCTTCAAATGGAGCCATTCTAATGCTTTCCTGATAACTATTGTTATATGAGAACTCGGCCAAAGGTAAGCATTCGTCCCACTTGTTAGAATAATTAAGGACACAACACCTTAACCTATCTTCAAGAACTTGATTGACTCTTTTAGTCTGTCCATCAGTCTGCTGATGATAAGCTGTACTATACAGGAGCTTGGTATCCAAGGAAGAATGCAATTGTTTCCAAAAACTAGAGACAAACTATGTACCCCGATCGGACACTATGGTCTTTGCTATTCCATGGAGACTCATAATTCTTGCTAAATATATCTTGGCATATTGGACAGTGGGATATATAGTCTTGACAGGAAGAAAATATGCTGACTTAGTGAGTCGATCTACAATAACCCATATTGAGTCAAATCCCTTTGCTGTCTTGGGTAGGCCAACAATAAAATCCATACTTATGTCCTCCCACTTCCAAGCTGGAATAGGTAATGGTTGTAGTTCTCCAACAGACCTCAGATGTATAGCTTTCACCTTCTGACAAGTATCACACTCTGCTATATATCTCGCAATTTCTATCTTCATTTTTATCCACCAAAACCTTTGTTTTAAGTCATGGTACATCTTGTTGCTTCCTGATGGATAGATAACCTAGTAGCATGTGCTTCTTCAAGAATTGATCGCCGCAACTCAAGAACTTTTGGTACTACCAAACAATCCTTGAACCATAGCACACCTTCATTATCTATACCAAAACATTCCGCCTTTCCATTCCCCGACTCTTTCCTTGATATGGGCTACACCCTTGTTTTCCTTCGAGAGCGAGAATAACTTGATCTCGAATAGTGGCTTCAACAATTATGTTGGTCAAACTACCTTGTTGAATTACTTCTACATTTAGCTTCTCCATCTCTTGACATAAAGTCAAACCCATTGTTCTTACTGTCAGGCAATTGCAATAGCTTTTTTGATTGAGAGCATCTACAACTACATTGGCTTTACCAGGGTGATAATGTACTTCCAAATTGTAATCCTTAATTAGTTCTAACCATCTTCTTTGTCGCATGTTCAACTCGATTGAGTAAAGATATATTTTAAGCTCTTGTGATCTCAGTATATATATGGCACGTATTACCAAGCGTGTAATGCCGCCAAATCTTTAGAGCATGAACCACAAATGCTAACTCCAAATCATGAGTAGGATAGTGTTCTTCATGTTGCTTAAGTTGCTCGGACGATAGGCAATGACTCGACCTTCTTGCATCAACACACATCCAATACCAATACCAAGCATCACAATAAACATCAAATGGCTTCTCGATATCGGGTTGAGCTAACACCGGTGCGATGAGTCAACGACCTTTTTAAAGTCCGGAAAGCCTCTTCACAATCTGATGACCGCACAAACTTGACTTGGTTCTTCAACAATTCAATTATAGGTTTTGATACTTTAGAGAATTCTAGAATAAACCGACGGTAATATCCCGCCAATCCAAGAAAACTCCGAACTTGATGAACTGTGGTTGGCGGTTTCCAATCAAGCACATCCCTCACTTTGCGGGATCAACTGCAACTCCTTGGTGACAAGACATGTCCAAGAAATTGCACTTCCTTAAGCCAAAAATCACACTTGCTGAACTTGGCATACAATTGATGTTCTCTCAAACGAGTCAGAACAATTCTGAGGTGTTCTGCATGTTCATCTTATTCTTGGAATATACTAGTATATCATCTATAAATACCACTACAAACTTGTCTAGCTCGTGCATGAATCTGAGTTCATCGATACATAAAATGAGCGGGAGCATTTGTCAAACCAAAAGACATCACCAAGTATTCATATAATCCGTATCTTGTGGTAAATGCCATTTTGGGAATATCTTCAGCTTTATCTTAATTTGGTGATACCACGATCACAAATCTATCTTGAGAAAACTTTGGCTCCTACCAACCGATCAAAAAACAAATCTATCCGAGGTAATGGATACTTATTCTTGATGGTCACTTCATTCAACTGGACGATAGTCAACACATAACCTCGTGGTCTCATCTTTCTTTTTTCACAAAAATTGCTTGACATCCCCAAGGTGAGGAACTAGGTTGGATAAACCCTTCTCAATTAATTCTTATAATCGAGCCTTCAACTCGACCAATTCCTTAGGTGGCATTCTATAAGCTCTCCGAGAAATCGGAGCTGTTCTAGGTTGTAACTCTATGTTAAATCAGACATCCCTATCGGTGGTAGACCGGTAAATCCTCGTGAAACACATCAGAAATTCACGTACTACCGGGATATCTCTAATCTCTTTGACGGCAGCTTGCACAAACTCTACCTAATGATCTTCTTAAGGTTGGAAGTTGGATGAGAAGTTGAGAATTACTATCGAGCAAACTTACTCTTAAAGTCCTATTCAAAGCATCTATAACAACCTTATCTTTGATACATCCAATTCATTCCTAAGATTATATCTATATCCCCGATCCTTAAGGATAATCATGGTAGTGGGAAAAATATGCCCACCCAGGTTTACGGGTACCTGGTACACCATTTCCTTAGTACACAGACGTCCCCAAGCGATTGTACAAAGAAACTTTCCTTTGTTGCCCCAATTGAAATTTCATACTTCATGACAAATGTTCTATTGATGAATGAATGCGATCGCCGTGAAATCAAAAAGTATAAGCTGTAGGGTGATTGGCAACAAAAACATACCCATCATCACTTTGGCTCCCCCTCCGGAATTTCTCCATTGAATATAGAACACCGTCTGTCTTCCTCTCATCTTTGCCCTTCTCGAGCATTCTGATTGTGGTTCTTGTATGGTGCTGTTGTTGATTGGCGGGGGTCTTCGATAATTTTGGTTAGCTCACTTAGGATATGGACATTCCCTAGAGAAATGACCATCCTTCCACAATTATAACATGGATAGTTGTGACCTGTGACGTTGGAGCATTACCACCGTGAGCATTGGTTGACTGTGAGTTCGGATAGGTTATAGCGGGGCGGACATTTGATCACAGTTCTGGCTTGGAATCATCGATAATGGTTTATTGGATGATAAATCACTCTCTGCCTCTTTTGGTTTCCACCAAAAGGTCCAGACGGCACATTCTTTTTCTTCTTGAGCTCCTTATGCTGCCGATACTTTGCCTCTAAAGCAATTGCAATATTTACTGCCTCATGATAAGTGATATTGGTATAGGCTATCATCATTGTCTGTAGTTTGGTATTCAGACCTCTCATGAACCATTTCTTTTTCTTGGCATCCGTATTGACATGTTCGGATGCATCTTCGCGACAGATGATTGAATCTTCCCACATCTTGCATAACCGTTTGATCCCTTTGCCTCAAAGCAAGGAATTCATCCAAACTTCATAGCCATCACTCCTTCCGGGATATAATGGGCTCTGAAAGCGGT
Organism: Miscanthus lutarioriparius; assembly: GCA_904845875.1. NCBI lineage: Eukaryota > Viridiplantae > Streptophyta > Magnoliopsida > Poales > Poaceae > Miscanthus > Miscanthus lutarioriparius. Next base: position 29,488,845 of record CAJGYO010000016.1, on the reverse strand, counting down.
GGCGAAATTTGTCCAGTTAACGGAACGCTGCAAGGGTTGCATGGCCATCAGATTCGCATACCAAGCACCAAAGCACCTCTAAGTTCTTTGGGCAGCAAACACTTTGTTTACAAAACTCATGCGATGAATAAGATCAAATTTACGCTCCATGGTCCTAAGCCGGGTCATCGCCTCCGGGGTTCATCCGCCTTGGTGAACACCGGGGTTTTGTATCCGTGAAATCCACATAGGTAGCCTCATGCCCTGTTATGATTGTGGCCACGGTTTCCATGCATCGGATTACTTTGAGCCATCTCATGAAGTAAACGAGAATTTTCCACAGTCACATTGACTAATGCAAATGATAGCATCACCATTATGGACATCGGTGGCGGGTTGGGGATATCATCATCATCTTGTGAAGTACCGGAATATGCGATCCCACGTATGACGCATCTCGCTCATAACAAACCAAACTTTATTCACAAGCCTTTATTGAATTGCACAACAACTCCGACACATATAACATAGGGTTTATTACTATAAACACTGGACCCTATATGTACCAAAACAAGATACATAGCTTAACCATAATTAACTATTATACAACTCTACTCCTTTCCGTGATTACTTCAAACTTCAGGCTCGGTATCCATTCCGAAATTATTACCACCTTCATCATCACTTTCATTGATCATTACTAATTCTTTAGGATCTTCTTCTTCTTCCTCTTCCGATTCATTATCATCGGCAAGGATGACACCGGGGTCCATGGCATCGACTTGAGGCTCATGATTCGGGTTTAGTAGATTGCTAAGCCTATGAACTTCCTCATGTAGATAGGTATTATGTTCTTCTAAATCTTCTACATAGAATTCTAGCTCATGAGTTCTAGCTCTAGCTACATTTTCCCTATGCCAAGCCTCATTTCATCCCTCCACCGTCGAACAAACATGCTTTCAGCCTTCACAGTGCGGTGGTGAGACGCCTCTCAATTGATCCTGTAATTCTCCCTGCAGATAGCATCCAAAGCCCCATCTCTAGTAGCTTGTGCTAATTCTGCAGAATTCTCTCAGATCTCACTTTGAGGGATCGGGCCTAGAATCGCTATGCTAGCACCATCGTTTCTAGGGGCAAGTTGGTGACGAGGAACTCCTTTGGGTCCAAAGGACTTACTTGGCGTCATCTTGGCATAAGCCATCTCTGTAGGAAACCAATTTAATCCAAGTAAGACCATTTGATCAAAGTCTAAAGAGCAGCTATGATGGATTACATTACTCAAACCAGGTCTCACTACTCAACTCCGGACTAAGAGGTGAAGGAAGTAACGAGTGAATTAATAATGATGCATGAATCGTTCTTACGAACAAAAACATCAAAGTTTATAATGCACATAAACAACATTTATTTTTTTATATAGGGCATAGTAAGATTACTACTCCACCACACAAGACCCTTTTTAATTAAATACGGAATGGGAGGAATGAATAAGATAAGTCGGAAGCAATTTGGACCAAATTAATCAAGTTAAATTTAGTCATCCCAAATCATTTTGAAGTTTTGTAAACCAATACCACAAAAACTCTGAACGATCACTCGATACCATTCTGTGGCGTAACCTCCTAAATTATAGGGCCCACATGCACTGTCAGCATCCCAACGACCTTTGACATCTATGCATATGTTCTGGTAATTTAAGAAGACTGTCGGGTGTCTCGGGAACCCCGAATCATCCACGATTTCCGCGAGGATCACATTACAGTAGTCATTGCATATTACAACAGTTTATTCAAATAGATACATCGAGTAAAAGTAGCGGAAGACTTACAATAACATTGTTTACAAACCATTTGTTTCAAACCATACAACTAAGTTCGATATTAATACAAACCAAAGTAGTGGAGCGGCATTATAATATAATACAAAACACACAATGAGGCTGCCCTCGCCTTAAGGGCCACACAATTACTTCTCATCGTCATCACAAGGTACAAGCTGTCATGCAAAGACGATCCACAAAGATGCTCATGAGACTCACACGCAACAAGGGTCAACGAACCACGAGTACAAAAGTACTCAACAAGACTTATCCAAAATAAGAACTGATAACTCAAGAATGCGGGCTCGAGGATTCAAGGTATGGTTTTAGCAATAATCAAAGTTATTTTATGTAAAAGCTCTTGAACAAAATTCTTTATTTCAACACTTTAAACTTCATAAACTCATATACAAAGATGACACGATCCGAAATGAGATCATGAAACTTCATATCCAACACCTTCATCAACCATTCTCAAGTTCCAGATTATTAATACTACGATGATGAACAATGAGTTGAGTCTCCATAACCGAGAAACGACGATTGAACCGATTGTAAACCCAAATGGGAATTCCAGACCACCACGACATATATAGGTCCCCACCTACATATACCAACCTACCCTCGGATCCTCTCAAGAACGGGTCCAGCCACCCCCGAGAATACAACTCCACCAATCCATTTTCAAAGCCACGTGGGTACACGCTATTCCCGCCATCTCTCCACTCCCAGTGCGCGAGTAGCCATTCTCGTAATAGAATCGCCAAGTTCAGGCTTACCGGAGTATGTGGTTAGTACTACAAATTCTCACCTCATGCAATTCAACAACGGACGTGCCTTAATCGACACAGGCGAAAAGAACCCGCTCACAAGACCTCCATGTCTTGTGGCTCACACACACCGAGTCCGCCCGGTCTAGATTTATTACTCCACATTCCCATATCACATGCTAACATAATTAACCAATGTTCCATTTAAAACTTGCAGGTGGCAGGTAATCACCCGACTTTCATCGTTCTACGCATAGCTAAGCAAAACTAGGCATATATGAGTTTAAAAACTGGTAATATGGTAAATATGGAATAACAAGGATGGTAATGCACCAATTAGGCTCTTACTTAACTCCTAATCACTTAATGCATGAACGCAAAAGCAAAACAAAATCAATTTGTAAAACACAAGGTAGGGTTGTATGCATCCGAATTGACGGAAAAAAAGTCCGGCTCTGCGACATTTCACAAGTATTCGGATCGACCTCAATGATGGATTAACCTCCTCAACCACTTGATTAACTACCACGTGTTCACCTTCGTTTACTACATCGTAATAACAATGCCATGTTTAACATGATGTGGAATACGAAACATGATGCTCGATGATGGATGCAAAATTAATAATTTGAATGCAACTTTCCTTGTGATGCGAACAAGTCAAACTAGTCAAACCTTTTCGCAACACCCAATCAATTGCCAAGGATCATTATCAACTAATGATCCAAGGTCATCACTCAATCAAAATTTCAAACAAAACCTAAATCATTAAAGGTTACTATTTGCTTTTATGAATTAATTATTTAATTCAAAATTATGAAATAAATCAACTTATTCCAATTGAGCTCAAAATTTTTGTAAATGTTCATTACATGATAACTAAGTGGCAAAACAAATTTCATAAATTTTAGATAAATAAATAAGCCTAGAAAAATCATGGAAATCCATTTATTAATAAATTGAGCAATTTTATCACATTCAAAAATTACTGAAAAACATTATTTTATATTTTTCTTAAATACTATACATCACAGAGAAGTCACACAAAAATTTTCATAATTTTTGGAGCTCTAAATAAATCTACACAAAAATAACAAAAAGCAGACACTATTCATTCAAATCAAAATAGAAAAATCCATTTGAACGCCGAGTCATCGACAACCCGACCCCACCATCCCTAACCTCCGGCGTTGACCACGGCAATGACGGCTCTCGACCAGCGATTTCTCGCGACGGTGAGATCACCGCGACGACCAACGTACCAAAATGATCACCAAGTCTAGTCGCATCGATTGACGTCCCTATATCGGACCGACACGGCCTCTATACTAGCTCGTCGTCGACCATGGCGGACGCGGTGGCACGGCTAAGCGGCGCTTCTTCGCCGGCGGTGTCGACCGGTGAGAGCTCAAACAAGGGATTCAGAAGCACCGAGGCTCACCCCAACGCGTTGAAGCAAGGAGCGAGGTTGGAGAAGCAACGGAGAGGCGTGACAACGATCACGGTGATCACGGCGAGCAAAACGTCGTCGGCGATGGTGTACCGCCATCGCTGCGATGATCAAAATGAGCAACCAACTATGGATTAAGTACTACAACGATCGAGACGAAAACGAATCAGCCAAAACCAGGGGCGAAGATGCACTGTGGAGCTCACAGCCCGCGGCGAATCGCGCTTCGCGGGAGGAGTTGCTTACCGCGAAGAAGAAAAGACGTGGACGGTGAGTTTCGGTGGAGATAAACTAAATTGGTGGGTCGGTTGGATGCGTAAGGTTAAGACGGAGCTGGGACGAGGCTTTGCTTAGACGGCAACCGCGCTAAGTCGAAGGCGAGAGCTCGATGGAACTGCGCGGTGGTGGCGACGGCGGAGCGGGAGGAAGAAAAACGACGACGACGGCGTCTCGGTTCTTATAACGCGACTCAGAAGCTCAAGGAAGCCACGACGGAGCCGTTTCTGTGCCAGCGCGACGCCAAGGACGGCCACGACATGCCTAGAACGCCGAAGAAGGTCGTCGGCGGTGTAGTCTCGACGGTGGACACTGTTCACAGTAATTACAAGCTTGCCATTCGCCAAAATTCACAAATTACTCTCAAATTTTCATAACAACTCAAAAATCTCCAAAAACAAAAGTTGTTCAAAATCAAAAGTTCTACAACTTTGCTTCTATAACCATCTCCTAATTCGGTCTAGATTTTCAAATGAACTTTTGAATTTGAATAGGGAAATTTAACGAATTACGCCTTTTTGAATTACTCAAAATTTTTCTAAACAACTTGAAAAACTCCAAAACCAAACTTTGTATAACTTGCCAAGCTCTACACTTTTGCTTTTGGGATCAACCCCAAATTATGCTTAGATTTTGAAATGGATTTTCAGGGTAGGATTTAAATGCTGAAAAGCGGGGTTTTCTCGAAAAATTCAAAAATCCAAACAAACTTTGAATTTAAGTCAAACAATACAATTCAACACATACCACATGAATATAAACTTGTTTTAGTGTATGCATCTCAAAGTTTTCACCAAATGCCAAATGCTTTGCAATGCATATGATGACATGTCAGGTTTTAGTATTTTAAACACCCGAGGTGTTACAGTATGATCCCGAGAAAAAGAGTGAACAAAAGAGAGAGAGGAAAACAAGACATAAGAACAGAAGAAAGACGAACATCCAAAGAATGAACTTCAGAAAAACTTACCTGGAGTTTTTCCCCAAAAGAAGTCACAAAGGTCGCAAAGGTTCCCTAGGCAGTGGTTAGCTCTAACAAACGATGAGTGGCATCTAATTGTTGCAACACATCATCATCCAAACGCTGACCACTAGTACCAAGAGGAGCAGAGGGAGAAGCCGGCTGATGCAAAGAAGGCAAGACTAAGGCCATCTCCTAGGAAGCCCCGGCTACCTCCTCAGATGGACCCACCGCCGTGGCCACGGTCACCCCCGGAGCCAGCAAATCAACAGCAGCGTGATCACCAGGGAACCCTGTCTCCCTCACAGCCACCTCGCCGATCGTACATTCCGAGTCCCGAGACTCAGCACACTAGGGGCACACTAGAGGACTGATAAGAGGTCGACTGAGGGTTAAGGGAAGGCGAGGGTCTACAAGATGATAAGGAAACTTGACGATAAGAATATGAATCAGAAAAAAGGAAAACAGAAGTAAAGAAACACAATCAGGATTCACTCACTTAGCTATCTTCTTCTTCATAAAATCCCCAAGACGAATAGAAGATCTTAGAGGGGGAACTATAGCAGCAAAAATATCACCACCACTCTGCGACAGGAGTGGCGTGGTCGGTACCAGAGCCCCAGAAGAACTCAAACTCAACGACCGCTTACTACAAGAGAACAAGGCCAAAGTCAGAACAAAAAGAGGTGTTCAACAACATAAAAACAAAAAACAACTCACCGACGTGTGATAAGGGCCACATCATTATCCTCATCTTCCTCATCCTCAAGCAAGGCAACCACAGCGCCATATAAAAAAGGAGAACAGTACTCGGTTAAAGGCACAAACAAACAACAAAAAGACAAAGCGCACTAATATGCTCACCTAGGAGCATGCTACCTATAACTTGAGTACCTGGACGAGTACTCGACTAGCGAGGCTTCTTGGTAGCAGACAAACCAGAAGAAGAACAATCCGCTCGCCCCCTTTTTCTGATGCTACGAGGAGCTCGAGGAACTGGACGAGGAACATACTCTACATATACGTCAAGAACCACGGAAGAAACACCAGGAAACATCGTGGTGGTTTGAAACTTACTGGTTAAAGATGCCCCAGCAACAATCTCCCTAGTCTCCACAATGGCAGGACAGTCATCAAGGGGGATCGGATTAACGAAGTTACGCCCCAATTCCTATAAAAGAGTAAAACAACCAGACAAGAAAGATTAAGCAAAAAATGGAGATAGCAAAGAAAATACAAAAAGTACCCGCATAAGAAAAAACAACTCACAGCAGGAGGCGGGTTGTTAGCACAATACTCAAGGACAGCATGCGGAACGACGCTTACTCCTTTCAACATCTTCTAAAGGCGCTCGAGTACCTCCTCATCGGTCAACTCAAGGGCAGGGACCATACGAGAAGGATCCTCTGCCCCAGAGTACTCAAAACCATAATTCTCTCGCTCCTTCAGAGGCTGAACATGGAGGGTTTCATCGGCCTCCTATCAGTAGTTTTTGAGGTCCCATGGGTTCCCAAGGCGCTTGTATGTGCCCTAGAAGTTCCCCACAAAGATCTCCTTTAGGTCCGCCCAACTCTGGATTCTATTGGACGGCAGGTGTTCTAACCACGCTCGTGCCAAATCAGCCAAGAATAGTGGAAGATTGCGGATAATGAAGTCGTCATTATCCACACCACTGGCTTGGCAGGCAAGCCGGTAGTCTTCGAGCCATAGTCTGGGGTTTGTTTTCCTAGAGTACTTTGGGATGTTGGTTGGTGGCCAGTACCTTGGTGGGAAGGCAGCGTTGAGGATGTGCCGGCCAAAGGCCTGAGGGCCCGGCAGGCTAGGGCTCGAGCTCCGGTCCTCGCCACTGTTGTAGCGTCCGCTGCGATGAGGATGATAGCCGCGGCTGGTTCCCTCTCATAGATCATTGTGGGTAAGCCTGCGAGCATCAAGAGTGCTACATGCCTCGCGGTTACTGCTGAGACGCTGATGCACCGGGGCTGCGGCACACTGCCGATCGCCCTATGGTGCCTGGTGGACCGATGCGTCCCTATGGTGCGTTGGTTGGCGTCGAGCTCACGTTGTCGAGACAACGAGCTCTTTGCCTGCTATGCTGCCGCATGCTCGAGCAGCTTGCGAATCTCATGGTGAGCCCGATGATCCTTAGGCGTCATGGCCTCTGGAAGACCATGGAGCAGGGATGCTGTAGCGGTGATGTTCTGACTTGCCCGAGCAAAGTGAGGGAGGGCTTCTTCATCAGCGATGATCCTTCGGTTCATGTCGCGGGCCATGGTGCATGCGCGTCCACCGTCTCTGTGGTGTTTGATCTCCCGATTGAGCTCCGTGCATTCCTGCTCAAGTTGGAGTCGCGCTTCCTCGATCTCCCAATGTCGGGCTTTCAGCTGTTCCACCCTCATGCGAGGTGGGGCGGCTATCTCCCCTTTGGCCTCCTTGCTGAGGATGTTTGCTGGGGTAGCCTCCTCCTCAGAGGCACTTTCAACATGTCCCTCGAGGGTACCCGTCATGAAGCATTCCTAGGAGGGGTGATGGCTCCCCCAGCTAGAGTCAGAGCCAGAGGGAGACCCTGACTCCTCTGCAAGGAGGTCGTGGAGAGATTTTGTGACGTGTTCGATCACCCCCATGAACTCGTTGTTCATGGAGAATGGGATCATGCGCTGTGCCACAAGGTGGCTAACGGTCGCCGCAACATTGCGGAGACCGAACGGAAGCACTGTCGGGGCGCTTCGTGTGTGGTGTTCTGGAGAGAGGGATTCCCCTCTAGCGAGCCATGACATGTTGGTGGCATCAGAGAAGGTGTGGCGGCGCGGGTCCTCCCTGGACGGCTGGGGTCCTAGGGGGGTGCTAAGCCAGCACTCAAGCCTCCCATAGTTTAGGCCAATGGAGGGGAGAGGTTGGATGGCGGCACGAGCTAGCTCCAATTCTCCTCCCATCATGATGATTAAGTCCAGGACACCAAAGCGCATGTGTGCGTGTAGGACCCAGGTGATTCCATGGCTAGCCATCCGTGGCCTGATGTTAATGTCGGAACGCAAAGGGACCCCTACCTGGCACGCCAACTGTCGGTGTTTTGAGTAAACACCAACTAGTAAATTTGTATTATTGCGCGTTGGGCCCGGATGGTGTGCTAAAGGACACAAGGTTTATACTAGTTTGGGCCGAATGTCCCTATGTCTAGTTAGTGGTTGCTACTCATGTTATTTGCACTGAAAGGTTCATAGTAGGGAGTACAAACGGGCGAGAGAGGGACAGGTCCCAAGTCTCTGATAGAAAGGTCGAACGGGTGCTGAGAGCTTGGATGCTGCTTAGCTATGTGGTGTGATGTGTGTGGAATTGATCCATCCCTTTAGTGGGGTGCCCTGCACTCCTTTTTATAGATCAAGGGGGAGCAGGGATTACAGATGGGAGAAAGAAGAAAAAATAGAGGCAAAGAAGGTCCTTCGAAGGTGCCAAGTCTTCCTTTTCCTTTGAGCCTACCCCGTTGACATGGCAGACGGTGCCAGGGATAGCACGTTCATTGATCTTGATAGGGCCGTGCTCTGGCTTTGTTCAGCAAGTGGTCACGTCCCATCCCGCCTCGGCGGGCGGCGCGATGCATCAGGGTGCCGCGCCGTGACCCTACAAGGAGCAGACGGCGTAGAGGCCCCACATTCGTTAGCAGATGACATGAGTTTCCTCCAGGACCATAGTGGTTGTCGTACGTTTCTATTAGGATTCGTGTTCCGAGGGCAAATGCCGGCGCCCATAACACTGTAGGGTAAATGTCAGCGCCCACAACACTATTTGGGCTCTAACATGTCTAGAAGGGCTTAAAGCACCTGTCTGGTCATGTCCTGATGGTACTTTCCTGTAGGCGTGTAGGGTATGGTCCTCAGTATTGCAGTTGACTTGAGTGCCCCGCCTTATCTGTGTGCATAGTTATCGGGCGAGGCAGAGCCTGCCCCTAGACGTCGGGCAAGGCAGAGCCTGTCCTCAGACATCGGGTGAGGCGGAGCCTGCCCTCAGACATCGGGCGAGGTAGAGCCTACCCCAAACGTTAGGCGAGGCGGAGCCTACCCTCGACACGTCGGGTTAGGTGGAGCCTGCCCTCAGACGTCGAGAGAGGCGGAGTCTGCCCCCGGACGTCGAGCGAGGTGCAGCCAGACCTCAGGGGTCGGATGAGGCGGAGCTAGCGCTCAGGGGTCGGACATGGCAGAGCTAGCCCTCAAGGGTCGGATGAGGCGGAGTTAACCCTCGGTCGTTGGGCAAGAGGTGTAGTCACGTTCTTGTCTGTTCAGAACCATCAAAATTTGATGTTTATTAGCTCCTCCTCTTTGGGTACCCTAGTATTTGGTCCCCGACACCCATTGAAAGAGAAGACACCATATGAGCTCTTGAATGGTAGAAAGCCCAACATTGCATATTTTTGGGTCTTTGGTTGCAAATGCTATATCTTGAAGAAAGGCACTAGATTGGGCAAGTTTGACAAGAAATGTGATGAAGGATTCCTACTTGGATACTCAACTACTAGCAAAGCATATAGAGTTTGGAATTTGGATAGTGGTACTCTTGAGGAAGTTCATGATATTGAATTTGATGAAACCAAGGGTTCACAAGAAGAGAATGAGAACTTGGAAGATGTTAGAGGCATTCAACTTTCAAATGCCATGAAGAACATGGATGTTAGTGAATTGAGGCCTAGGCAAGTGAATGATGATGAAGATGATCAAGTGCAAGTGCTCTCTAACTCAAATGTGCAAGATGATACAAATCAAGCTAGTACAAGTGGCTCTCATGATAATGAACAAGATTAAGTGGCTAGTGCATCATCTCAACCCAATGATCAAGCAAGTGCAAGCAATCAAGTTCAATCCTCCAACCAACCAATATTGCAAGGGATCATACATTGGACACTATCATTGGTGATATTTCAAGAGATGTGCAAACTAGATCAAGATTGGCTTCATTTTGTGAGCATTTCTCATTTGTGTCATCCATTGAACCAAAGAAGATAGATGAAGCATTGAAAGATGTTGATTGGGTGAATGCTATGCATGAAGAATTGAATAACTTTACAAGAAATCAAGTATGAAAATTGGTAGAGAGACCAAAAGGATACAATGTGATTGGAACCAAATGGGTCTTTAGAAACAAGCAATATCAAGATGAGATAGTAGTAAGTAACAAAGCAAGATTGGTAGCACAAGGATATACATAAGTTGAAGGTCTTGACTTTGGAGAAACATATGCCCTGGTTGCTAGATTGGAAACAATTAGAATCTTATTAGCCTATGCTTGTGCCCACAACATCAAGCTCTATCAAATGGATGTCAAGAGTGCATTTCTCAATTGTTACATCAATGAAGAAGTATATGTTGAGCAACCTCCCAGTTTTGAAGATGACAAGAAGCCCAACCATGTGTACAAGTTGAAGAAGGCATTGTATGGCTTGAAGCAAGCACCTAGTGCATGGTATGAGAGATTGAGGAACTTTCTACTCTCTAAAGGGTTCATGATGGGCAAGGTTGACACCACTCTTTTCACCAAGAAGATTGGCAAAGACTTATTTGTGTTGCAAATCTATGTTGATGATATCATATTTGGATCAACCAATCAAGACTTTTGTGAAGAGTTTAGAAAGATGATGGCTAATGAGTTTGAAATGTCCATGATTGGAGAGTTAAGTTACTTCCTTGGTCTTCAAATCAAGAAATTGAAGAATGGTACATTTGTGAGTCAAGGCAAGTACATCAAAGACATGCTCAAGAAGTTTGGCATGAGTGATAGCAAAGCCATTAGTACACCAATGGGAACAAATGGCAACTTGGATAGGGATGCAAGTGGCAATATGGTGGATCAAAAATTGTATCGGTCTATGATTAGAAGCCTACTCTATGTGACCGCATCAAGGCCGGATGTCATGTTTAGTGTATGCATGTGTGCAAGATTTCAAGCCTCACCAAGAGAAAGTCATTTGAAGGCTACAAAGAGAATATTGAGGTACTCGAAGCATACACAAAATGTTGGTTTGTGGTATCCCAAAGGAGCAAAGTTTGAGCTAGTTGGTTACTCCGACTTGGATTATGAGGGATGCATGGTTGAAAGGAAGAGCACCTCGGGCACATGTCAATTGTTGGGAAGATCACTTGTTTCATGGTCATCAAAGAAGTAAAATAGTGTTGCATTATCAACCGCCAAAGCTGAATACACATCCACCGGTAGTTGTTGTGCACAAATACTTTCAATGAAGGCCACCTTGAATGACTTTGGAATCAAGTTCAAGAAAGTGCCATTGCTATGTGACAATGAGAGTGCAATCAAGTTAACCAACAATCTGGTTCAACATGCAAGAATAAAGCACATTGATGTTCGCCACCATTTCATAAGAGATCACCAACAAAAAGGGGGCATTTGCATTGAGAGTGTAGGCACCGAAGGTCAACTTGCTGATATATTCACCAAGCCATTAGATGAGAAAAGGTTTTGCAAGCTAAGAAATGAGTTAAACATATTGGATTTCTCAAATATGTGTTGATGCACCTCCCCACTTATATGACATGCCTCTCCTTCGAGCAATCCAAGGTAAAAGTTGATTGGCATGGCATACATCCTTGCTAAGGACATGTTTAGTGCATCTAGTTATTTTTCACATTTAATAGGCTCATTCATGAAAATCAAATGATTTTGATGTTTGTATGGTACCACTATTGCTTCTATGCTTAATTTGGTCTAGTGGTAGCATATGACATATTTGTGGGCTTGTAAACCTATTGTTTGATCTAGAAAATGAGCTATAAGTGTTCAACTCAACATGGTACAAGATAACCCTTATTTGAAGGTGTGAAGAAGCTTGTCTTTGGATCAAACCGAGTTAAATATCTTTGGCAAGTGATCTAGATTGGACCAAATTTGAGAAAATGATCCTCACCTCATTGATTGACATTGATAATCTCAACCTATTTAAAATTAAACCTTTGAGGTCATTGATGACAAAGGGGGAGAAATAGTGTACAAAGATAGTGAAAAGATAACAAAGGGGGAGAAATTGAGAAATTGACATAGGGGGAGAGATATGACAAAGTAAGAGATCAATTAAAATTTTGAGCGCACAAGTAGGGGGAGCAAGCTCATAAACTTGGTGGATGCATTTGAATGTGCATTTTATATGTTTGCTTGCATGGCAGAAGTTTTAAATTTCAATATTTATGCTTACGTGGTATATGCTAGTTATAGGATTGAATGATGAAATGAAAAACTAGCATGTATAGGTTAAGAAACTAGACTTATGTTCATTTTATGGAAACTAGACCCTTGCTTCTAATGTTGATCTCATGGGGTATTCTAGTTTTTGTGTATGTCTAGTTACTAATGGTGCTAAGGATGGTATATTGGTGCACTCCGATTGGTATCACGCTTCAAAGGTCCATCTCTTATACCTTAGCATCATTTGGTAGACATTGTCTCCTATATTTCCTATCTAAGCATATGTGCAAGCTACAATCCAAACTCTTAGCACATATGTAGGGGGAGCAATTGCTACCATTTGGGATTCATGAAACTTGTCCATATCCTCTTACACACGGTAAATATGCTTGGGCAAGCAACATGGATTCAAATGAATTCCAATTCATATCTTTGTGAAAGGGTTGTCATCAATTACCAAAAAAGGGGAGATTGAAAGCTCTAGTTTGGTTTTGGTGAATTGATGAAACCCTAAGTTCTAACCTAATTTATCAAAGTGATTATGAGATAGGTAGCACTACTCCAAGTGATGAAGCAATGGTGAAAATCATGATAATGGTGATGGCATGTTGATGATCAAATGCTTGGACTTGGAAAAGAAGAAAGAGAAAAACAAAAAGCTCAAGGCAAATGTGAAACTTGATAGGAGCTTTTTCGTTTTGGTGATCGAGACATTTAGTGAGTGCGATCATATTTAGGATCGATAGTCGTACTATTAAGAGGGGTGAAACTCATATTGAAATGTGGTTATCAAAGTGCCACTAGATGCTCTAACTCATTGCATATGCATTTAGGATCTAGTGGAGTGCTAACACCCTTAAAACATTTGTGAAAATATGCTAACACATGTGCACAAGGTGATACACTTGGTGGTTGGCACATTTGAGCTAGGGTAAAGAAGATAGAGTTGAAAAGGAGTTAGTCGCGCTGGTGAAAGGTCCTAATGGCTAGAGGGGGAGTGAATAGCCTATTAAAAATTTCTACAACTACACTTAGCAAACCGGTTAGACAAATATGAGGCGAAGCAAGTGTTGCGCTAGCTTACTAAAAATGCAAGCCACCTACCACAATTCTTGTTTCTATAGTCTCTATCCACACAATGGCTATGTCACTACACTAAGTTAGTGTGCTCTCAAAGGCTAACTAAAGAGCCACACTAACCAAACTAACAAGCTCTCATGATTAGCTACACTAAAGAGCTTGACAACTAGTTTGCGGTAATGTAAAGAGAGAGCAAGATGGTTATACCGCCGAGTCGAGGAATAAACCAATCAATCACAAGAATGAATACCAATGAAGACCAATCACCTCGGAATCAAATGATGACACAATGATTTTTTACCAAGGTTCACTTGCTTACCGGCAAGCTAGTCCTCGTTGTGGCGATTCACTCACTTGGAGGTTCACACGCTAATTGACATCACATGCCAAACCCTCAATTGGGTGCCACACAACCAACACAAGATGAGGATCACACAAGCCATGAGCAATCCACTAGAGTACATTTTGGCTCTTTGCTGGGGAAAGGTCAAGAACCCCTCACCATCACCACGATCGGAGCTGAGACAATCACCAACCTCCACTCGATGATCCTCGCTGCTCCAAGCCATCTAGGTGGTGGCAACCACCAAGAGTAACAAGCGAATCCCACAGCGAAACACAAACACCAAGTGCCTCTAGATGCAAACACTCAAGCAATGCACTTGGATTCACTCACAATCTCACAAAGATGATGAATCAATGATGGAGATGAGTGGGAGGGCTTTAGCTAAGCTCACAACGTTGTTATGTCAATGTAAATGGCCAAGAGAGAGAGCTAGAGCTGGCCAAATAATTGAGCCAACGGCTCTATTGTTTGGGGGTGTCTCTAAATATCATTTGGCTAGCTCTAGTTCACTCTCTTGGCCATTTGCATTGACATAACAATCTTGTGAGCTTAGCCAAAGCCCTCCCACTCGTGTCCATCTTTGATTCATCATCTTTGTAAGATTGGGAGAGAATCCAAGTGCATTGCTTGAGTGTTTGCATCTAGAGGCACTTGGTATTCGTGTTTCGCTACGGGTTTGGCTTGTTACTCTTGGTGGTTGCCGCCACCTAGACGGCTTAGAGCAGCGAGGATCATCAAGTGGAGGTTGGTGATTGTCTCCAGCTCCGATTGTGGTGATTGTGAGGGGTTCTTGACCTTTCCCCGGTAGAGAGCCAAAAGGTACTCTAGTAAATTGCTTATGGCTTATGTGATCCTCATCTTGTGTTGGTTGTGCGGCACCCTATTGAGGGTTTGGAGTGTGATGCCAATTAGCGCGTGAACCTCTAAGTGAGTGAATCACCACAATAGGGACTAGCTTGTCGGCAAGCAAGTGAACCTCGGAGGAAAAATCATTGTGCCTTGATTGTCTCCTTGGTATTCATTGGTATTCACTCATTGGTCACTTGCCACGGCGGTATACCTCTCTACCACTCTCTTGTATTTCATTATACATTCACTTGGATAGAGTTAGTGGTAGTTAAGACTAGATAGTGTATCATTTAATTGTATTACTCTCACTAGGTTGATCACCTAGGTGTATATTAGTGACATAGCTTTGTTGTGATATACTAGAGATCATAGAAAATAGAATTGGGTAGGTGACTTGCAACCCTAAGTATAGTGCTAGTGCAAAATTCGCTTCACCATCTTATTGACTAATCATTTATCTTAGTGTTGTTGTAGAAATTTTTAATAGGCTATTCACCCCCCTCTAGCCATTAGGACCTTTCATCCATCAGCAGTTTGAACAGTGAGAGGAATGTAAGAAGAGCAAATAGAAGAAAGACAGGTACTATCAGGTGTCATATGAAAAGATGCACCAGAGTCAAGAATCCATGGTAAGATACCTGAAGTGGATGGTGGTCTCTCGATAGAAGTCTGAGAAGTAGCAGTAGAGAGTGCTAGGGTAGGAGCGATAGAACCAGCAGCTCTACAAGTGACAGAACTAGTAGCCCCAGTAGGTGCAGGAACAACAAGACGATGAAGTAACATGAGTATCTCCTACAGTGTATAATGGGAATGGGGATCCCAATCTTCCGTCAGGTGGTGGTAACTATCATTGTGGCGGAGAATGACACACCGATCCGGCTTCAGATCGAAAGATCGAACCCTACAATCTTAGCACCACAACTCCTCTAGTTATCAATCGAGATACGAATCCGGTTGACCTCGCTAAGAAGGCTAATCCCTGCCTGCACAATGAAGAACACAAGCAAGAACAAGAAAGAAAGCAACCAAATTGCAGATGAATGATTAATCTCACGAAGTTGGGGTCTCATAAACCGATGAACGGCAAAAATGTTCTTGACAAAATAATCTAAGCAAAACCCCAAAACCGAATGATGGTGGTGACGTATGGTTATAAAGGTCTTAAGGTCATCGCCTACCCTGGACGCGCCCCCTAATGGGCCCAAACACGATACACGGTCCAACGGACCAAAAGACGGTGTCGCAGCACCCTGACAGATTCTAGACGCCAACTTGTGACCATGATTCCTGTTGATTCCGAACAGCTTTTGATGTGAGACCACTTGGATTGGCTTCCTTATCAAATTAGCTTTCCATCCATATATGGATCATTGAAAACGGAGTCCGGGTGCGTCCTGGGTGACCAGTTTAAGGCAGACTGGTCCTGTAGGCCGAGGCAGACTCGAACTTGAGTTTCTTTGGGCCTCCACCTCGGGGACTCGAACCGAATTAGCCTCGGGCCTCCTTCTTGACTTGGACACCCTTGCTGGCCTCCTTCCCCTCCATACCATATGCCAAATATGGTCATATGCATGGGTGTCATGTCCTCATCATCCTCCCCTTCTTGACAAAAAGCCATCCTCGGCGTCCATTGTGCTTGAAACTGATCCTGCACAACATAAAGGAGAACGGAGTTGCGAAGACAAAAGAAACTAAAATAATTATGAGAAGGAATGTGACCATATTTCCAAGTTTCTAGCATGTCATCTCGCATAAAAATTTCAGCAAGCATGTAGACTCCATGATCCGAATGCACACGATGTATGTCAACACTATCTTGCAAAAGATTAGAACTAACCAAAGACAATGCAGGAATAGATGGTCTAGCAAACATAGGTAGCAACCAACAATGCTCCCCTTCTTGGAAGTGAACTTGTTTCTTTGAGGAACATGAGAAAATGTTTGTATTATTATGGCTGCCCTCTAAACGATCATAATCTTGTACAACAAAAGGAGAATTCATATTACTGCGAATGTATACTTGATGTATCATATATTGTCCCTTGTTGTTATATTCGCCAATAACATGATATGTGTGTTTAGAAAACCAAGGCAAATCAGCATATTTAAAAAGGCTCTCCTCCAAACAATCTAGGTTATATAAAATATCAAATTCAATGTAGCCCAAAGTATGTAAAGAAGACAGCAGTTTGAACTCATCAGTTTTAGTAGCAATATGAATAACATGTTTATTTTTAGCACAAGTGACTGGTTCCAAAACATGTAAAACTGAAGCATCATCAACAATTCATCTTTATCACAAGGAATATCAAGCAAATTATCATGGGACAAAGATAAATCAAGAGAGGGTTCTACTAACAATTGCTCTATGATAGCATGGTTTATGGAAAAATTTAGTACATTAAAACAATTCTCACCTTCCGTGAGTGTAGCACCATGAGCATTACCTGTGTTCTCAACAGGAGTAATAGGTGCATTGTGAAGTGATGGTTCTAAATTTGCATATGAAGTTGTGAGCTCCTCATTTTCTTCCATGTCATCCTCTCGCTTATGTACATTATCCTACAGAAGGTTAGTCATAGCAAGAGAAATAACAATAGACTTTTCCTCTAAATGGTGCACCTCATCATATGAAGTCAAAACAGGAGGTGGATTAACAAAGGTTTCTCGCATAAGAAGTTTCATATCATTCCAAGTTTGAGGTTTATCAGAAGAATCTAAAGACTCCCACCAAGATAAAGCAGAATATCGTAAAACACTAGCTACATTTTTTTACCTTCCTCCTTGGTCACATAAAGCGAGTAGCAAATATGTTATCTATGGCAATTTCCCACTCCATGTACTCATCAGCACATATACCATCATAAGTCGGTGGATACGAACAACCTGTCATTGTTAGAAGACAGCAAAAGACAACACAAAAGTATTATCCCTATCAAATGACTACGTGGTTGCAGTGGTGTCACTTTTCACAGCAAGTGGAAGCGTCTTACCAAGCTCTTACAAAGTTCTTACCAACTCAAGCAGTGGATGGCACTGAACTATGGGATGAATGCAAAACACTCAAACTAGGGAATAAATGTGAACCTAACGGCATACCTCATCTCTGATACCACTTAATGGGAACGGGGATCCCGATCTTCCGTCAGGTGGTGGTAACTATCGTTGTGGTGGAGAATGACACACCGATCCGGCTTTAGATCGAAAGATCAAACCCTACAATCTTAGCACCACAACTCCTCTAGTTATCAACCGAGACACGAATCCGGTTGACCTCACCAAGAAGGCTAATCTCTGCCTACGCAACGAAGAACACAAGCAAGAATAAAAAACAAAGCAACAAAATTGCAGATGAATGATTAATCTCACGAAGTTGGGGTCTCACAAACCGACGAACGGCGAAACTGTTCTTGACAGAATAATCTAAGCAAAACCCCAAAACCTAATGATGATGGCAACGTATGGTTATAAAGCTCTTAGGGTCGTCGCCTACCCTAGACACGCCCCCTAATAGGCCCAAACACGATACACGGTCCAACGGACCAAAAGACGGTGTCGTAGCACCCTGACAAATTCTGGACACTAACTTGTGACCACGATTCCTGTTGATTCCGAATAGATTTTGATGTGAGACCACTTTCATTGGATTCCTTATCAAATTAGCTTTCCATCCATATATGGATCATCGAAAATGGAGTCCGGATGCGTCTTGGGTGACCAGTTTAAGGCAGACTGGTCCTGGAGGTCGAGGCAGACTCGAACTTGAGTTGCTTTGGGCCTCCACCTCGGGGACTCGAACTGAATTAGCCTCGGGCCTCCTTCTTGACCTGGACACCCTTGCTGGCCTCCTTCCCCTCCATACCATATGCTAAATATGGTCATATGCATGGGTGTCATGTCCTCATCAGTGTATCAGTATGCTGAGACTAAGCCTGTGAGGTACGCCCACCTCATTGAGACTGAGCTTGTCGCTTCTTCTTGTAACAATGATCCTCATCATGTCCATCTCTGTCACAGTGATTACAATGAAGGCCACCTGAATTGCGAGTCCTAAAGCCACCAGAGGCTGATGAAGCAGGCACTTTGGGAGAAGAACCTAGAATTCTAGACCGAGCAACCAGAACAAAGGAGGACGTTAACTAAAGAAGACCAGCAGAACAAAGGCGAGTCTCCTCATTACGAACAGCAGCAGGAGCCTCCATCAAGGACACACATGGCTCATGAAAGGATCAAGATGCCCAAGAGGGGGGTGAATTAGGTTAATTCTAAAATTCTTTGCAATAAATAAACCCTACAATTAGCCCACTTCACCCCTTGTGCCTAGAAAGTGATTCTATTAATCTAACACATAAAAGTTTAGCACCCTAAATTCCAATCCTACTCTAGCATGGCAATTCTAAGAACGTAAAAACAAGAATTGAATTGCTCAAATATAAATGCTTAAAGTAAAGAGAGGAGAAGGAACGCGGTGATGTTTTGCCAAGGTATCAGAGAGTCACCACTCCCCAATAGTCTTCGTTGGAGCACCTGCGCAAGGGTGTAGCTCCCCCTTGATCCATGCAAGGATCAAGTGCTCTCTACGGGTTGATTCTTTGACACTTTGTCATGGTGAATCACCCACAACCGCTCATAACTTGAGTTGGGTCATCCACAAGCTCTGCCGGATGATCACCAAACTCCCAATCACCACTAAGTCGTCTAGGTGATGGTGATCACTAAGAGTAACAAGCAAGAACTCTCACTTGACCACAACAAGCATAATGAGAAGGGTGGATGCACACTTGCTACTCTCTTTTCACTAATGAGGCCTTAATCTTGGATTCTCAAATCTCAATCACCTCACTAGGCTCTTGCTCTCCTTGGCACTCTCAAGGGTGTTTCTCAGCTGTTGAAATGGGTAAGAGTACTCCCTTGAATGAATAGAGGAAGTATTTATACCCCCTCATTCAAAACAAACTGTTATGTGCTTGAGTCAGCACTCTGCGGGGTGACCGGACGCTCCGGTCAAGGTGACCGGATGCTCCGGTCAGTTCTCCCTGCCACAGAGCCGTTAAGTTGTGACCGAACTCTGACCTGCGTGCAGTCAGCACTGATTGGATGCGTCCGGTCACAAAAACTACTCTCTAGAATCTTACTGATGTTGACCGGATGCTGGAGCCTAGAGTTCGGTCTCTTCGCTGTTCAGCGTCTGGTCAGCACTGACCGGACACGCGTCTGATCAGGATTCTCCCTTTCTGGAAGCTTACTGGAGTTCACCGAACTCTAGCACCCAGCGTCCGGTCACTTTTCACTCAGCGTTCGGTCACATCCAGATGACTTCACTTGATCAAATGAACTGACCAAACTCTACTGCCAGTGTCCGGTCACACCAGGACCAGCGTCCGGTCAACATTTGACCCTCCATTCACTTCCAACTCAAAATCATATGTGAATGAATTTTTCTCCAATTGATCTTAGGACTACTTACGAGCTACCTAGTGCTAGATTTGATAAGTGTGCAGCACCCCTAACCCACTAGACTCACTTAGGTCAAGCTACTAGTCCATACCCCCCTTAATAGTATGGCTAAAGGAAAAACAAAGTCCTAAACTACTCTAAGTGTCTCTTCAACACCAAACGACACTTAGAACTACTCCATCCTTAACTTTGTCATCCATCCTTTGAAAACCAAAACGATTTCCATCTTAGAGGCATAACAACCATGATTGCCCAATCAATTGCCATTACCATGACCTAACTTAATTGCCTCTGCAAAACACACGTTAGTCATAGTAATCTCATATTGTCATTAATCACCAAAACCCAACTAGTGGCCTAGATGCTTTCAGCTCATGAGCAAGTAACTGAGCACGAAGAGGCTCAAACTCGGTACGCAAATGAGTCATGAAGTCATAGGTGCGCCGAAGCTCAAGGTGGCTCTGTTGCTTCCTATAGGAATCACAAGTGTTCGAAGACAACTGAGGACTAAGAGTATCAATCTCATGCCATATTGCAGATAGTTGTCGAAAGAAATCTTGAACTGAACTGTCACCCTGCTGTAACAACCGCTCTTGATGTAAGGCGGCAATATAAGTAGACTGGCCAGCAGGCTCATAGTACTAGCGAAGAAAGGCCCACATCTAAGCAGCATGGTCAAGCCGAATAACCTCTCCAGCCAGATGTGGTTCCATACTAGCAACAAGAACAGCCCCAGCATGAGCATCTTCATCCAACCAAGCTTGATAAGCCTGAAAATGAGACATATAAGAAGCCATGTCATCATCATAAGCTTCGCGCAACTTCTTTTGTTCATCTCCAGATGTTCTTGGAGGAATCACCAGCTGCACTAGATGAGCAGGCAAGGCTGGACAAGGTAGCTCACCACTGAAAACTCCCAAAGCCAGAGACCACGCATATGCCACCGCATATGTGAAACCCAGTCACGATAATTGGTGCCATTGAAAATCACTAGACACCGTGGGATTTGAGCACCACCAAAGGGAGGAACCGGTGGAGATGCCATCTCTTTTTCTATTTTTTTAATTACCCAAACTCAACCAGATCAGAGGTGAAGAAAACAAAGCACGCAGACTCATGCGGGTGCGGGCGGCCACAGGGTAGCAGTGGCTCTTGAGCACACGCTTGGCTATAGGGGCCGCTACCGCACAGGCGATAGGGCAGCAAGGGAGCGGGAGCTAGAGTAATCATGCCGGCGGGTTGAGCACGTCGTGCCCAGCCTCGTGTAGGTCTGAATACCATGCTAGAATAGAGCTTGTATTCTGAGAAGAGGGCAAAAGACCACCATATGTGCATGTACAATATGCAGAAGCACCCTTGTGCAATATAAAAATACAAAGTACACACATATCTCTAACACTTAGCTAGGGTGAAGAAGAAAGTACTTGCATTTAGTTGAGGTGCCAATCAAACTATGATGGTCACATTAAAGCGGAGGAACAAATATATTGAAGAAATCGTTGGAGATGACTTGATTCATTTGAAGTTAATTCTCATCTATTGAATGGAATCAAGTCACATGCTCAAGATGGCTATGCCTAGGAAGAAAAACAAAGTGGACATGTTGACAACCTCACTTGATAAAGATGGAGAGCTATGGCATTTGGTGTCGGTGTTTCGAACCACCAACTAGTAAATTTGTGTTTGCGCGTCTGGCCTGGATGGTGTGCTCGGAGGACACAAGGGTTTATACTGGTTCAGGTAGAATGTTCCTACATCCAGTTTGTGGCTGCTCGTGTTATCGGCACTTGTTTGTAGTAGGGGTTACAAATGAGCGAGAGAGAGAGAAGGTCCCAAGTCTTTGATGGAAGGATCGGATGGAGTTGAGTCTAATTGAACTTAGTTCCTTTCAGCGCTGAGCCATTGAGATCCTTGTCACACCCGGTTTCATAAAACAAAACCGAATGCACATCACATGTATGTCAGGATCTGTTTATTCATACACGCGACGATAAAATGATACATTGCAATGTTTATTACAAAAGCGATTACATATATCAAAAATGACTAGAGGGTCTAAACACAAAATTACATCAGAGTTCTAGCAGAGCAGGGTCTCCATCCCTTTAGGCAGCTGACCGAGGGTACACCAGCCTAGCATCGACACCGTCTTCAGGAAACACCATCTTCTAGAAACTCCATCTTCTAGTCCGAACCGCTGGGTGGGGTAGCAAAGGGGACAAAGAGAAAGGTGAGCACATCGAAATGTACTCCGCAAGTGCTGGGTGGCGCAAGGAAGCTAGGCAGGTAGCAACCGGGGCAAATCCTAACAATGACACATGTGAGCCATGTCCCCTTTGTCATTCTCTATTATGGAATTCTCTCTAGCTAAAGATAGAGATTGGGTTTGGCTCTATAGAGTGCGCACATGATATATATATAGCTATCGTTGGAGTAGGTAAAGATATATAGAGCAACTTTTATTCAAATAACTCTCCAAATACAATTTAGAGAGTGGGTTTATGAAAGACTCTAGGAGCATCTCCAAAAGGCCAACGAGTTTTTCAAATTGCTAAAAAAGTTATCAACATATTTGTTTGCTTTCTCCAACCGTTTTCAATATCTTGCTACTAAAAGAATCGGTCTCACATGAAGGATCTTGCACCCTCTAACCACCACAGCAAAAAGCGGTAGCCACCTCCTGTCGTTAGCAGCCTAGCAGGACCACAGCCAACACGTGGCCAGACAAGGCTAGACCAGTAGTTGCGGTTGGGCGGTGATGGCCAGGAGGGGCCAGACAAGGCTAGGGCATGAATCTCCTAGTGTACAGAAGGGCAGCAACACAGTGACCTGACACAATTTTTCTGTTTGATTGAAAATCACCCCCACGGTGTATCCATGTGTATCGATTGATTTTTCCAAGTGCAGAGAGATTAAGAGTTGAAATAAGGAGTCATTGAAGAAAAAATTTTAGTCGTGTAAAAAAACAAACAAGATTAGGAGTGGCCTTTAGGAACTATTAGAGATGCACAAACAAAGGAAAAAAACAAGAACCACTTACTCCATTGTAAACTATAAGTCATTTTATTCTAAAAATTTATAGATTTTGTTACGTATCTAAGACATGACGTATATTTAGATGTATAGTAAAAAATTATGTATTTAAAAGGTCAAAATGATTTATAATTTGGATTGGAGGGTTAACCCCTTAGATCCAACAGAGTCTTTGTTCTGCTAGCAAGCAAATTTGCTTTGAATAAAGCAAAGCTATCCTTTTCGCCTAGAAAGAAGAGAAGAGTGATGAAGCAAAGCTCAGCCAATCTTTACAAATGATTTGGCCAATTGGGCTACGCTAGGTGCAGTAGAATCGAAGATCCTCCCGATTCAATCAAATAGCCCAAACCAGTCTCGTAGAAACTAGGCCCGGCCTTGCCCGGCCGCCTGGGTGACATGAATCGGCTGTGATGGTGACATTTGCGACCTCTGCATGCGGCCGGTTCTCCTACTGACTGTTGAGGGCCACTATCGAGTCAGATGCGGAGATGCCCATTGCCGCCTGCCGGCAGCAGCGTAGACCAAACCTCCAACTCCATCCCTGCCGCCGTGTGCAAAAAGCTGGGGCATGCATGTCCCGCTCCCTCGTGCCGCGAACGTTGAGCCACCGACCTTTTTTTGTCGTTGCGCTTCCAATCCAAAAACAAAAAAATACACTTCCTCCCATGGTTTTCACGTTGGCCCGACTTGTCGATGGTTTGCCCCGATTTGCCCAAATTTTTTATTTTTTAGCCTTTTTTAAAAAAAATCACAACTATGCCCCTAGAGAAAAGATTTTAAAATCTTGACCCTTAACTCGGCGTCATTGTTGCCGGCGCTGAGCTTACACGTCTCGACGCCAGCAACACTGGCGCCGAGCTCTTAGGATCAAAGCAGACGTGGCGCCTAAATTTTTTATTTTTTAGCCCTTTTTTTGAAAAAAAAATCACAAATATGCCCTTGGAGGAAAGATTTTAAAATCTCGACCCTTAGCTCAGGCGCCATTGTTGCTGGCGCCGAGCTTACAAGTCTCGGTGCCAGCAACACTGGCGCCGAGCTCTTAGGTTCGAAGTAGACGTGGCGGTGACATGGGGCGCCGTAGATCTTGGCGCCGAGCCTGTCTTACGTATGGGTCCCAATCCTTTCTCTCTTCCTCTCCCTCTCTCTCTCACCTCCCCTCGCTTTGAAGCAACACAGACCGCCGCTGCCGCCGCCTCCATCCATCTCCCACCCCGGGGCCCGCGCCAAGCCTCCTCACCACCGCCTGAAGCCTCACCACGCCCGTGCCCATGGCCGCCCGCCCACACCACTGCCCCTCGCATGGGTCCCCGCCCGCCCACACCTTGCACGCCCGCCCACGCCGCACACATTCTAATGAATTTATATTTAATCGTGTACTACATTTGTGCCTTTCTAGCAGTGTAGTATGATTAATGATTCACGAAGAAAAAACCATTTTGATTGCATTGAAAAGTACTGGCAGCTCCTCATACCCATCCTCCCAGTCCCCATATATCATCTTCCACGCTCGCTGCTTAGCCCTCCAAGCTTTACCATAAGTTATCACATAACCTCCATCCAACGCCTCAATGGTCCTAATAATTGTCCTCACCTTCACATTGGGTTCTTCCTGCAATATTTACATCAACCACTTGGCAATGAGGGTAGATGTCAACTGCCGATGCCTCAGTGTCAGCTCATGGTCAGCACAACTGTGTGTCCGACAACTTTTGTGATCTTCCACTTTTCGATGACCTTTTCCTTCCTTGCACAAACCCTCCATGGACAGCGTTCCTTATCACACACAACTGTGTAATGGTGCTCCGCATATGAATACAAGACCTTGTAATGTCTCTTCCGTATCACTGCAAACGCCTGCAACCACTTCTTCAATGTAGGGAGGTCCTTGAACACCCTCTCACTCTCAATTACCATGTTAGGGCCGGCCTCAGGAGCTTCTAGGAGCTCATCATCATGTCCTTCTGCACACGCCTAATCAGAATAAGCAAGATCGTTGAACTCTTGGATCATGGCGGCCGGGAAAGATACGCCTCAGCACCTCAACATCACTCTCTGTCAGCTCTCCAACAGAGCGATCATCATTAGAATCAAGAGCCCTTGCCATCTCATATGGCTCTGAATCATTCATAATTTCAACACTATTGGAGCCACGAAATCCATCTCCACAGTGCACTTGCGCAGCAACAGGGGGCACATCCACATTCTCAGTAATGTCTCCTGCAACATAAGCAGAGAAATGAGG
Organism: Miscanthus lutarioriparius; assembly: GCA_904845875.1. NCBI lineage: Eukaryota > Viridiplantae > Streptophyta > Magnoliopsida > Poales > Poaceae > Miscanthus > Miscanthus lutarioriparius. Next base: position 29,463,404 of record CAJGYO010000016.1, on the reverse strand, counting down.
AATGAATAAAAAATGGATGTAAGGAAGGGGGTAAGCTTCCAATAACCATGTGGTTAAGACACTTACTCCGATGATTCTATATCAAAGGGGTCTCATGAGGAGGATCTGCCACAACAACATGAGTCTGACAAGCATCTCCAACTACCACATTAGGGGCAGATTGAGCATCGAAAACCGTAGGTGCAACCTCCACATCTATATCAGGTTTTGGGACGGGAGGGTCGATGTGTGTCTGCTGACCCATTGGTGGGGAAAACCCATGAGGGATGGGATCAACTAACACCCGATGCACAAACACGTCCAAACATTGCAGCTGGCTCTGCATAGCCGATCTCACATAGTTCTCCCACTGATCCGAACACCCAATTGGGATCATTCACCTGAGGATGTTGGGAGGAGAACCTAGGTGCAGTACACCCTCAACTGCAATGCCATCATCTCCAAGGCAATGCATCTCCTTCCATGCCCTTGCAACCATCTCACTAAATGAAGGCCTATCATTGAATAGCACAGGCACGCTTTGCATATCAACAAACTCAACATATCCATAGCGATCGTATTCAACGGTGCCTCCATGATATATGGTCACTAGGTTATTCATCTAGTTCAAACATATAACGAAACGCATGTTCTTTATTCCAAATTAGATGATGAATAGTACCTAACAAGTACTTTCTAACTACAAACTAAGTAAATAAGATAATAACTACATACATAAAAACAATGTACTCAATAAATAGCTAGATTCTATTTAGTTAACTAAATATATAACTACCTATCTAAGTACCTATCTAACTATATCTATGTACCTATGTATCTATGTTTCTATCTATCTACATATCTATCTCACTAGATCACTAACTAAATCAACTACTTGAGTCATCACATTAACTAGTAAATAACAAATGCTAAAACTACTACACTACAATCAAAGCTAAGTAAGCACGCACGTTGCAAAGTTACAATTTTTACCTGTCCGATGATGGAGTCGCGGATGTCGACGGAGTCGCAGCGGACACCGGGCGTGGGTCAAGCCGACGAGCTGGGCCAGCGGTGGCACGGCCGGGCTTGCAGAGTGCTGTGGCCGACGAGGGCACGGCCGAGGATCGGCGGTGCGCGCGGCGGCGCTGAAGCTCGGTGCTCACAAGAAATGGCCGGGTTTCTCGGCGGGCGGCGCGCAACGACGGGCGCGACTGAGGCCGAATGGTGGCGGGTGGCACGGTCACGGTCACAGCACCGGCGTGGTGGGGCGCGACCAAGGCAGCCGCGGGCGCGGATGGCACGTCGGGCAAGCCCCGGGCGCGTGGACCGACATGGCCAAGGGGCGTGGCGCGACGCGTCGACGGCGGTGGCGCGGGGCTGCGCGGTGGGCGGGAGCGAGCGCGGCGTGGCGGTGGTGGCGCGCGCGCGCTGGTGTGAGGCCAGGCACCGCCAGGCGCGGCGAGGCGCGGCGCGGCGAGGGCGCATGCAGCCGGCCGGGGGGGGAGAGGAGCGGCGGGCGGCGGCGGCGGTCTGCGCTTTCGCGTCAGTGGAGAGGTGCGAGAGAGAGGGAGAGGAAAAGAGAAAGAATTGGGGCCCATACGTAAGACAGGCTCGATGCCAAGATTTACGGCAATGAGCTCGACGCCAGGGTGACTAGCACCGAGCTTCCTGCCATGTCACCGCCTCATCTGCTTTGAGCCTAAGAGCTCGGTGCCGGTGCCAGTGTTGCTGGTGCCGAGACGTGTAAGTTCAGCGTCAGCAACAATAACGCTGAGGTAAGGGTTCAGATTTTGAAATCTTTCCTCCTAGGGTATAGATGTGAAATTTTTTTAAAAAAGGCTAAAAAATAAAAAAAAAATGCCGATCTGCGCCCATGAGTGATGGACAACGACTCGTCAGCTCAGCCGCTGAACGCCACGCTGCTGGCCATCGACAGGAAGGGCGGCATGGGCGGGACCAAGCTCAGCACCGTGGCGCCCTACACCATGCTACAGTCCTCAATCCACGAGGCCATCACCGATGTTCGCGGCCGAGACGGCCATGATCCCGCGGGCGCCGTTCAAGTTGTGCTACGACGGGAGCACGCGCGTCGGCCCGGCCGTGCCCACCATCGAGCTGGTCCTTGGGAGCGAGGCCACATCGTGGGTGGTGTCCGGGGCAAACTCGATGGTGGCCACCCAGGGCGGGGCGCTGTGCCTCGGCGTGGTGGACGGCGGCAAGGCGCCGCGGACGTCGGTGGTGATCGGTGGGCACATGATGGAGCACAACCTGCTGCAGTTCGACCTGGAGGCGTCGCGGCTCGGGTTCAGCTCCTCGCTGCTCTTCAGGCAGACCACCTATAACAACTTCCACCTCGGCTGTAACAACCCAGAAATCCACACACCAAAAATACCAACTATAATTTTTTTTAAATCCCATGTGATGATGAGTGTCATGTATAGAAACCCAACCTAAGAGTTGCATTAGAAGTAACCCAACTCAAGCCATCACATAAGCATAGCATGTTACTTGTTGATTTGGAATATTTAATCTCTAACAAATAAAGTGTTGTATACATTTTTAACTCAAATTGTGAGTTGGACTTTTTATTTGTCTCATGTAATGCCTAACAACCCCTTTAAAGTAATGAACCAAAAGAAATCAAATCAAAAGGTTTAAAGTGAAAACTACTTATATTTTTGTACAACAAAACTACACCTACTTTTATACAAAATGGCTAAATAAATTCCTAATATATATATTTAAGAGAGTTGTGGGTCACATATCTAAAACTCTAATGAATTTGGTGCACCAATTTTTGAATTCAAAAACCAAAACCAAATTTGAATTCAAAAATGGAGATGAAATGAAAATAGAAAAGAAAAGAAAGAGAAGAGAGAAGGCCTCAAAGCCCAGCAATCGGCCTAGCCAGCCCTGGCCTTCACCTGCCTGACCCCCAAAGCCGGTCCAGCTACACACGCCGCACAGGCCTCGCTCGCATATCGCTGCCACTTGCCCCATTGGACCCAGCGTGTCACCGACGACGCCCACGCCTGGCGTCTCGCCTCCTGCCTCCGCTTGCAGCCGCTGCTTACTGGACCCCGCTTGTCAGCCCTACTATTCTTCTTCTCCACGCCGTGCACAACCACCGCGTGACAGAAAGCCGACAGCAATGGTAGGGCGGGCCAGGGGGTCACGTCCGGGGCAAGGCCTTGCCCCCCCACTTGCGCCGCGCCCACGCAACCACGCACGGCCGTCGGATGGGATGCACGCCTCCAATCCCCCTCAATCTCCAGCCGCCGAACGTCGGGCTCCATGGCCGAGCTCAGCCATAAAAGCCCCAGCCTCGGAGCCCTAGCGCTCGTCTCGTCACCCCGCCGCCACCTCGGTGGCCGTCCACAGCCCACCCAAGCCAAGAGAGAAGAGGGAGAAGAAGAAGAAGAAGAGGGGGAAAAACGCCGGAGCTCGGAGCACCGCCACGGATCAAGCCGGAGTGGACGACACGGCACTGCCTCCGGAGCTACACGGCCACAACTCTTCACTGCGCCGCTATCCTCTCGCCTCAACACCGACGGTGAGCCGTACGCCGCTGCGACCTCCTCCTAAGCCCCATGGACACTAGCACGCACGCGCACACCGTGGACACGCTGCGGCCGCCGCCACCATGGCCGACTCCACCAAGCCACCGCGCCGCACCACGCCGCATGATGTCACGCCACCGCCTTGGCTAGTTTCTTCCCGCCACGGAAGACGCCACGCACGCGATCACGGGTAGATGTAGGCCACTGGAGGACCCCGGAGGCCACATCGCGCCACGTCGAACACCGCCACCACCGCGTCGACTCCACCGGGACAGGTCCCAAGGATGAAGCTGGGAAGCGCTGGCGTTCCTCGTCTCGCCTGATCTTGATCGCTGGAACCACGAGCAACTCACACGCATGCCGTGACCACCCAGGATGAGCCACCGTACCTAGAGACCTCTGGCGCCACACCGCGCTTGCACTTTAAGAAGGCCGCCACCATGGCCAAAGTCACCGGATGCCCCCTGAGAGACCCTCGACCGCCCAACATGCTCATTGCTGAGCACCGTGGTGTCCCCACGCCACCACGTAAATGGCATATGCCGCTTTACTCATCTAGTGGAGCACGCTTCCAAGGTGCGCCGGTTGAGCTGGAGCTTGAGCCGCCGATCGCTGGCTAACACCTTGGGAAGCTCGCCGCCTTGACCCACTTGACCCCATGGAGTTGATCAAATGCAGGCCGCGGTGACCGACCGGAAGCTTTTCCCTCTCCAATCGGACACCAAAGATCGCCATCGGGCACCGGGCGCACCGCCGGCGCTGGCCGATGGGGAGCACCGCCGGAAGAAAATGCAGAAACGAACACCCCGCCGACCACCACCCGTGCGAAATCTGAGCGTGACGGTGCCGCGTGACGGAGCCGAACCGGGGAAGAAACGGTGGACTTGGTCCACCATGCGCCCTTCGCCAGATCCATCATCATTGTCCCATGGACCATGAGTGGCACTTGGTTTGGTCCACTCGTGGTTGCCACCACCTGCGGTGGTGAGAGGACACGCTATGGACAAAGCCCAATAAAGGCCGTGTCATTGAGTTGCCTCACTTGTGGGTGGTTCGTGTCCTATCGTGTGGACGAGGTTTGTGATCCTGGCAACCAAGTGTTGGTCGACGGGGACGGTCCGGCCACGTGAACCTCGGGAGAAAAATCGTCATTTGCATTCCCGGACCCTACCGTAGAGTTCCCCACCGACTTACTCATTTACATTTCCAGATGATATATTGACCGGTGTAACGCGACCGTTGACATATCTAGGCCCACATGTCGAGCGACATAGTATTGTGTGCAAATAGATCATTGACCCACACGCCGATGATGACGTCATGCTACTAATCAAATTGCTCGTGATGACGCCACACGGGACCCACATGTCGGTGGACCAGCGCAGTCCACCGTGACGCCACACGTGTGATCACGCTGCGGACGCCGACATCATCGGGCCGACATGGCATCACGCCTCACACATGCCCACACGCCGCTGACTGACCAAACCCACCAGACCGAAGACGTTGACTATTGACTCTCGCGACCGCTGACTTTGACCGGACCCACCGCCACCGCCGACTCAATAGCCTGACGCCCCCCCACATGTCGGTGCGCAGGATGACGCTCGTCATGTCATCATCACGCGTCAACAGCTAGACCCGCACCGACTCGCGACCGCTGAACCGCTGATGGGTGACGCTCATCTGTGACGTTATGAAGCCACGTGGACCAACCCCAGCATGACGCTACGTGTCACCACGTGGACCAACCCCAAAGATGACACGTGTCAGCCTGTGATTAATTCAGCCTTTTCTATTTTCATAAATAGATTTAATCTTCTAAATTCATAACTAATTCATACGACCTCGGAAAAATACGAAACCAGGACCATAATTCATCTAAAATCGAGCTCTACGCAATAGACCCATGTTTGAGTGCATTTGGCTCTTTTGAATTTTTGTTGCTTCTTTGTGCTATTCTATAGACGTCGCTAACGCGACTATAATGCTGATCGTTTGCGCACTCGGAGGAGAACCTGATTTGACGAGGATCGTGAGTACTTGTGAGAGAGTACGGAGACGATCGCAGACCAATGTGCCATATCCCACCAAATCTCGTAGCACCTATTACGCATGGCTAAAGTAGAAATGCTAGTGCTTACTTTATTGTCATATCACACTATGGTAGGACTTGCATGGTAGTATGCTTTCTTGATGGCCTCTACCTTGATGCAACCTTTCCCCTGCTCACCCTACTGTTAGGCTAGTCACACGCTTGCTATTATATTTCATTGCTTATTACTTCTACTACGCTTGCTCTAAATTGATGCGTGGTGGAAAACTTGTGATAACTGGACTATGGGGAGATTGCTGCGTGTGTGACTTGGGTGCGTGGAGGGTGAGGATTGTGTCGACCAAGTTGGAGTATCTGACGAGTCTAGGGGCAAGTCTTGCTTGGTGGGGTGCTACCAGGCACCCCCGGAATGGATACCGTGGTGGGTAAATGGTATATGAGGTGGCCTTGGGTGTGATCCTGTGATGGGAGGAGCCTGTGGTGGAGGTGCTGTGGTGGTACGGTAAATGGAAACCCCGATGAAGACATTCGGCTTGGTCATCCCTAAGGACTTACTAGGTACTCGACTCACCGGGAAGCCTTACGTACCACTCGCCCTATATGGTGCGGGACGGCCGGATTACTTGGTAGAATATTGCCACTACTGCTAGGTAGATAGCGGACAGTGTGAGGGAGGTACGGGGTGCGGAGGATTTCCCACACCCTTCCGAGACTTCATGGAGACCTTGTGGACCCGGCTCATGACTCACAGCCACCACACCCTGCACCGGACTTGGGGTGTACCAGGTGAATGGTAGAGTGGCATTATCCTAGGCTAGCAAGCGGCGGAATCAGCCCAATGACGATTTACTCTGGTCGGCGAGGAAGGCGGATCTTGTGGTTATGTAAAACCTCTGCAGAGTGTATGGTTGATCGATCGATACATATGCCGACTCGTCGGCTATGGACCTTTCCTGGGTTTCGCTTAAACTAGATAGAGAGATGAGTCCTTCTTTTCTCCCCCTGGGATGAGTGTTCGGACGTAGCCAGGGGCTACGGGCCTTGAGACAGTGCCGAGAAGGAGTTGGCCTATCGACTGAGCGATGGTATGGGTGTGGTATGATGATGGAGTGGTGATGATGTGGAGATGGTGGTATAACGATTCTAGGATCGAAACCTGGCTCTGGAATGGGAATTGGGTGGAATGTGTATGAATGGTGTTAAAACTTGACCAACTATTATTATGAACTTGATATGCTAATACATAGGAAGCCCCAGCCTTATAGGTTTCTCTTGATTGTATCCAACTTGCATCCAATTTCCACAAAGCAACGCTCATAGGGTTGGCAGTGGTCAGTACAAATCGTACTGATAAATTTTGACACACAGGTTCTGATGAGGAGTATAGCTCCGAGGAGTATGACGGTTGAGGGATTCGTGCCTTCGCTCGAGTTTGGCGATCTTATCTTCAAGCTATTCTGAATGAATACTATTTTTGATTCCGCCAAAAGCGGCGATGTAATAATTTATGTAATTCCGCACTATTTGAACTCTGATATTATCGTTATATGGATATGATATTCGACTGAAAATTGAATAATATAATCTACAACGATCTTATTACACATCAACTCTATAAATTTCCTTTCGTAGAAATCGGGTTGTTTCATCGGCTAGCTGCCGGTGCCACCAGCTGTTACTTGACGGTGTTATGTCCGGCCTGTATGTCCGACTGAGACCAAAGAAGATGGTCTTGGTGATTTTGGCAGTCGCTGTGCTGTCTCAATAAATTGTCCCCCTCTAGTACGGAATATTTTTTTAATTTTAATATTTTTTAAAACTAATTTTAAATCTAATGTTATCAAATTTTTATTTCCAAATCTAACATTTTTACCACACCTATTACCCTGGCATGATCAAATACATGTACCACGTCATGCATAGTGGCACGACAGGAAAACGACGTGACGAAGACCGATGGCTCTGATCGGTGAGATGGCGCCTGCCTGCTCAGGCCACGTCGGGCCAGAGCGCGCCAATTGAAGCACCAGCGCACACCTATGACTCCACTGCACTCACATTTCGTTTTCCCGTTCTCCTTCGCTCTCCCGCCGCAGCCGCAGCGGACCACCGCCGCAGAGCGTGGCGCGGTAAGACCCGGGCGGGCAAGTGAGTGGACTGCCCTGCCAGGCCACCAGCGCCACTGCTGTGCTGTGCGTAGCTTGGCTGCTTGAGCCCTGTCACATCAAGGATAAAAATCAATCATAATGTGGCAGCCTAGCCTGCGGCCGCGTGCGGACTGCGCCCTGCGGCGGGCGACTGCTGTGGGCGGTCAAATCCCGCGCATTTAAAACGCCTGCGAGCACGCGTCGGCACATATCTCTTTTTCCTCGTCCGCCGTTTCCCAGCTCGCCGCGCCCCATCCCGGCGCCTGTCTCCGAGACGAGGCCTGCAGCGCACCCGCGTCGTGGGCCTGATTCTCACATCTCCCGTCAGATCGCGTCCGCAAAGCGTGAAAAGAAAGGAGGCGCCTTAGCGCAATGAAATCGACAGCAGCAGCAGGCGCCTCGAGGTCGAAAATGAAATTTATCTAAGTTCATGTTTAGTTCGAAAAAAAATTTCCTAAAAAGTACTCCCTCCATCCCAAATTATAAGACGTTTGACTTTTTTAGCTCTAAATTTGACCACTCGTTTTATTCAAAAAATTTATGCAAATATAGTCAAATTTAAGTCATTCTTGAAGAATTTTTATTAATAAACCAAACCACGACAAAAGAAGTGATATTTTACACAAATTTTTAAATAAGACGAGTGGTCAAACTTGATGTTAAAAAAGTTAAACGTCTTACAATTTGAGATGGATTGAGTACTATAGTACTTCTCACATCGAATCTTGCGATATGAACATAGAACATTAAATATAGATAAAAAAAACTAATTACACAGTTTGGTTAAAAATTACGAAACAAACGTTTTAAGCCTAATTAATCTATGATTGAATACTAATTACCAAATAAAAACGAAAATAGTACAATAGCCAAATTTTCAATTTTCCACCGACTAAACACGCGCAAGGCACTTGACTACTGCATCTACTGCATGATTTGACAACAGGGCTAGGTGTACACGATGACTGCTCAACAGCTGCTGAAAATGAGCATACGTATAGTTCCAACCCAAAATCCTAAAAAATACTATAGTAGTCTTCATATCGGATGTTTACGGTCCATGTATAGAGCATTAAATGTAAAAAAAAACTAATTATACAGTTTAGTGAAAATTACGAAACAAATGTTTTGAACCTAATTAGTCCATATTTAAACATTAATTATCAAATAAAAATAACCGCTGAAATGACCGATGCTGCAAAGGTGAAGGTGAAGTGAAGGGAGACTACTGTAGTGTGGTGTGTAGGAGCAGGCGTTGCCAATCAGACAGAGCAGCTACTACTACGGGGTGTTTGGTTCTCGTTGTTTAGTAGCTCGTAAAATTCATGTTACATGGTATATTTAGATACATTAAATATAGATTAATTATAAAATCAATTACATAGATAGAGGCTAATTTACGAGATGATTTTTTTAAATCTGATTAATATATTATTTTCATATATAATATTGTAGCACCACGTTGTCAAATCGTGGACTAATTAGGCTTAAAAGATTCGTCTCGTAAATTAATCGTAAATTGTGTAATTAGTTTCGTAATTAATTTATATTTAATACTCTATGTATATGTCTAAATATTCGATGTGACATGAATTTTATGAACGCACAGTAGAAAACCAAACCGGGCCTAACTACAGGCAGTGAGTGATGAAGCAATGCTACTGCACATACAGATACAGTACTGTGCGAACCAATAATCGATCTGTTTACTCCGATCAGCCACACCCACACCACAGGACAGGATCGTGTCTGCCATCAAGACGGACGCACGATCGATGACCGGCGAGTACTGCTCGTACAGGTGCCTTGTAGTACGTCGGGAGGACTTATGGCTACTGATGAACCAACACCAAGTGCCGTGCCGGAGCGGCCGCTGCATTGCACTGCACATCCATCTCTCTCGCATCGCATGCAAGTGATCGATCGAGCAACACACGCAGTTGTTGTTTTTTCTTTCTCTTTTTTATAACAGGTTAGTTACTGTATCATTCATTCCAGCTACGACCGGCCGGTAATATCCTCCCTCACCAACAAATTGATCGGCAGGTGGTGGTGTGGGGTAGATGCAGTACATGCAGTAGTATTTGCAGGCTAATGAAGGCGGGCGGGCATCTACTGCACCTACCGCAGTACGAGGGCAGGCATCAGTGGGCAGGCATAGTGAGCCCGTGCCGTGTTTAGTTGGCATAAGTTTAGAATTTGGATTACCGTAGTATTTTCGTTTTTATTTAACAATTTGTGTTTAATCATGAACTAATTATGCTTAAAACGTTCGTCTCGTAATTTCTCACCAAACCGTACAATTAGTTTTTTTTTCGTCTATATTTAATACTCTATACAGATATCGTAAGATTCGATGTGATAATACTGTAGCACTTTTTGAAAAAAAAAATTTAACTAAACCCTTGTTTAGTTTACGAAATTTGGATTTTTGGCTACTGTAGCATCTTTGTTTTTATTTGACAAATAGTGTTCAAACATGGACTAATTAGGCTCAAAACGTTCGTCTCGCAATTTCCCACCAAACTGTGTAATTAGTTTTTTTTTTTTCGTCTACATTTAATGCTCCATATACGGACCATAAACATTCAATATGACAAATATACTATAGCAACTTTTTGGAAATTGAGGTAGAACTAAACCAGGGCTAAACACGGCGTGAGTGTGGAAACACCACTTGTGCCATTGCAGCGCTCAGTATGGGGTACCTGAATTCAAGTTTGCCGTACAGGACGTGGTGCTCCGCGCCGAACGATAATCCACAGCGCGCGCCGCTCCGTCACGTCACGTCGCGCTCAGCCTCGCGGCGCGACTGAAAGCCAGCCCGTCACAGACTCACAGTGCGACGACAGCTTACGCTGCGAACCCAGCCACGCGTCCCGAGGGAGGGGGCGAATGCAGCAGCCGCACGTCGCAGTCCGCAGTCCGCACGCGGCCGCAGGCACACATGATTGACTTTTATCCTTGACGTGACAGGGCTAAGCAGCCAAGCTACGCACAGCATAGCAGGTGGCGCTGGTGGCCTGCCAGGGCAGTCCACTCGCTTGCCCGCCCGGGTCTTGCCGCGCCACGCTTCGTGGCGCGTCACCGCCGCGTCATGGTCGGTGGGGCGACAGGCCCTACCATATTATCGGTCAACGTCTTTGATTTTCGTCATATTATTCTCCTGCCACGACACCATATATGGCACGGCATAGGTATTGGCCGTGCCATAGCAATAGATGCGGACCAAAAGTATTAGATTTAAAAATAATAATTTGATGATGTTAGATTTAAAATTAGTTTAAAAAATGTTAAAATTAAAAAAAATATTCCTAGTACGGTGGTACCGTACCAAACAGCAATGTTCAACTCTAGTTTTAGGCCTGCACTCGAGAAAACGGCGGATAGGCTGAGCACCGACGGCCCGGTACACAGGTTGAGCTCGCTTTGAGTATGGTTGCTCTTGCCGGTTCAGGTGGATAGGCTATATATTGCTATATCTGATCTGACCGATGAATAAGAGTGCTCAAGCTCAACAGACTATGATTTAGATTTGCGTCAATGGGTCGTTTTATATTGTGTTTTCAGTAGTCGGAAAAATTCAAGAGTGAAGAAAGTAAGGCTACAGAGGCTGATTCATACAGAACCTTTTTGACCATTCATACACCTTTTTGACCATTCATACAGAACCTTTTTGGTCCACAGGTCAGGACGCAACAGCCAACAGTAATGTACCTGTAATGTATATACACAGGTAGATATTTCATATTCGCATGGAGAACCCTACAATAAAATAAATAGTACCGTCACACCCCAAAAATTCTGATTTTGGGTTGTAAATAGAAAACACGGAATAAAATAAAAGATTTCAGTATTGACATAATTTTTTTCAATATTAATTTGAGTTTCCACAATTTTAGGTATAAAAAATGCGAGTTTTCAAATTTTCTGAATTAATTTTGATGGACGTTTGGATGATGTGATGTTTGCTTGTTCCTTGACTTGGTGTTATGAGTGAGTAAAGTTTTCAAAACACGTTTAGTAAACCGACCTTCTTTCTCGGGCATGTCATTGTCTTTTTCCCAACGCTATCCTTTGGTTTGGAGTTCCTAGAATCTTTTCCTTGTACTCCAAATCATTCAATTGAGTTTATCATCCATCAACCTATCTCTACAGTCCTCTTGGGAAATTTTCTATTTTTTTCTGGAACTTGTTCCCACTTTTCTATGAGCATAATCTAATTTATAGATTTATAGATGCTCCAAAATATCTTTTCATGAGCTCCAAATACTTTATTTGGGTTCATCATGTTCCAAAATGTCTCCAAAATTTATCCCCAAATTTTTGAACCTTTCGAAGTATTTTTGGTAGCTTAAATAATAATTCTAGACTGTTCTAAATTTTTTTTTATTTATGAAATTAATTAATTCTGAAAATAATCGGTCTCAAACCAAACCTTTTGGTTGTCTGAGAGCATCTCTAAGAGGTCCCTTAAAAGTTAACCCTCAAAATTTATTATTGGAGACCCTCTTAAACCAATTGTACCCAAAATCAGTTTCGTCCACAGCAGCTCCCTAATATTTCTGCCCTCAATAGTGACACGTCATTAGTTAGTTGGATCAGAGATCGGATTAGTTGGATCTTGACCTTTTCCGTCCGCTCGTTCCTTTGTGTTGGTATATACGGTGACTTCAGGCCTGAAAGCAACACACGTACTTGGGCAGGCTGGTCTCCAGAATGCTAGCGCACCTCCTCTTGTCGAATAGTACACGGAGGCAGGCATCAAGCAAGCAGCCAGAGAGGGAGACGAACAGGGACAGGACAGAACGATGACGGTGGCTAAGAAGACTGTCCGCACCGCCCAAGTGCTAAATGGACTTGTAAAAGCACTATGGCCCACACGTCAGGATGCCTTTACAGATCAGTAGTGGACCAGCGCTGCTCTCACTCGCCCGGTATAGCAGTCTCCAAATAAACTACCAACGGAAGTTGCCGCCGCCGCCATGGAGGTCGAGTGCGCCGCCGTCTCCGTCCTATCCGGTGAGCAGCTCTTCGATTCCTTGTAGCAACGACTGGCCATAGCCTAGAAGTTTCCGTCTGAGCTCTCATCTGCCCCATCTAGCAGCCCAAGTAACCAGATTTGATCTTGGCATGGCCGCCTGCTAGGGTTCGTCGCCTGTTCCGTCCACTCCCAACGCGATCGGCTGGGGCGGGCTGGCCAGCCCCTCGTATTGATACTATTCATATGAACCAACCAGCAGTACTTCTCTCTCACGTAAACGAACCAGTAAGGATACGAACCAGTCAACCGAATAGACTGTCCATGGATACTCTGTAGTGTCCACCCCGGCGGTTCTCTCCCTGTTCTCCTACGCTGACAGACCCTGTGCCACCCGGCGGCTTCCTGTTTTCATGGCTATGGCAGGCTATTTTGGTTCTTCCATGTGTAGGACATGGGTGATGCACGAAGAGGAGGACGAAGATGATTTTTATTTGATTGATGACGATGAGTACTTGAATGCTGGATCCTCTCGTCGTATCCGTCGCTCGGATGCTCCACCAAAGCAGATACGACAGAGGGATCATGCTTACGGGGATGCGAGGATCTGTGCTGACTACTTTGGTCCCAATTACATTTACTCGTATGTGTTTGTGACCACATGCACTGGCAGGCATTATTAGCCTAATCGCCCAGCCCGGGTAGGCTCGCCCAAGTGGTGCAATAGCTTTTGTTTGCGCTGTGTACCCAAAGTGAGCCCGTTCAAAGTAGGGCTGTGTTTGTCATCGAAGAGGCAATGGTTGAAAAAGGCTAACCGCCACCAACTACCACACCGAGATAGTGTTTGTCATTTGGTCGTGGTCGGTCGCCCAGCCCATAACAACAAATAGAAATGGACATGAATGAAAGGAGAATGAGGTTACTCTTTCATAACCGTTACAACAAAAAATCAAAGTTTCAAAGATGAAATAGTTGGCCTCGGACATGCTAATTTAACAATTCATGGCATTACCGCTACATGGGATAATCAAAGTCAAGAAAGAAGAAGTAGCATGGATCACCAAGTTTTGAAGCCAACAAACGAAAAAGTTCACAGAAACATATAAGAGGCAGCAAAATGATATGTAGCCAGCTAATGCATCGACCCATTGTGTCATCATTGGCCAAAATACAACATTTAACAGTTTGGCAAGCCGAGAAGGGCAACAAGTTAACAGAAAGCATGTAGCCAGCTAATGCATTCATCCTATTGTGTTATCATCGGCCTAATTAAAACAACAGTTGTGACATATGAACAGCTTGAGTGACAGACCAACTACAACCATAAACAAGATCAAGATGACAACATTTTTGCAACAGCCTTGCAGCCTAGGTGAATGAGGATAGATTTCAGAATCTTGACCTGTCACCAGTTCATGGGATGCTGATGCATCCCCATGAGGGGCATGAATTGGTAACAGCAAGGGTTCTTGAGGTACCCTTGCATTAAAATCTCTAAGAGCATCATCATAGTTGTTGTACTTCTGATAGATAGCCCCTTCTTCCCTAAGCACTTGCTTAGCACACTCATACCATGTAAAATAAAACCCAGGTTTCTTCCCTTCAAAGACCACATAGCAGGGAGGCATTCTCTGAAACCAACCAAATGTAGAACATGTAAGTGGTCCAATGACATGCCTCGATCGACCATTCAGTTTGAATGATGGTGAACATCATCGGCAACTTGATAAAAAATTAGCCTCACCGTTATTTTCCTTGTTTAGTCATTGGTGGCTACCAAGAATTGTAATAACCAAATAAAGAGGCAAATAAACAACACTTGCACTCACTTTGCCATCACCATCACAAGAGGATGTTGTTGTTGTGGAGTACAACGGAGCATAAGTGTAGAATGGAAGGATAGGCAAATAAAGAAGAAAGCACAACAACAAAACCATCAAAACAAGAATAAGGTAGCCACCTCAAGTTTGTTTTATGCATCATAGGCCTTTAAATCCCACAGTTACCACCAGAGGCATAAACAACAAAAATAGGCAACTAGTTATCAAATAAAAAGTAGCCAACAGAGGCTACAAATAAGTTTCTTACAATACCAAGTTGAGCCCAACAGCCAAGGGCTCAAATGTTCCCAAATCCTTGCCTATTGTTAGCCACCCTCCTAGACAAACTACACCATCAAGGTCAGGTGTCAAAAGAATAAGCAGACTGCACAAAAGGTCCTGTTGTCAAAAGAAGAGAGAGTGGGTGAGGGGGGTGGAGGAACTATACATCTCTACAGTCAACCCCCTCCTGGCCTTCTAGCCCTTCATGTGTAGTGGAACTACACATAGTAGTTTTTTGCCAGGAAGGTCCTAAGCCAAAGGGCCCTGTGGGCATCACTCATGTTCACAAAGCCTCTGTCTGTGCTTTTCATTTTCATCCCTAACCAGGGCCAGTGCTATAGGATCAGGCAGTGGGGTTTCAGGTTCAGGGGTTTTCCTTTTTCACCTAGTGGATACAAAGGTAACCATAACAACAGTCAAGGCAGCTGCCTTCCTACACAGCATGTCACGGCTCAAAGATAGATCCATCTACAAGCATGTAAAAATGTAACATGATTTCAGCTTAATGTACCTGCTAGGGCATCAACATGAATGTGAAATGAATGCATGCCAACAAAAGCACGGTGCATCTTGTATGTGATGCCTCCCAAGATTATGTGGACAACATCATCGACCAATGATGGAACAAAAACTCGAGCAATAGTAATCGAAATAGATCAACATCCCTAACGGATCAAGAACAAAGAAGGTACAAGTAACACTAACAACCGCATCAAACAGTTTATGAACAAAGAAGGTACAATACAAATCAAAAAGATCAACAACCCTAACAGATCATGAGCCCAACAGATCAAGAATAGCAAGGTACAAGTAACCCTAATAGGAGCATGAAGTAGTTATAACAAGTATGAAACCCTAACAGATCATGAACAGCAACGAACAAGAAACCCTAATAGGTTCAAGAAGCACCACAAAAAAAAAGATTGGGGGTCGATTTCACCTTGGCTCGGGGTCCAAACAACGGAGAGGAGGCGATCTCGAAGTAGAGGATGCAGATCGGAAAAAGACGGCAGAAGCGGATCACAGATGGAGAAGAAGAGGAACACCGCTGCCATGGAGTCCCAAAGAATGTAATGGAGTGGGGGACGCGGCGAAGAAACTTCGGCGCCGGTGACCTAACCCACAACCAAATGGAGAGGTCGCCACGCCGCCACGCACCACAACTCACCACTGGTCTCTCACGAGGGAGGTGGAAGAGCAAGCACCAAGTGGAAGAAGGAGAGAGTGGAGAGTGAGAACTCAGATATAAAGGCCAATGAAATCGCCGCCATTTTAAACAGCAGCAAGGCGGCTGGCCGAGCAGGAGAGCGGAGAGCGGGACGCCAGCGTGAAGACGCGTTTCTCCTTCCCGCCAGAGCCCACATGAGCCACCCCGCCGCCGCCCCAAATCGCTTCACGTGTATCGCCAGAGACGAGCTCGGCTCCGAAGAAACAAGGGTTTCGGTCGTTTCCAGAGAGCCAGGCGGAGAGGTCGAGTGTTGCTCTGCGAAGCCAGGCTCGCTTGCGGGCCATCGACCACAAACATGGCAACTTGCAGCCCACGGGCGTAGCCGGGCCTCCGGGCCAGGGTCGCAAACGCGCCCTCAGCGTTCTAGTTTCGTCGACGGTGTGTTTGTAGAATCTGCTAGTCACGGGTTACATTATTCATATATTTGCACCACATTAAGAGACCTTATCTTTATGTGCAGGTTTCGAATGCGCGCCCATGTGTTTGAGCGGCTTGTCGAAGCCATTGAAGCTGCAGACTCGTACTTCAAGCAAAAGGAGGACGCCATTGGCCGTCTTGGGCTCACTGGTTTGCAAAAGGCAATTGCTGCTATTCGCATTCTGGCATATGGTCTACCTGCTGATGCTGTTGATGAGTATGTCCGCATTGGTGAGTCAACTGCTCGTAAGGCTCTGCACCATTTTTGTCGGGCTATCATTTCTGTATTCGGGGAGTACTACCTACGTGCTCCAAACGTAGAAGATGTAACAAGGCTGCTGAAAATTGGAGAGGAATGTGGATTTCCAGGAATGTTGGGAAGCATTGATTGTATGCACTAGGAGTGGCGCAATTGCCCCTCGGCATATAAAGGCATGTTCACAGGGCGTGGGAAGCATCCATCCATGATACTTGAAGCGGTAGCTCCGCATGACCTTTGGATATGGCATGCATATTTTGGCATGCCAGGCAGCTGCAATGATATTAATGTGCTTCAAAAGTCGCCCGTCTTCTCTGCATATTTGAAAGGCAAAGCAGCTCCGGTATCATTCACCGTTAATGGTCACACGTATGACATGGGTTACTATCTTGCTGATGGTATATACCCCAATTGGTTGGCTTTTGTGAAGACCATTTCCCATCCTCTGGACATGAAGGCATCACACTTTGCTAAGGAGCAGAAAAAAGCTCATAAAGATATTGAGTGTTGTTTTGGTGTCCTTCAATCTAGGTGGGCTATTGTTCGAGGCCCTGCGTATGGTTGGAATCGTGAACAGATTAGGGACATTTTGACAGCATGCATAATTATGCATAATATGATTATTGAGGATGAAGGGAAACTTGCGGAGAACACATACTATGACAATGTTGGGGTTCGTGCTACTCCATACCATACCATAACCCAAGAGAGATCATAGTATATCAATAAGCATCATAAGTTGAAGAATACTACCATCCATAGCCAGTTACAGATGGACCTCATCGAACACCAATGGATGAGGTATGGTTCATCCTAATCGAGGTACTGCAACATGCGTTCAGATTCTTGTTATGAATGTCACTGAAGTCTTTAAATATCTGAATTCATTCTTGTTTCAGGAACTGCTAAAGGGGACTAGATCATCTCAATAGGGATTGTCACTCATGTTTGTCGGGTTGGTCTTCATGTCGTCAGTGTAAGCTTGATCAACGACATCAAGCTTTAATAACAAACGTTGTACGAAGACAACGGGAGGATGTGCTAATACATGAGCAGTTGTGTTTAACTTTCTATGAATCTTGAATTTTTTGCCATTGATCCTTGTCGAATGGCAACTCAACGCCAGTATTGCCTCTTGGATTTTTCTTCTTGCCAAGATTAATTATGCTTAGTGAAATGTAAAATGGTTTGATGGAAGTGCTTATGCTAATTCAAGCTGGTAAAATGCTCAGTAGCTGTTGCAGTGCTGTGGTTGTGCCACCCTGCTGAGCGCATTATCCATTATCTAAAAAAGACAATCACCAGCAAAGCTACAATAATGCATCCATGAGCCATGATCACTCTTTACTAACCAAATATAGTAATATGAGACAAGTCAAACAACTTTTCCCTAAAAAATCTATGGTTAATGTTAGAGCAATATTGTGTACCTGCCAAACATGAATATATATGTAGCCTAGGTGATTTTTCTTCAGAATTGAAGTACAGAAACATCAGCATAGAACAGCAAAATAAACAATTATGTGGCATAGGTCCAAACATAGTAAACATTTAAATTATAACATGGGTTCACAATTATTAGTAGTACAACACAACCACTGCAAGGTAGCCTCAGCTAATGAGTCTATTACAATCCTCAATGCAACACACTACAACAGAAGTTTAATGGTCTACTAGTACAAGAAATGAGTTCGGATTATTACAACACTGGTTTAAGGGTCTACATTGTCATCTACATTGGCACCAATGTTCTGCAGTATCTCTTGTTGTTTCTTTGTATAGTACTTGCGGAGGCGTGGAACACACTTGTCCAGATCAATCCCGAGGATGTGCTCTTCCTCGTGTGTTTGTAGTATGTCAGCTTTCTTACGCATGAGCCGCAGTTTCTCTTCCTCAATTGCTGTCATGTGCTGATTGTGTTGGCGCAGCTCATCGTATCTCTGTGAGTCGATGGCTGCCATTTGCTCATAGCGAGCGCCTTTCTTCGCATTTCTTCTTGCCATATTGAAAGCTTTTGTATCGACAGGTCATGTAACTTAGAAACATACTGAGATGAATCTGACATAGAGGACGAGGCAGATTTCTTAGCTGCTCTTTTAGCTGCATCCCTCCCCATAGGCCTCTTGCTCCCTGAGTACTAAGAGGACGGTGTCTCCGGGTCATCATCGTTGATGTTGGAGGCTGTGGGAATATGATCGGCTATTGCATCGTCGTCTCCATGTTGTGCCCCTCTGAGGTTGAGCTCCATCCACTTTGGCTTGTCCTTCAGCAAATCCCAGCAATGCACGTAAATAAACGGGTACTCTTCGATGTCTGCAAAATTCGCTAGAGCTAAAGAGGTCTGCAAAAGGGATACATAATTTTAGAATTATGAAGCAAACTCTAGATCAAACCAAATGACAATACCAGATCATATTTTGTTAATAAAACGATGGTTTCATAATTCACCTTATCCGCATCACTCATCCCACTCAGATTGTCTCGAAGAACATCTGCCATGTACCCTGCAAATTTATTCGCTTCAGCCTTGATAGTGTCCCAGCGACTCTGCAGCGGTGCCGGGAGTCGAGCGTGGCGACGGAGCCGGGCGGCAAGCGCGCGGCAGCGAATCTTGGGGCGAAGCGTGGCGAAGAAGGTGGCAGCAGCGGGGCTGCGCGGGCGTGCAGTCTGCGGCAGCAGAACGGCGGCGCGCGGCGGCGGAGCTAGGCGAGCCAGCCAGCTAAGCGAAAGCGCCTTGCTAGCGAAGCGCCCGGAGGTTGGCTGCCGCCGCGCGCTGCTTGCAAAAGCGCGGCAGGCGAGGCCATTATTAGTAGCGCTGCGCAGAAGGGAGGCAGGTCCGGCAGGGCGCGCGCGGCTGCTTGCAGCGAGGAGCGCGGCAGCTCACAACGGGACGGCGGGGCGACCGTGGCGAGGCCGGGGAAGCCACCGCGGCAGGTCGCAGCGGCGACAGCCGCCGAGCGCCTCCAGATCTACAAGGTGCTGACTGATGTACAGGACTACCTTCTTCGTCGATGGCGAATCGGCGAACGCGCCGTAGAGCTCTCCTCCGAGTCCGTCCGCGCCTGCCTCAACTCTCTCTGCCGCCGTTTCACAGCTCCAAACTTGGATCGACGACGGGGTGGATGAGGCTTGTTGCCCACCTTTGCTGACCCGCCCCTGCACTCCCCTCTCTCCCCAATGCCCTCGGATTTGAGGGAGACCGCTGGCTTCTCTAGGATGCCGTCGGGGAGGTCGCCGGACACTTCACAGCAATGGCGCGAGAGGAGTGTTGCTGGTGTGATGGACGGGATAGCGTTCGTCTCCCACTGCGCTAGGTTTGGAGATGCCCTGTAGCAAACGGAGGGATTGAGGATGAAATAGGGAGGAGCAGTGCGAGCCTTTCCTCTGAGTACAGGCTCGGTTCCAGACGTGCGGTGCGGACAGTCTAAGAAGGCAGTACTAGTACCATCAGCAGCACCAGAGAAAGCAGTAGTAGTATCAGCAGCACTATTGAGGGCGTGCCTTCCTTCTGGAGAGATGCGGGGCGCACGCTCGTTTTTCCGGAGCGACTAAATATTGGGAGAAGTCCTGGGGAACTGTTGGACCCATGTTTCATAGTTAATCACGCAGATATCAATTTTAGGGGTGTTATTAGCCTTCTCTTCGAGATGCTCTGACTAATGGATCAAGGTCTGTACAATTCTCTCTAGCGTTGATCCATGCTCTACCTGTTCTTTTGTTTTGTTTCTTGGCCCATTTTGGTTCGACGAGAGGACACACCGACACATACAGATCGGAAGAAGCAGGCAAGTAGCTATATATAGCTCGACTTCAGCCTGTTGTTAGCTTTGGTTCCATTGCTACCAAAGAGGAACCGAACTATATTTCCTCCTAAACTATACGCTACGCACGCGCAAGGACTCCACGAATCGATGTTGTTTGTCATGCCCGTCTATAAATATCAAACCGAGCCCACCGTATCCTTTTCCAAACCCTTGGAAACAAGCCGATTGATCATGATCCAAACCGCCACCATCGCTCTGTTCCTCATCACCTCCGTCTTCGTCAAGTTTGACCGAGCCGCCCTCGCCGGTAGCCCTGGACTCTCGTCGTCGGACACCTCCGGCAAGAAAATCGCGCAGCCATCTGCTTGCCCCTGTCGCCGTTTTGCATCATCCTCTGACAGAGCCTCGCAGCTGAGTCCGACGCCGCTAATCGCCGTGGCCCACTGCTGTCGTTTCCTCACCGGCATCAATAACCATCCAAGTTTTCAGGAGCACTAGTCGTCTTCTTCAAAATCGAAAGAGCCACCTATGCAGCCAATCTCCTCCTGTACGTTCTTCCTATCTCTGGTATGTGTGCATGTACCTTGATGGCAAGTCTGAATTAACTGCTCCTCGTTGTTGAGGATGCAGATCTCATCAGCCCCGGCCCAGCCGCTATGAAGGCTGCAAGATCACGATGCATGTCTTCTGGACATTCAGCAGCAGCTGGCCATGCATGAAGGAAGCCATGCTAGGCATGCTATGGTAATTCTGCAAAGTTCCTTCAGCACTAGTTTATTCGATCAGCTATGAATCATGCCCTGTGAATCCTCCGTTCAAACACATCTTTACTAAACTATGGAAATTCTTCACCAGCATATGTCCTGCCACCAAGTTTCCTGTGTTGCGACGCCATGGCGTCAACGTGCACGTCTTCGCTGGCTGCCGATGCGCTTTTATGGCCGTGGAAGCCGCAGCCACTCGGAGCTTCTCCATGATGCCGCATTCGTTGCTGTGGGAGGTGAGACCTGTCTGCTGTCCACCTTCGCTCCAAGACCAGTCGGCGTCAATTTGGTCGCCATCGACAATCGCCGGTGAGCCTTTCCGTCTTTTCCTTTTGCTTTCAAATGTCCGCTCACGTTCGCGTATATCCATATTGCCTCCGTTCCAAGTCGTTCTCATAGCGTTAGTTTCGTAGCGACGCGCTAGGCGAGATAGTGCTAACGTTTTCATATCAAATATTTATGACTTTATTAAGTTAAATATGAATTTGATTAATATACATGCTATACACGCAGCTGCAAAATAGGTGTTAAACTCTGATATTTTATTCATATAAATATTTATATGATTTAATTGCTATCATCAATGTGATTTTAAATTATAATTTGTCTAGATGAACCCACGTCATATACAGTTCGAGTAGATGCTATCAGATGCACTTTTCTTTTGCAAAGTTACCGTTTAATTTGATTAAATGATACATGCGTATTTATAAATAAAATATGATTAGCTTTAACTTGACTTTTGAAATTAAATATGTTATATGATATGATTAATCTGAATTAATATTTTTTTCATAGTTTTGACTAATTAAAATTGATCAAGTTTGTAGTTGTTTCTTTTATAATATAAAATTCTCGGTAGCCGTTTCTTTTTAACAGTAGTTTCATTTTCAGCGTCTCTTGCGTTCCCGTGACCGTAGCAACGAGCCCTTTTTTTTAGCACGCTATTTTCAAGTTTTTACTTGATTGGTGTATTGTTCTTAGTCTACCTTGTTTGCTTGTATGTGTGCTCGACTTGCTTGGTGCTTGCTACGAGTAGAAAGAGAACCGCCGGTGAGCGTTGGAGATCAGAAGTTGATGACCGAAAGCTAAAGTATGAGGATGTTTGACCAAGTGTAAAAAGGCAAGTATAATATGAGGCTCTCCTTGACACCTAATAATTATAATGTCACTATATTCATGCGGCATGTGTCGAATATGATAGCCTTAAGGATAT
This sequence comes from Miscanthus lutarioriparius, assembly GCA_904845875.1. Lineage (NCBI taxonomy): Eukaryota > Viridiplantae > Streptophyta > Magnoliopsida > Poales > Poaceae > Miscanthus > Miscanthus lutarioriparius. The sequence goes on along the minus strand of CAJGYO010000016.1, from coordinate 29,440,928 downwards.
TCCTAGTATTTGTTATCTTGATCCTTGATACCTATGGTTCATGCATATGGGTAGTTTTGCTAGTTGCTCTACTTAATGATGAAAGCTCTTTAATAATGACTAATGGTATATGCAATGATGTTTAAAATGTGCTTTTTAGCAACATGGAATCCCTAAGGACTTATCTGTGAGCAAAATCTAGGACTTATAGTACAACCATGAGAGCTATATGGCTCTGTCTTTAGTTAAGTATGAGGACCTTTTCTAGCTGGTTAGTGGTTACCCGAAAGGACGTAAAAGGGGCTTGACACGATGGGTATAGTGCGGCCTCTGTTCCTAAGAGTACTTCTGCGTGAGTGTGCCTTTCGAAAAGGGGCTCTATATCTGCCTGCCGATTGGAAACCTAGTGGCCCTAACTTGTCAGATGGATCTTTGAAAGGCTTCATAGTGAACCCTGCCGACCTTTCTTGATAGTGGGTTAAGAGATTAGCGATCTCGGGCGAAAGGATAAATCACGGCTCATGGTGAAAGTGTACAACCTCTACAGAGTGTAAAACTGTTATAACAGCCGTGCTCACGGTCACGAACGGCTTGGAAAACTGACGGAATATTTGGTTCTTATTGTTATTCTATGATATTGAAGGGCGGGTCTGGTGCAAGCGGTAGAGTCTTACTGTCGGGTACCTTAGAACGGGGTACCCCAAGCAAACATCAAAATAAAGCTAGAAGGTAAGCCGTGGGTCCCTCACCTGCCACGACCGAGCCCTCCTCCACCTCGCCTCGAGCCTCGAGCAGGAGGTCTCGGAACAAACTCCGCCTCGCGCGAGGCTCTCCAGGGTAGGCCTCGGCAGGGGGCGCCGAGCCTCGGCAGGGGGCGCCGTCTCCGTCTCGCCCGAGGCTCTCCAGGGAAGGCCTCGGCAGGGGTACATTCTCCGTATCGCGCGAGGCGTCTCGCAAGGCCTCGGCAAGGAACCCGATCTCCGTCTCGTGTGAGGCCCCAGCCTCCGTGTCGCTCGAGGCCGGGTCGCCCATAGCCCGTCACCCCCCGCCTCGACCGACCCTCCAGACAACGTGTCATGTCCCATTAATGCTTCAACCACTCCCGCAATCTCAAATGGACGACGACTCTCAACGCCATGAGATGGCGGCCGACGCGACCCAAGGTCGCATCAGCGCCATACCGGCTGGGACAGGGTACGGCGGGGATTACCGGCCACTGTGTCCTAACGATGTATCCACGATCAGCGCCATACCGGCTGGGACAGGGTACGGCGGGAATTACCGGCCACTGTGTCCTAACACTGTACCCACGATCAGCCGCCCACTCGAGGCCTCGGCACCGTACACCAAGGTCTCGGCCATCTTGGGGATCATGCCTGCCGAGACCCCTCCACCATGGTGCAGCCTCGACACCGACCAAGTCTCGGCCTCGCGCGCAGTCCGTCCACAGTGGCTTGCACGTCCACCGCCGCACCCACTCCGAGGTAGTCCCGGGGCTCCCACGACGCACAGGATCTGATAGGACGGCCACGTCGCCCCAGTGCTCCAAGGACGGACCACTCCGACGGCCACACCGCCACAGGAACAGGCTACAGGGCCCGGACACGCCGCCTCTGTTCACACGACGCCGTATAGTTAGCTCATGTACCGCCCTAGTCCTCCCTTCATGCTATAAAAGGAGAGGACCTGGGCTGTTTAAAGGGGAGAGGGACACCTTGTGACACACACATGCACACTCCTGCCGCCTGAGAGCAACGTCTCAAGCGGCCCGCACGACACCCTGCTGAGACCTAGGACCAGCTCCCTCTCTCCTTTAGCTTGTAACCCCCTACTACGAGCATCTCGGTACAAGGAATACAAGATCGATCTCTCAGACTGGACGTAGGGCCTCGATTGCCTGAACCAGTATAAACCTTGTGTCTCTTTGCATCACCATCCAGATCGGGAGCACGCAGAACAAATTCACTGGTTGGTTGAGGACCCCCGGTCCAAACGCCGGCGATTATGCGCGCCAGTAGGGCCCAGCTGCGTGTCGGTTTCTTTAATCATCCCAAAGAGGTTCCGGATGGCGGACCACGCGTCGACCATTGCGTCTCGGCACCGTGGTTTGGTTCGGGAGCCTAGAGTTCATGTCTCTAGGGCATGAGTACGACTTGGTGCTCCTCACCCTCGAGCCCCACCAACCAACGATGAAGTTACGCCCGGCACCAGGGCATGGGCGGCGTCCGGCGGCCCCGCTCTCGCCGCGCTTCGCCAAGCACGGCACGCACGAACAAGGCCACCCCGACGCTTACGCGAATCCGAGGCGACACGCCACCCCCGCCGATATCCTACGACCACCAAAGGCACAGGGTCCCCTGGGTCGGGACCCGTCTAGCTCGAGCTTGGACAAAGGAAACTTGCTCGTGGCACGCGGGCGATGCCAGTCGTCAAGCTCCGCCCCACCACTCCTCAAGAGCCGACCTCGGCGGGCGAGAATCTGGAGACGGCACCGTCCCCATACCCCTTTGGGTTGAGAAATGCCGCCGCCTCGCTCGCGCCTACGCTTACTGCGCCACGAGCACCCCTCGAACGCCGCTAACGCTTCGCTCGACTTGAGCACCCACTCCGACTCCTCGGGACGAGGGCGAGGCACGGCCCGGGTGGATTTTTCTAGACTCCACAACCACGGGCTTTGCGCCGCTTCTTGGTGCAAGCGACTCATCGCTTGGCTACTTCGACTCGACGACGAAGGCACCCACGACCCCACTCGCGAATGTTTTCATGTCGGGTCGGGATGCCGAGAGCGGCGAAGAGGACGAGGGCAGAAGTTGTTCCCGCTCGCCCCCGCGGCGCGTCGCTACACCTCCACGCTACCGTCCCCGCCGGCCAAGACGAATGAGAACGTCGCTCTTGCGCGACCTCGGCGCCAGACCTAGAACAGCTCCGTGAGCTCCGTGCCAAGGTCGAGCAAGACCAACTCCTTCGCAGCAGCCTTCGAGACTCTCTCGAACAGGAACAGCGAGGTCGCGGCGAAGACGGGGGAGCCCGACGGAGGGCCCTCGACGTGCATCACCGCATCCATAACGACGAAGGGAGTGAGCAACCCCCGATCTTCAATCGCGCTAGCCAGAACGTCGCGGCTGCGGCGATGCTGGTTCGCGCAATGCCCGAGCCTTCTACCACGGAGGGGCGGCGGGTCCGCGGCGAACTCCGAGATCTCCTAGAGACCGCCGTGGTTCAACAAGCCGAGAGTTCTGCCTCCCGACGGCACGGGGGCGTCTCGAACCTGCCCGCGGCACCACCTCGGTAGGACAGGGAAGCCTCGGCTCGTCCCGAACCCGCTCGAGCACCGATAGCTCACAGGGTCCCCGTGCTCCTTGACCGCCTCGACAATCGACACGAGGGGCAGGGAGACCACGAGGTGGTCGGCCGACGACGATGCCACGACGGTGAGGGGCCCGCCCGAGGCTACCATGTGCACCGAGGTAGCCGCTACGACAGCGAGGAAGACCGCAGCCCTTCTCCTGAGCCACCTGGCCCTCGAGTCTTCAGCAGAGCTATCCGTGTCGCCCAGTTCTCGGCCCATTTTCGGCAACCAGCCAACCTCGCGAAATACAGCGGTGAGACCAACCCCGAACTCTGGCTTGCCGACTACCGCCTGGCCTGCCAGCTAGGTGGCGCGGATGATGACCTGCTCATCATCCGTAACCTCCCCTTGCTCTTGTCAGACTCGGCGCGGGCCTGGCTCGAGCACCTCCCTCCCTCACAGATCCACGACTGGCGCGACTTGGTTAGGGTCTTCGTTGGGAATTTTCGAGGCATGTACGCACGCCCGAAACTCCCCGGGACCTTAAGAATTGCCGCCAAACCAGTAGTCTCTCCGAGATTTCATTCGGCGCTTCTCCAAGCAAAGGCACCGAGCTACCCAAATGTCGGCGACTTCGAGATCGTCCAGGCTTTCCTCTCCGCACCACCTGCCGAACCTCAAAAGGGAGCTAGGTCGGAACATGCCACGCACCGCCATCAAGCTCCTCGACATCGCCACCAACCGCCTCGGGCAAGGAGGCCGTCGGTGCCATCTTCCCCGACAGCGACGCCAAGGGAAAACGGAGGGACGAGGCCCCCGATGCCTCGGCCTCCCACCTCCCTAAGAGAAAGAAAAAGGGGCGCCTAGGGAAGCAGGAGGTCATGGGGGTTGATCTGGTCGGGGCCGTAGAACGCAAGAATCCCCGAGGCCCCAAAGGCCCTAGGCCTTTCGACGACATGCTCAAGAAACCATGCACTTATCACCAAGGCCCGGTCAAGCATGCCCTCGAGGATTGCTCCATGCTGCGACGTTACTATGCCAGGTTCGGGCTCCCCGACGACAATGCCAAGCAGAAGGGCGCCGGCGACCGGGACGAGGACAAGGACGACGGGTTCCCCGAAGTACGCAACGCCTTCATGATCTTCGGCGGGCCCTCGGCATGCCTTACGGCGCGGCAGCGCAAGAGGGAACGCCGAGAAGTCTTCTCGGTCAAGGTAGCCACCCCCAGTACCTTGACTGGTCTCGAGAGGCGATCACCTTCGATCGAGATGACCACCCTGACCATGTTCCAAATCTCGGACAGTACCCGCTGGTTGTCGACCCAATCATCGGCAACACCCGACTCTCCAAGGTGTTGATGGACGGAGGCAGCGGCCTCAACATCCTCTACGCCAACACCCTGGAGCTCTTGGAGATCGATCGGTCGAGGCTCCGAGGCGATGTCGCACCCTTCCACGGCATCGTGCCAGGGAGGCGCACGCGACCCCTCGGGCGCATCGACCTTCCTGTCTGCTTCGGCACCCCCTCCAACTACCGCAAGGAAGTCCTCACCTTCGAGGTAGTCGGATTCGGGGGAGCCTACCACGCCATTCTGGGGCGGCCGTGCTACGCCAAGTTCATGGCAGTGCCCAACTATACCTACCTCAAGCTCAAGATGCCAGGCCCTGGCGGTGTCATCACGATTGAGTCCACGTACGAACATGCATACGACTGCGACGTTGAATGCATCGAGTACGCCGAGGCTCTTGCGGAGGCCGAGACCCTCATCGCCCACTTCGACCAACTCAGTGGCGAGGTGCCTAACTCCAAGCGTCGCGCGGGGGCGTTCGAGCCCGCGGAGACCATCAAACTCATCCCGGTCGACCCCGCCTGCCCCGACGACCAGGCGCTGAGGATCAGCGCCACCCTCGACATCAAATAGGAAGCCGTGCTCGTCGACTTCCTTCGTGCGAATGCCGACATATTTGCATGGAGTCCCTCGGACATGCCGGGCATACCGAGGGAAGTCGCCGAGCACGCCCTGGACGTCCGTGCTGGCTCTAGACCGGTAAGGCAATGCCTGCGCCGCTTCGACGAGGAAAAGCGCAGGGCCATCGGTGAGGAGGTGCAGAAACTACTGGCGGCCGGATTCATCAAGGAAGTATCCCACCCGGAGTGGTTGGCTAACCCCGTGTTAGTTAGGAAGAAAAGTGGGAAATGGAGGATGTGTGTAGACTATACCGGTTTGAACAAAGCTTGTCCAAAAGTCCCTTTCCCGTTACCCCGAATCGATCAGATCGTTGACTCCACTGCGGGATGCGAAACCTTGTCTTTCCTTGATGCGTATTCTGGTTACCATCAAATCAAGATGAAAGAGTCCGACCAGCTCGCGACTTCTTTCATCACACCATTCGGCATGTACTGCTACGTGACGATGCCCTTCGGCCTCAGAAACGCCGGTGCCACATATCAGCGGTGCATGACCCAGGTCTTTGGCGACAACATTGGGCGGACCATCGAGGCCTACGTAGATGACATCATAGTCAAGACCAGAAAGGCCGAGGGTCTCGTCGACGACTTGACAATAACCTTCAAATGCCTTAGAGAGAAGGGCATCAAGCTCAATCCCGAGAAGTGTGTGTTTGGGGTTCCCCGAGGCATGCTCTTAGGATTCATAGTCTCGGAACGTGGCATCGAAGCCAACCCAGAGAAGGTCTCGGCCATAACCGGCATGGGACCAATCAGGAACCTCAAGGGAGTACAGAGGGTCATGGGATGCCTTGCGGCCCTGAGCCGATTCATCTCGCGCCTCGGCGAAAAAGGTTTGCCTCTGTACCGACTCTTGAGAAAATCCAAGCGTTTTTCCTGGACTCCCGAGGCCGAAGAAGCCCTCGACAGACTCAAAGCACAGCTCACGAATCCTCCCGTCCTGATACCCCCGGCCATGGACGAGACCCTCTTGCTCTACGTCGCCGCAACGACCCAAGTGGTCGGTCACCACCAGTAGTGGTAGAGAGGCGGAAGAGGGCACACTCGCCCACCCAACGACTGCTTTTTTTCATCGGTGAGGTGCTCTCCGAGACCAAAGCACGCTACCCCCACGTCCAGAAGCTGGTCTACGCCGTGGTCCTGGCCCGGCGCAAACTGCGTCACTACTTCGAGTCGCACCCAGTGACTGTGGTATCATCTTTCCCCCTGGGCGAAATAGTTCATAACCGGGAGGCCTCGGGCAGGATAGCCAAATGGGCTGTCGAGCTTATGGGGGAAACCTTGACCTTTGCGCCTCGAAAGGCGATCAAGTCTCAAGTCTTGGCCGATTTCGTGGCTGAATGGACAGCTACCCAACTGCCACCCACTCAAATTCAGACGGAATACTGGACCTTGTACTTCGATGGATCCCTGATGAAGATCGGGGCGGGCGCGGGTCTGCTCTTCATTTCGCCCCTCGGAGTACACATGCGCTACATGGTGCGGCTCCACTTCGCCGCCTCCAACAACGTGGCCGAATACGAGGCCCTCATCAACGGCTTACAAGTCGCCATCGAACTTGGGGCACGACGCCTCGACGTCCGAGGCGACTCGTGACTCGTCATAGATCAAGTGATGAAGGAGTCAAACTGCCTCGACCCCAAAATGGAGGCTTACTGCAAGCTGGTACGACACCTAGAAGACAAGTTCGACAGTCTCGAGCTAAATCACGTCGCGCGGAAGTACAACGAAGCCGCCGACGAGCTGGCAAAGATGGCCTCAACACGGGTCCCGGTCCCCCCGAACGTCTTCGCCAGAGACCTCCACAAACCTTCCATCGGATACACCTCGACAACAGAGGAGGGCCCACCTGTGGAACTCGCGGCGAAGCTCGACGCCCTCTCTGCTGCCGAGACCCCCTCGACCAAGCCCGAGGTCATGGAAGTCAACGCCGAGCCTCCACGGACTGATCAGGACGCGGATTGGCGAGTCCCATTCCTCGATTGGCTCGATCAGGGGGAGCTTCCTGGCGACAAAACCGAAGCACGGTGGCTTGCGCGGCGAGCCAAGACCTACGCCCTCTACATTGGTGAATTGTACAGGCGAAGTCCCTCAGGTGTCCTCCAACGGTGTATCAGCTCTGAAGCGGGCCAAGCCCTGCTTTGGGACTTACACGCGGGCGCCTGCGGGCACCATGCGGCGCCTCGGACGCTTGTAGGGAACGCTTTTCGCCAAGGGTTCTACTGGCCAACGGCAGTCACTGACGCTACCAAGCTGGTACGCTCCTATGAAGGATGTCAGTACTATGCCCGGCAGACACATCTCCCGGCCCTGGCCCTGCAAACCATCCCCATCACCTGGCCATTCGCCGTATGGGGTCTCGACATGGTCGGGCCTCTGCAAAAGGCCCCCGGGGGCTTCACCCATCTATTGGTATCAATCGACAAGTTCTCCAAATGGATCGAGGCTCGTCCGATCAATCAAATCAAATCTGAGCAGGCGGTGCTATTCTTCACTGACATCATCCACAGGTTTGGGGTCCCCAACACCATCATCACCGACAACGGGACGCAGTTCACCGGCAAAAGGTTCCTGACGTTTTGCGACGACCACCACATCCGTGTGGCCTGGTCGGCCGTAGGACACCCAAGGACCAACGGCCAAGTAGAGCGTGCCAACGGCATGATCCTACAAGGCCTCAAGCCAAGGATTCACAACCGATTGAAAAAGTTTGGCAAAAAATGGCTCGCCGAGCTCCCGTCGGTCATCTGGAGCCTGAGGAACACTCCAAGCCGAGCCACGGGATTCACGCCTTTCTTCCTAGTCTATGGGGCCGAGGCCATCCTCCCCACCGACTTGGAATATGGTTCCCCGAGGCTGCAAGCCTATAACGAACAAAGTAACCGCACCACCCAAGAGGATGCCCTTGATCAACTGGAGGAAGCCCGAGACGTCGCGCTACTACACTCGGCCAAATACCAGCAGAGCCTGTGGCGCTATCAGGCCCGACGCGTCCGAGGCCGAGACTTGAAGGTAGGCGACCTGGTGTTGAGGCTAGCATAGAGCAACAAGGGTCGCCACAAGCTGACCCCGCCATGGGAAGGACCGTACATCATCGCCCAAGTGCTGAAGCCCGGGACCTACAAGCTGGCCAACGAGAAGGGCGAAGTCTTCACCAACGCTTGGAACATAGAACAGCTACGTCGCTTTTATCCCTAAATTTCCAAGCATTGTATATGTCGTTCCTCGAAATACAATTAAAAAGCGTTCTTTAGTTGGTCTAATTTTTTGAGAAACCCCCCGAGCCCATCGTAGGCCTCGGCAATACAGTAACACGGCAAGGGAAACTCGGTTCTGCCTCGGCAGAACCAAGCCTCCCTCGGGGGCTAGATAGGGGACCCCTCCCTAGGCGTCCCCTAGGTCCCATGCGCCATTCTCCAGTTGTTTTTCGCAAAAAATCCTACGCCAAGTCCCTAGCAGGCTCTGACGAATTAGTTGTAAAAACCCCTCGGACCAAGGTCTGTTTCCTAAGCGAGAGGCCGGTAGAGTCGCGAGACGGCCTACGCCTCCGGGCTACGGCACTCCCTCACTACCTCTCGCTCAAGGGACGGCTTAGGCCCCAAGGGGGTGTTTTGCAAACGAAATCCGATCAGGAGCGACAGAGGGCAGAGGCTCGGAAACATAAGAAAAACAACTAGGAAACACAAGTACTTCAAAAGTAAAGGCCTCGACGGCCACAAGCGTTACGATACAAAAAATAACCCCTATTCTATTGTTACATAGCCCCCGGGGCCCAGATCAAGGCTCAGGGCCTTCAACGTCGACAGATGGTAGGGGAGGAACCACCTCCTCTTCGAAGAGCGTCGCCAGCGCCGTGCCAGGGCCTTCCGCCGCCTCCATCAGCTTCGCCACCGCCGCGTCGGCCTCCTCGTCATCATCAGTAGAAACATAGCCATCACTGATGGCCGGGAGGTCGACGCCAAGGTAGTGAGAGGAGATGACGGCCAGCGCCTCTTGACAACAACCAAGAGTGCCCCTCGAGCCGCCACAGATCTGGTCGCTCAGCAAGAATCAGGCGGCTCCCAAGGAGCTGCCTGATTGAACCCCCTCGACCTCCAAGGCCTCATGAAGGAAAAAAGGGCAAGACGCTTCAGCCTCGTGCTCCCCCCCGATCTCGGTCTCGAGCACCGCCTCACTGCCATTGAAGCCTCGGCGGCCCGAAGGATCTCCGCCTCCGACTCTGCACCGTGGAAAACGGAATGAAGTCGAGTGAGAGAAAGGACAACCTAAGTTGGGGACGGAAGCCCACGGAGCTCACCCTTGGCCTTCTGCTCCCGGCCCGACGGGTCTCGGCCCAGCAGGCCTCGGCCTTCTCCCTCAACCGTTGGGCCTCGAACCTAGAGGCCTCGGCCACCTCTGAGGCTTCACTTCCCAGCTCTGCGTCGACAAGGAAGTCAGGGAGCAAACATAAGGAAAAGGAAACAAAACAAGGGGCTGAACTCACCTCGACCGCCCCTTCAAAACCACAGCCTCGATCTGTGAGGCCTCAACCACAGCAAGGGCCTCGTTCAGGCGCCTTTGGTCACCGGGTGCGCACTCTCCTCTGTCTCCTAGGTGCCCCGGCGAGGGGCCTTGCTCGAGGCCGTTGCCTCTTCGGCCGGGACTGGCAGCATCCCGATCGTGACCGCCAGCGGGTAAGCTCCTCCTCCAGCTCCTTGACCCGCGCAGCCGCCAAGGGGGCGAAGCCAGGCTCGATCATGGCCGCCTCGACCTTCCAGCGTCGGCACAAATAGACGGAGGTCCTCCACCTCGCGCCCGCGCCCGATGTAAGCTTCGTTAGCATTGGCAAGAAGGCCCTTCTGCCAGTGAAGCTGGTCCCAGACGCCCCTCTCCCGCCGGAGAAACACCGACTTCCCAAGCGACCGGGTCTCGAGCTCCTGGGGAAGCAGCGCGAGGGTCATTGGTCGCAACAAAGTCAGGAAAGTAAACGTCGCACGAGAAAGAAAAGCACGAACCTTGGCGACTCCGGCAGTTCGTCGGCCACCATAGATAGCGCCGTCCGTAGCGACCGCTCCGCCAGCTGGCGATACTGCTCGAAGGTGTTCCAGCGCCCACCCTCAGCCGCGTCCTCAAGGGCGAACAGAGGCTCCCCCTCAGGGTCGTCCCGGCTCCGCCATAATACCCGCGGGTGATCCCACCCGCGAGGCTCGGGCCGGACCCGCATGAGGGCCGAGCTTCCCTCATCCAAGAGCGGCGCTGGCTGCTCCACGGCATTGGTCTCCTCGGCGTCGACCACCTCCCGCGCCCGGGAAGTGTCGTCGGAGGAGATCGGATAGACCAACAGCGGGCCCTGAACCAAGGGCACCACCGAGGCGGCCGCCGCCTGCATCTCCGCCTCCTGCACAGACGGCCTCGCCGCCATCACGATGGTCTTGGTGACCTCGGGGGCTCCGGCCTCTGCAATTACGGCCTCGGCGGTCTCAAGGTCTCTGGCCTCCGCCATCGTGGCCTCGGCAGATGCAGAGACACCGACCACGGCCACCGCGGTCTCGACGATCGCGGGCGCCGTAGCCTCCGTCGCCTCAGCCTCGGAGACCCCGGGGGCCTCAGCAACAAAGGGCATGCCGGCCCCATCCGACTCGTGAGCCTCGCCCCCCGAGGCGGAAGCGCTCCTCCTCGTCGTGTAGGGGCTGCCTCGGCAGCCCCTCCTTGGCGGGCGGCCCCCTTTGGGTCGACCCTCGCCGACGCGCGCCCGCGTTGGATAGCGGCTTGTGCCTCCGCCACCCGGTGTGCGGAGGAGCCGGGCTCTCATAAAGCACCTTAAGGGCGCCAAGGGGAGTCGTCCATGAGCCGCCTCCGACTAAGGAAAATTAACCTGCTGTGGTCGGCATAAAACTAAAAAGCGATCAAAAACACCACGACCTTGCTAAGAATACACTTGCCTTGATCGGGCGGCCCCGCTTCACCACAACAAACCTCACCACAGCGGCGGGGCGGCGGCAGAGAGGCGTTGCCTCCAGATCCATCGACGCCGGTTCGGTCTTGGCCGGACCCGCGCCCCTCGATCCTTCGCGCGGCGGCGGCGTCGCCTCCGCCGCCACCCGCTCCACCACGGCCGCCCGAGCCTCACGGGGCGACGGCGCGCTTGCCTAACGCCACGCGCCTCGGGCGTGTCGGCCTCGGCCGGAGCGGGCAACCGCCGCCCCGAGTCCGCTTCTCCTCCCCTTCCCGGGTGCCGGATGCTTACCGACACCCCGGCGCCACCTCCACGACATCGGGAAGGTGGTCCAGGGACCTCGCCCTCCCTCAACCTTGTCGTCCCGTCCGAGGCCTCCGTCGACAACGACGCGTCGACGGGATTCCTCCAATGAAGACCGTCCTTCCGTTGTTGATGGCGGCGCTTATCCAGCTCCTCGCGCGAGATGTGCTTCGTGCGCCGCCGCCTTGGCGTCCTTTCGCCTCTTCTGCGCGACGGCGTGAGCACGGTTGACCGCCCGCCGCCCGCGTCCCTCGAGAACGGCGGTGGAGAGAGCGCGCCGTCCCTCATCCCCTAAAGGAACGACAAATGCACATAAGGGAACAAGGCGGGAGGAGACCGAGGAGGTTCAGAGGCTACAATGGCGCCGACTTACCAAATGAAAGGAACCCCGCGACGGCGCCGCGATCGCGATAGGGGTCAAGTTGCCGCCCTCGCTTCGCCTCTCTGCCTCTCCCCCACCGACGAAGAATCTCCTCCTCGGAAGGGCGGAGGAGGACATCCGGTGCCCTCAATGGGCTCACCCGGCTTCATCTCGAACAGCCGCCGCCGCCGAGCCATCACGGCAAGACCCTCTGGCGGTGGAACGCGCCACAACCACGGCCAAGGTGAGGCCGTGGCCCAAGACCTCGCCACCCCTCCAGAGCGGGCTCTAGCTTGGGCTGGTCGACCTTGGGACGCCCCACTTCCACTTCTCCCGCAACTCCCACAATCCGCCCAGTGTAGGGGGAAGCCCTCCGTCGTCGTTATGAAGGTAAAACCAACTCGTGTACCACCGGCGGTTGGAGGACGCGAGTTGGGCCGGATGTAGAGGTGCAGGCGGTCCTGACGCACTTGGAGAGTGCAGCCTCGCCCTCGCCACCTTCCTCTTGCCCGACGTGTCTCGCTGGCTTTGTAGTATGCCCCGCCCGGAGCAGATGGAGCCACAACTCCCAATGGGGCGCGATCCCTAAATACCTCTCAGACGGGCGGCAACAAAGATAGCCACCTGAGCAACGGAGTTGGGATTAAAATTGTGGAGCTCCACGCCGTAGTAGTGCGTAAGCGCCCGCATGAACCGGTCCGCCGGGACGCCGAGGCCACGCTCGTGGAAGGAGACGAAGCTTACGATGTAGCCGTCGCGAGGCCTCGGCTCCGGCTCGCCGTACGGAGCAATCCATTCCGGCCTGGTGGAGTCAGTCACCGGGCGGAGGAGCCCACCGTCGACAAGCGACTGGAGCATCTCCTCGGTGACGTCCGACGGATCCCAGGGATCCGCCTCGACGACAACGATATCACCGCTATGGGTGCGCTGGGGAATCAAAGCGCGGCGGTGAGTCTTTTCTCTCCCTCCCACGCTCTCTCTTTTTTCTCGCTTCCTCCCTAGGCTCGCTCTTCCTCCTCTCCTTCTCGGCACTCGCTGCTCTAGCGACGGCTCGGCGGGGGCGGCGCTAATGCAGGCAAGGTAAGACGAGGAGGGGCAAAACTCCCCGGGTATTTATGCAGGGAGGAGGCGAAACGAGCGGGCGATGAAATCGGGGAGATTTCCCCCAATCTGGCGCGGTTAACCACGAGCCGATTTCACCGGCCCACGCGCCCACGTCTCCCGCATTAAATGCGAGGACGGTTACGTCCCATCCACCACGCCACGCTCGGCCACTACGGCAGCAGGTACCGTTTCGACTCCCAATAAAACTGCCTCAAAAGGCGCGCCGCCCGAGCCAATAGGGAAGATATTCCCTGCGGCCTATTCCTTTCGTATGAAGGAATCCGGCTCTGAACCTATTACGATCTAGGGGTTCGAAGGCTGGACCCCAAAGGGTTTCGACAGCCGCCCCAGGATAACAGAGTCAGGGATGACCGCGGGCGAGCCCATACGGGGCCGAGGCCCAAGCAAGCGAAACGCTTGGGACGCCCAAAGTTGTGTCCGAGACCGGAGGAAAGTCTCCGAATGGGATCCCACCGTAGGGAGGCACCGAGCCACCGAGGCCTAGCGAACGGCCTCGGCACCCACTAGAGACATCCTCTGGTACTCTTGGAGTGTGTCTCTAGACCGCTAGCCGTCCCCTAGCGAACGGGGTACGGGCCTCCACTCGGACTACCCGATAACAGCTCATCGGAAGTGCCACCGCTCGTGCCCATCGAGGGTAGCGAGGCACATTCCACCCCTCCTTCCGAGCGAAAAGGAAGCGTGAGGGTCGTACAAAAAGACAGGGGAGTCCCTGACGGCCCTCTCACCCTGTGCAGAGGCCAGGGGGCTCCTCCTGCAAATACGCTGAGACCCCACAACTCGGGCCCATGCCCAAAAGGGGCCTCGGCAAACAAACCCTCACGCGCGAGGGGCGTATAAAAAGTCAGGGGAACTCCCGACGGCCCTCTCGCTCTGTGCAGAGGCTAGGGGCTCTTCCTGCGACCTTGCCGAGACCAGAATGGGCTCGGCAAACAAACCCTCCGTCCAAACGAAAAGGATATGTGAGGGGCGAATGAAAAAGTCAGGAGACCCCCGACCGTCCTCTTGCTCCAGATGGAGGCTCGGGGGCTCCTCTTGCACCCAAAAACCAAGACAAAAACACGATAAAGGGCACCGAGCCCGTTACGGTCAAGGGGTTCAAGGTCGGGCCTCCAAGAGGTTTCGGCAACGCCCTTGTGGCAACAACAGTCGTCGGGGATGACTTGGGCGAGCTTCTACGAATGGCCCAGTTCCCGAACGAATCAGCCGCTTCAGGCGTCCTAAGTCGTGTCCGAGGCCCGACAGAAAAAGTATCCGAATGGGATCCCACCGTGGGGGCAGGCACCGAGCCACCGAGGCCCAAATGAACGGCCTCGGCACCCACTAGAGAAATCCTCCGGTACTTTTGGAGTGCGTCTCGGACCGCTAGCCGTCCCCTAGCGAACGGGGCTCGGGCCTCCACTCGGACTACCCGATAACACTCACCGAAAGTGTCACGCACGCGCCATCGAGGGTAGCATGGCACATTCCACCCTCCTTCGAAAGCGAAAGGAAGCATGAGGGACATACCCAAAGTCGGGGACCTCGACGAACCTCTCGCTTCCCAAGCGGAGGCTAGAGGGCCTTTTTGCAACCTCGCCGAGACCCCCGCAACCCGAACTTGCGCTTATGGGCACGGCAAATGCAATAAGAACTGACCACTCAAACGCGAAAATGGAGAAAGCCCCTGGAGGAGTAACTTCACTCCTCCAGGGGCTCGAAAGACTACCCCGTGGAGGCGCTCGCACCCACCGGAACCTCGGAAAACAAACCAATTCCTACGGAGCAGGCATAAACCCAGCCTCGACGAACCCTCAGGGAGAGTGCACGCACTCACCCCGAGGCTCGGGGGCTACTGTCGGGTACCTTAGAACAGGGTACCCCAAGCAAACATCAAAATAAAGCTAGAAGGTAAGTCAGGGGCCCCTCACCGCCACGACCGAGCCCTCCTCCACCTCGCCTCGAGCCTCGGCGGGAGGTCTCGGAACAAACTCCGCCTCACGAGGCTCCCAAGGGTAGGCCTCGGCAGGGGGCGCCGTCTCCGTCTCGCCGAGGCTCTCTAGGGAAGGCCTCGGCAGGGGTACATTCTCCGTATCGCGCGAGGCGTCTCGCAAGGCCTCGGCAAGGAACCCGATCTCCGTCTCGCGCGAGGCCCCAGCCTCCATGTCGCTTGAGGCCGGGTTGCCCGCAGCCCGTCACCCCCCGCCTCGACCGACCCTCCAGACAACGTGTCATGTCCCATTAATGCTTCAACCACTCCCGCAATCTCAGTAGGACGACGGCTCAACGCCATGAGAATGGCCGCGCGACCCAAGGTCGCTTCGCCATCGGTATCACCATACCGGGGCCGGGACAGGTACGGCGGGATTACCGCCATCATGTGTCCTAACGCTGTATCCACGATCTGCGCCATACCGGCTGGGACAGGGTACGGCGGGAATTACCGGCCACTGTGTCCTAACACTGTACCCACGATCACCCGCCCACTCGAGGCCTCAAAGACACAGACACACCAAGGTCTCGGCCATCTTGGGGATCGTGCTCGCCGAGACCCTCCACCATGGTGCAGCCTCGACACCGACCAAGTCTCGGCCTCAAGGCATCCGGCCCACGGTGGCTTGCACGTCCACCGCCGCACCCACTCCGAGGCAGTCCCGGGGCTCCCACGACGCACAGGATCTGATAGGACGGCCATGTCGCCCTAGTGCTCTAAGGACGAACCACTCCGACGGCCACACCGCCACAGGAACAGGCTACAGGGCCCGAACACGCCGCCTCTGTTCACACAACGCCATATAGTTAGCTCATGTACCGCCCTAGTCCTCCCTTCATGCTATAAAAGGAGAGGACCTGGGCTGTTTAAAGGGGAGAGGGACACCTTGTGACACACACACATGCACACTCCTGCCGCCTAAGAGCAACGTCTCAAGCGGCCCGCACGACACCCTGCCGAGACCTAGGACCAGCTCCCTCTCTCCTTTAGCTTGTAACCCCCTACTACGAGCACCTCGGTGCAAGGAATACAAGATCGATCTCTCAGACTGGACGTAGGGCCTCGATTGCCTAAACCAGTATAAATCTTGTGTCTCTTTGCATCACCATCTGGATCGGGAGCACGCAGAACAAATTCACTGGTTGGTTGAGGACCCCCCGGTCCGAAACGCCGACACTTACCGTCTGTGACTAGAAGGTCCTGGGTTCGAGTCGCGGTCTTCTCGCATTGCACAGGCGAGGGTAAGTCTTGCCACTAACACCCTTCCCCAGACCTCGCACAAAGTGGGAGCTCTCTGTACTAGGTACGTCCTTTTTATTGTTATTCTATGATATTGAGGATGGTCATTTTTAATCATTATTGTACTATTGCCATTACTTATAATCATGTGGGAATTTGAGCTCAAGCATAACTTAGCAACTCATGCTTTAATGTTAAAAACTTGGTTTACTAAAAATGCCTACTGCAGTTCAACCGTGTCTAGCCTTTTGAGCCTTCATTCGCCCATGTTATATTTACGGAGTACGACATGTGCTCACCCTTGCTATTTCCCCACACCCCTAGTCTCTAGTGAAGGTTGCTCGGATGGTTGTTGAAGATTAGTTACCGTTCCGCGATACTCTGATGTAAGTGTTAATATAGCTATGTATACGTTATATTTAATAACATTGTTTCTAATACTACTCACTTTGTTGTGGTATGTGTGGACTTTCTGGGCACACATATAGCGAGTCTAGTTTTGTTCTTAAAACTGTGTATGACAGGTACGAGTAACATGGTATCACATTAATCAATTTAATTCAACAAGCTGGGAAATTGAGGTAATTAAATACACCAGGAACTTGTTCTTGGCGTTCCTCTAATTCTAGCAATTCATGTTGATTTATCAAATCCAGCATCCATGAACAAATGATGTTCATCATGCTTTCTTGGCCTTGGGCTTAGGTGGCGGTGCTAGGAACAAAGCCCTGAAGATCCACGCGGCAAGAATGGCACCAATGAAGGGGCATATCCAGTACACATAGAACTGCTCCCAAGTATTATGGCGATTGTTAACATACGCCCAGCCAAATGCCTGCATATAATATTTGATCAAGATTAATAAGTTAAAGAAAAAACGAAACTAGAATCCTTATTTTTAGTAAAGAGCGCTAAACTGAAAATAGCCAGGAACAGAGAAATGGATAAATGCTATAAGAACAGTAATCTAATAAAATCAGCTCTTATCAGAAAATTACCAAAATATTCAAAATTCAGCAATGATCTACACCACTATTCCTAGGGCAGCATTCCACTGAGGGTAGCAATGTCATTTGGGGATAGGAACCACTCTTGGGATCCAATAGTCATGGCCATTGCCATGTCTCATCGCTCTTGTGAGGAGTGGGGTATGTTCCTGTCCTTGCCTCTGTTGATCTTCTGGTCAACTTCTCAGACGCCATCCTATGCACCACTCTTTAAGGATTGTTTGGAAACATAGCAATGCCCTTCAATTCATACTTATTGAAAGAGGTGGAAAATTAGTTCATTTCCACTCCAATCCATATGGACTGGGAGGGATTGAGTTTATCCAAACAAGCTCTTAGAGGTTTCCATCATGGCATTGCCAGAGGTCAATTTCTGAGCTTAATGCTTGTTTTTGCAGAGCAATACCTGCACTCAGGCATTGCTGCAATCTGTCTCGGCAAACATGGTGCGGTAGTTACTCAGTTAAATGGAGTAGAACTGTTTTTAATCAGCACAAACAAGAGATATTCTGCCAGCATTACTCTGCATTGTATTCTGCCAACTTTGCGTTTATCCTTCAATTCGGTAATTAACTTTGTTTAGTTCACCTCAAACACATAGACAATCATTGACACTTATGTTCACGTTGTATTGTTGTGCTCCTTTAGAATGCAGGGTTCTATGTGCAGGTATTCAACTGGCGTCTGATTAAAAAAAGGGGTGAAGTATGCTAGATTTTCCAAGGTTTGAGACTTCGGCAAAACAGAAACTCAGGCCCTTTTCAGGTGAGTATGTGCTCTATGTTATGATAGAAGCAATGGTGTCCAAGCATGGTTCCTTATTTGAGATAACATCTACTCCCTCCTTCTGTGAATATACGCGCCGTGGCTGGGAAGGAAAGGGCCGAGGAGGTGGGCTGCTGTCGGCCGTCGGCGGCATCGGCGGCGGTGGAGCAGTTCCCTCTGTTCGTCTTCGTCTCGTCTCTCTCCCGTTCTCTTCGTGCTCTCTCTCCCGTGAATATACGGTGAATGAAAAGGAACGAAGGGATAAGGCTCAGGGGCAAAACGGGAAGAAAGAGATGCCGCAACAAAAAAAAAAATTTAATTTGGCAACAAATCCTCCGCAGGGCATATTTGCGGGTGTGTATCGTTTGAGAATGGCAAACGGGCGAATCCCATTTGCGGGATGGCAAAATTGTGAAGCCCAGTTTTCGTAATGGCAGAATCACCATTTTCTCAAGGAGGAGGGGGTACGTATACAAACGCTCTTCCCGTGCTGCATCTTATCTCCCTTCTTTTTTCGGCTCGTTTGGCTCCACGCCGCAGCACATTTTGCATGGAAGAACAACCAGGCTTGTAATTATCGATCTGGAGACCATTTGTCCTTTTATCTTGAAATTGGAGCTAATTTTAGGCACAATCATACTTAGATAAAAAAATAGGTTAAGATAGTACTATTGTATAGTTCAGTAACTTAATAAAGTTGCACATTAAATGAAGTTGTATTTGAGTTTTGGTCGCTATTTGAACAACCGTAATAACCTGTGTTGGCTGAGATGATCTTCATTTTTAGAGTCTTTTAAGATGTTCAACCCTGTTAATCAATTTTCGGGTATTTATGAATCTGTCTCTTAAAATGCTCGGACCGTCTTTGAAGATCACCGGTATTTATCAAACTGTCTCCTAAAATGCTCCTACCGTCTCCTAAAGTGCTTCTTTTGCTATACTGAACCTGGAGCTCCGGTGTAGCTTGTGGTTTATCATTTGCTAATATACACGATCATTCATTTAGCTTGTGGTTGAGCAAAGGATTTGAATGCAACAGTGGCGTATCAGTGTCAATATACTAAAGCACTTCTTTTCTCCAACGGAGACCCTTTGAGTTGTTAATTATTGAGCAAAGGATTTGAAAGCAATAGTGGCGTATCAGTGTCAATATGCTAAAGCACTTCTTTTCTCCAACGGAGACCCTTGAGTTGTTAATTATTGAGCAAAGGATTTGAAAGCAATAGTTACACATCAGTGTCAATATGCTAAAGCACTTCTTTTCTCCAGCGGAGACGGTGCCACGAAGTTCATTCTCGCTTGTATTCAAATCTTGTATTCACCAACATATCGACACAATATTTACAAGTATCCTAGTAACATCTTGATACAGAGAATTTTAGAAACTCTCCACTCACATGGTGAAGCAGGGTTATGTAAAAGCTCCTTATGTCGACGATAACTGTTTGTTGATGTATTTCCCAATAAAACTGTTTTCCTATGCTGTTGATGTAACGTAAGAATGCAACCATTAGCAAATACTCATCGGCTTTATCTCCACTGTGGTCAGCTATCAAGCTTACAATTAAGTTGGTGGCGTTTAACTCGCCATGACAAGAGCCTCATCTAGAACAGGAATTTTCATACACAATATCACCTATATAACACAAGCTTCACAAATATAATAGCAGCTTGACAAATGCATCAAACCCACAAGAACCACATTGTAAACAGATCAAAACTTTCACTTTTACTGTACATAAAATTCAGTGGATGCACACATTGCATATTGTGAGGACCAACAAAATCAGGATCTTTGAAGTTGTCAATGGATGACGAATTTATATATCAATTAGAATGGAACAACAGAGTCTTAATCCAGATAGTAAAGAAGTACTAAGGTCATTCCTACAACATATTTCAAAATCACCAAATATTACTGAAAGACAGAAAGAGACTTCAAAAGCATAACAAATTGAATGAATCAGTTCAGCGTACCAGATCAAATATTACTTAGATAACGTCACAAGATCCACATTTTTTTACATTTGTCAATCCAGAGGACAGAAAGGTACAGTAAATTCTATGGAGATGGTTATGTGAAAAAATGACCAGAATTAACATAACACAGTGATGTCAATGGCATTGGAAGGAATGACACCTAACCTTGTGATATAATCCTACAAAACTTGCCTCACAGCTTCATCGGAACTAAAACATCCTGATCCCTGAAACCATCAAATGTAATCTTATCCTCATACGCCTTAACAACATCTGGCACATCGTGAGCATACCTCAATACTCCCTCTGTCTTAAAAAAAAAGTCATTCTTGCTTCCCAAAAAGTTAGCAACTTTTAACTTTGACCAAATATATTTAACAAAATATTAATATTTATAGTACATAATTAATATCATTAGGTAGATCGTTGAATATACTTTCATAATAAACTTATTTGGAGATATAAATGTTCAAAGAATTTTCTACAAACCAAGTCAAAGTTGAGAAAGTTTGACTAGCACAATTCCTGTAGCGACTCTATTTTTTAGACGGAGGGAATACATACTTTGTGGAGAACATCTTGGCGCTACCAAGCAATGCCGAAATCAACTTGACGTTGGGCCCAATCTTTCCCTCCCTCATCAACAAGCTTAATACGGCACACCTTGGTATGATGTTCTTCTCCAAGCTATACCTTATAAGCACAGGTTGCCCCATTACTTCGCTCAGTTCAAGCTTCAGCTCATCCAGGAAGAACCGAAGCTTCTTTTTTTATGATCTCATCAGAGAAGCTCAGTATCGTCGGCTGCCTCTTGAACGCTCTGCGCAGCTCACCCTCGGACACCCCGGAGCTTCGGTACAGGGCGACCCTATGCAGCCACGTCTCCCTACTGATGCCGCATTACGCGCGGATGCCGTAAAGAAAGCCCTTCTCCGTTACGCCCAAGCCGAACTCCTTGAGGCCCTCGAAGATCTGGCATATGCGTTCGGGCGAGATCATGAGCACGCCCATCTCGATGATGACTAGCTTCGAGAT
This sequence comes from Miscanthus lutarioriparius, assembly GCA_904845875.1. NCBI lineage: Eukaryota > Viridiplantae > Streptophyta > Magnoliopsida > Poales > Poaceae > Miscanthus > Miscanthus lutarioriparius. Next base: position 29,419,970 of record CAJGYO010000016.1, on the reverse strand, counting down.
GGACTCCTCGGGGAGCCCGAGGCAGCGGAGGGTGTCCACGGCGGGGTGCATGCTCTTCTCCAAGTCGGCCATGAGGGCGCGTGGGGTGCGCGAGATGGCAAGGCAGACGTCCTCATCGGTGCCGAGGATGCTGCGGAGGAACTGGATGCAGGGGACGAGGTGCGTGTCGAGGTTGCGCGTGAGGAGGATAGGATAGCTGGCGAGCTTCCGCGGCTTGACGCCGAGGGAGGCGAAGAGGACAAGCTTGGGGCGGAGGATACGGTTGGGGTCGAGGATGAGGATCAGCGGTAATCGGCGGACTAGGTCGGCGATCTCCGCGTCGGTGAAGCCGTAGCTCCGGAAGAGCGCGCGGACGGCGTCGGCCTTGGCGGTGGAGCGGATGGGGAGCTTGTGGGCGGCCGCGGCGGCGGGGGAGAGTCCGCAGGAGAGCAGGTAAGAGACAGTGGCGGGACAGGGCTCGGAGACGGGGGCGGCCGCGAGGGTTGCTGAGGAGTGTCCGTGGGAGAGGGCGTCGCTGGGGTTTGTGCAGGCGGCGGAGGGGATTTGGCAGAGGCGGAGGAGCCGCCGCCGACAGATGGTGGAAGCGAACATGCCGGGTGCGGCGGGGATTTCGGGCCCGGAGGCCCATCTCTAATACGTTATGGCCCCTCAAGAAGCCGGCCCTGGCTTTGCAGCAGGAGGCCGCAGCCTTCCTCTGCTGTGGCTCCATCTCAACGCAGCTTTCCTCTGCGGCTCCATCCTCGCCATCGCCACGGGACCTCTCTCGCTCACCTGTTGCCAGTTACCACTCCCAAGTCCAAATGATGAAGTCCCTCCTCTTCTCCGCCCATCCCACGCCGCCGCTCCTCCCCGCCCCCCGCCTTCGCAGTCTCCTCCGCTTCCGCGCCTCCTCCTCTGCCTCCGCCTCCGCCTCCGCGCCGCCCCAAGCCGACCGCCGCTCCCCCCGGCCGGCGCCGTCGCGCCGCCCATCCTCCTCCCTCTACGCGCGCCCCAGCCTCCTCGACATGGAGCGCGAGCGCGCCACCCGCCGCGCCGACGTTGACGCCTTCCTCGCCTCCCTCGGCGTCGACCCGGGCGAACTCGCGGGCCTCGAGCTCCCGGTCACCGTCGACGTCATGCGGGAGCGCGCCGAGTTCCTGGGTTCCCTCGGGCTCACCCGCGAGGACCTCGCCGCCTACCCTCTCGCTCTCGGCTGCAGCGTGCGCAAGAACATGGTCCCCGTCCTCGACTATCTCGGCAAGCTCGGCGTCCGCCGCGATGCGCTCCCGGACCTGCTGAGACGGTACCCGCAGGTGCTACACGCCAGCGTCGTCGTCGACCTTGCCCCCGTCGTCAAGTATCTCCAGGGTATGGACGTGAGGCCCGCTGACGTGCCGCGCGTGCTCGAGCGCTATCCGGAGCTCCTCGGGTTCAAGCTCGAGGGCACCATGAGCACTTCCATCGCCTACCTCGTCGGCATTGGAGTGGGGAGGCGTCTGATAGGCAGCGTCATCACCCGTTTTCCAGAGGTGCTTGGTATGCGCGTGGGGAAGATAATAAAGCCTTTCGTCGAACACCTTGAGGGCATTGGTCTGCAGAGGTTAGCTGTTGCAAGAATAATAGAGAAGAAGCCATATGTACTTGGATTTGGGCTAGAGGAGAAGGTGAAGCCTAACACTGAGGCTCTTATGGACTTTGGAGTGAGGAAGGAGGCTCTAGCATCCATTGTGATGCAGTACCCTGACATTCTTGGACTTGAACTGAGGGACAAGCTTGTTGCACAGCAGAGCTTGTTTGAGTCGAGCATTTTGGTTAGCCGTGAAGATTTTGGGAGAGTAGTTGAGAGGATGCCGCAAGCCATTAGTCTTGGACGAGCTGCGGTTCTGAAGCATGTTAATTTCCTCACAGCTTGTGGATTTAAGCTCTCTCAAGTGAGCAAAATGGTTGTGGCATGCCCCCAACTGCTCGCACTAAATATGGATATAATGAGGATGAATTTCGAATACTTCAAGAATGAGATGGAGAGGGATTTGGAGGAGCTGGTTGAGTTCCCTGCGTTCTTCACATATGGCCTCGAGTCGACTGTGAGGCCTCGGCATGAGATGGTGTCCTGGAAGGGCTTCACATGCTCTCTTGCATGGCTTCTTAACTGTTCTGATGCCAAATTTGATGAGCGCATGAAGTATGACACAATTGGGGTTGAGGAAATGGAGCGTGAGGATTCTTCTGACATGAATGCATCTATGGAGGAGATAGAGAGTGAGGAGTACGAAGACAGCGATTATGATGACTCTGATGATGAGTTTGTTTGATAATTCATTTCATCAGTCATTAGATTGTCAATTTTGAAGTATTATGTGGTTGGTACACGAAATATCAAACTGTAGTTTAGAGGTCCTGTCCTGTATGTTCAGATATCCTTTAACATTGTATGTTATAACTGTGTAAGGATGGATTTCTCACCTTCCTTACCGACGTACTCTCTCCATTCCAAATTATAAGCCGTTTTGGCTTTTCTAGATACATAGCTTTTGCTATGCACTTAGATATACACTATGGTAGTGTTTGGATGAGAGGATTTCCAGAGTCAGGATGGGATGGATCCATTTTTTTTGCGTGGTTCAGAGTCGTGTGGAGTCAGGGACATCCTACTTGGGCATATTCGCTGAAGATTCTGTGACTCTGTGTCCCTCTTTTGACAGAGTCATCCCCAAGTGGGATGGCTGCCTTGGTGCGTGCGTGATGAACTCGGAGGAAGAGGAGCCTGAGGAAGAAGGAGAGCGGCTGCCTGCGTTGAGGAAGAAGAGGAGCGGGGTCCAGCCAGCTGTCGCCATGCGAGTTTAGCTTCATAGCGCAAGCTCCGGTGTCTGGCCCCAGCCTCACCGCGCCACTCCGACCCCGCCGCCGCAGTGCCCGGCGAGATCTGTACCCGCCTCCACCGTGCGGGCGAGCTCTGACCCCAGCCTGGCCCTCACCGCGGCGAGCTCGGCTTCCGACCCGACGGCACGACCTCCGGCCCTACAGCCGCCATCCAAAAAGGAGAGGAAGAGAGCAGTGCACGGCCAAGCTTGGCGGTGGAGAAGGGGAGGAAGACGGCCGGCGCATGGCCGAGCGCCGGCGAAGGAAGCGCAGGGCGTCGGGCTTCGCGCTAGGAAGCGCAAAGGTGAACGCGGTTGCGGAGGCGCTGCGTCCGCTGCGTGCGGTTGGGATAAGAAGAACGAAGGGATAAGGAAGAGGAAGAAAAAGAAAAGAAATTAAAAAAACTGACAAATGGACCCCACTTGTCAGTGGGTGATCCCACTTTTGATGTCCTGAGACCAAACAAAAAATGGGTTCATCCCATCCCTCTTCAACCAAACAGAAATTGGAGTCGTCCCGTTTCTGTCCCATCCCAGAAACCAGAGTCGGGACAGTCCCACCCCACTTTAACTCCCAACCAAACGCTACCTATGTCTGTATACATAGTAAAAACAATGTATCTAGAAAAGCCAAAACGTTTTATAATTTGGAATGGAGGGAGTACTTGGCAATTCTATGCCAAAACATATGCATGCTCAGAGGTTAATAACACGAGAGCAGTGGACTGAAGATTAAGAGTGCTGACTGATTTTCATATGGTATTGAAAACAGAGGCTCATTTGTGGAGGGTGTAGACAGCGCAGAGGATGAAGGTGTTTATGATGATTCTGATCATGGTTTTGTTCAATGATTTGCTTAATAGTATCTATTGCTATCTGACTAACTTTGCATGTAGGCCATAAGCTTGATGCTCTATTTTGTCATTAGATTGTCAATTCTGAAATATATTTGGTATACCAAATGCTGGATATAATCAAACTGTATAGAGGACCAGTATTATCATATTTCATTGAATCTTGTGTGTTTTAACTGCATAACTAGAAAAACTCGGCGCGGCTTTGCCGCGCCCTCCTTTGAATCCACCAGCTTAGCACTTTTTTTACAAATACTGCAAAAAGGTTTAGCAGTTGAGCTACGAGATTAGAGTTATGATGATCTTGACGTTGAACTAAGTTATCGTTACAACAACAACAAAGCCTTTATGTAGACGTTGAACTAAGTTATCGTTAGCAGAGAATAATACAATAACATCTTGAACATTACCGAGACCATGGTCACATCATAGCAATCTGGTTTCTTGAGTCTCCTGATGTGACCTGATCATCTGATTAGTGATGGTATTCAATTCGGATTTCCTAGTATGGATTCAACAGTTATCATGGTCACTTTTTTTTATGTGTTTTTAAGTTTTTGGGGAGGTTTATGGAGGCGCTGTTCATTTCTCTACATAAAGGATAGTTTTTGAATAATATTTATTCGTTGTTTGATAAATACGCATCTCTGGAAGGTTCATTCTTAAGGATATTAGTGTGTTGTTCTGGAAGGTTCGTTCATAAGGATTTTAGTGCAGCATCGTTAATTTGGGGTGCGCGCTGCAATTTTCTTTGCCTTTTTTTTGGTTTCTTGGAGTCATGGAAATTTCGGCATGACTTTCCAAAGGAAAAGGGGTTTCTTCTTTTTCTTGCCTTTCTTCCTGGATCTGTTCCCCTTTCCAAATCTTTTGCATTTTTTGGGGTCTATATAGATATATAATTACATGACTCTTATTGTAATTTATTTACATTCTCCTTTGTTTATTGTCGTTTTATTGTCATATGTTATGATTCGTTTTCATTTGTTGATGTGCAGGGTTGGGCAGAGGCTTTGCAGCTTTGGGCCAGATACAGTGCTCTCGTGAGTATATTATGCCATATTGTTTACAATTTTGTGTGAGCATGTAGAACAGCTCCTATGAAGGACCAGTATGATGTTTCCATATGAGTTCTGTCACTAGGAAATCTTCTATGGACTATGGTAGTGTGTTGTGTTCGAGGTCCTTGTTTAGTACTGTTTCCATTGTTTGTTGTTTATTAATGTTTCCATAGTTTGTGAGATGATCACGATTTCTTTTTTTATGTTTTCAAATTTGTTCAGTAGCAACTGTGCTTTGCCTACCTGTGTCATTCTTACATCTATACTATACAGTGACTTCTTTTCTTACTGCTTCATTGTATGAAGTATTAGGAAAGAAAACAAATGCCAGATATTTAAATGTTCCAATTTCTAATTGATATAAGTGGAATATCTTCTATTGCTATTAGTGTGGGCTGCAAAATAATAAAGTATACTGATGTTACATTTGTGTTGCATATTTGGTGGTGATGGGACTTGGGAGTAAACATTGTGGTTTACTGAAATGTATACCGTTTGCACAATGTAAATAGTTGGCAGTTGATATTACTTTAGAGAATGTGTATTGTTGGGGGTGTGGCATAAGCTAGGGCCTCCCATTAGTGTGTAATAAGGTCTAATTACTAAGCCTAGGGGCCTATTTGTGAGTGTTTAGGAACTGGATGCAGTTTGTAGGAATTCATTTGTTTATAAGCCCTACCGGGAAAAGGAATGACTCAATTGCTCACTTCCTCACTTCTCTCTCTGTTTGGTCCGAGACCAACATGTATGGTGTCTGTACCCTACTCAATGTGTAGCAATGAATAATTATGAGCTAATTGGGAAGGCATGAAACCTGGAAGAAACTGGAAATTCTAATTTTAAGTTTGGGTTTCACTTATTTTTTTTTTGAATAGTTAATGTTTCCATTCTGCTGCACTGGAAATTCTTTAGCAAAGTAAATGCCAACTTGAATTCCTAGTTTTTGTTGCTTCAGCTCGTTGTTTACTATTGCTGAGTTCAGATGTTTGGAAGGGTGATTTACTGGGCCTTCTGCCGCTTCAGTTGCGGTGCTGCTTGCTTGAATCATACAGCTAGTGCCTACATACATGTCTGATTAGGTTTGCTTTGGATATACTCATGCAGCAAGGCTCACTAAATGGAGTCTCACAATGGCGAGGCTGATGACTTGCCTCCTTTGATTGCTGGTGTTGAACCACTTAAAGCTGATGAAACAAAGGCGCCATTGAAACCTAGGAGCCTGGTCCAGAGGAATGGCTTTGGCAGAAAGGGGCAGCTGATAAAGCTGATAACAAATCACTTCAAAGTTTCTCTCATGAATGCTGAAGATTATTTCTATCATTATTATGTGGGTCTCTAATCCTTGTCCAAGTGTCATTTCTTTATTTTCATCCTCATACCTTCATTATCAATGATGTTATCTTTTACTGGTTGCAGGCCAATTTGAAGTGTGAAGATGATACACCGGTTGATCGCAAAGGGTCGGGAAGAAAAGTGATCGAAAAACTGCAGCAAATTTATGCTGCTGAACTTGCAAATAAAGATTTTGCATATGATTGTGAGAAGAGCCTGTTCACAATTGGTGCTCTTCCTCAAGTTAAAAATGAGTTCACTGTCGTGGTTGAAGACTTTTCAACTGGAAAGTAAGCCTCAGTTATTTTGATTGATTTGTCATTATCTACTCTGGTGATAATTATCCCTAAATGTTAACTTGACTTTCTTGCTTTCAGGACTCCTGCAAATGGCAGTCCAGGCAATGACAGTCCTCCTGGAAGTGAGAGGAAAATGGTCAGAAGGCCTTACAATACAAAGACGTACAAGGTTGAACTCTCTTTTGCGGCAAAAATTCCTATGAGCGCAATCTCACAGGCCTTGAGAGGTCAGAAATCAGAGCACAGTCAGGAAGCAATTCGAGTGATTGACATTATTCTGAGGCAGCACTCAGCTAAGCAGTATGTAGTTTCATGCAATTCTGAGGGCATATATTACAAATATTGCTGATATTATTGACGGTTCTTGCAGTGTAGCCATTCTCTGTCTTTAACTGTGTCCCTTTTTGCTTCCAGGGGTTGCCTATTAGTAAGGCAATCATTCTTCCACAACAATCCTTCCAACTTTGTTGACCTGGGTGGTGGTGTAGTGGGCTGTAGAGGGTTTCATTCTAGTTTTCGTGCAACCCAGAGTGGACTTTCACTCAATTCATCATCCATATGCCATGTTTTAATCTATACAATACAATGATAATTTCTCTCTATGCAGAGTTTAAGAAAAGTTATCGTCCAGTTTATTTAGTTTAAAATGACAACATTCACATGCTACCTATCATTAATTTCTATTACTAACCCAAATATTGTAATCAGGAAGGGTTACATGCATCATTTTGTTTACCACGTACTTCCTCCGGTACCAAGTTCTAGATTTTCTATGATACCTTTTTAAATCAATATTTTAATACTAACCTCTTCCATAAATTATTTTTAGATCAAGCCCTTTCGGGAGTGCCAGTGCGCCTGGCACAACAGAAAGGTAATGTCTCATCACATGCACTGTGAAACCTACTCGGGTAGTTGGCAACGCCCTGGAGCTAGGTGTTGGCTGGGGAAGTGATTAACGTTATTGGAGTCAAGATAAATCTCTGACTAACACTCACTAGTTCTTCGGGCGCGCCCATGCGCGTGGGCCACTGGCCACACGTATTTTTTGGAAAAAAAAGATATAATCAAGGGGGGCCTGTATTTCGATTTGAGAAAAATCTGAGGAGGTTTTCGAAAAAATCGTTGAGAGTGTCTCTGGAGTGCGGGTTGATTTTTGATAAAAGGAAGGGTTTTTTTGCAAAAAATCCAGAGCTCATCCGTTCTGGACTGCGGGTTGATTTGAAAATTATCTGAGATGTTATTTGCAAAATATTCTGAGAGGGCCTCTGGAGCGCGGGTTGATTTCCCAAAAACATAAGGGGTTTTTCGTAAAATGACCGCGCCTCGTCTAATCTGGGCCGTCGATGCGGCCGATCGAACGGCCGGGAACGGCCGGCGACGTGGCGCGCCGTGTGGGCAGCCTGGCCACACGCTTTCTTGTCTTTAGATTTCATGGCATTTGCGTAAGGTCTACGGTTTTAGGTTTTCATTTTTTGATTGGGAATGTTTGTGCAATATAGTTGCTTTTTTCTTTTTTGATGGGATGCATGTTTTAGGTGCAGTGTATTGTCTACCTGTCCATTTGACGTGATATCCAAAAACACGCAATGAATAGGGTCAAATTTCGACGTTTACATTTTATCTTTCTTACTGGCATACTTGCAAATTCTGTCAAAACAATTATGGAACCATTTTTCTCATCAGTTTTCAGAGACAGATCTTGACATCAGTCACCAGATGCTGGTTGAGTTTTCCCCCAAATTTCATATTAGCAAGTGCAAAAACTAATCAAACAAGGTACTTTAAAAAAAAGAAATAAGCAAAATAAATTCGAAGGAACCGTTGCACGTCTCCTGGATTGGATCCATCGTAATCCCAGAGCACACGAGTCCAGAACCTTATCAGGCAACCAAACGAAACATGGGCGTCCAGCGTCTGCTGAGGCTCAGGATGGCGTCCCACTCGTGCCCCCGCGCCGCCACCTTGGCGCCGCACGCCGCGCGCCCGCTCTCCTCTCTCCTCGCCCCCTCGCCCTCTGCCGCGCGCCCTCGATCCGCGCCCCTCTCGTGCGCAGCTCGGTCGTGCCGGGGCCACGCGGCGGCGTCCGCATCGCGCGGCGCGTCAGGGCGGAGTACCCCGAGCGTGGCGGCGATGTCGTCGTCGTCGTCGACGCCGCCGCCGGGATCCGTGCAGAAGTCGGAGGAGGAGTGGCAGGCCATCCTCACGCCGGAGCAGTTCAACATCCTACGCCGCAAGGGCACCGAGTAAGATTTTAAACCGCACTAGCCACATCTCTTGTCCTTCGCTGTTGTTGCCGAATTTGTCTTGTTGACGGTAGTGACAAATTGAATGGTCACTAGTAGTAGTAGATACGCATTCTGATCGACCCAAGTTAAATTCAATTGCATAAGCATTAACAAAGATCGCCCAGAATGCACATCACCATGCTCTCGCCCGCTACATACGTCATTAATTGATAGCTGGCCACATGACTGTGCTGTGCGTTTAACTGCAGAAGTTATTCTAATTTTCTACCAGTATTTGGATAGTACAATTATTAGATGGATTGTAAAGTTTGAAGAATTTGTAATTAGAGCACGGAAATGCTGACGAGTTGAAGCTAGTATCATTACTGAATCACACCATCCATCTTATTAGGTGCTATTTTGAACTACTGCATGTTTTGTAGTACTGAAATTTAATTATACACAAAATCCACAGAGGTCAAGACAACAATCGGTTGTAGCCCTTGAATCCTAATTGTAGATTTCCCTTGACAGTAAGGAAATTTGCTCAGCTACTCAACAAAAGAGGTCCCTGATTTGCGCTCCAGATTTCATCTACTTCTATGTGTGCACCTTGGTTGTGCATCATTCTGTGGTGCTCGTGTTACATGTCTTCCATGTGCCCCTTCATTTCATGGTGGTGTTTTCTTTCAGTATTTCAAAAAATCTAGCCAAATATAACATAAATACAATGTTAATCCATAGAAGATGGAACAAGTAGCTGGAGAAATTGGTGTTGCCATCTTGTGAAGGTCACTTTGCAAATCCAGAAGAATCCAATAATTGTGTAAACTAGAGTAGGTTGCGTACAATTGATCGTGTCATTAACTATAGGTGTTAATAATATAAAGAAAAATGTTGTCTTATCATTGCAATAAACCAAGAGAAAATTCGATGTCCTTGTAGTCCAGTTGCAACTTCCAACACCCCAGTAGCCAATTAGTGACTGTGGATCTTGTTTTTACGGGCCTTACTTCCTTATTTTATTAGAGGTAACTTAGAATTTTATAAATTGTCAAGTTCTTGGGTTGAATTAGAGTGTAGAGCATGAGAGAAGTTATGAACTATTTGATAAATTAACTAGCTCCAGGTTGTTTTTTGTTAGTGTTGCTGCAGTTCTGGCTATGGCTGATGCATCACAGAGTTCTATAGTAATGCAAGAACATATTAATTGATCCTATCTGGTGAAAAATACTTGACGTTAGGATTTGTGACCGAAGGGAGGTTACTTGGAGTCCGTGTCAACAACAACAACAACAAAGCCTTTAAGTCCCAAACAAGTTGGGGTAGGCTAGAGTTGAAACCCAGTAGAAGCAATCAAGGTTCAGGCACGTGAATAGCTGTTTTTCAAGCACTCCTATCTAAGGCTAAGTCTTTGGGTATATTCCATCCTTTCAAGTCTCCTTTTATTGCCTCTACCCAAGTCAACTTCGGTCTTCCTCTGCCTCTCTTCACGTTACTATCCTGGCTTAGGATTCCAGTACGCACCGGTGCCTCTGGAGGTCTCCGTTGGACATGTCCAAACCATCTCAACCGGTGTTGGACAAGCTTTTTTTCAATTGGTGCTACCCCGAATCTATCACGTATATCATCGTTCCGAACTCGATCCCTTCTTGTATGACCGTAAATCCAACGCAACATACGCATTTCCGCGACACTTATCTGTTGACTTGGAGTCCGTGTCACTATATTAAAATGAAGCAACAGGTTTGCAGCAGCAGCAACAATGAAATGATAATAATAACTAATTTGACATAAAAAAAACAAATATCTGACCCTGACTTTGTTTTTTTAGTAATGACCTATTGCCATTACCATGATTTTATGCTTTTATAAAGTATGAATTGCTAAAATGTATGGCAGTCCATTTAATTTAGTTTTTTTTTCGGATGGCAAGCATGTATTTATGTCTGTAAGTTACTATAACTAGTGTGCACCGTTTCCACATTGTAGCATGGGAGTCATTGTTACATGCCAAATAATCATGGTACAAGTATTAGTTTCTGACTGATGTTTGGCATGTGGTGTGGTGAAGCTGTTTGTCTGCTAAACTATTGACAGGTGTCATAGTTTTTTCTGAATTCGTCTGGTGGTCTGATTTCCCAGGTACCCTGGAACGGGTGAATACGACAAGTTCTTTGAGGAGGGCATTTATAAATGTGCTGGATGTGGAACTCCCTTATACAAATCATCTACAAAGTTCAACTCAGGGTGTGGCTGGCCGGCATTTTATGAGGGACTTCCTGGGGCCATAAAACAGACGGTATGTGCTACTATTCTCTCTTGCACATCAGGATGAGGAATGATCCTGCTCTCTGGCCTTCTCTGCAGTCTCCAGTATTAAGTATTAACCAATATTTTTTTGGACACTAGCCGGACCCTGATGGGAGGCGGACAGAGATCACATGTAGTGCCTGTGGAGGACATTTGGGGCACATATTCAAAGGGGAGGGGTTTAAAACGCCTACCAACGAGCGACACTGTGTTAACAGCATTTCGCTCAAGTTCACTCCATCCTAAGCCTGACGGCAGATGAACTCCGACCTGAAACTCAAGAACAGAATAACTGCTTGACCTCTGTTGGTTGCTTTCATATTGTATAGTGAGTTATGAAATGGAATTTGTTATTCCTCTTATCATTTCTAATATGCTGTAACAAATTTTCAATCACAAGTGGTGGTCTTTATTGATAAATCAATGTACTTCTGCCGTTAAAGATTGCATGTGCAACTTCAGTCCAACTGTTGTATCTGGGAAGCGCATAACAATTGTATATTCATACACCTATTTTCACATTAAGAAGCTCCGAGCACGTGAGAATCACAAATCACAAACAATTATGCAAAAATTTCAGGAAATGGCCAAGGCAAGTAGCTACATGGGCTTTAAGAACAACAATTCACAAAGAATATTGCCATTGCAGAAACACACCTCGCCTGAAATCTCGCGATTCATCAGTCGGTAGTGTGAATGCGCGGGTTCGCTTGGTTCCAGCCGGGAACCGGGGATGGGAGAAGGATGGTGGTAGCGTGTCGGTGGAGTGAGCCAGTGGCGCGAGCGAGGAAGAAGAATGCCATCAGTTGGACCGGAGGAAGAAACGACGACAACACTCTGATCAAGGTCGTACGGACAACAGCTGTTGAATGTGGACCGTTATCCTTTGCATCAGCTGTGGAGGAAGAATGGACTCTTTAAGCGTTGGGCTTGATATGGTTTTGTTTTAGTCACAAGGCTACGATTCCGGCCGAATCTAAGCAAAATAGCTAACGTTCCAACCAAACATTCGAGCTGGTTGAGCATGCAACAAACCAATCCTACTCTAATTATCGAAAACGAAACTTTTCTGAAATAAATTCAATACAGTTCAGGTTGGACCAACTTGGGTTGGCTGCCTCTCCAGCTTTGATCATTGTGGAGAAATGAAAATGGTTGCAATGCAGTCCAACTTCTCAAAACACTAGCAAAATGAATTGAGACAGACATTATGATCGGATTTACACTTGCACCAATCTTCCAGCTCTCACACAAACTCAGTTGTAACCGTATGCAAGGATGTCTTGTCCAGTTGTCCTATTAATAAATCTGAAACCACTAATCTTATTGGGGGAATTGGGCAATACAGAATTAAAATTCTATTGTCGTACAGAGAACTTATGCAGCACAATGTAACAAAGAAACATCATGGCGATCAGAGATTCTGAGCTGTTTGAGAAGTGCCCATCTCCATCTGCAACTAACATCTGGAGCATTGCTTCCTGTCCCCTGAAAACTGACAGACGACCAAATATACAATTTCAGTCCACAGAATAAGAAATGAAAATTATGAAAAAGAATCTCATTATTATTGGTCATATACGTGGGAGCCTGTCTGTTTACCTGGCATCCGTGCTGACCATTTTAGGATATCAGCTACTCACATATGTAAAGCTTTAGGTTTGATCACTTTTGTTTCTTTTAGCCTGGCAGGCTTTCAGGGCTTGGACGTCTGTTATGAAACGAGGTGACAGACATCTCGTTACTAAAGATTACATGAGTGGTACTAACATTCAGAATTCACTGCACATTCATGTTGAAGTAAAACAAAAATTCACATCAACTCTGACATGATGATTAATGAGATAAAATAGATATTAGGTTCTGAAACTCAAGGTAACCTGTTATTTTTAAGGTCGTGTCTTCATGCCCACTCATTAAAAAATGGGATAATTGTCTGTTGGACATCCAAAGTGATGGTCGTTTGCTGACGGACACCCCGTTTTGAGCAGTTTGCCAGAAGACACTCTGGTTCGGTGAAATTAGGCCACAGGACACCGTGAACCGGTTGCAGCCGGTTGAGGAGAGAGAAAATTTCGTTTTGAACATCCGGTGCCCCTAAGCCACAGTTGGGTCCGCCCCTCTCTCACTCACTGACGTGCGGGCCCCACCTGCCATCTTCATCTTCCTCCTTTTCTCCTCTTCTCTTCTTCCATTGCTGAGCAGCAGCCACCGTCGTCGACCACCAGCCCGCCACGCAGCGCACGGACACAAGTCAAGGAGCCGGTGGGCGTGGGGCGGCGGTGTCTTCTTTGGAGGTGGGCGACGACGTGCCCTCCTCCGCGACAAGCTCGAGTGGCTCCACACCTTCATCCGCGACGCCGACCGCCACCGCCGCCTCCGCGACGACGAGTTCGTCGCCGTCTAGGTGCGCCAGACCGCGACGTCGCCGAGGCCGAGGCCGAGATGCGCTGACGACTTCCTCCACCGCGCCCAAAGCGGAGGCGGAGGAAGGCCGCTACTGGTTCCGGTGCGCCGTCGGTGGGTGGTGGTGGTGGCCGGTCAGTGCGCCCGGCCAGTCGCGCTCCGCCACGACCTCTCGGGCGATCCACCGGATCGAGAATCGGCTCAATGAGATCTCCGAGAACCGCGCCGTCTACAACATCGAGCACATGCCCGCACCGGCTGGGCGCGCCGCCTCCTCTCGCCACCACCTCGCCACTGGGTACGGGCGGTTCTGCGGTCAATTTGAGTAGATTTCCTCCTGCAAATCTGTCCATGCGGTGCTGCTGTCCTTCTCGTTTCATTCTCCGGCCAAGATTCGTCTCAATTTTCAAGTTGCTGTGTGCTAGCGGCGATCAATTTGACCGGATTTATTTCGTGTGCAGGGGACGATCTGAGGACACGGTTGGGCTGGACAAGTACAGCGACATGCCGGGATCCTGCGGTCCAAGGAGCTGGCTCACCGCTGCCGAGAAGCAGCACAGGGCGGCAGCAGCAGAACAGCTGGCCCCGGATCATGTCGTGGGCCTTGACGACATGCCGCACCACCTCAAGTCGTGCTTCCTCTACATGGCGGCGATGCGGGAGAGCACCCGGTGGGCCGCAGCAGCTACCGGTGCGCCTGTGGGTGGCCGAGGGGTTCGTGGCGCCCGCCAGCCAGGAGCACCATGGAGGAGGTCGGGCCGGGTACCTCAAGGAGCTCATCTCCCGCTGCATGGTGCAGCTGGTGGACAAGGACGACTTCAAAGACCGCAGCGACGGTGGTGGTGCACGATCACCGCACGCCTTTCAAGCAGACAAGGCGTAGGAGGCCAGCTTCATCGAGAGCCACGACAGCACTGACATGCTCGCGCCGGCCACCGTGCGCCGCCTCGCCGTCCTCAACTCCACCACGGACAGGTACGTGCAGCTCCACCACGGACAGAAAAAAAAGAGAGGAAGAGGAAGAAGAAAGCGGCAGGGGCAAGAATGTCATTTCACCGCTGTTCTCTCTCCTCAACTGGCTGCAACCGGTCCGCGGTGTCCTGTGGCCTAATTTCATCGAACCAGAGTGTCTTCTGGCAAAATGCTCCAAAGTGGGTGTCCGCCAGCAAAGGACCATCACTTTGGATGTCAGCCAGACAATTTTCCCTTAAAAAATAAATGCATCACAGTAGTATTGGTCTATTGGAACACCATTTTGTGGTCAGCTTGAATGGCGACTGTAGGAAGTTAGTCTGACAAACTTTATAATAGACTTAGGCCCTGAATTCTAGATATGCAAACGTTTGGATTTCCTATGTCACAAAAGGAAAGCAAGACATTTGGTGGCTGCCCAGGCCGAATGAAATTTATACAAGTACAGGACCACACACTTTAGTAGCAAAAATTTAAAGAATGCTTCATTTTCTCTCCAATCCCGATGAGAATGCTAAATGCCAATTATCAGTATATTTTATTTATTCAGTTCTGGTACTTGTTATTTGCATCATTTTACATCACTGCCTTGGATTAGACTAGATGTGGAACACCTCTCTAAAGGACCAGGCACGTAACCATCCTAGGTTAGGCCTTGAAATCTAGGGCCCATTGATCACATAAAAGTGATCTGGACGACAAATGGATGCTTGGCGATCACTGCTCTCACTTTAGAACATACATAATGCGGTTCAGGACAAATCATTACAAGGATAATATATGATGAGTGAAGAATATGCATACCCTACTTCTAATACAATATAGTTCTTTTGCTATAAACTTAAGTTTGTTCTAGTTCTCACTTTCTCCTGGTGGCATTAGATAGAATATACTTTCGATGCTTCTCAAGCTCCAGAAACTGCATTAGTTAAAAAAAAACTACATGTAAACCACTGAGCTCCATCAGTAACAGATTCCTCCAAAAGGAACTGCCACCCCTCAAACTTCATGCGAAGTTCACAGGGTTCATTCCTCTAGCTTCGCCAAATTAGTCAAATAAATCCTATCCTGTAACTGAAACAATTGCCCTCTAAACTCAGTTCTCAATAGACT
Source organism: Miscanthus lutarioriparius (assembly GCA_904845875.1). NCBI lineage: Eukaryota > Viridiplantae > Streptophyta > Magnoliopsida > Poales > Poaceae > Miscanthus > Miscanthus lutarioriparius. Next base: position 29,404,558 of record CAJGYO010000016.1, on the reverse strand, counting down.
AACACATCTTGCAAATATCAATCAACTGAAAGCAGCTTTGTTCGAGACATTTGAGTTTCCTTTGCTAGTATACAATTCCAATCTCAACTGGGAACTAACAAATCTTGTTAGAAAAGATATTGTGAATAAGAAGACCTACGTGCTTGGCAGGCCTTCCAGTTGCGATTTGACTCGATGAGGCAGTCCTGCAAACAAATAATGACAAGATCCAAATCTGAGAGGCCTAAGATTGGTATTGAAGGAAATGAGTGACTTGCCTGGAAAGGAGAGACAGTACCTGGAGAGATAGATATACTGTGGCACACTCGTTAAGCTGCTTCACACTCTCGTCCTCCTCATCTGCATCTGTTGCATGTAGGGGGTGTTGGGATGCAGGCAGTGGCACGTTGCTACCATTGCTTGAGGAAGATTCCATTGCAAGCTTGGTTTTGTTTGGTGGTGGCACCTCAATCAGTCTGTTTTGGCCTTTCAGTTGCCTTCAAATGGGTTGGACCTGTAAAAATGCCATAATAGAGCCAGTTTAAAAAAAAATGAAAAGGAAATGCAAGACGCGAACTAGAGCCTGTTCTACCAACTACTATAGCTGTGTGAATGTTAAGATAAATTTCTAATCAGACTTCTAATTAAAAAGCAACAATTTACACTACCCAGCCATTATTTCAGCTATTAGGGTGTTCAGCAGGGCTCCGCTCTAGGATTTTCCCTGATCCAAACAGGATGTACTTGATCAACATAATAAGGAGAAAGCCCTGAAAATGTTCACCCAGCAGGTTGGCTCCAAACACAGGAGAGATTATAGGAGAAATAGAACATGCTTCCTTGGCAGGTTGGTGGCTTTAGTGTCAAATAAAAAGCACAGTTCGCTGGGTTCATGCATTTGTGTCATTCTAAGTATGTGCATACATGCACCAAGGTGCATGGTACGTGAGTTCCTAGCAAACAATGGTTGCATGTGTCTGCCTTCTTTCTTCTGAGAAGATGCTCAAATCCGTACTTTCTTGCACATGAATGTTATGAAGCTTTCTGGTTTTATTCCCCCCTTTTACAAATTTATCAACGTCGACACAAAAGGCAGCCCAAAAGTATGTTAACATAGATTAACTATATAGAAGAGTTCCAACAAGAGATGGATCCCAAAAGATGTAACTAGGTAAGATATCCTAACAATCTGTTTCACCTATGCATTTTGTTCATACCAATTCATGTTATAGTCCACATGAAGACGTAAGATATCCTAATAATCTGTTTGACCTACACATTTTGTTTACACTAATTCGCATATAGTCCATGCACACACATTCAGTTGAAAAAGCACTTCTGTTAGGTTAAATGGTTAACAAATGGTCCAATTCAGCAAACATGCTAAATAGTTCTGATTTAAAATCTAGCTGGAAAAAATTACAATTACATACACATGCTGCTAATAACATATGCTGGTGCTGACAAAAATATTACAAGTCAACGCCTAAAATAGTATTCACATATTAGCAATCAAAGTTATAAAATGTTTGCATGCACTTCATGCCCCTATGGAGCAGCAATTGAGGTTTTTTCTTTCTTTCTATGCAGTTAGGATATACATATTTCATTTACGGTTCAATTATGAGTTCAGAAAGCACACGTGCTGGGCAGTCAACTCCAAAAAAAAAATCTGTAACAACCTGTCGAAGCTCGCAGCAATACATGCCCAGGGGGGGGGGTGATTTGCCTAATATGAATCAACATGTACGTAAGTCTCATATGTCATAAAATAGTTTGATGGAAGCACTAATTATATACGTACGTACGATTGATAATAATTAGGTCACAAATCACAAACACACTAGAGGGGATATCAATATATGAATATAGGGGCGGACCCATTAAAGGATATGGGTGTACACTTGTAAACCCAATAATTTTCGCAAAAAAAAACGAAGTTAGTACCCGTCTATACACCTGTAATTAGATCAGATCCGAATAGAGATAGCCAAATAGTTTAAGTTAGCGTTCGGGTGCCCAGTTTCGCACAGCACAAATGGAAGAGAAAGGGACAAAGGCCTGGGAAGGACTGACAAACACCTGGGCACTGGCGAATGGCGTCAACGATCGCCCAGTTGCTGAACGAGAGAGACAGAGCGAGCAAGCACGCCGGGTGAACGGCAGAAGATTTTTTATTATTTGTAACCTTCATAAATCAATATTTCAATACTAACCTCTTCCATAAATTATTTTTAGATCAAGCCCTTTTGGACATGCCAGTGCGCCTGGCACAACAGAAAGCTAATATCTCGTCACATGCACTGACGTGATAATCCCCGCCACATGTGTGGCCTTCCTGTGGGCTCTGACTTGTCCCCCTCCACCCCACCGCGCCCCCCGGCATGAGAAGCCTTGTCCCATGGCCAGCCCCTCTTCCTCCTCCATCTCTCTCTCTCTGCTTGTTCCCGCCAAGGTGAAACCTACTCGGGTGTACCCCTACGCAGTTGTCAACGTCTTGGAGCTAGGTGCTGGTTGGGGAAGTGATCAACGTTATTGGAGTCAAGATAAATCTCCGACTAACACTCATTTCATGGCATTTGTGTAAGGTCTACGGTTTTAGGTTTTCGTTTTTGATTTGGAATGTTTGTGCAATAGTAGCTAGTTTTTTTCCCCCGATGAGATGCATGTTTTAGGTGCAGTGTATTGTCTACTCGTCCACTTGATGTGACATATCCAAAAACATGCAATGAATAGGATCAAATTTCGACGTTTACATTTTGTTGTTTCAGTTTTTGCAAAATGAGGTAGTATTATATTTGAATTAGCATGGTATTATTTTTTCTTGTTCCCGTTGCAACGCACGGGTATAATCCTAATAACTCTGTAAGAAACTAGTCCCTCTTCTCTAGTTCTCAATTGTGTTAAATCCGAATGTCAGGTCAGATAAACTTGTGCTTGTTTTCGCCTACCTGTAGATAGAAGAGGATGGAGGGGGAGAGAGTTCTAAGTTCTCACCAGGCTTGTCGCCGGCCGGGCTGGAGAGCGGACGGCTCGGGGCTGGGGGCGCGCCGGCGTGGCTACAGACAGCGGCGCCAGGCTGGGAAGCACGCCGGCGCGGCTGGAGAAGCCGAGACGGAGGCGGGCGGCGCAGGAACTGCTTGGGGGCGCGGAGGCGGAGGTGTAGGGTCCTGGGGAGTCCGCCGGTCGGGCTGGGGCTGGGGGCGGCGTCGTCACTTGTCGCGCGGTGCCACGTCGCCGTCGCGCGGAGGAAGGAGGCGGAGTCGCGGTCTGGCGGAGATGTGTCGAGGAGCAGCCGAGCAGGCTGCGTCGGGCGTGAGCTTTTTTTGGGCCTAGGTATGCTATTGCCATCCACGTGCAGCACATTAGATCCGCCCTTAGGGCCTCCAAGGATGGAGCCCATTAGATCCACCGTTAAAACGGAATGCTCTTCTCACGACGTCCGACCTTCCGGACACGTCTTTCTTAGACCTGCGGAGCCCAATACAAAGCCTGCTTGTTGCGGCATTCTTTCACCGTGCACATGCGTTTCTCAAGCTTCTTCTTTGATTCTCTTCCAAATCCAAAAGAATTTAAACCTCCAAACTATATTAGAGAGCAGCCCCAACTGTTCTTCATCTCCTAGAGCACTTGGTTCACGTTTTAATCGGCGGTTATGTTTATTACTTTTGGAGCTTTGCTCCTAGCCGACTAGAGCGTCGCCCGTGGAGCTTGCCAACTTATGTGGCAGTCCCAGGAAGGTTTGTAATCACCCTAAGCAGCCAGTGAAATCACCACTCATCTCAAAAGTTGATTTGAGAACGAGAAAAGGGTTGAAAGAGACTCAAAACCTTTGTGGCAACCTCAACAACGTGGACATAGGCAAGCCTTAGTGGCGAGCTGAACCACGGGATAAATCGGTGTCTCACTTGTGTTTATGTGATTTGCATTGATATACTTGTATTTATGGTGATTTTAGGGTTTAGTCCCAATCTACTTGCTCGTGCACTTCTGCCAACATCCAGGTGGTGGAATAGGCTCTACACTACCCAGGAACATCAGTAATTTGCTCGATCTATTTTTCCTTGAGCAGTTTTTGAATTATAGTTCAAGCTTGTCTGGAGGCGCGGCAGTGCCATACTTTTGTGAGGCAGTGCTACAGTACATCAGTGCTGCACCTTAGGAGCAGCAGTGCCGCACCTAGAATTTAACTTTCGCTGCGAGTTTGTTTTAAACAGGCCTATTCAGCCCCCCTATTGGCGACATCGAGGTCCTTTCAAAAATCATCCACGCGCTGCTTCTAATTGGGATTACAACCTGCTGATGGCAAGCCACAAAATTACAGTATGCTTCGTTACAGCTGCTAAATTATTTATCTTGAACATGGGACGAGGGCAGTTGATACAGAACCAGTATTGCCAGATGAACCAGATGAAGATCTATTGCATCTTAATTTTCTAAGTGTTGAACAGAAAGCAAACATGGGGAAAAGATACAAAGCGCCTGAAGCATGCAATGACTTCGGTAGGGCGACAAAATACGCATGGGATCTTTCCCGGAAGGATATCGAAATCTCAGAGACGACATGAACCATCCAAATGTTTCCAAGCTGCGCTTCTTGCTTCATCTGACTCCACTCATACCCCGTTTCTTTTTCAGAAAAAAGCAGTCAGCACAGATAGCATCTAGGACAAATTGTACTGAGAAATCAAGACCCATCTAGAGCTGTTTAGTTCCTAGTCAACAAAAACGTTGAGACTTCAGGTACATCTATTTATCACTTAAATGCCAAAGGCTGTTTTTTCATACTCCCTGCATATACACAAGATATAAAAGGCTATATGCACTAAATCTTGGAACAAACTAATCAGGCAGTTCCCTCCAAAAGATGTGAAAATTTCGAGGACTAAATGTTTCTCTCATCACAAAAGCTCTTGACTCCACCTTTTGAAACCAACCATCCAGGCTGCACAGAAATAATATGACAATAAAAATATATTAAGAACTCAATCTTGAAGGAACAAGCAACGTTAAGATGGCAAAGTACCTTTCATGCACACATTACCAGGATAGCACACCAAAAATCTTTATTCCAACCTTTGCAGCCATCCAAGCTGTGCATAAAAATATGATTAAAGATATTTTAAGGACTTGATCTGAAGAACCAGAAAAGATTAGCATGAGAAGTTACCTTCCATGCATACATCACGAAGAAAGCAACTGTATCTGCTGACCATACAACAGCGAAGGACTTCACAAAGAATGGAATTATAATGTTGATCAGAGGGATCAGGAGAAATAAGTAGTTGAGAGCTTCTTTCTCCTTATTTGAGCAGTCACGAGCCCGAAGTGAAGGTATAGCTGCACAAGTAGATAATGCTCCATTAATATGTTGAGGAAAAGGTTCCTACGCAGTATGAGATAAGCAGCAAATAATGAGTCAAAGTTTCAAGACATGGCCACAAAGTTTTAAATTCTTGTAACTCCAACATCAACTACAGGAATTTTTCATGTATAATAAGACTGAAATATTGTTTCCAACTTTCCTTATTAGCTTGGAATTTTAAATGAACTGTCACGTGCATTTAACTCAAATAAGGTATCAGAGACTATCAGAGCCTATCAGCCAAGTGGCCTTAAGTTTGAGACCTCGCTAATGCAGCTGTGGTCACATCTACTCATGTAGTCAAATTCCATAGGTTGCAGGGCTTTGAAGTTTGAACTGGTTAGTGCATATAATTCCATGAATAGCACAAAGACTCTCCAGAACAGACAAAAGCTATATATATCTCAGTTTTAATTGAAACCTAGTACATGTGAATTCAGACCAGTGTTAACTTGTCAATCAAGTTCAGATTGTGAATAAAAAAGATTCAACTTGTGCGAGTTCATTATATGTCTACCATCTTACTAAATCAAGTCCACATATTACTAAATCAAAGAGAATTTTCATCATATGTTAGATTTCAGAATAATGGATTGACATTGCGCTTTCAGCTTTATGGTCTAACATCTTGAATATGGAAATTGCAAAAGTTTGGTTGGGTTCTTAGGATAAAATATATCCAACCGCTCATGTAAGATAACCATTTGCAAATGAGCAAGATTACAGCCGGAAGAGAGGATACTTCATTATGAGTTTCAGTTATCATATTTGTTTGTGTAGAACAAATCAAGCATATATAGACAATGGTAGAAAGTAAAAACACTGTTGGTGCTTTTTGAAGCATTCGCTACAACTTTCATAAAGAAGTGTGATTGGCGTGAAAATTTGTTGTTTTTGGAACTGGAAGTACTGGTTGCTACTTACATATACAGATGCCACTTATCGTTGGGGAAATGAAAGGGTCAGAGCTATTCATTCATTTTCCATTTCATCATGTATTTCCCTAACAAGCACTTACATCTGTCAGTCAGATTCTACTGGGTTTGCTTTGCATGGTAATTTGAATTGTTTCAAGCTTGATCATGTTATGTTGTGTTAGTTAAAGGTCTGGATATGTATACATGCTGTCAGATTCTCAATCCTGCATTCATCCCTGGCTAACCGAACAACAAATGGGAGGCAGGAGATTAGTTCAGATGGGGAATTAAACCCCCCAGGGAATGAGTAACAGCAAGGGGATCCACTAATTCCCCATCTGGATTGATTCAGCTTGGGGATTTGATCCCAAGCTACCGAACAAGGCCTTAATCCAGTTCAATCCCCCTCCAGTCCCCACCAAAACTTGCTAAGAACAAAACTTGCAAAATGATGTCAAAATCATGTTCTTACTAAGAACAAAACTTGCAAAATTCTTACTTACTGAACATCCAAATGGACCACATTCCCATCAACCTCCAGATGTCTGGCTCATTTGATGGGAATATGAGATTGAAGGAAAGAGCTCCACCGAACAGCATGGAGACATATCCCTGGACTTCAAAGACAGTGTACAGGGCAGTTCCAGGGACAGCAGGGTTCTTTGTTTTCGTGGACGCCCTCGGTGCAAAGGTTGCTGCAGTCTTCTGAACTGCCTGTTGTTCAGCAATAGATCATAACTACAATCAGGAATGTATAAGGAATTTAACTGTATTTTACACCCATATAAAATTAGTTGATTCAATGGTGAGTTCTGTTAGCTGTATTAGTAGTGAAGATTGACCATTTTTTTGTGACATCTTCTAAACTACTGTGCAAAAAAGAACGAAATGACAAATCTAGATTGATAGTAAATCATCTACAACAATTACTCCTTTCCTACAAACTGCAATCTAGCTCTTGTGGCGTAAGTTCATAGAATTTGGCGACGAAATAAGAACTAGAGTCCAATAAACCAAGGGGACAAATGAAGCAAAGAAACCTTCTTGAGCTCCTTCTCGATCTTGGGATCAACAGGGGGCGGCTGCTTCCGGTTGGATGACTCAGCCGAAGCACCTGCCTCTGCGCCGCCGCCGCCCTCCTCCCGTTTCAAGGTGTCTCCCACGGTAGATGCCTCAGCCGCCGCAGCACCGGACCCTGAACCGTCGGTGCTTGCGCGCGGGAGACTGAGGTACCGCTTGCTCCTCCGACTGCAGCCCGGCCTCCTCCATGAGAGCGTGGCCGACGGTGGCCGCAGTGCAGCAGCAGCCGGCAGAAACGCGCAGCCGCCACTGCTGCTGGCCGGGTTCCCTACCAACAGTTGCATTGCTGGCCGGGTTATGTGGAGAGGAGAGTAGGAGACGCGAAGGGAAGGGATGGGGAACCGATACCGATGATTCTGCCGCCTCCGCGCTGGACCATCGCCCACCTAGGACCTGTGGAAGACAGGAATTTCACACGAATTTTATAAGAATTAGTTTAATTTTACAGAAAAAATATAAAAAAAAAAAAATTCAGCATTCCAAATAGACCCCTAATTTTTTTCCGTGGATGGAGGCTTCAAGTCACGGCAGGAGAGGAATAACAGCAAAATAAAAAGAAAGTGAAATCCATGGGTGCCAATTAAACTTTTTTTTTGCGGCGAGCTATTTATCTATGAACTTTTAGGGGTTGTTTGGATCTGATGTTTTCTCAAAACTAGCCTCATAAAATCAGTTTTATTATAACTACCTCTAAAATTGGCTCGATTCATTTCGCTGAAATTTAGCTTATGCTAATATTTATACTGATTTGTTGTGTTTGTTCGCTGAAAAGTACTGTTGGCCAATTATATTTGGATCTCCCAACTAACCCATGTACAAAATATAAACTCAGTTTCCACAAAACAAGAAAACTGCGTATTAGTAAAAACGAGTCCACGTCGTTTTTATTAGAATTGATTTTTGATAACCACGATCTCGTATAGCCACCCAGCGCGGGTAATTTTTTTCGCAGTCCCGCTTTCGCGCCTAAGCAGGTTTGGCCGCCGATGCAAGATATAACCACGATCAAGATTGGATATGGTCAAGCAGCGCCTCTTGCGAGTATCTGAATCCAAACATATTTTTAATAGCTGATCCAGTCTGCGAAGGGTGATTGGCTGGTCTTGGCTGATTCAGTAGTGTTCTGAGAGAATAAGCTGAAACAAGCCGAGCACACACACTGAATAAAGCTCATGCTAACTAACTAACAAACTCAAAACTGGTTTTCCTAAAATCTAGTTTAAAACTCATTCAGCTAAAACAGGTTTAGAAATTAGAGATCCAAACAACCACTTAAACTATAGGCACTGTAGGTCTACAGTATATGTGTGCATTTTTTCTACTACCGGAAGTAATTACTCACATCTTCAATAAACCACATTATATATGTGTGCATACTTATTTATCAATTTGAGTATATTTATATACTCATTTTATGATACTCCAAATCATATTACATGAAATTTTTTCAAACTAACCCATATTTTGTAACATATTATTTTAATACTATTATAGTAGTATATGATTATACTTATTTTATATACTCAATGTATGCTTGCATTCTTGACATACATACTACCCTAGATTATCTAGTATGATCATATACTTTGTCAACATACACTTCGTCGGTCCATATACACTCTAAATCTAGAGATATACACATGGGAGTAACTATTCCCTTAGAGTAGGAAAGAATTTCCCTATACTTTATAAACAACCACTTAAACTGTAGGCACCGCAAGTCTATACTTTATAATAGTATTGGCATAAATCTCATGATAAGTCCCAAAAGATTCATATTGAACTTCAATCGGAGTATTTATTTATCTACATAATCCAGCGCACGGTAAGATTAAGTGCATGTTTGGATCTCATTTAGACTTTGGATTCTACATAATGAATTTAGAATTTGGATAAAAAAATTAGGGTATTTAGATCTTAGTTTTCATAGTGATTACTGTATTTGTATAATAAAAAATTCTAAATAGTAGATTTAGGGTTCATAGTTGGATTCTAGAATCTCATTCTACGTACAAATGTTTGGATCATATTATCATTTTCTACATCATTTTCATTATTTTAGGAGATTGAAACAAGCCCTATGTGAGAGGGAGGAAGACGACTACAAATGACGGTTGTGCTTGTCAGTGGTTAGAGGATCTGATGAGGACATCTCTTCCTTGGATACAACCATACCTATTGCACAGCAAGGGCCAATGACTCGAGCTAAAGCACGAGAACTTAATTATCAGGTAAAGTCGTTCCTCGCTGTCCAAACAATTTCTTCTCCGGATGGGGTACTACTAAATCCTTGTGATGATTTCCTTATGCTTAGGAAGATGGAAGGAACTAGCTGGGTGCAAGGTCATCAAGATAACCATCAAGCGGATGCTGGTGTAAACAACAAGAAGACCATACTAAACATTCGAAGTGCACGTTTAGACATCGTAGCAGCACCAGATTGATTTGATCATAACTCTCGACTCCGGATGTTGTTGAAGGCCCATGAGTACTCATTGGAAAGATCTTGATGTCTATTTTCACATGGATCCAACCTCATGGCTAGACTCCACCGGAGATGAGCAGAATCAATGAAAAGATGTTTGAACCTCTAGTCATGGGCTGAGAACCACTTATCAAGTAAAGCCCACTAGGGGCCATTCTAATTTAGGGTTTCCACCCTCCCACACCTTCTGGTTGTTTTCCACTATAAAAGACATGTAGCAGCCACCATTTGAGGGTGGGTTTTGTTCAAATGCAAGTTTAGCTTCAGCTACTTTCTTGTAAACGCGTGTGTCGGCTAGACCACCCGATTTACTTGATTCAGAACCCCAAATTCGTGTCCTGATTCAGATCCGTGAGTTGTTTCTTGTTTATCTTGTTCTTGCTTGTTCTCGATTGCTTGCAGGTTTAGGGTTGTTCTTGGCACGGCAAGAACAACAACAAATCAGAGTCGGTGTATCTGTTGCTAAGGTGCAGCAACCCTGCTGGATGTTGTAGTCGGACAGCCAACGTCGAATCCTTCCCCAAATCGAAGTTACCCCATCCTCTCATCGAAAGATCGGGATCAGCCCCTACCATATCATGTGGTAATCAGAGCAAGGTTAATCAGTGAGAGTATCTACCCATCCCTTTTATCTACCTACAGTCCACAAAACTCCCCCCCAAAAAATAGGATAGAACTGAAATCCCTAAGACAAGTTTGTGCCTTGCTGTTCTGCATAGTCCTTACTTGTTGAGTTTTCCGTTGCATTGATTGGTTGAGTTGCTGGTTCTAGTGTTTAATCCATTAGAGTTTCGAGTTCTATTCACGTTTTTGTCACCACCAGATCCACCGCTGCTATCACCACTAGTCCCACCTTTTCGCCTCCACAAGAACCACCAGATCCTCCATCACCATCATCTCCATACCATCTCCGCTACATTCCAAACATCCCCCTATTCAAACGTGGAGCTCCCTAAAGTTTTCCACGCGTTGTGATTTGATTAGCATATCCGAGTTCCTCGATTCAAAGAAAAAGAGTGTTTGTGCTTGTTCTCTTGTGCAAGTTCAATTTCTGTACTTGAAAGCTCTAGTTTGGTTTTGGTTAATTGATGAAACCTTAAGTGCTAACCTAGTTTATCAAAGTAATTATGAGATAGGTAGCACTACTCCAAGTGATGAAGCAATGGTGAAGATCATGATTATGGTGATGGCATGGTGATGATCAAATGCTTAAACTTGGAAAAGAAGAAAGAGAAAAACAAAAGGCTCAAGGCAAAGGTATAAGTTGTAGGAGCCATTTTGTTTTTGGTGATCAAGACACTTAGCGAGTGTGATCACATTTAGGATCGATAGCCGTACTATTAAGAGGGGTGAAACTCGTATCGAAATGCGGCTATCAAAGTGCCACTAGATGTTCTAACTCATTGCATATGCATTTAGAATCTAGTGGAGTGCTAACACCCTTGAAAATGCTTGTGAAAATATGCTAACACATGTGCACAAGGTGATACACTTGGTGGTTGGCACATTTGAGCAAGGGTTAGAAACTTCACCGGTGGAGTGTCCGCCCGTAGAGTGCGGACAGTCCGACGGTGCCACCGGTGCCATATACAGAAAAGACAGGGGTTCACAGAGTGACCGGACGCTGGTGGTGCAGTGACTGGACGCTGGGTTCAGAGTCCGGTCAGTGACAGCAGTAAGCACACGGTCTCGGTCTTGCTGTGGGATTCACTTGTTGCTCTTGGTGGTTGCCACCGTCTAGATGGCTTGGTGCAGCGAAGGAGGATTGGCACGAGTCGGTGATTGTTCGTGGCCATCTCTAGTGATTGTGAGGGGATTTGTACCTTCCCCGGTGGAGCGTCGAAAGGTAACTTTAGTGGATTGCTCGTGTCATTGAGTTACCTCACTTGTGGGTAGGTTCTTGCGGTGTCCAAATTGTGTGGACGAGATTTGTGCAACACCTCTTAGCCGCCAAACCACCAAGTGTTGGTCGACACAACAGGGACGTAGCGTGTTGGCAAGCACGTGAACCTCGGGAGAAAATTGGTTGTCTCTTTCCATTTGGTATTCTCCCGGTGATTGATTTAATATTCACCTTGTGATTGGTTCACTCCTCTACACGGCGGTATAATCACCCTACTCACTCATTTATATTCTTGCAAACTAGTTGTGGCAAGCTCTTTAGTGTAATTAGAATTGAGAGCTTGCTTTGTTATTTTAAGTTCATCTAGTGGAGCTCTTTAGAGTAGCAAGATTGAGAGCTCTTAGTGAGTAGTAACATTGGCCCCGTTCGCGTGCCCTTAAACCCGGCTTGATCCGCTTATTTTTTCATCTGGAACAGTATTTTTCTCTCATAAATTCCTCCAGCATTCCTCCAAACCATCCAGATTCCTCCAGAATTCAGACAAGCGAACAGGCCCATTGCAAGTTGTGTGCCTAGTAATCATTTGTAGGATCTATAGGAAGATAAAGAAGGCCTAGAGGAGGGGGGTGAATAGGCCTGTAAAAATTCAACTCAAAACTCTGTTAGAACAGAGGGCGGCACTGCTGGCCTTATAGGGCAGCACTGCTACTCTACGAAAAATAATCTAATACAGTTGAGATTTAATAGATATGAACCTGACCCCACTAGCAGCTTAATCCTGCAATATAAAGCCAAGATCCAGTTCGAAGACTGGATACCGCAGAATGTTCACACAACAGTAAATCGAGCAACTAAACCCTAGCTACAGCTAGCAATAAAGTAAACAACAAGTATAGTAAAGATGAAGCACGCAAGACACAAGATTTATTCCGTGGTTCAGCTCACCACTAAGGTTTGCCTAAGTCCACGTTGTTGAGGAAGCCACAAAAGGCTTGAGCTTGCCACCAAGGCTTGCCTTACCCTCGTTCTCAAATCAAGAGAGTGAACTCTTGAAGTGAGGGGTGATTTCTTAGCTTTTGAATGAGGTTACAAACCTCCCAAGGCTACCACACAAGTTGGCAAGCACAAGGGCGACGCCTAGTCGGCTAGGAGAAAGCTCCAAGAGTAACAAACCCTAGAACCGTTGGCCAAACATGAACCAAATGCTCTTAGACTTTGGAAATCAGTGGATCTTCTCTCCAATCGAGTTTTACTGCCTTTTCTCTCAAGTTTTAATGGTTGGAATCAAGGATTAGCTTGAGGGATGGAGGAGCAACAATGGAGGAGAGAGGTGAGCTTTAGTTCTGTCTGGTTTCGAGCAGAATGACTCAGTAGAGGAGATGACCGTTGTGGGCTGGTCCTGAAGGGTATAAATACCCCTCGAGCCCAACGGTCGGTTAAGGGCGGCACTGCCGCTCTTAACAGGGCAGCACTACCACCCTAGCCAAAACAGGTAATATGATATGAAATTTGGCTGGCTGTTTTGACTAGGTGGGAGGATGTAGATCTATGAATTTGAGCATCTGATTCAACAGTTGACCAACTGTCCTAAAATCTCTCTTAATAGTACGACTTTCCCTAAACTCAATTTCAAAACATAAAAGAATTTAAGCTTTCTTTGAGCTAGGTCTGGCCACCATTTGTAATTAGGACACCTGCAACCTGTACATCATCCTCATTCTTTGATTCCCTACTTGTTATCTAGATAAATCTTATTAGTCCTCTAATTTAGTGGTCATCAATACCAAAACCCACAATAGGGCTTGATTGCACTTACAATCTTCCCCTTTTTGGTAATTGATGATTACCCAATTAGAGCTTACAAATGATATGAAATCTAAACTGAGATTTTCGAACCATGGGTGTAGGAGCCTCCCCCTAAATATGTGAATAGAGATTTGAATTCTCAAATTGGCATGAAAGACCATGATTCACATTTTAGGTGTGATGGGAATCTCTCCCTACATCCATGCCTGCTGTGGGGTGCTGAACAAAGTATCATAGGAATAAAAGTGATGCATATGACAGATTATACCAGTTCAAGCACACAAGATTCTGGCTGACACAGCAGATGGCGGCACTGTCGGCCCCATAGGGCGGCACTGCCGTCCTAACTATATCAGTTAGATAGCAATCAGATTTCTATAGCAGATCATATGAATATAAAACAAGTTAAACTCAGAATATGACAAGCTAAGACTGTAATCATGAATACATGTCCATATCCAAAGCAAATAAAGTCACAAAGTAGCATAATTTCATAAAATAGAGTTTTGAGCGACTCTCAAACTCACAATCTAACAACTACTCTAATCGGATCTGAACATAAAGCGTAGCAGCACGTCGAAAAACCATTGACCCTCCATTGACCCCTCTAATTTTGTCCCCCTTTGGCATCAAATACCAAAAAGAGAAGAAAAATAAGAGAAGTCACTCATCACTGTCGGAGTCGACGTAGGCACGTCCGGCGACGTGGGTGTGCGAAGTGAAGCGTGCAAAACGTCACGGAGGTGCTGTCACAGCTGATGTAGAAGGCCCTGGCTGATCCATCGAAGGACGCGGTCTCCTAGAATATGTGGAAACAAAGCTGCCTAAACCTATGGATCGGCCTCTGTAGGGTGAATCTCTGCACCAAGGTCCTGCTGACTTGGGGCCTCCTCAAAATGCTGATCATCTGGCTGTCCATCATGGTGCTCATGTGGCTGATCCTGCTCCTCATCAGAAGAAGAAAGGCGAGGCAAGTTAGGAAACTGAGGTGGTGGCTGCACTGGTGGAAGTGGTGGTAGCCCTGCCATCTCCCTAGCATGCCTCACTGCTTCCCTGTTCTCTATTCTATCCTCATAAGCAGTCTGTGAAGCGTATGCACAATGAGTAAATATTGTCTTCATCCATGTACTCATCTTTCCCCACTTTGACTTCTTCTTTTGTTCCCTAGCCCTAGACGGCTCAGGAATATCTCTTTGTGCATCCCCAGAAGGGTGAAAGCCTGCTGCCCCACTATCTCCAAGTCCTCCAGAATCAGTGTGCTGAGTAGCTGATCCAAGTCCCCCTAAGCCACCATGTGTCTTTTTGATCTTGTAAACAGTGTGCTCACAGTCCTTAGGGAACCACATACCAGTCACTCTCTCAATCATAAACATGAGGTAAGGAGCATAGGGCAAAGATCTCCTCCCATCATCCATGGCATATGCTAGCTCAACCCAAATGAATCTTGGAACATTAAACTTTTCACTGCTGGGAAACCTGGACAACATATTAGTGTTATAGCCATTCAAATCTGTTGCATTGTCTTTAGGGTTGAGAGTGATCCTGAAAAGATTGTTCATGATGTAATAGAAGCTCTTGAGCTTTGTCCTTGACCAATCAGGAACTGCAAGATTTTGATCTTCCCATATGAAGCTCACTTCCATTGGCTCAAGACGACGCTCATTATGAATTCTCTCATATCCCTTGTGGATGTGTCCAAAACCAAGAATACGATAGAAGATGACAAAATCAATGCGATAGTGTCACCCATCAGTCATCCAATGAAGCTCATCCACTTCCCTGTTCCAATAGTAAGTAGCATGGAACTATGCCAGAATCTCCCTGTTCCAATCATACGTGAAACTCATGATGTCTGTCATCTCAAAACAGTCACAGGTCTTGATTGCTGTAGCAAACTGATGATCATCTCTGCTCTCCAAGTCACCAAAATCAATATATTGCATCTTGCTAATCTTTCCCTTTGACTTGGATATGATAGCTGTGGCATAAAAATCAGATTGAAAAGCATTCCAAAATCTATAATCAATGCCATTTGATATGTCAGAGGAGTAGGGATCAATCTCTCTGGCTTCACCTGTCTTCTTCCAACTCATGGAATAATCAACAACTCTATGATCATCACTGTTTTGGGGAGGAATGAGATCGAACCTATCAGTGTTATCTCTCATGTAGCTGCTATCAAACTCTGAAATATGCAAAGGAGAATCAGGCCACACACGAATGGTTATTTCCATCTTCTGAATGTTCTCTTCTTCAGCAAGGTCTTCATCAAGATTTCTGTCTCTGGGAGTATAGCTCGCCTGTCCCCTGCCTCTCTTGACCTTTTGCTTGGTTGTCAACACCTTCCTTTTTCCTTGGTCTATCTATGCAATTATTAAATGAGACTTGATAAGAAACTGTATAAGATAATGAGTTAGACACAGCTGCAGGCAGGATTTAACAAGAAAAAGAATTTTGAAGATGACACAGGAAGCTGTGCTGGATTTGGAATTAGCATGGTAGGGCGGCACTGCCACCCCCTGAGGCCGGCACTGCCGCCCTCAGTTGCTTCACTATTTCATCTTCAACTTTCTTGTTCTGGTTAAATCCTATTTCCAACAGTGTCTATTCATCATCACAATTCCAGAATCACAGTCTAAGCAAAGAATACATGAAACCCTAGCCATGAATTTGAAAGATTGAGTATGAAAATTTTAGAAACAATTTTTGATATGTGAATCCAATCTATTCTGAACTTCATCAGATTTATGAACTTGAGTATAGCAGTTAGAATCTGCTAGGGGTGCCATTAATGGTCCCATGGGCGGCATTGCCGCTCTCCCCAAAATCATCCAACCGGTGAAATCCAAAATCAACTCGATTCAACCATCAAAAACCTTTCTAAACCCTTCATACTCCCCCTAGAAACTGAAATCCATGACTAAAAGCTTCACCTAGCATAGATCAAAAGGGGTTAGGGTTTCATCTTGCTTCCAAACCGTTGGAGTGGAGGGAGAAGAGAAGAAACGGCTCGGTCAGGAGCCTCCTGCAGTGACCAGCGAAGAAGAGTCTTGGCCGGTGCAGTAGGGCGGCACTGCCGGTGTGGCAGGTCGCAAGAAACGGCGGCGGCGCGTGCTTGAGAGAGAGGAAGAGAGGAGCATGGGCATCGGTGTCGGCTGGGAGAGAAGGAGAGAGTTGGGTTGGGGGCCAGAGAAGGAATAAGTAGAAGAAAACAGGCCCTGCGACCCAGCCAAAATTGGCTAAAAACGGCCCAGTTTTCAGAGAGCGGCACTGCCGGCCAAGATGGGCGACACTGCCGCCCTACCAATTTTGCAGGGTTTATGCTGAAACTCTATGACCTTCTTTACCTCAGATATGGATATATATTCTCTAAATATCATGACCAGTAAGCAATCAACAATACAGACAATGGTCATGACACTTAGTTGGCCTTTTGAAATGGTTTTGAAACACAATATGATAATTTTTTTAAATCATTTTCCTATGTCGCTAGGTAGTCAAATAGAGGTGTGCCATATTTCAAACCACGTTACGAGAATCAAGTATATTTAGCTCACTACGCAAAGCACAAAACCTTGACTCATCGAGAGGCTTAGTGAAAATATCGGCTAGTTGTTTTTCGGTGCTCACATGACGACTTTTGATATCTCCTTTGGTTTTATGGTCTTTCAAGAAATGATATCGGATGTCTATATGTTTGGTTCTTGAGTGGCTAACGGGATTGTTTGCTAGCTTTATAGCACTTTCATTGTCACACAAGAGTGGGATTTTGGTGAATTGACATCCGAAATCACGAAGGGTTTGCCTCATCCAAAGTAATTGAGCACAACATGCACCGGCTGCAACATACTTGGCCTCGGCGGTGGAAAGTGCTACACAATTTTGCTTCTTAGATCTCCAAGACACTAGGGACCGTACAAGGAATTGACATGTCCCCGAAGTGCTTTTTCTATCTACCTTGCAACCGGCATAATCGGAATCCGAATAGCCAAGTAGATTGAACTTGGAGCCCTTGGGATACCACAAGCCAAGGTTAGGAGTGTGTACTAAATATCTCAAGATTCTTTTAACAGCCACTAAATGGCACTCTTTCGGGTTGGCTTGAAATCTAGCACACATGTACACACTAAGCATTATGTTCGGCCTAGATGCACATAAGTAAAGTAGAGAGCCGATCATGGAACGATATACCTTGATGTCGATGGCTTTCCCTTCTTCATTTAGATCAAGATGTCCATTAGTTGGCATGGGAGTTTTGATAGGCTTGGCATTCACCATGTCGAACTTGTTAAGCATATCATGGGTGTACTTGATTTGGCTAATGAAGGTCCCTTCCTTCATTTGCTTGATTTGAAATCCAAGGAAGAATTTCAGCTCACCCATCATGGACATCTTAAATCTCTTAGTCATAATCCTACTAAACTCATCACAATACACATGGTTAGTACTACCAAATATTATGTCATCGACATATATTTGGCATACAAATATATCATTTCCAACTTTGTGAGTAAAGAGTGTAGGGTCGGCTTTGCCTATTTCAAAGCCTTGTTTGAGCAAGAATTCCTTAAGGCATTCATACCATGCTCTTGGTGCTTGCTTAAACCCATAGAGCGCCTTTTGGAGTTTATAGACATGGTTGGGGAACTTGGGATCTTCAAACCCCGGTGGCTGCTCCACATACACCAACTCTTGTATTGGGCCGTTGAGGGATGCACTCTTGACATCCATTTGGTACAGCTTGAAGTCATGATGGGCAGCAAAGGCTAGAAGCATTCGAATTGCTTCAAGTCTTGCCACCGGTGCATATGTTTCTTCAAAGTCCAGGCCCTCTACTTGAGTGAAGCCTTGGGCCACCAATCTTGCCTTATTCCTTGTCACCACGCTATTTTCATCTTGCTTGTTGCGGAAGACCCATTTGGTACCAATGACATTGGTATTGGGCCTTTCCACCAATTTCCACACTTGATTTCTTTCAAAGTTGTTGAGCTCTTCTTGCATGGACATGACCCAATCTAGATCTCCAAGTGCTTGTTCTACCTTGAGAGGTTCCAAAGAGGAAATAAACGAGTAATATTGATAAAAATTTGCTAAATATGAACGAGTTGTTACCCCCTTTCGAATGCTCCCAAGAATATTGTCAATGGGGTGATCCTGTTGTATAGTTTGACGTAGCCTTGGATGCTCAACACCTCCTTGTACTTCTTCTAGACCTTCAGCCTCTTCTTGTTCAAAGATAGGCTCCAGGTTGAGCCCTTGAGGTGGTGGAGTAAGAGTTGAAGGAGTTGTTGCTGAGGTGGATGGGGCGGCACTGCCGCCCTCATGAGCGGCACTGCCGCCCTGTTGATGTTCAGCAGGTGAATGCTGCCCTTGTCGATAGAGTACATCAGCGGAAATTTGTGCAGCAATATCCTGCAGATCCTTATCATCAGTGGCTTGATCTTCTTGTGGCCTAATGTCGCCTATAGCCATTTGCTTGATTGCCTCACACGGTGGATCCTCCTTCCCTATAACACTTGAATCAACTTGCTCCACTTGAGAGCCATTAGATTCATCAAATGTCACATCTACCGTGACTTCAACTCTACCCATGGTTTTGTTAAAGACATGATAGGCATGCTCATTTGATCCATAACCAAGAAGAATGCCTTCATCAACTTTAGGTGCGAATTTAGAGGTTTTAGGTCTTTTGTTAAGTATAAAACACTTGCACCCAAATACTCTAAAGTATGACACCTTTGGTTTGTTACTGGTTAGAATCTCATATGAAGTCTTCTTGAGTTTCTTGTGTAAATAAAGACGGTTGATGGCATGGCAAGCGGTGTTGACGGCGTCACTCCAAAAGAGGTCCGACATCTTGTATTCATCTAGCATTGTCCTTGCCATATCAAGAAGTGTATGATTCTTCCTCTCTACTACACCGTTTTGTTGAGGGGTGTAAGGAGTTGAAAACTCATGTTTGATGCCCTCATCATCAAGAAACTCTTCAACTAGAGTGTTCTTGAATTCGGTCCCATTGTCACTTCTTATTTTCTTGATAGGAAGACCGAACTCCCTTTGTGCCCTTCTCACAAATATCTTGACTTTCTCTTGCACCTGTGACTTATCATAAACAAAGAACACCCAAGTGAAACGGGAGTAATCATCAACAATAACTAGACCATATTTGTTACCCCCGATACTTATGTAGGCGACCGGTCCAAAGAGATCCATGTGAATCAACTCCAATAGTTGTGTGGTAGTCATGATGCTCTTTGGTGGGTGAGGTACACCTACTTGCTTTCCGGCTTGGCAAGCACTACAAATCCTGTCTTTCTCGAATTGAATATTGGTTAGTCCAAGAATGTGGTTGTCTTTTAAGAGTTTGGCCAAGTTCCTCATCCCAACATGAGCCAGTCGGTGATGCCATAGCCAACCCATGCTAGATTTTGTTACTAAACAGGTCTCAAGCTTAGCTTTACTTTTGCTAAAATCAACTAAGTAAAGCTTGTTCTTGAGATGACCCGTAAAGACAATAGAGGAATCCTCCCTCTTAGAGACTTCCACACCCTTATCCATGAAGAGACAATTGTAGTCCATCTCACATAATTGAGAAACGGACAACAGATTGTACTTCAAGGAATCAACATGTAAGACATTTGTAAATGAATGATCAAGTGTAATAGCTACTTTACCAAGTCCAATCACACCCCTTTTTGAATTATCACCAAATATGATATTCTCATCTGAATTTGTAGTTGGGGAGTATGATGAGAACATACTCCTTTCTCCGGTCATATGATTTGTACATCCGCTGTCAAGCACCCAACTTGACCCACCGAAGGAGTATGCCTGCAACACAAGTTTAGTTCCTAGTCTTAGGTCCCCAAATATTCTTGGGGCCTTGCATGTTAGTCACAAGAACTTTAGGAACCCAAATAAAAGCATTATGATAAATATTTTGACCATTGCCAACAAACTTGGCAAACACCTCTCCCTTGCTGTTGTGCTGTAAAACAAAGTTAGAATCCAAACATTGAGGAGGTATTTTTGCCTTTGGTTGATAAGCATATCTATTTGGAGTGACCCAGATAGATTTCTTTGATTTCTGGACAACCTGCTCTGGATGAGACACCTTCTTCTTGGGCTTGACATGAGCAGAGGAGGAGGAGGTGATCTTCCCTTTTCTGTGGGGGGCGGCACTGCCGCCCTTCACAGCGGCACTGCCACCCATAGGCCGCGGTGCTGCTCTGGGCTGGCCTTGTGCCACCATCTGTGCAGACATATTTGTACCTTCCTGTCATTTGCTCATGAACTGAACACACTCATATCCATTGATTACCTTTCTTCCATTGGTTTTACCTCTATGAGTGTGCCCAAGCCCATCTTTGATGCGTGGATTTCTTCCATCTTTGTATTGTGGCCTCTTTGGGTTTTCACCTTTGCCACCAGCAGGTTTCTTGCCTTCCATGCACCTTTTTCCTAACATAGCATTTAGCCTAGCAATCTCCTTTTTCATAACCTTCAAGTTTGCAAGGTTAGTGAAATAAACATTTAAGTCAAGATTATAGCATTTTCCACATCCTTGGCTAGTTGAGGGAATAGAAGTGTTATTTGTGTTGGAGGGAAGTGGGGTGCTCTCGCATAGAACGTTATATTGCTTCTCAAGTTTGTTGTGCTTTTCAATTAAGACACAATACTTGTCATTGAGTGCAATATTTGCCTTCTTTGTGAGAGCATGTTCTCTTTGTTCTTCGGCCAAGGCCTTGTTCAAAGAGTCCACCTCACTTCTCTCTAACTCAAGAGCTTCCTTGCAGCCAATATACATCTTTTCGGTTTCCTCAAGATAATCATCTCTATCGGCTAGCTCGGCTTTGACACTTTCTAATTCCTCCATTAGATTCATGATGAAGAGCTTGGTTTTAGAATCTAACTTTTTAGTCAATTTAGCATATTTCTCAACATTACTAGTATCATCATCACTAGAATCACTAAGTTCACTACTAGAGATGTCACTAGGAGATGGAGGAGATTTAGCTCTTTGTTTTATCTTCTCACCCTTTGCCATAAGACAAACGTGAGTAGAGCGGTGGTCATCATCATCGGACATGTTGTTGAAAAGCCTTGGTGTAGAGGATGACTTTTGAATAGCCACGGTTGTAATCTTCACATCCTCTTCACTTGACTCTTTAGTTGAGTTCCACTCATGCCCAATGTGTGCCTCTCCCACTTGCTTGTATCTCTTTTTGTGCTCATGCTTGCCCTCATTATTGTCCCTCTTGTATTTGTTTTCTTTCTTATCATATGGACACTTAGTAATGAAGTG
The DNA here is from genome assembly GCA_904845875.1 of Miscanthus lutarioriparius. Lineage (NCBI taxonomy): Eukaryota > Viridiplantae > Streptophyta > Magnoliopsida > Poales > Poaceae > Miscanthus > Miscanthus lutarioriparius. Next base: position 29,382,778 of record CAJGYO010000016.1, on the reverse strand, counting down.
CTCCGTGCTGCCACAATTGTAGCAAGTCCTCTTCTTCTTATTTGGGAACCTTCTTTGCACTATTTTGTACCCATTCGTTTTCAACCCCTTGTGATAGCTCTTCATGAACAAAGCCATGTCATCGATCTTCATGTAATCAGCCCCATCATCTTCATCTTCACTTGAGGATGAACTTGGATCATCATTTTGTGGAGTTGACTTGATTTCTTTGGGTTGACTTGTTGATGCTTGCTTGCTGCCCTTAGCTTTGTTGGAGGTGCCTTGATTGCTTGATTTATTGGCCTTGAGAGCTACTTCCTTGATTTTCATCCCTTCTAGCTTGGCTTGCATCTCACCAAGTCTTCTTCTTTCATTGGCTTCTTCTCTTTGCATGTCAAATGTCAACAATCTTTCAAGCACATCATTAGGTGTGAAGTGCTCAAACTTCTTCTTATCTCTAATCAAGGTAACTACGGTCTCATTTCTTGGTTAGTAGGCTTTCAACATAACCTTCACCACTTTGTGATCATCAAGCTCATCACATCCATAGCCTCTAATCTTGCCCACCAAGGTCATTAATCTATCAAACATCTCTTGTGGCCCCTCTCCATCAACAATCATGAACCTATTGAGCTTGGCCATCAACAAATCAATCTTTGCTTTCCTCACTTTATCAACACCTTCATGTGCTAGATGCAAAGTGTCCCAAATCTGTTTTGCAACATTGACATTCATCACTCGGTTGTACTCATTTCCATCCAAGGCACTAAGAAGAATACTTGTGGCTTGGCCATTGAGATGGACAACAGCTAGCTCTTCGTTTGTTGGTGCTTTGGGATCTTCCGATGGCTGCAATCCATTCACCACAATCTCCCAAAGACCGAGGTGAAGACCTACAAGATAGGCACTCATCAAGTGCTTCCACTTGGCAAAGTTTATCCCATCAAAATGAGGCAACTTGCCTGACGGGAACATTGACAAAAGACCTTTTGTTATGGTTAGACAAATAAGAATAATTAAAGGATACGGCGGCATATTTGTTCTTGTTATTATTGCTGCCCTTGTCCTTGCTATCCTTCTTTTTGTCCTTGCTCTTCACCTCCTTGCTATCCTTTGAAGCATGGTATGACACATCATCATCTCCATCGTCCGAGCTACTAGAGAGCTCACTAGATGATGCATCATACTCATTCTTCTCTTTCTCTTGAGCTCTTGCTGCCCTTCTCTTAGCTCTTGCTTCTCTTGTGATTCTTCTAGCTTCTTTTCTCTTCTTCTTGTCTTTGAGCCGCTGCTCTTCTTTCTTCTTTTCTCTAGCTTCTCTTGTTGCAATCTTTGTAGCTTTTCTTTCTTTTCTTGCCTTTCTTCTTTCGGCATCGGTGGTCTTGGGTTCTTTGATGGTGGCATCACTTGCTGTGGACATGGACAGCTCGCTGTTGCTGCCGACATCCTCAACGTGCACACCACTTGCGTCCGCAACACGAACGTTCTTCGAACCTTCTCCTTCTTCCATACTTCACGCGGTGAAGCGTATACGAAGCAACCTCGCTCTGATACCACTTGTAGGATCTACAGGAAGATAAAGAAGGACTAGAGGGGGGTGAATAGGCCTATAAAAATTCAACTCAAAACTCTATTAGAACAGAGGGCGGCACTGCCGGCCTTATAGGGTGGCACTGCTGCTCTACGAAAAATAATCTAACACAGTTGAGATTTAACAGATATGAATCTAACCCCACTAGCTACTTAATCCTGCAATATAAAGCCAAGATCCAATTCGAAGACTGGATACCGTAGAATCTTCACACAATAGTAAATCGAGCAACTAAACCCTAGCTACAGCTAGCAATAAAGTAAACAGCAAGTATAGTAAAGATGAAGCACGCAAGACATAAGATTTATCCTGTGGTTCATCTCACCACTAAGGTTTGGCTAAGTCCACATTGTTGAGGAAGCCACAAAAGGCTTGAGCTTGCCACCAAGGCTTGCCTTACCCTCATTCTCAAATCAAGAGAGTGAACTCTTGAAGTGAGGGATGATTTCTTAGCTTTTGAATAAGGTTACAAACCTCCCAAGGCTGCCACATAAGTTGGCAAGCACAAGGGCGACGCCTAGCCGGCTAGGAGTAAGCTCCAAGAGTAACAAACCCTAGAACCGCCAGCCAAACGTGAACCAAATGCTCTTAGACTTTGGGAATCAGTGGATCTTCTCTCCAATCGAGTTTTGCTGCTTGTTCTCTCAAGTTTTGATGGTTGGAATCAAGGATTAGCTTAAGGGATGGAGGAGCAACAATGGAGGAGAGAGGTGAGCTTTGGTACTGTCTAGTTTTGAGTAGAATGACTCAGTGGAGAAGATGACCGTTGTGTGCCGGGTCTGAAGGGTATAAATACCCCTCGAGCCCAACGGTCGGTTAAGGGCGGCACTGCCGCCCTAGCCAAAATAGGTAATATGATATGAAATTTGGCTGGCTGTTTTGACTAGGTGGGAGGATGTAGATCTGTGAATTTGAGCATCTGATTCAACAGTTGACCAACTGTCCTAGAATCCCTCTTAATAGTACGGCTTTCGCTAAACTCAATTTCAAAACATAAAAGAATTTAAGCTTCCTTTGAGTTAGGTCTGGCCACCATTTGTAATTAGGACACCTGCAACCTGTACATCATCCTCATTCTTTGATTCCCTGCTTGTCATCTCGATAAATCTTATTAGTCCTCTAATTTGGTGGTCATCAATACCAAAACCCACAATAGGGCTTGATTGCACTTACATCATTGCTACTAGAATTATTGGATAGGTGGCTTGCAACCCTTGTAGAGCTAGAGCAAGTTTGCATTTCGCTATTTGTCATACTAATCAAATTGCTCTAGTTAATTTGTAGATTTTTAAATAGGCTATTCATCCCCCTCTAGCCATATTAGGACCTTTTAGTACCCCTAGTCAAAAAAATAAATTGTATGTTGTGAATTGTTTGCTCTCAATTTCTGGTTGCAAAACTTGGGAGTTGTTGATGAGGACATCCCTTCCATTGATACAACCACACCTGCTACACAACAAGGTTCGATGACAAGAGCTTGAGCACGACAACTTAATTATCAGGTAAAGTCGTTCCTCGCTGTTCATACAAACTCATCTCATAATTGGATGCTACTAAATCATGGTGATGATCGTCTTATTCTTAGGAATGTTGGTCAAGACCCCATTGCCTCATGTTTAGACCCCATGATGAGGATGGAGCAGCCGAACAAGTGGGAATCATCATTAATGGGGCACTCAGCTCATCTCGAGATAGCAGGAAACACTCCATAAAAAATACCATAACTCCTTGATACGAGATCCAATGAAGCTGGTTTTTGACTTGGTGGAAAGAGCTCGTCGTCCTCTTTCAGATGGGTCCAACCCCACTATCATAATCTACCGAAGCTATGCGCAGCAAGCAAAAGGATGCATAGACCTACAGCTTGGGCCTGGGCCTTGTACTGACTAGAGCCCATTGAGGGATGCCCAGATTAGGGGTTTCCAATCCTCGTTGTGCTCTTCTCCTCCCTTGTGCTCTCCTCCTTATAAATAGAACCAGCAGCCATCAGAATGAGGGTGGGTTTTGTTTAGATGCAAGATAGCTGCTGCTTCTTCCTTCTAAACGCGTGTGTCGACTAGACCACCCGATTTGCTTGTTTCAAGACCCCAACTTGTGATTCAGATTCAGCCTTTGGCTTAAATCCATGAGTTATTTGCTTGTTCATCTTGTTCTTGCTTGTTCTCGGTTGCTTGCAGGTTCATGGTGTTCTTGGCACGGCAAGAACATCACAATCGGAGCCGGTGTACCTGTTGCTAAGGCGCAGCAACCTTGTGGTCGTTGTAGTCGGACAGCCAACATCGAATCCACCCCAAATCGAGTTTATCCACACTCACCAAAAGATCAGGAACAACCCCTTGTCCCATCACTTGTACTGCAGGTGAAAAAAACAGAAAAAGGGGTAAAAGAATCAGAAAAAGAAATGAAGCAAGAAAGATAGAAGAAAGGGTTTCAACAGTTATTATTTTCCACTTTGCTTGTGTTGTGTTGTTGGTGTCCGGTGGCTACGTTTGTGTCTAGGCTCGTGTCTCTAGAACGGTTCAACCTAGTACCAGCACAATATTATCGTTGAATGATTATTCAATTTGTTTTGGCTAACGTGGTTCCAGCTGTCCCTTGAATTTGTTTCCAGCCACCTATAGCTCCATAAATTTATCTACAACATCACAGGTTTACATTCGCTGCCACAATTGTTGTTGTTCTTGCCGGCTGACAACACCTCCTGCAAGTGTGGTAAGAACAAGTAAGAACTTGATTAAGCAAGTTTGAGAGGAATGGAATCAGCCATTACTTAGTTTTCTTTTGTTATTCGAGCACCTTCTTGTGTTATTGCTGCTGTTCACTAACCATGTCAGGAAATGGTAAGGATGAGCAGGGGCAACATGCACACTCACCACGCACAAGGGGCATCATACATGACTTCGAGCGCCGTATGAGGTTACGCGCTGAAGGCCTCGAAGAGGACGTTCGTGTTACCAATGAGCGCCTTGGGCAATTAGAGGCAACTCAAATTGGCACCAACCAAAGGCTTGCTGCGATGGAGGTTTCCATTGGAGAAGTGAACACTTCTCTTGCTGCTATTTTGGCCAGACTTGAGAGAATGCAAGACGGAGGACGTAACCATGCACATCAACACCACCACAATGATGGTAGTGTGGGCAGTGTTTCAGCAGAGAATGATGATGTCTATGCAGGAGACACCGAGCATGATGATGAGGTGGATGCTCAACCCCGTCGTCAACTGCACCGTAATCGCCGTGGAATGGGTGCTAGGCCGCCACGCCGAGAGGTACGTGACAATGATGATTCTTTCGGTAAAATTAAGTTCACCATGCCATCTTTTGATGGGAAATATGATCCTGATGCATACCTTACATGGGAACTAGCTGCTGATCAGAAGTTTGCTTGTCATGATTTCCCTGAAAATAAACAGGCTAGGGCTGCAACTAGTGAGTTTACTGATTTTGCTTCTATTTGGTGGAGTGAGTATTGCCGCACTAAACCAAACAATACTCCTCAGACCTGGGATGCTTTGAAAAGGGTCATGGGAGCAAGATTTGTTCCTTCATATCATGCACGTGATTTGTTACATAGGTTGCAGCAATTTAGGCAAGGGAATAAATCTGTAGAGGAATATTATTAGGAATTGCAAACTGGTATGCTTTGTTGTGGTTTGGTAGAAACCGAGGATGCAGCAATGGCTAGATTTGTAGGTGGTTTGAACCGAGAAATTCAGGACATTTTAGCTTATAAGGAATATAATTCAGTCTATCGTTTATTTCATCTTGCTTGTAAGGCTGAACGGGAAGTGCAAGGACGTCGAGCTAGCACGAGGACTAACTTTTCTGCAGGTCGTGCTAACTCTTGGACACCAAAACCTGCTACTGCACCGTCGACACGAGTAGTTGCTCCATCTCCTTCAAACAACAAACAACACCCTTCTCCATCAAATTCATCAGCGTGCCCGGCTGAACCAACAAATGGAATAGCAGCTCCAACAGCCAAGAGTTCTTCTTCCATTGCTTCTACGGAAAGAACAAGAGATATTCAGTGCTTGCAATGCATGGGTTATGGACATGTGAGATGGGACAGCCCAAGAAAGCGCGTTCTGATCGTGCGACATGATGGTCAATATTCCTCTGCTAGTGATTTGGATGACGAAACATATGCTTTGCTTGCCGCTGACCATGGGAGTGTTCGGCTAGTCATTTTCGGCTGGCTGGCTCGCCTTTTTTTCCAGCCGAAGCAGTATTTTTCTCTCACACAATTTCAACATGAACAGTAAAATCCAGCGTGAACAGTGTCCATTTCAGTCCAACCGAACACTCCCCATGCAGGTGGAGATGAGAATCTAGTTGAAGAACACATTGGAGCTGAACATGCAGATCGTTATGAGTGCCTCATTGTGCAACGAGTGTTGAGTGCACAAATGGAGAAGGCTGAACAGAATCAGTGCCACACCTTGTTCCAAACAAAGTGTGTGGTACAGGAGCGTTCATGTTGTGTGATCATTGATGGAGGGAGCTGTAACAACTTGGCAAGCTTAGAGATGGTGGAGAAGCTGGATTTAGATACCCGACCGCACCCCCAACCTTACAACATTTAGTGGTTCAACAACAGCGGCAATGTAAAGGTAACATGGTTGGTACGAGTCAATTTTGCAATCGGCTCTTATCATGATTCCATTGACTGTGATGTTGTACCTATGCAAGCATGTTCTATGTTGTTAGGTAGACCATGACAGTTTGATACAGACTCTATGCATCATGGTAGAACCAATCAATATTCTTTTGTGCATAATGGAAAGAAGTTTGTGTTACATCCTATGTCTCCTTAGGATATTATGAAAGATGAAATTGCTAGAGCTAGAAAGTTGAACACTAAGGAGCATGTTAAGAGTGAAAATCAGATTGTGGCTAAGAAACTTGAGCAACATAAAAAGAGAAACACTAAATATGTTCATGATAAGAAAAAATGAGATTAAGTTGAAGGGTTCCTGTTTTCTTGCTACCAAATCTGATCTGAAAGAGATTGATACTTGCACTACTATATGCTATGCTTTGGTTTGCAAAGAAACTTTATTTTCACTTGAGGATACTCCTATTTCTTTGTCTCCTGCTGTCACTAATCTTTTGCAGGAGTACGCCGATATTTTCCCAAAGGAGGTACCACCGAGACTGCCACCAATTCGGGGAATTGAGCACCAGATTGACCTCATTCCTGGGGCCTCCTTGCCAAATCATGCTCACCGTGCGAAGCCATTTCCGGACTCGTCCGTGACAATGGGAGATGCGCACCGGCAAGCGATCACGCCTAGACGGAGTGGGGGGGGGGGGAACCGTTCCCGGACTCACCCGCGACGATGGGAGGCGCGCACCAGCAAGACACCCACGGGCGCGTAGCCCCGCCGGCGGCAAGACCGCGGTCAAACTGCGCGCACCGCACCATTGCTAAGCCCCTGCAAAACGAGAGCGAAGAAGAAAGCGGGCACGTTGCCCCACCACTGGCACGTCCATGGCAGAACTGCGTGCCCCGCTCCGCTGCAGGTCCATCCCTGCTCCACCGGCAGCGGCCATCTCCGAGACCACGACCACTAGCCCAAGGGCAGCGCCAGCTTGCACTCCACGCGGATCCGGGCGAGGCTGAAGCCGGGGAGCTCCCACGCGCACCAGGGGGGCAGCAGGCGCGTGAAGCCGCCGGCCCAGCCGTTCCATGAGCGGCCACCATACGTCCCCGGCCGCCAGCCCAAGCTGGTGCGCGTAGCTGCCGCCCCTGATTGACCACAAGCAGGTAAGCAAATTCTCTGATCGGAAGTTGGAATAGTGGAGATGATTGCAAATCATGTGCAGAATTATATATTTTATTTCACACCTTTTCTTGAAAAAAAATTGCTTAGAGAAGCAGCAGCAGCCTGAAGCTAACTGGTACAGTAACAGGAGATATACGCCAGAATGCTCGCCAACCTATGTGCATAAAGATATGGCAAAATCAAAAGCCAGTCCATTTGATCACCAAGATAATTACTGCTGCTGCCCTCAAACAGATTCCAGCTCTGTTCTGCCCCCATTCACCTCCAACTCGATAATGCAGATACAGAACTAGAGGTTCTTTTTCACCACACCCCAAGGGAATTCGATCCGCAGAAATGTCATGATAAACCCTCATGCAGTTCTAATTCACAATGTGATTCGATTGACCTACAAGATGTAGGGCACATTGATAACATCAGCAAGGAGCAAGAGATCATTAAGGCAAACTTCGGGGCGGTCAACACCTACTGCCGCTTCAAATAATGGCCTATTTTGATAAAGCCAAGTGCTGGCTACCTAAAAATTAATCAAAATTAGCTCTAATGCATGAGCTTATAGACGTACTAATTTTTAAGCCAAGTCTTTAACTAGTTGTTAGCCAACTAGCTAACCAACCATGGCTAATTTAAGCTAATTTTTAGCCATAACTAGTAACTAGGCATATGCATCTAGATATACCCTTACATGGCATCCAAACACAGCCTCAAGGTTGGAAGGAGTTCCGCAGGGACAACAACATGATTGAAGGCGACCAGTGCACCATCCACGTTGTCAAAAGAACTTGTCAAAAGAACTCTCTAGCATGCCGAAGGCGCGACACCATCAACGTTGTCGAAAGAACATCAACGTTATCGAAAGAACTATCTGGCATGCCAGTATCAGGTCAAAGAAACTCTGCTATTCTTCACACATTCTTGGTTCTATATTGTTACTCAATGCTCCCTCCTAGTCGGTTATTAGTTTCTTATCTTGTGCTACACTATATGAAATGTTAGATTCTGCTGAAACATCATGTGCACAGTCATCTAGATGTCAGGTAATGCTCGATGAAATGAGATGCAATCAAATGGCTATAATAGGAATGCCCTGGATTGGACAACATTAATCTACCATGCTGCTAGCTAACGAGAACACAATGCATATACTGGATAACTGAAGCAAAAATTAAGGAAGCACAGTTTAAGGCCCAAGCAGCTAATTATAAAAGAGCAGGTCTACACTCCACAGCGCTTATTAAACATCTCAGATATTCCCCACGAATTAACACTCGGTTGCAGCAGAGCATGCAGAGCCAAAAAGCTTCAGTCCAGATAGACAACTATACTAGATAGGATGGGGCATGATCTTGAGCGGACTAGCACATAAACATAGCACAGGCACAGTTCAGAGCATCAATCACTTTTGTGCCTCTGCCTTCTGCTTCTTGGCCTTGGCAGCCTTCCAGGCAGAGTTGTGAGAAACAGTCTCCTCAACAACCTTGAGTGGTGCAAAGCTGAAATCTGAAGCAGATAAGCGGTTTTTGTATGCCTCCAGAAACTTATCCATATCACCAGCACACCTTGCACGCTTCCCATTGGGCATGACATAATATGTATCTATTTTGCTGTAGTCACTCATAATCACTAACCTCTCCGTCCCTGGTGGAGGCTTTTTTTTTATTGCCTCTCATCTATATACAGTTGTAGCATCTGTTCGTACACACGCACGTTCACTCAACACACGCACACCACCCGTGTACAAACAAACCTATAGCTACACTAAGTCCTCTGATTTCGTAGGCGACGAACACGTCACGGTCCCATTGTAGCATCACGCGTGAGAGACAGACGCTTGGAAATTATTTGCTTGCACGAAGCAAGCGGTGCAGAACCGGGGTTCGAACCCCGGCCGGCCAGCTCCCACCACCGGAGCTTTGCCACCGCGCTACACGCGCGTCCGCCCTGGTGGAGGCTTTTGTATGTTGGGATTGTCCAAAACCCAGATGCGGCTGCTGTCATATTCAATGTCAGCAACATCTTCACAAGAGCAGTCTGGTCGTCTGCTGCAGAACCATGGATCCTTAGTGAAGTTCTCACGAAGTGTCTCAAATTCTTCTTTTGGAACCGTACTCCATTTGTAGCACTTATAGCATTGCACTGCATACAAGGCAACAGAATCTTTGGTAGAACCCCGTTTTCTCTGTCAAATAAAATGGGTCTTTGTTATTTTCTTTATTTATGGAAAGACAAAAGAAAATCTAACTCTAATCAGCAAAAATTATGACAAAAAGAACAAATGTGAGAGGGATGTTTGCATGACAAAGCAGAATAATGGAAAATCTTTACAACAACCACAGTGAAAATGAAAGCTGCCATACAAATATATAATACTACAATAGACCATTTCTGTACCACAGGATAATGAAACTTGCTAATATTCCATTGCACAAAATGGCTTTAGCTTAACTCCATCTTATGCTGCACAGTGTTTATAGCAACCTTTTGCATATAGTTGCACAGAAGTCAATATTCCATTGCATACAAGAAACTGTGGCAAAAGATCTAGCCAGGAATTATGTCGATCAAGGAAAGAAGCGCTGGAGAAAATATGGACTACTAAAGAAAATATGCAATACAAGATCTGGGGGCTGCTGTGGAGATGGAGGTCAGCCCGCAATAAGGCTAATGCAGGAGGGAGAATGGCTAGTATTGCAGAAGTCTGTAGCTCAACAGAATATTATTTGATGTTTTTTGCTAGACCGAATGAATCTGTTTACACCAAAATCCACGAAGAAGAATGTGGGAGTTCGAAGCTTTCAGGATTGTGTCATCAAGAAATCGATTAGATGCGAATTGGTATCGGCTGATTTAAATGCGATGTCAGAATCAGCTATTTTATAGATGACGACAGCAGAGGGCGTCAATGGGCTATAATAGCGTCAGCAAGATGTGTCGGACTCTACAAATAAGAAAAATTAGGGTCCAAGTTATTATTAAGTTAGAAAGTTTTCTTTTATTCCAAAAATTATAATGAGTCGTATTTGAGTAGGATTCATATTTAAGTTTCGGGTATAAATATTAGCCCCTGGTTATTGTAAAAAAACAAACACTCAATCAATACATTCTTTTCGGCTTTCGTCGTTGCATTAGGAGTAGGAGTACTGTAGTTCTCGGCGAGTTCTTCAGCAAACAGGGTTGCATCGACTGATCGACCTCTAGCTTGCTTGTGAGTATCGCCACGACTTATATTATGCTTGTAAAGCTGCATCAGCTGATTGATTTTTTATGAGCCACAATATAAGTTAGTTATCTATCTGTATCGTAGTTTGTAAGGCTGTATCAGCTGATTGATCTCTTATGAATTATAATATAGATCAAAGTTATCGATTTTATGTTAAATAACTTGTTGTTTAATACAATATCACCATTTATCGAATCTGCTAAGATTAGTAAGATTTTTCTTGTTGTTTTTGGTTGATTCACGGTTATTGATCTTGTTATAATTAATATTTTATTAATTATAATAAATCACCTGATTGAGATAGAGATTGATCAGCATCATATCATCTTAATTGGTCGTCTTCTAGTCTGGTCACGCTTTAAATCTTATGATTGATGGCTTATTCAGCTAGATCGGCTGTTCTATCTCTATTCTAACCAAACATAGTATGCATACAAAGACATATTTTAATCTTGAATAAATTCACTAGTTAATGAGATCTAATCTAATGACACTACCATAGTTGCATCGATCTGGTCGAACCTCACTGGTAAGACTCTAGATCAGAAATTATCGATTAGTGGTCTTGTTCATGATTAAAATATGTATTCTGTTTGTTTACTATGACTGCATTGGCTATTTTAGCCGATTTACCTATATTCTCACGCATATAGCATGTTTTCATGAATCTATCAACATATAGATGGTTTATAGATTCATTGGCTTTAGTTTGTCATCATTATCACAGCTGCATCGATTCGATCGAACCTCACTGTTGATGACAATAGATTAGATTCAAACTGTTGGTAGATTCATTTATATTAGAAAGTCAATCTGTTCGCATGTTATACTTTTTTCATCAAACTTATTGGTTCGACGCTTTATATCGATTATGTTTCATTTAGCCGATGATCTTTTCTCATATCGCTTTATTACCGGATATCGACTATTTAGTCGATAGCCTTATTGAATCGGCTATCTAGTCGTATAGTTGGAACTGTCTGGAAGCAACACCGACATGTTCCACCTTAAATTACTGATAAGATTTTCTCTTCTTGTCAATTACATATCAAATTGACTGGCACGTCGTTGGGTTTCAGAATCGACTGGTTCTATGTTGAAGCCAAGCAGATCTCTGGTCTCGTTCCGCTCAGATCTTTCGGCTTGCTGTGTGTTGATCACATCGCCACATTTTTGTGTCAACACACTTTTTGGCACGCCTGATGGGACCACAATCGTCATGGCGATTCATAGCAACAAGGACATTCTTATGGTACCTTATGAAGACTTACCAGATGAAGATAAAGATGTCATTGGTAAGGCTATAGAGGAGTTTCAGAACAAGTGCTTGTTGTCAAACACCAAAACACGTGACAATAAAATTATTTAGAAATATCCACTGCTAAGAGTTTTGATGCATGGACAGTCAGATACAGACGAAGCTGATGATAGATGTTTCTTTGTAGAAGCTGTCAATAAATCTGTTTATGATGCAATGCTGAATCATAATACAACTTTCTTGAATACATTCCACAAGACCATGAAGGAGGTGTTTTATGGATTTCCACTTGATCAGGTTGGACCGGCTTATTACAATATTCCGCATTCGTCGACTCAGAGGACTAATCAAGCCGGTACTAGCCATCAAGAAGCAGCACTAGCTAAGAGTGATGATGCCCATGCAATTCAGAATTCATCTGAGCAAATTCAGAGTGCTACTACTAATCAAATGCAATATAATCCTAGATCATTAGTGCAGCATGTGCAACAGCCGACAAGGCAAGTTCAGAATCAGATGGTTAATTTTGGTACGTCAGGCCAAATACTACCGTCGGCTCAAAAAATAACACCATCAGTTCAAAGGATTCATAGAGATACAAATCTTAATGTCTTCAATCAGATATTTCAAATAGTAAATCAGCAAGGAGCCCGACAGATAGATATTCCATAAGGATATCATTATGGTTCAGATTATAATACCCTAAATATGATTCCAAATCCAGGATATCAAGGCATTTAGAATTTTAATCTGTAGATGGGTCAGCAATTGTCAAGAAATCCAAACTCAAATGCTGATGAATTGTTGCTCAGAGTAACCAAAATGATGAAAAATCAGTTTGGTTTAAAACCAAAAGAGCAAACCTTTTCGTACAAACGTCCATATATAGAGTGTCATGATTTGGTGGCCCTTCCTACAAACTACAGGCTTCCAGAATTTGCTAAGTTCACTAGTCAAGATAGTACAAGTGTAATAAAACATGTCAGTCGATATCTTATTCAGTTGGGTGAAGCCTCTGTTGAAGAAACGCATCGAGTTCATTTCTTCTCTTTGTTCCTGTTAGGACCAGCTTTCACTTGGTTTTCATCACTAGCGGTTAATTTTATTGCCAATTGGAGTGATCTTGAAAAGAAATGTTATACATATTTCTATATTAGGATAGGGGAAAGAAAGATCATAGATTTGACAATTATAAAGCAAAGAGCTAATAAATCGGGTGCTGAGTTCCTTCAGAGGTTTCGAGAAACAAGAAACTTATGCTTTTCGATGAATTTGACTGATGATCAGCTAGCTGCGTTGGCCGTTCAAAGAATATTGCCAACATGGAGAGAAAAGCTATTTGGGTAAGAATTTGACAATTTAGGTCAATTGGCTTAACGGGTGGCAGCACTTAATAGCCAATTTTAGAATATGCGTAGAGATACCCGATTCCAGAAGAATGCTGCAATCGCTGAAGCTTATAATCCATATTTAGTCGATGATGATGATGAAGAAGAGGAAATTGCCGTAGCTGAATGAAATTGGGGTAAAAAGATAGTAATGGTTCTAAATCCTTGGGGAAAAGAAGTTGAAAAAAGTTATGATTTTGATGTTACAAAAGTAGACAAACTTTTTGATTTCTTGCTTGAGAAGGGACATATTAAACTGCCTGTCAATCATGTTATATTACCTCCCTATTAGTTAAAGAATAAGAAGTTCTGCAAGTACCATAACACTACTTCTCATACTACTAATGATTACATGATTTTTCGGTAGCATATTCAGAGGGCTATTCAACAAGGGAAGCTTTAATTTGATACAATTCAAAAAATGAATGTCAATGATAATCCTTTCCCAAAGGATCAGAACATGGTTGATGCTAAGTTGTTTAAAGGGAAAACTAAAGTTTTGACATTAGCTAGGGTAAGAGAAACAAGAACAGTTGATCCAGAGATATAAATATCTGCTGATGAATATAGAGAAATTAAAAGGCGTCGTGACCAACAAAAGAGCCGATATAAGTAGGGAGAAACGTCGAGAGGTGGTGCGATGAGACCACGTATTACATCTCGAATTCTGTTGAATAAATGGCAATGGCAGAAGGAGAAAGATTATCATCGCTGGTTAGAAGAGAAGGAATATCAACATCAATAAGAAGAAGAGAGATATGAAAGAGAAGAAGCTAAGTCACATTGAAATTGTCTTTTCTTCAGACATTGTTGGAATAAAAGTTTGAGATTGCCTACTAGAAATAATTGCCCAGAATATAGAGAACAATATTAGGAGTTTAGGCAATCTCAAGTCAACCGCCGGTCTATCCATGATCGAATTGAATATCAACATAATGATGTGGATCGGCGCTTAAAAAATAGAAGCATTCATGATTGGCTTGGAAAGCAAGTTGTTGATTAGAACTGGGCCGATTATGAAGAGGAAGATGAAAAGTATGTTTGGCAGGAAGGACAGTGGTATCCAGGAGGTTTAACAAGAAGTCAGAAGAGAAGAGTACAATGCCTAAGGAGTCAAGAATTAGAATAGGCTTAGAAATCTTATAAACCGCAAGTATGGCGTGCTAAACAAATAGCCGATAAGGGTCAGCCATCGACTAATATTCAAATGGCTTTTCTTTTACCATATGAATTTAAAGCTCCAATAGATCAAGAAGTCTATTCGGATTTTGATGAATCAGAGTATGAAGAGATGGCTGGCCAATTGATATTGATACAACAAGCTATATTTAATAAACCAGTTAAGCATTGGCATTTGAAGGCTTTATATGTGAAAGGTTTTGTCGATGGGAAGCCGATGAGTAAAATGTTGGTTGATGGAGGTGCCTCTGTTAATCTGACGCCTTATACTACTTTTCACAAGCTTGGTATAGGACCAGAAGATCTGATTGAGACTGACATGATGCTTAAGGATTTTAGGGGTAATGTGTCCAAGACCAAGGGGGCAATAAATGTTGAATTGACAATTGGAAGCAAGACTTTGCTCACTACATTCTTTATCATTGATGGAAAGGGTTCACACAGTTTACTCCTTCATCGTGATTGGATTCATGCCAATTGTTGTGTACCATCGACTATGCATCAATGCTTGATTCAGTGGCATAGAGACAATGTTGAGCTAGTTCATGTTGATGATTCTGGGAGTATAGCAACAGCTAATCCAATGTATTGGAAACTAGAAGATTTTTAGTGTTTTTCTGGCAAGCGATGGGAAGGAGGCTTCATTAGAATCAATGATGAAGGCCAACAGCCGATCCGAGCAGTCGACTCTAAAAGTTTGTTTTAATGGATAATCCAATAGATGGTAAACTAGGACAGGGCTTTATGTCGGCCGATGAGTTAGAAGAAATCGATATTGGTCTTGGAGATAGTCCTAGGCCGATGTATGTAAGTGCTAAATTAGATCCTGAGTATAGACAAGAATTGATAAATTTGTTAAAGCAATTTAAAGATTGTTTTGCTTAGGAATATTATGAAATGTCTGGCTTAGATTGATCAATTGTTGAACATCGGTTGCCAATCAAACCTGAATATCAGCCATTTAAACAAGCTCCATGGAGATTTAATCCAAATGTTCTTGATGATATTAAGGAGACTGAAAGACTACTAGAAAAAAAATTTATCTGACCTTGCCGATATGCAGAGTGGATATCGAGTATAGTTTCTGTGTATAAGAAAAATGGGAAGTTGAGAGTCTATATTGATTTCAGAGATTTGAACAAGTTTACACCGATGGATGGTTATCCGATGCCGATAGCCGATATGTTGGTAGATGCAGCAGCCAGGTACAAGGTAATTAGTTTTATGGATGATAATGCAGGTTATAATCAATTTTTTATGGATGAAGAAGACATAGCAAAAGCAGCCTTTAGGTGCCCCAGCATAATCGACTTATTTGAATGGGTTGTGATGACTTTTGGATATAAGTCGACTAAGTATGTTTTGTTAGATGATAAGTTATATTACAAAATAGTCGATGGAGTTTTGCTTAAATGTTTAAGTTAAGAAGAAGCAAGAGTATTGATGGAAGAAGTACATGAAGGAATATGCGGAGCTCATCAATCGGCTTATAAAATGAAATGGGTTATTTGTAGGTTTGGATATTTCTGGCCAACAATATTAGAAGATTATTTTGAATATTACAAGGGGTGTCAGGATTGTTAGCGTTTTGGTAATGTTAAAAAATCACCAGCATCAGCTATGAACGTAATAATTAAGCCATGGCCATTCCGAGGCTGGAAAATTGATTTAATTGGCCAGATTTTTCTACCTTCAAGTAGAGGGCACAAGTTTATATTGATAGCAACAAATTATTTTACCAAGTGGGTTGAGGCGATTCCTTTGAAAACATTAACTTCAAAGAATATTGTTGATTTTGTCAGGGAGCATATTGTTTATCATTTTGGGATTTCTCAAACCATTACTACTGATCAAGGGACAATGTTCACATTAGAAGAATTCAGAGATTTTGCTGCCAGTATGAGAATTAAATTACTAAATTCTTCTCCTTATTATGCTCAAGCTAATGTCCAAGCAGAGGCATCCAATCAAATTTTGATTAAGTTGATTAAGAAGAAAATTGAAGAGCAACCAAGGAAGTGGTACTTGACACTTAATGAAGCATTGTGGGCATATAGGATGGCTTGCCATGGATCAATTAAATAATCACCTTATGAGTTAGCATATGGGCATAATGCAGTTTTTCTTGGGAGATTCAGACTGGATCAAGACATGTTACATTACAGAATGATTTGACAGCCGAAGTCTATAAAAACCTTATAATGGATAATTTGGAGGACTTAAGTTGTCATCAGCTGTGCGCTCTTGAAAATATTGAGGCCAATAAATCAAGGGTTGCAAGGCATTATAATAAAAAGGTCAATAACAAACAGTTTTGTGAAGGAGAGTTAGTTTGGAAGGTAAGATTGCCGATTAGGTCTAAAGATAGCAGGTTTGGCAAATGGTCACCTAATTGGGAAGGTCCTTATCGGATTAAACGTTGTGCGCCTGGCAATGCTTATGTTTTGGAAACGTTAGATAGGGAAGAGGAGTTTGATAGAGCAATCAATAGAAAATTTCTAAAGAAGTATTATCCTAGAGTTTGGATTAATACTTGATAGCCGATTTGTTTAGTCATCAGCTCTAATAGCCGGTACAAGGAGGGTATCGCCTTTAGTAAGAAAAAGGAAATCGAAAGGGTAAAAGCCAATATGATATGTATCGCCTATAGAACAAAAACACACAAGGACAATCATGATTCATATTATGATAGTTTCAGAGATGAATTCATAAGGGAAAAAGCGAAAACTTTATTCATTCATCGTTTGCTCCTAGTACAAACTAATCGAACACCTTGTTCACGACATCTTGGGCTGGTGTGATATCCACAATGGCCGCCGCGGCATCATCAAAATCCTTAATCAGCTCCTTGTGCATGTCGAGATCATCGGCCATTGGGAAGCCCGGATCCATGGTGCGGAGGTCGTGCTTGGTCTGGACTTGCGCCGTGGCCAGAGCCATCGCTGCGCCGTGACGAACGCCATGGAGGGAAATTTCCTAGGCACACGCCGGGATGTCATGCAGACGGTTCATGAGCAGTGAGCCTCGGACATTGATAGCCGCCATAGCTGTGTTCGCTGCCAGTTGGAGGTTTTCCAACTGTACCATTAGGGCTAGCAATCAAAGAGGCAAGAAGATTGTCAAGAAAGGGGCAGTGAAGATAAGAATGAGGGTTTTCTTGGAACGAGGCTTACCCACCACCATGGTGTCGGACTCGGCCAACCTCGCCCGAGAGGCGTTGGCTTCCTCCTCTGCGGCGAGGAGAGTGGCTTGGGAGGCCTCGAGACGGATCTCAAGCTGATCGTTTTCCCGAGTTGCCTCAGAATAACAGTCCTTGGCAGCCCTCCACTCCCGGAGGAAGCGTCGGGCGTCATCACCGGTGTACGAGTCAGAGGAGTCCAACGATGAGTCCGGCGTGGGGGCGGCGACAGGTGCAGCATTGGAAGGCCCATCGGCCCTAGGAGGAGGAGGTTGGAGTTTGTCATTCAGGACGAACCTGTAAACAAGTTAGAAGATGATTCATTGTCGTGAATAGAAGGCATTTGATCTTACCTCATGCGGCGGAGGCGTTGGCTCATCGACATGTTCTCCTCCGGGACCTCCTCCGCCACGCGCTTGCTGCGGTTGTCTTCGCTGGCCATGAGTTTCAGTTTGGATCTTGAGAGGGGAAGAAGAAGAAACCGCTATAGGGTTCTTGAAGATAGAAAGACAAGAGGGAATGAGAAATAGTTTTAGATACAGATGTGTTTGAGGCCGAGGCCCTTGGCTGGTATTTATAGCCACGAAGGCAAGATGGTAGATATCTTAGAACGTGTGAAAGCAACCCCAATTAATGGAAGGGGAAGCGTCGCTTCACTAATAACAAGGGGAACGAAGCGTTCATGACCGAGAAGGAATTTGAAGGGTTTTTGCAATAAGGGCCATTTTCAGATTCAGTTAAGTCAGAGTAAAGTTAGAATCGGGAATCGGCTAATTTAAATTGGCTATTCTAGCTGAACCAAGAAGTACAGTAGACCAACAGGAAGAGTACAATTATCATTAGGTTTACACATAATATATACCACAAATGCTAGAACATAAATTACAAGTCAAGAGCATCGTGAATTGCTCTTAGTGCTTTCAGCCGAATAGCATCAACTTCTGCATTTTGTTATTTGTCTTCTTCGGCTGATCCAGGAATGCTCTCAAGACTATTGCAAATAGCTTTGCCTTCCTTAACCTTGGTCAGCATCTCTTGTCTTTTCTATTTGATGGCATTGGGGATCTGAGTCAAGTTAGACTCATGACGGTCAATGGCGGCTTTCACACTTTACAGTTCATGTTCGAGCTCAGCACTCCTAATTCTCAGCTGAGTCAGTTCTGGTTCAATTTTGGAAAAAGTATTCTTCAGATTGTCGATCAATTGTGCTAATTCTTTGGCTTCCTGCTTGTTAGAGTTCTTTTTAGCCATCAAATCTTCATGGTCAGTCAGGTTTCTTTGAGCCTTTTTCACCTTGGGAGCTTGATCTTCGATGTTGGATGGAGGTATCGAGGCTTCGGCAAGATTTGGGGGTAGATCATTCTTAATGGCTAAGAATATTCTTCTCATTGGATCTGCATCCTGGACCAAATCGGCTATGTTCCTCTCGAGCATTGGCAGCATGTCTTTTAGCCGATTTTTGGTCTCATTTGATAAAATCTCTTGGGAAGAAATGGCTGATGAGCTAATCTCACTTTCATCTATGTATTCTTTAAAGTTGAAGGAGTAGCTCAGAGCTGGAGAATTAAGTGCCTACATGTGAACAAAAGGAATCTTATTAGAAATGACAAATGGGTTGACAATGAGATGAATGGTGAGGGGAACACAGTACCTTTTCTAGAAGAGACTCTGGCTGAGAAAAAGGGACAGCCGATGATGTGCCAACATCTTTTTCAACATTTGGTTGAATCAGCTCTAGGCTTTCGATTCTAGTGTCTGCAGGCATCAAGAAGTTTTTTCAGTTTATATTTGTTATAGAAGGATAAGAATGAGCATATGAATTTCTTACCATCGATTGTTTGCTGAGTTGGAGAATCAATAGTTTGGGTATCAGCATCAACAGGATCATCTTCAACTAGTGAATTGTTAGACCTTTGCTCTTGTGTAGATGTTTTCTCAGGTGGTGTCTGATAAAGGAAAATGATCAGAGAAGAGTGATGACTGCATAAGATTGAAGGCTTGAGGAGATGCCTTGGTAGTATCAGGTGGTGAAGCAGAGAGGTTCTCATCTTCTGTTGTGTGGGATCTGTTAGGGACATCAGTTGCTTCAATTGTAATCGGCTCCTTAGGAGGATTAGCCGATGAGAGATTAGCAGATGTTGACTTAAGTGCCTGGGACGTCAGTCGGCACCCAAAGAAGATTGAGATGCAATAGTCGATGACTGCAAGAAAGGAATTGAATTAGAAGTTAAATATCATCTTAAGAGGGAAGATAAGTTAATTTACCTGAGCAATTGATGATTTTGTTATGCAAAGTCTCTTCCCGGTGGTGGTTTTCTGAGTTACACCTTGGGTTGCCTTGTGTTTTGAAGACTGATATGTGAGTATTATTGGGGCAGCTTAGGTTTTTATCAACTTTTTTAGAGTGGGTGCAGTTGATCCCATTCTTAGGCTGGACATGGTGGATAATATTCTATGGGATACCCTTTCCTGTCCACACTTGGGGGATCAAATTTGGTATCATGCAAAAAAATTGTTAGATGAACTGATAGGAGAACTTGATAATTCTTCTAAAAGGAATTACCTCACTATCAGAAGCAAAGTCGTTGTCTAGGGCTAAACAGTTAGGATGGATAGAGTTGTAGAAGAGGTGAGAGTGCCATTCTTGCCACCAGGAATCGAACAGATTTAAGGAGAAGGTAGCTCTTGTCCATTCATGTAGGTAAAGAGAAGGAAGATCTGATCCCAGTTGAAAAACTCTAGAAGCTTCTATCATCTCACTGATACCTTCTCTTGGCTTCAAAGTGTTCCTAAAGAATAGCCGAGGAGGTAGTTGACCAAGGCTGAATTGACGGGCCACAAAAGAAGGATTATAGAATTCATAAGTTGGGAGATTATCTAGGAGAAAAGAACTAGTAGCCATTTTGCCACGGCCATGTCGAAATTTGGTTGACAGTACACAGGGTTTGATAATACAACTAAAAATTACAGCAACTATTTCATCTGAGCAACCTAATTCAAACCGAAATTTAACTGGCAGAACTAGTTCATTGTCTTCATCTTCATCATAAGGCAACCAAGTCAAGATGTTTGCATCAAACCCTTTATAAAATTTCTTGAAAAGGTGGCCTACGTCAACAACAATTGTTATGGCCGATGCAGCTTCACCATAATTCATACACTGTCGAGTTCTTCCTTCTTTTCCTTTACAATCTTCAGAAAAAGTTAGAAGAAGGAAAGCTTAGATTACTAAGATCGGGTCTTATAATCTTATGCATGTACAGATTCAACCACAATTGTATTAACCACCAAGGGCCACTGATGGTATGCACTGGTTTATTTTTTAGTAATTGGTCAGATACTTGGTGCATCAGATGATAAGCAGATCCCGTAGATATTTTCCGAGGGGTCTCATTACCGGTGCTAGACGCTCTGCCATGTATTTATGATTATAAGTTGGTCCACAAGATGACCCACAAAAGATGAATTTTTCTAGCTACATGCTCTCTTTCATCAACAATCGATCCATCCACAATATGATTCAGAATATAGCTTGCCCATCCTGTGTAGTCTGATATTTTAGTTAATTTCTTGGACCTAGCACTTAAGAAATCATAGGGTTGCATTGATCCTGTTATTCTAAGGCCGGTCAACATGTAAATATTGACCAAAGTGATGGTCATTGGAACGTGACAAAAAACAAAAGCATTCAAAGTGTTGGACCAAAAGATGAAGAAATTAGAAGTGAGTCATTCCTCTCCATTCCAGACAGTGAGAGTGTCAGGCATTGATTCAAGTCATAAATTTTCTAATCTCTAGCATTTTTCTCTGATACCCTATGGAACCAATCCGTCCATCCCTTAAGCATTTCAGGCTAGTTTCTAAAGGGAGTTTTGGTGTTCCAGGAAGACAAATCTACTATAGATTGTTTGAAGAGGATTTGGTTGGTTTCTTAATTGATAAAATCGGATGGATCAAGATCACCCATGGGTCCAAGATAATAGGCATTAGGAACAACAGCCTATGGAATCAAAATTTTGTTTCTCATTTACTAGAAACTAGTTGGGATGAATTTAAGAAGAAAGGAAAATACAGAGTATCGCCTAATACTTAAAAGACAGAAATGTAAAGGCATACCTCAGGAATGTGATTGCTAGTCGCCATTGCAGCCGAAATGGATCTGAGTCTGAGGAAGGTTGTAGAAAGGTGGCTTGAACAGTAGTTTAGCAGAGCAGAAGATCAGCTAGGGTTAAGGCTTTGGTGGTGGCGGTTTTAACTGTTGAAGCTTGCTCAAGAGAAAAGGAAAAAGTAAGCAGGCCAAGTAAGTTGGGACTGATACTATTGGAGTATTATATGAAATTCGGCCCAAGAAATCAGGAGTCACGCGTATATTTCAGAATGATTAGTTGCAACACGGTGAGTAGATAAATAGAAATTTTGGAATAAAATTATTTTTATCCCAAAATTGGGGGCATGTGTTTACACCAAAATTTAAGAAGAAGAACGCGGGAACTCGAAGCTTCCAGGATTGTGTCATCAAGGAATCGATTAGATGTGAATTGGTATCAGTTGATTTAGATGCGATGTCAGAATCTGGTCCAAGTTATTATTAAGTTAGGAAGTTTTTCTTTTATTATCTATCTGTATCGTAGTTTGTAAGGCTGCATCAACTGATTGATCTCTTATAAATCATAATATAAATCAAAGTTATCGATTTTGTGTTAAATAACTTGTTGTTTAATACAGTATCACTAGTTATCGAATCTGCTAAGATTAGTAAGATTTTTCTTATTGTTTTTGGTTGATTCACCAGTAATCGATCTTGTTATAATTAATGTTTTATTAATTATAACAAATCATCTGATTGAGACAGAGATAGATCGGCATCATATCATCTTAATTGGCCGTCTTCTAGTCTGGTCATGCTTTAAATCTTATGATTGATGGCTTATTCAGCTAGATCGGCTGTTCTATCTCTATTCTAATCAAACATAGTATGCATCCAAAGATATGTTTCAATCTTGATTAAACTCACTAGTTAATGAGATCTAATCTAATGACACTACCATAGCTGCATCAATCCGGTCGAATCTCACTGGTAAGAGTCTAGATAAAAAATTATTAATTAGTGGTCTTGTTCATGATCAAGATATGTACTCTGTTTGTTTGCTATGACTGCATCGGCTATTTTAGCCGATTTGCCTATACTCTCACGCATATAGCATGTTTTCATGAATCTGTTAACATATAGATAGTTTTATAGATTATTTGGCTTTAGTTTGTCATCATTATCACATCTGCATCGATCCGATCGAACCTCACTGTTAATGATAATAGATTAGATTCAAACTGTCTGTAGATTCATTTATATTAGAAAGTCGATTTGTTCGCATGCTATACTTTTTTCATCAAACTTATCGGCTCGACGCTTTATATCGATCATGTTCTATTTAGCTGATGATGTTTTCTCATATCGCTTTATTGTCGGATATCGATTATTTAGTCGATAGCCTTATTGAATCGGCTATCTAGCCGTACATTTGGAACTGTCTGGAGCAACACCGACATGTTCCACCTTAAATTACTGATAAGATTTTCTCTCCTTGTCAATTATAGGTCAAATTGACTGGAACGTCGTTGGGTTTCAGAATCGACTGGTTCTGTGTTGAAGCTAAGCAGATCTCTGGTCTCGTTTTGTTCAGATCTTCTGGTTTGCTGTGTATTGATCACATCGCCATATTTTTGTGTCAACAGAATCAAATAAGAAAGACAAGAAGGGGGGAAAGCAGTCCTGGGTTGCACCCCCACCTGATTAATATAAGATTAATTGTGATGTCTCCTCCTTATGCTCTGATTTCAAGAAAGGCGGATGGGATTTCATAGCCCGTAACTATAGAGGAGAGTTCCTAGAGGGAAGTGCTGGAAATCTCAAAAGTTAAGCCCACTGCATGCAGAGGCATTGCCTGCGTACTAGAGTCTGTGTCGTGCAGCTGATCTTGGCATGACAAAGGTAATTTTGGAGACAGATGCAGCCACACTGGAAGATGCTCTTAAATCAAGAGATATGGATCGACATCCCCGTGGTGCTTTGTTTAGGAACATACGGGAGCTCATGTACGACTGTGAAGTTTCTGTATGCTCCAGAAGCAATAATCTGGAGGCCGACTGCTTAGTTGCCTATGGTGCTTGTAATTTAATCCCTGACTCACAAGAGTTCATGAGTCAGACACTGAACTGTGTAGAACACTTGGCCTCCAGCAACAAGCTTGGAGCCAGTTGTTAATGGAAGCGTATGTTTCCATTAAAAAAAGGCAAAAGAAGAAGAGGAAGTGAATCCAACTTAAAATAAGGTAGAATCTCCCAATTTCTTCCACCATTTGTTCAAATTATGCTTAGAACATATAAGTAAAGTCAGTGGCGGAGCTGGTCAATTCTCACGCCTAGGGCCAGCCACTAAGTATGTAAGATGTCTATACTTGGTCAAATACCGATACTGTCATAAGTAAAGTCAGTGGCTGCGCGCCGAGCACCATTTGCTTGCGCTCCTACCGCACTTGCTCACCACCGGTGGACATCATGGTGCCGCCTCGAGGCTCTATGCGGTGGCCAGCCCCACCTGGATGACCAGAACGTCGCAAATCCATGGCGGAGGTGGACCTGGGCATGCTGGACCTACTCCGAGGATGGCTTGCGAGGTGGACATAGCCATCCATGGCGGAGGATGGCCTACGAGGAGGACCTGGATGACCAGCACGTCGCGGATCCATGGCGGAGGATGGCCTGCGCGGTGGACATGGCCAGCCCCACCGACGCAACGCTGCATGCCATCCTCGCAGGCCTCCCGCCGCTCACACACCCATTCAGCGTCATCACCGCCGCCGCCGCTACCTGGGAGGCCCGTCTCGTGTCCTCCGTCGCCGCTGCGCTCGACCGCCGCAACGTCCCGGGCAGGGACACCGCGCTGCACCTCACCGGAGTTGAGCATGAACAGCAGGATCTACGGCACCGCGACCTTGAGGAAACCGCAGCCGGGTGCCCATCTACGACGACCCCCGCGTGCAGCTCCCGCACTGCCGCCGGGTGCCGCGCCACCGTGAACGCGACGCCCAGAACACGCACCTCCCCCACACAGCTCCCACACCGCCACTGCGAACGCCACCGAGAACACCACACCACCGGGAGGTGACTCGAGCGAGCGCTTCAGCGCCGAAGCCAGCCGGGCTGCCTGAAAATGGGCGGTTGAGCCAGGAGTGAGAGTGAGTTTTGCACCTGGTGGGCCGGGCTCGGTGGTGGGCCTAGGAAATCAAACACGAGATGTTGCAGCCCACGGGCGCAACCAGGCCTCTGGGCTAGAAATCAAACACGCCCTAGATACCTGCATCCCGAGGCCTAGTTGGCGTATACGTTGTCAGCTGCCAACCAATCACACCCATAGATAACAACAGGCGAAAATACACACTAAAGCTCGATATAGAAATTAAAATTCCACCACTATCCACCCTGAGTCCCGGCACACATGTATTGAGTGTAGGGTCATCTTAAGGGGGCAGGCAGCAAGGGCGACGGTCGGGGGCCCATGAATATATGTATGTATATAATACTTAGTATATGGCCCGTTCAAATGAAAATTTAAAGGCCTATACACTTAACAAAAGTCCACCAATTAGGAATTAGCTTGTCATCCCTTCCTATTTCGCTATTCGGCTTGGTTATTCCCATCACCGACACCGCGACGCCACTCCCTATGGCCCAACCCAATTGCAAGACGTCGCTTCATGACACCGCAAAGCCACGACATGCCGATGACGCTCTTATGCACACGAGGGACGGCCCTCCTTACTACAAACATGATAGGTTGGGGATACATATATGGTAGCATACTTGGTCCTTAAGAAAGGATTACAACATATTCTAAGTAGATGCCAAAGCAAGATGATAAGATAAGATGCTAACATAAGCACCAACTACTCCTAAGATAGATAAGCACAAGACTTAAGACTTATGCTTTCATTCTCCCCCTAAGTCTTGCGTGGAGCCTTCTGGGGAATTTGAACCATCCCAATTCGGGCGCGCAGCTCCTGGAACTTGACCCGCCCAAGGGACTTGGTGAGAAAGTCAGCGAGCTGGTCCTAGGTGTTGATATAGCCGGCCTTGATGCTCCCCTCATCCAAGCAGCTCCTGATGAAGTGATACTTGATGCGGATATGCTTGCTGCGTTCATGGAAGACGGGGTTCTTCGCCAAGGCCAAGGCGGACTTGTTGTCCAACCTGAGCTCCACTGCTTCTGCGTCTCTGCCCAGGAGATCACCCAGTAGCCGAGCCAACCAGAGAGCCTAAGTCGAAGCGGTAGTGACTGCGATGTACTCCGCCTCGCAACTGGATAGAGCCGCCACCTGCTGCTTGACCGACTGCTAGCTGATCAGACACTTGCCAAGGAAGAACAGCGTCCCACTGGTGTTCTTGCTTGTGTCGATGTCGTCGGCGTGGTCGCTATCATTGTACCCAATGAAGTGCTCTGTGCCGGGACACCTCGGGTAGTGAAAGCCGTAGTTGGAGGTGCCCGCGACGTAGCGGAGGATCCTCTTGACGGCCTACTCATGCTATGTCATCGGTCGCTGCATGAACCGACTGACGTAGCCAATGGTGAACGCCAGGTCCGACCACGTGTGGACGAGGTAGCGAAGACTGCCCACAATGCGCCGGTACCGCATGGTGTCAACCTCCTTCGCCATGCTATCACGCCTCAGCCTTAGCCTGTCCTCCGTGGGAGTGTGGGCTGGGTTGCAGCCGGTGAGTCCGCCTAGCTCAATGATGCGCTTGGCGGAGGGAGATGCCGGAGATGTCCTGGTGGACCTCGATCCCCAGGTAGAAAGAGAGCAGCCCCAGATCGCTCATCTGAAAGGCGGCCTTCATCTCAGCCTTGAACGCCTCCACCTCTTCTTCCTTGTTGCTGGAGATCACCAAGTGATCGACGTAGACGCCTACCAACATGGCATTGCCTCCCTTGCCCCACCGGTAGATAGCAGTTTCGTGAGGACTCTGCTAGAACCCCATTTGCTTGAGGGTCGAGTCCAGCTTGGCGTTCCAAGCTTGTGGCACCTGTCGTAAGCCGTAGAGGGCCTTGCATAGGCGAAGAACCTTGTTCTCCTTGCCGGGGATGACAAATCCCGACGATTGGTGGACGTAGACCTCTTCCTTCAGGTCACCATTGAGGAAGGCAGACTTGGCGTCCATGTGATGCACATGCCAGCCATCTTGGGCTGCCAGTGCGAGGAGACGGACGGACTCCATCCGCGCAACAGGCGCGAAAGCATTGTCGAAGTTGACTCCCTCCTACTGAATGAACCCGCGCGCCACGAGACACGCCTTGAGCTTGAAGACCCACTTAAGGGGTGATGGCGCGGTGGTCGGCAGGAAGATCCACCAGCTCCCACATCCGGTTCCTCTCGACCACGTCCATCTCTTGCTGCATCGCAGCGCGCCATGCCATGTCTCCCTCCACCTCACCTTTGGAGTGGGGCTCGCCATCCTCGTGCGCCAGGTGCAGCTCTGCCTCAAAGTCGTGCATCGCCAGTCTAGGGACGGGCTAATCGTTGAAGATGTTGTCCAAGGTTGAAAGGTCCTAATGGCTAGATGGGGATGAATAGCCTATTAATAATTCTACAACACTAAGCCAAGTATTTAGATAAATATGAAGCGAAGCGAATGTTGTGCTAACCTACTAAAAATACAAGTCACCTACCAACAATTCTAGTTGCTATAGTCTCTATGTCACACACTAGGCTAGGTCACTACCACTAAGTTAGTGAGCTCTCAAAGACTAACTAAAGAGCCTCACTAACCACTACACAAGCTAGCTCTAAAAAATAATTACACTAAAGAGCTTAGCTACACTAGGAAAATAATGCAAGAGAGGTAGAGGTGATATACCGCCGTGACAAGTGACAAATCACAATGAATACCAAGAATACCAAGGAGACAATGATGACACAATCAATTTTTCCTCTAAGGTTCACTTGTTTGCCGGCAAGCTAGTCCCCGTTGTGGTGAGGTTCACGTGCTAGTAGGCATCACACGCCCAACCCACAACCGGGTGCCGCACAACCAACACAAAATGAGGATCCACAAGTCACACGCAATCCACTAGAGTTGCCTTTGGCGCTCTGCCGGGAAGGCACAAGAACCCCTCACAATCACCACGATCGGAGCCAAAGACAATCACCTTCCTCTGCTCGACGATCCTCGCTGCACCAAGCCGTCTAGGTGGCGGCAACCACTAAGAGAAACAAGCAAAATCCACAGCGAAACATAATCACCAAGTGGCTCTAGATGCAATCACTCAAGTAATGCACTTGGATTCACTCCCAATCTCACAAAGATGATGAATCAATGATGAAGATGAGTGGGAGGGCTTTGGCTTAGCTCACTAGGTTGCTATGTCAATAAAAATGGCTAAGAGAGTGAGCTAGGGCCGGTCAAGGGGCTTAAATAGGAGCCCCGTGAAATAGAGCCGTTGGACCCTTTACCTCACTGGTTTCGGGACGACCGGACACGCCGGTCGGTATGGCCGGATGCGCGGCACACCAGCGTCCACGTGTCCCCGCGTTCAACGATGACCGTGCGATCCCAACGGTCGAGTTCTACCGCGCCAGCGCCTCAGTGATGACCGAACGCGCCGGTCGGTATGACCGGACGCGCGGCACCCCAGTGTCCACGTGTCCCCGTGTTCAACGATGACCGTGCGATCCCAACGGTCGAGTTCTGCCGCGCCAGTGCCTAAGTGACGACCGGACCCGCCGGTACGGCGACCGGACGCGCCACGCCAGCGTCAGTTTGCCGTGCCCCCGAGCTACGCAGACCAGCGACTGGACGCCCTGCTCCACCGACCTGACTCACTTCAACGCGGCGTCAAATCGTTTCCTGTAAGGTTCCCGAGCGACTTTTTGATGACCGGACGCGTCCGATCAGGAGCAATCGGACGCGCCCAGCGTCAGGTCCTCTTCTCGCTCGCACAACCGCTCACGTCAGCGTACGTCATACTCAACCGGACGCACCTCCGTCACATCAGGTCGACTCCTTACGCCAGCGTCCGGTCAACAGACCGACAACACGCCTCACTGCCCTGATGACCAGACGCACCCAACACCGAGTCCGGTCACTACGTGTCCAACGCCCGGTTAGTGAAAAACAGCGCCATCTCAACTCCAACTTCTCCACCTTTACTCAAATGTACCAACCTGTATCACTTTGTGCACGTGTGTTAGCATATTTTCACAAATATTTTCAAGAGTGTTAGCACTCACTAGAATCTAAATGCATGTGCAATGAGTTAGAACATCTAGTGGCACTTTGATAACCGCATTTCATGATGAATTTCACCCCTCTTAATAGTATGGCTATCTTTTTTCCACACCGGTAAAACCGAATTTCATTACCATGGCAACGAAATTACAAGGCGATCCAGTTTTGATAACCACGAGTTCAAACTATCACCAGAAAGACAGATCCATGCATACGGACACAGATGGAACTTATGCATGGACGCAACCTACCAGTACTTCCCAGAACTAAGAGACAGAGCGCCAACAAAATAGACCGAACAAGTTTAAACGGGTTCCATACAAGGCCTCTGGCCCAGAACGGCGCACAAACTACAACTTAACATAAAACTGGCTCCATCAACCAGCAAAAGGGATCAGCTGACGATCATCATTGGTCTGAGATTGCACATCTTACTTGTGGAATGAGAGGGCCGCCGTCTTTAGTGCTTCCGCTCCCTGCACCACCTGCTGCTTCAAGCCGTCATTTAGCATACCTGCCCAGTATATAAGAAAAGAGCATATCATGCATATCATGCAAACAATCTCAGTAGGAGATTTGATTCTTTTTTTGTCGAAACACACTGAATTTCTGGTCCGCCAAGTTGCCCAGCAGACCATAGCCAGACCCACAGCATGCATCTGAGAGCCCTGAGGCAGGATATTATGAATCCAAACCCAATATTGATCCATATTCACAAGTCTACAATCAGTTCCTAAAGAGTAAGCCAACAGGCTCCAAATGTATTTAGCAGTTGAGCATTCAAAGAACAAATGATTTCTAGTTTCCTTCTCAGCACAGAAAGCAGTAACTGTTGCCTTTCCATTTTCTTTTGCAAAGATTATCTTTAGTCAGAATAGCGTCCTGAGACACTAACAACATAAAGATTTTAATTTTCAGTGGCATTTTGGCTTTCCAGATTCTCTTAAAATTGGGACCATAATCATTCTTACATAACTGCTTGTAAGTTGACTTGACCATGAAAACACCAGTCTTTTCCCAGTCCCATTTCGCCTTATCCCTTTCCTCATTTGTGCCACACCGAATCACAATATCATGCAAATGTCTTAACTGATTCTGCAAATCTTCATGTAACCATCTTCTGAAGGTAAGACACCACCTTTTCTGTTTCATAATAGCCACATAAGCATCCTATAGTACGGCTATCTATCCTAAATGTGATCACACTCGCTAAGTGTCTCGATCACCAAAACACAAAAACTCCTATGGATATCACCTTTGCCTTGAGCCTTTTGTTTTCTCTTTCTTCTTTTCCAAGTCCGAGCACTTGATCACCATGGCCATCACCACCATCATGATCTTCACCATTAGCTCCACCACTTGGAATGTACTACCCTATCTCATGACCACTTAGAGTAAAAGGGTTAGCACTTAGGGTTTTATCAATTCATCAAAACCAAACTAGAGCTTTCAAAGGTAACGTAGCGCAGAGGCTTGTCGTCGTGGTAGGCATCGACACGGTCCTCGTCGTTTGACAATGGAGTGGCGAACTCCACCGTGCACTGCTCGTCACGGACCGAAGCTGCTGGTGCCGATCTTGGAGGTGTGGGCGCCGGTGCAGGAGAGTCAGGAGCTGGTGTAGGAGAGCGGGGCATAGCCGGTGGTGCAGGTGGTGGAGGACTCGCTGGTGGTGTAGATGGTGGAGGACTCGTCGGAGCTCGAGCCGGGTGATGAGGTAGACTAGCTCAGTGAAGATGAGCTGCTAGGTTCCCCGGCTCCCTCGAAGTGGACATAGTCGACGACGAAGTCTATGAGAGTCTAAGTCGAGCCGTCGTCCACTGCCTTGTCCCAGGCCCAGCCTCGCCCTTCGTTGAACACGACGTCACGGGAGATGCGGATGTGCTGTGTCACAGGGTCGAGGATGCGGTAGGCCATGACGCCCTCCACGTAGCCGATGAAGACCCCGGGCATGCTACGGTCATCGAGCTTGATGACGTTGTTGAGCTCCTTGGCGAAGGCGAGACAGCCGAAGACGCGGTGGTGGCTCACCACTGGCTTGCACCCATGCCAGGCCTCGTATGGTGCCTTATCGTCGAGGGCCTTGGTGGGCGAGCGGTTGAGCAAGTGAACGTCGGTCATCACTACCTCACCCCAGTAGATTGCTGGCATCCCTCTCTACTTGAGGAGGGCACGGGTGGTGGCCACCACCGTCTGGTTACGGCGCTCCACGACGATGTTCTGCTGTGGGGTGTACGGCACGGAGAAGTGGCGCTAGATCCCCTCGTCGACGCATTACACCACAAACTCAGCCGCCGTGTACTTGCCGCCGTTATCGGTGCGTAGCACCCGAAGCTTGCGGCTACACACCTTCTCCACAGCAGCTTGATGGCGCTTGATGGTGTCTGCAGCTGCCGTCTTGGTGTCGAGTAGGACCACCCACATGTAGCGGGACATGTCGTCGATGAGGAGGACGAAGAAGCGCCATACTCAAGTGTAGCCAGTGTCACGGGGCCACAGAGGTTGCCATGCACAAGCTCCATCTTCTCCTTGGCGCGGAAGCTCACCTGGCGGGGGAAGCGGAGCCGCTGGTGCTTGGTGAGGACACAGGTGTCGCAGAACTGCTCCACATGTTCCCTGCACCATCTCCTTGTTGTCGAGCTGCTTCAGGGCCTCGAAGCTGAGGTGCCCAAAGCGCTCGTGCCACCGCCAGGCATCGTCGTCACGGTTGGCTACAAGACATGGGCAGCGCCACCTGCACGTGGAGAACATAGAGGCGATTGGTGCCTCTATTCACCTTGGCGAGAAGTCAGCAACGCTGATCCCAGATGCGCAGGACCCCATGCTCGATCTCCACGCATGAGCCGTTCTCATGTAGCTGTCCTAAGCTGATGATGGAGTTCCTCAATGTGGGGATGTAGTAGACGTTAGTGAGTAGCCGGTGCTCTTCGGTCTTGGCAGTGAAGACGACAAAGCCAACGCCCTTGATCTCCATAGCAGAGGCATCCCTGAACTTGACGGAGCCTCGAACGCCAGAGTCAAGCTCGGAGAAGTACTCCCACCGCCCAGTCATGTGGTGGGTGGACCCGTTGCCGAGGAAGACGTGGGCCTATAGCTCGTCGAGGTCGAGGAGCGCGACGGCGGAAAGCGTGGGAGAGGAGTGCAGCTCGATGCTCCCGTGTACAAGGAACAGAGCTGGCTTGTCACCCTCCTGCGCTTGCATGACATGTGCTTGACCACCACGCTTCGCCTGTCGGCTATCCTTGGCCCAGTGGCTGGTCCTACCGTAGTTCTTGCAGGTGTCATCGTGGGTAGCCTTGCGCTCACCATCGACGCTGTCAAGAGCGCCACCACACACCTTGTCCGGCTTGTGTGGCTGAAGCTTGCGGCTGCTCGACGAACTCAAATCCAATGAACCCGAGGTCTCCCTCTTCCTCCGCTCCCACTGGCGAGCGAGCCACTGCTCCTCGGTGAAGAGAAGCTTGCCACCGATGGTGACCGACTCTAAGGGAGGTACCTACTCGTGGTTGTCGACAGCCTTGAGGTGACCCGTCACCTCCTCGATCGATAGCTCAGAGAAGTCCAGTAGCATCTCAATCGCTATGGCGACCTACGAGTACTTCTTGGGGACGACATGGAGAAACTTCTCGACGACTCTCTCCTCATCGATGCCGTTGTCGCTGTACCATGCCAACTGCTGCATCAGGGTGTTGAGGTGGAGAGCGAAGTCATTGACATCCTCGCCCAGCTTGAAAGCCAGGTTCTCCCACTCCAGACGCAGCTTCTGCAACGTGTATCTATAGGCGCGGTAACTGTAGATACATGCCACGGCAATGGCATCCCAGGCATCCTTGGTGGTCTTCTTGTTCACGAGGGACGACCGCATCTCTGGTGGAATGGCAGCAAGAAGGGCCTCTAGCGCCTGCATCTTCACCTTCATCACCATGGACCACTCGGCGTAGTTGGTCTTGGTGAGCATGGGCCATCCGCCGTCGGCGTCCTTGATGATGGTCTACATGACGGGAGGGGAGCCGGGCCAGCCACAACGACCACGGCACTGGTCCGAGGAAGGGGAGGCGCACGGCCTATGAGGGCTTCGTGCGCCAGCATCCTGTCCGCACCACTCACGTACACCGAGGCCGTGTCCACCGGGGTTGCGCACGTCGAAGTCCCGTAGAGCCTACTCTAGCTCTGCCCACTCCCGCTGCCGCTGCACCTCCAGCTCACGGTCGATCTCAGGATCCCGCGCCCGCTCACACTCAGCGTAGCATCCCAGCCGCGTCCGTCTAGGTGATCGTCGACGTCGCCCACATCGCGTTCGCGTCGGTTGTCGAAGCAGCCTGCATCGCGTCAGACCCGCTCGACCACCTGCGTAGCCCGCACGCGCTGTAGATCGAGGTCGTGGTCGTATCCACCGGTGTTGCATCCGCCTAGGTGATTCCATCCACCCGCATCAGTCCGGACCCACTCTGCCGTGGCTCCCGCGCGGCCCGCGCCAGCATCCACGCTGCGAGGCTCGTGGTCGGCCCAATCCGCATCATCCTATGCTCACAGAGCAGCCGCAGCCGTTGCGGCCTGTCTGGCCATCTTCGCAGTTCGTGCGGCCTCCGCTTCCGCAGCCACGAGTCGCGCTGCCCTGGTAGCCGTGCTCCCATGCCTCTGTCTCCTCATGCGCTCGGCGCGCCTCCCGCAGACTCCCGCATCGTGCGCTCGGCATCCCGCACAACCTGCACCATAGCAGCCGCATAGAGCTCGTTCGCGCTGCCAGCCACATCCACCAACTACCTACTCCACCCGTTGGAGGTGGTGGAGCCATGGAAGGAGTGGGAGGAGAGGGAAGGGGAGCGATTGGACCGTTGGACATGGCGATCGGATTGAGGATTGGTAAAGGGGGAAACCCTAGGCTTTGATACCATTTGTTGGAACCGAAGCATAGGTTTTGGGGCTAGATTTCTGATTTCATTAGCCTTACTACAATCGTGGCAGGTTGGGGATACATATAGGGTAGCATACTTGGTCTTTAAGAAAGGATTACAGTATATTCTAAGTAGATGCTAAAGCAAGATGATAAGATAAGATGCTGACATAAGCACCAACTACTCCTAAGATAGATAAGCACAAGACTTATGCTTTCAGGCCCCCACCCCCATGAGCAAATGGTGTCACAACGGACGACCAGATAGGATCACCCATCAGCCATCACCAATCAGGTATTCAGAAATTAGATTATGACTGATTGAAAGGATGGGATGAATAGGCGTATCAATACCTGTCGGAAGTTTCGAAGTTTGGGCGGAACTTCTGACAGTTCCAACACAAACTATCGGAAGTTCCCGCTCGAGAGCTGAGGCTGAGCTATGTGCTATGGCCACTGTGACTACGGAGGTGACATGGCTACGATGGCTTCTTGAGGATTTTGGTGTGCCTGCCACTGCACCCACTCCTCTCTCTTCTGACAGCATCGGTGCGATCGGTATTGCTCGGATCCGTGTTTTAGGTGTAGTGTACCTGGTCCATTTGACGTGATATCCAAAAACATGCAATGAATAGGGCCAATTTGACGTTTACATTTTGTTGTTTTAGTTTTTGCATGCAAAATGAGGTAGTGTTATATTTGAATTATCATGGTATTATTTTTCTTGTTCCCGTTATCCTAATAACTCTGTAAGCAACTAGCCCCACTTCTCTAGTTCTCTTGTGTCAAATCCTAATGTCAGGTCAAATAAACTTGTGCTTGTTTTCATGTACCTGTAGATAGAAGAGAATGGAGGGGGAGAGAGTTCTAAGTTCTCACTAGGCTTGTCGCCGGCCAGGCTAGAGAGCGGATGGCGCGGGGCTGGGGGCGCGCCGGCGTGGCTACAGACAGCGGCGTCGGGCTGGGAAGCATGCCAGCGTGGCTGGAGAAGCCGAGACGGAGGAGGGCGGTGCAGGAACTGCTTGGGGGCGCGGAGACGGAGATCTAGGGTCCTGGGGAGTCCGCCGGTCAGGCTTGGGCTGGGGGCGGTGTCGTCACTTGTCGCGTGGTGCCACGTCCCCCGTCGCGTGGAGGAAGGAGGCGTTGTTGCGGTCTCGCGGAGTTGTGTCGAGGAGCAGCCGAGCAGGCTGGGTCGGGCATGAGCTCTTTTTTTCTTAACAAAGTATACTCTTGTCTGGCGTATGTCATTGCCATCCACATGCAGCCCATTAGATCCGCCCTTAGACTATCTCCAACAGCCCAAACCCAAACACAAGACCCATTCTAAGGATTGGGTCATGCACAGTCACTGGGTCACCCATCCAAAATTTTCTTTCTCCAACAACGAACCCAAAATTTCCTCCCTCTGCCGGCGAGACTGGCCCCGCGCCTCTTGCGGCGGTGAGCCTAGCCGCATGCTGCCCCGTACGTCCTCCACCGCATGCCGCCCCACGCCAGCGAGCTCGGCCACGCGCTGCGGGTGGAGCCAGGCCGCAGGCGGAACTCACCGGGGCCGGTCCGCCCACACGGCGGCGCGCGACGAGGCTGGAGGCGGAGGCCACCCGCATGGCGCAGCTCGCTGGCGCCGGGGGTGGAGCATGCGTCGGCCGCCCGTGGTGGCTCGTTCATCCGCCGGCGTCGAACTAGCCCCGCGTGGTACCACCCGGCCCAGGCGGAGAACTCCTGGAGGCCCTGCAGCGTGGCAAAGTGGAAGTCGTCGGAGACATTCATGACCTCGCGGTTGCCAAGGATGGGGAGGAACGCGCTGCCGTGGGCCTCGACAGACAGCGCGAGGCGGCAGAGGAGGTAGAGGAGGCGGAGCTCATCCCCGCCGCGGTCGAGGATGTTGTCGAGCTACATGGCGAGGGTGGGCCCCATGGCCCATGAGGCGGAGGCGAAGGAGAGGGAGTCGGGGCTGCTGGATGGGGGCACGAGGCCGGCCGCTCCCCGCCGCGTGCTTGCCTCGCATGAGCCGGTAGCGCCCTGCTGCGGTCCTCGCCGTCATCTCGTCCGTGGGCCCACCACTATGGGCGCAAGATTTTTGCGTCGTCTCTCCTCGACGACGCTTTTTTGCGTTCTGGCTGGCCTCGGATGCAAAATGGGTCCTTTGTCTGGGTCTTCTGTTGGAGGATGTTTTTAGGTATGCAAAGTACTATGAATCACCAATTTTGCGTTTGGGTTGCGCTGTTGGAGACAGTCTTAGGGCCTCTTAGGATGGAGCTCGTTAGATCCACCATCAGCAGAATGGAAATGCTCTCCTTAGGGCATACGACGTTTCGGACGCGCCCTTCCTAGAGCAGTCTGCTACTGGCTTCTCCGTAAAAAATTAAATGTCCATTCTCCATTCCTCCCTGCCGCGACCTTCTTTCACTGCGCACACGTGTTTTTCGCAGCCGACTCCATCGCGCCGCCCGGCCGCCGCTCACCTTCCTAGTGAGCGGAAAGCTCGCCGCGGGCAATGCTATCGCCTCCGCCCTGAAGGACGCACCCGCACCCCCAGTCGCCAAGAGCCGCGCAACAACTCATCGGTGGTCGCACAACTGCTCGCCCGTTGGCACCCCCCACTCCGTAGCTTTGAGCTCTGCGTCGACGAACCTTCGTTCGCCCAAGCAGCAAGTAGATGCTACGTAGAAAGCGCATGTTGCAAGAGTATGTTTCAAGTATTTCAGAGGTATGTTGCAAGTGTTGTATATCGATGTTGCAAAAGTAGATCAAGATGTTGCACATATTGTAATGGCTATACACATATGTTTCAAGTGTATGTTTCAAATATTTCTTCTGTTCCAGGCGTATGTTGCAAGTGTTTTTATCTGGACGTTGCAAAAGTAGATTTGGATATATATACATGCATATTGGAAGCATATGTTTTAAGTGTTTCATGTGTTTCATATGTATGTTGCAAGTGTTTCATCTAGATGTTGCATATGTTTGCAATAGTTTTCAAGTGTTTTAAGACGTTTTCGCAAGTGTTTGAGAAGCTTGTTTCAATTGTTCATGTGTCTTCTTTTGTATGTTTCTCTCATCACAAAAGCTCTTGACTCCAGTTTTTTGAAACCAATCATCCAAGCTGCACATAAATAATATGACTAAACATATATTAAGAACTCAATCTTGAAGGAACAAGCAACGTTAAGATGGCAAAGTACCTTTCACGCACACATTACCAGGATAGCACACCCAAAATCTTTATTCCAACCTTTGCAGCCATCCAAGTTGTGCATAAAAATATGATTAAAGATATTTTAAGGAATTGATCTCAAGAACCAGAAAAGACTAGCATGAGATGATGAGAAGTTACCTTCCATGCATACATCACGAAGAAAGCAACTGTATCTGCTGACCAGACAACACCAGAAGAACTTCACAAAGAATGGAATTATAATAACGTTGATAAGAGGGATCAGGAGAAATAAGTAGTTGAGAGCTTCTTTATCCTTATTTGGGCAGTCACAAGCCCGAAGTGAAGGTATAGCTGCAGAAGTAAATAATGCTCCATTAATATGTTGAGGAAAAGGCTCCTATGCAGTATGAGATAAGCAAAAAAAAAAAGAGTCAAAGTTTCAAGACATGGCCACGAAGTTTTAAATTCTTGTAACTCCAACATCAACTACAGGGACTTTTCATGTATAATAAGGCTGAAATATTGTTTCCAACTTTCCTCATTAGCATGGAATTTTAAATGAACTGTCACGTGCATTTAACTCAAATAAGGTATCAGAGACTATCGGAGCCTATCAGCCAAATGGCCTTAAATTTGAGACCTCGCTAATGCAACTATGGCCACATCTACTCTTGTAGTCAAATTCCATAGGTTGAAGGGCTCTGAAGTTTGAACTGGTTAGTGCATATAATTCCATGAATAGCACAAAGACTCTCCAAAACAGACAAAAGCTGTATATCTCAGTTTTAATTCAACCTCGTACATGTGAATTCAGATCAATGTTAACTTGTCAATCAAGTTCAGATTGTGAAATAAAAAGATCAGCTTGTGCAAATTCATTATATGTCTACGATCTTACTAAATCAAGTCCACATATTACTAAATCAAGGAGAATTCATCATGTCGGTGCAGAAAGTGACCAACAAGTAAATATTTATAGTTTTGCCGTACGTTGTGATCAGAGGTGGCCTAGCACTCAATGACACAGGGTTTATACTGGTTCAGGCAACATGCCCTACGTCCAGTTTGAGTCGGTCGGTGACTTTATTCTTGAGCCCAGGTGCTCGAAGTTTGCAGTGGGGTTACAAACGAGAAGGAGAAAGATGTGGTGTACAAGAGGTCCGGTCGGCACCGGTCGGAAGGGCCGAGAGCGACAGGGGCTCCGCTATGAGCTAAGTGTTCAAGCGAGCGCGTGAGGTCCGAACCTGGCGGTTCTGTGGTTGTGAGCTAGTGAACTTGATCGATCTGAATTTTCTTAGTTTCTTGGGAGAGAGCGCATCCCCTTTTATAGATGAAGGGGATGACCTTACTAGTGAGAGGGAGAGAGTACGTATGCTTCTAAACCTTGTTGCCCACGCCGGTAGGTACATGATGATGGTAGGCGCCCACAACACTGATGGATGTCAGATGCACGTGAGAGGCTGTGTCGTTTTGTTTGGGTATGTCAGATGTCGGTACCTGCCATACTGTTGATGCCCAGAGGCATGTGAGGAGTTTCACCATGTTCACTCGGTACGGTAAATGCCGGGCCCACAACACTGTCGATGCTCAGAGGCATGTGGGGGCCCTTACCGTATGGGAGTTAATGGCGCCCACAATACTATAGAGGAAAATGTCGGTGCCTACAACACTGTTTGTGTCAGGGAGGTTGCAGAATACTATTTCTGTAGGTGTACAGGGTACAGTCCCTGGTATTGCGGTTTGACTTGTGCGCCATTCCTTGCCTTCTCCGTCCGTTCCCTGGTCTTTTCCGAGCGGGCGTCCCCGGTCGGTCGGTCCCAGTCGGCTCTGGTTGCGCCAGTGGGAGAAGAGCAGTGAGCAGGGCCTTTGCATACCCCAGTCGGAGACGTGGGGTCAGAGTCAGACGTAGTGCTTTGCCAGGCCTTCCGATCAGAGAGACCATCCCGATGCGTGCTGGAGACCGAAGCGAGCGCTCCGGTCGAAGAGGTGGGCTGGAGTCAGAAGGCGGGTGTCGTTCCTCATTGGCCAGACCTTCCGGTCAGTGATTGGATTGCCTTCTAGCCTATCGTTCAGATCCTTGGGCCGGCCCATGAGTTGCGTGTTTGTCTGCTTGGGTTGAGCCTTTGTTGGGAAGCCGGTCCGCGACAGGAGCTCCCGAGCCCCTGGGCGATTCAGGCAGAATCGTCTAGGGCATTTTTGCCTTGACGACCGGTGCGCATGAGCGCACCCACGGGTGTAGCCCCCGAGCCCCCGGGCGATTCGGGCAGAATCGTCTGGGGTGTTTTTCATTTTTGCCAGCGGGGGAGGTTTTTGTTTTGTCAGTAGGTGCGTGCGAGCGCACCGCGGTGTAGCCCCCGAGCCCCTAGGCGATTTGGGCATAATCGTCTGGGGGTGTTTGTTAGCGGGTGTGTGTGCGTGTTTTTCAGTTGAGACAGAGTTGTCAACCAAGGCGTCATTGCGCGGCCGAGGCGGTTAGTTTTGGGATCGAGCGAGGTTGAGCTTGTGGATCCTGACGTTGGTGTGCGCCGTGGGATCGGACGAGTCGGAGTCATGGATCCTGGCCTCGGTGCAGTCTGTGCAGCTGCGGTAGTTAGTTAGTTAGTTTAGGGATCGATTGTGATGGAGCTCATTAATCCTAGCATCGGTGCGTGTTGTGGGATCGGGCGAGTCGGAGTCATGGATCCTGATGGGGCGAGTTTGGGGTCGCAAACCCATGTGTTTTTGGTGTGCAGTCGAAGCGTAGCCAGATGGGGCGAGTTCGGGGTCGCAGACCCAGGTAGTTTTGGAGTGTAGTCAAGGCATAGCCGGATGGGGCGAGTTCGGGGTCGCAGACCCAGGCGTTTTGTGTCTTGAGCCCCCAAGCCCCGTTGGGCTTTAGTAGGGGTCGGTTTTAGTTGTGTGCATTACCCCGTCCTTGGTTCCTCACAACCGAAGGGGCTGAGTTTTGTCGCTTGTCCTGATCGCTCGGGCTCGAGTGACGCACTCGGTGAGTTTGCTAACGGGTATGATCGAGTGGAATCTGGGTCCGTCGTTCATGACGGGGTCGGCATAGCCCTCTTGTGACATTCCACTGCTTCTTTATCTGCAACCC
Organism: Miscanthus lutarioriparius; assembly: GCA_904845875.1. Lineage (NCBI taxonomy): Eukaryota > Viridiplantae > Streptophyta > Magnoliopsida > Poales > Poaceae > Miscanthus > Miscanthus lutarioriparius. The sequence goes on along the minus strand of CAJGYO010000016.1, from coordinate 29,342,775 downwards.
GATAGATGCCTAGGTCGTTCCGGAGACCGACCCGGGTGGCCTAATGGCCTCCCCTCGATGGAGATTCTATGGGCTTGGCAGAGGCTTAGGATCGAATGAGAAGGTTGAGATGACCCTATCGGCCAGACTGGGCGAGGGCCGCATGGGGCTCATCTACGTTTTTCGCCCCTGGCTCTGTTTGACGTGGGGCGGCCTCGAGCCCTTTACGGGTCAGACTTCGAACCCTGGTCGGTCGTTGCTCATATCGAATGAGGCAACTGCCGCTTCATGACGCAATACGGAGCGTTGTGATACATTTTGCTGTATGTGCGATGCTTAGTTCCTGAGCCCTTGGGTAGTTTAGGGCCCGAATCATCTGGGGGGCATGGGCGTATGAAATGAATGCGCGTATGGATGTATGAAATGATTTATAAAGAAATAGAGGGGGTCATTAGTGTTACCTTGATGACTCGAGTGACGGGGTTTGGAGAGTTTCAGTTGGAAATGTCCAACCGGGACCCGTGCTCGTCGTTCATGACGGAGTCGGCATGGCCTACATGGGGCATCCCTTCGCTCCCTACCTATCTCTTGGTGTGTTTTTCTGAGCCGTTCGATTGACTTAGGAAGCCAGATGGTCTCTCCCGATGGAGATCCCGTTTTGGGTTTTTCCAAGTCCCTCCTGGGGATGTGGAGAGCCGCTTGTGTGCGGTGGTGCTTTGGTTCTTGTGCCCGGCGTGCGGTAGTGGCTGGTGTGTGGTAGTGGTGGGCCATACCCAGGCCATGTCCCGTCTGATCAGGAGTCATTCTGTCGGGCAGGGCACATCTTATCGGTCAGGCCGCGTCTCATCTGCATTAAATGAGAAAGAGAGAGGGTTTTTTGCTCCATCGTTTCATCTTTCTCGATAGGCGCGCCCTCTCGTAACTGCTGTACCCTTTTCCTTAAGTAGGAGAAGGTTTTTGCCCTGTTCTTTTCGCCTATTCCTCATCTGCCGCCTCCTTTCCTTTTCCTTCTTGCCATGAGCGTTCTTGAGAGCCACGGCGGTTTCTAGGAAAGAAAAGGGAGAGAGCGAGGGAGAAGAGAAAAACTCACCAATCCTTCTGCGATCTCGGAGAGAAATGTCAGACTAGAGGTCATCCACTGTGAGGGAGTCGGTGTTGAAGGCCTTCATCACGAAGGGGTTTCTACCGCCGAAGGAGGTGGCACACTGGAGGGCTCTCGGGAGGGAGGAATTCCCACAACCTCGGCCTGACGAGGTGGTTTCCTTTCTCACCTTCCATGAGCGTGGGTTAGGATACCCCACGCACTGGTTCCTACGTGGGCTCCTCAATGAGTGGGGTCTGGAGCTGTAGCACCTTAATCCGATGGGGGTGTTGCACATCGCTGGCTTCGTCACCGTCTGCGAGGCTTTCCTTGGGATGGAGCCGCACACGGACTTCTTCCAGCGGCTGTTCTTTGGGAGAGCTTTGATGGTGGGGAATCCAACCGAGGTTGCGTCGGTGGGTGGTTTTGCCCTGCCGAGGAAACCGAGCATGGGAGGCTTGTATCCCGCGTACATCCCCTGTGACTCCAACCGGGGGTGGCACGGGGAGTGGTTTTATATCAGGAATCTGATGGAGGCGCCGTTCTCGGTGTTCATCGGCGGGAGGCCAGAGAAGTAGGACAGTTGGTCATGAGGTTGTGCCTGTAAGGAGAAGAAGAAGGTTGAGATCATCGAGGAGGAGCTTCGGAACATCATGCAGCGCGGCCTTGATGGGGTGCGGGTGTTCCACACCCTTTACCGCCGCCGAGTAAACCAATGTGGAAGTACAGCGGCCCGTCGGACCCGGACCGTGCGTCGCCGGAGGAGCTGCCGGAGGATGAGGTCTGGAGTCACCTTGGCCGGGTGCTATAGCTAAAGCCCAAAGAGAGAGTTGATGGGAAGCCTGCACCTTTCAACTCTGCGATCGTGTCCAGACTGGTATGTTCCCTTCTTTTTAGTCCATGCTTCTTCCTCTGCTTTCCTATTTTTTTATTTTGAGCCACTCGTTCCGTAGGGGCTTGGAGTTTACAAGTCCCGGCCGCACCTTCCCAAGGGACCAGAGGGCATGGCCCAGTAGGTCGCCTAGAAGGAGGCAGCAGATGCCAGGAAGAAGAAGAGAACCAGGGAGTTTCGATGGAAGCAAGAGAAGGAGCAGGAGATTGCCCGGCGCGTGAAGGCCGGGGAACGTAGGAGCGACGTCGAGTTGGAGCTCGCGTCAGAGGATCCCACAGATGTGGATGACATGGTTTTCTCTGAGGAGGAGGAAAGTTGGGAGGTTGTTGTGACCTCGGCGGAGCGTCGCGACCTTACGGCAATGTCCGCTGGTGATGAGTAGGAGGCGGATAGGCGCGCAGTGGTTCCTGTGCTGAGGAAGCGTGCGGTGAGAGAGGACACCGGTGGTGAACGAGAGGCAAAGCGGACGTGGTCACCGCGCCCCTTGGTGGCGTCGCCGGTCCTGTCATCGCCTGCCGCGGACGCGGCCAAGCAATTAGGGCGGTCCGAGGAGCGGACTGGAACCCGTGCATCGCCGGGACCAGTGCCAGTGCGCGACATGTAGCCGGAGGATGCCCCACCTGCCTTGGACGTGGTCGAGCAAGCTGGGCAGTCCGAGGAGCGGACTGGCACCCATGCGTCACGTGACTCACAGCTAGAGGATGCCCCGCCCGCTGCTCCGGTCGGGGAATCCCGAGCCGAGGGTCGTGGCCACCCACAGGCCGGGCAGGAGCCGGTTGGGACGACTCTGCCCCCGGCTGAAGTGAGGGGGCGCGGGTCACAGCCTAGGAGCGGTCCTCGCCCTATAGGCCCGTCGATGTCGGGTCTTGCCTTTAGAGTTGTACCGCTCACCTCCCGGTACATTTTTCTTTGTTTCTGTTCGATCTTTTGTTGTCGAGTCTTTTTGGAGTGTGACTTACCTGCACTTTTTGTTAGTGGCCGGGCGATGACGGGGTTGAGCATTGCCCCAACTCCCATGCAGGAGACTTGGAGGCCCACCCTACAGCGTGTCGCGGTGAGCGGCGGGGGGAATAGGGTGGCAGCGGCGGCGTCATCATTGGCGGTGATCCTAGTGCTGACGGCAGAGGTCGCGTCGGAGGTAACTCTCGCAGCCCCTCCTCCACCAGCTGCGCTAGAAGAGGAGAGGGAGATCGAGCTCCCTGCCTTGCCGGGTGGAGGTCTGCACGACTCACCCTCATGGTCAGAGGCGAAGGCACCGGGGGGAGACGAGGCCAGGACGGAGTCAAAACGCTAGGCGGCGGCCCATGCAACCGAGGTGGTGGATATCCCGTCAGACGACAAGGCTGATGACATGGTGGAGCTGCCGGTGTCATCGTAGGAGCTGGCAGTGGTTCAGTCAGAGGCTGGGTCCTCCTGTGGGCTACCGGATGGTGACCTGGAGTGGCCCTACCCTGAGGATCCGGCAAAGGTGCGGTTCATCCTTCGGGATTCCTAGGAGTGTCAGCTCTGGGACATCCTTGGGGGAAAGGATTCGCCATGGTGTCCGAACTCGCCAACCTATCTGCGAAGCTCGGGGACGCCCAAGAGCGGGTTAAGTCTGCCCAGCAGTTAGTCGAGGTCGACCTATAGCTCACCGTGGATGTGAGTTTCCCGTATTTGTCCTTGACCTCTAAATCTCTTGTTGGTTGCCTTAGCATGCTTGTTTTTCGTAGGGTCTGAAGGAGATGTCATCCCGCAAGTCCCGCTTCCTCCGGATGGAGCATGCCCGGGTGGCTGAGCTTGAGCGTCAGCTAGAGTCCTCGCCGCGAGTCCTAGGGCCGGGCGACTAAGGTGACCGCGGCGTGGGCGGAGGGGCAGCGTGCAGCAGAGCGGGCGACCGCCGCCGAGCGGGGGCTTGAGGTGGCGAAGGCCCACCAGGCGGAGACCGAGGCGGGGCTACGGACATCCCTGGTGGACATCGAGGTGGCACTCCAGAAATCCCTGGAGACCCTTGAGTCAGAGTGGAGCGCCTTGGTGTCGGAGCATAACATCCTAGAGTTGGCGCGGAACGCCCTGGAGTTAGCGCGGAAGGCCCTAGAGGCAGAGCGGAAGGTTCGGTCGGAGACGGACCATGAAGTGCTCGCGCTTCAGGGCCGGGTGATGGGGACGGAGGAGGCGAGCGCCCGGCTACGCGAGCAGGTGGCTCGGCAGGCGGAGGAATTCTCCACCCTTGAGAACTTCCGTGTTGGTACGTACCTTTTCTATTTTTTGTCATGTTGGTTTCTTCCTTCAGCCTATTTCTGAGCTTGTCGCCCTTCTTTCAGAGCTAGGCAGAAGGGTGAAGTCGCTGGAGCGGGACCTGGAGATGGTGAAGGTGACTTTTAGCTAGAATGCAGAGGAGCTGGCCAAGTCCCGTGAAGAGCGACGTGCTCTCGAGGGGGAACTTGACCAGATCCGCAACGTCGCCCAGCTTGTCGTTTCGGAGGTCTTTGGGTCGGCGCCAAGCACTAGCATGCCCGTTGTCCTGCTGGCGGAGGTCCTAGATGTGGTCTGGGATCTTATCACAAGTGGGCTGTTCTACGGAGCGTCGGGGGTGTTGACCTTGGTGGTGACGTACAACCCAAACCTGGACTTCGCCACTATCTGCAGCGGGTATGCTGACGGCTTGAGCACGGAGGACATCCAAACGCTCAGGGAGAGCTTGCTGCCGCATGCAAGGTTGGTGGCATAGCAAGTCTCTACGCAGTGGGTGATGGACGTCTGCCGCGAAGACATGGCCAGAAGCGTGCATCGGGAGGACGTTGCCTAGCCTATGGATGGCACGGGGCCTGGGTCGGTTCAGCCCAAGCCGCGCGTATGTAGGCGGTCGGTGTGGAGCGTTCGTCAAGTCAAGACGAGGCGCGGGTGCGACCTCTTGTGTCGTAGCCAGCAGTTGCAGTGGTGAGCGGGTGGAGCGACTCGTCTGCTGCATCCCCATTCCCCTGGTGGGGAGAGAGGCTGTGAGTCAGTGTCGCGATACAAAGCTCTTCGCCAGTTGAACGGCGACGGTCTCCACTAGTGCTCGGAGGTTTTGATGGATCGCCTATTCCTAAGGGTTGTTCAGCTCGGGGAGGCCGCACAGAAGCATTGCCGCAGCGGCGATGTTCTGATTGGCCCGAGCGAACTGTGGGGGATCGTTCCCCCTGTCCATGGTGTTGCGCTGGACCCGACGGGCATGACCCCGGGCGCCGCTCACCAGTCTATGCGCATGGGGCACCGTGTGGTGCGCCGAGCGCGCTGGCATAGTCGGTGGCTGGTGCAGCCACTATTGCCGTGGTTCCTCGCCGTGCTCCCATGCGAGCTCAGGGGTCTCCACATGAGGATCCGGAGGGGCGTGAGTCTACAAGGACTGCGTTACCGCCAGTGGCTGTCCCAGAGCATCCGCCATGGTGTACTCCCAGGACGGACGGTGGCTAGGCGGCACATCACCGATGATGGAGCCGTCACTCTCAACATTGTGATCCATGAGGTCGAGGAAACAAGTGGGAGCATAGCTTGCCATCCCCACAAATTCGGACGTGAGAGGGGCAGTGCCGGCATCCTTCGGAGCCCCCTGGGCGTATGCGTCCGTGGGAGACGTGAGGCCATAGGGGAACTGGTGTATGGCGGTCACGACGGGGACAACGGCGTCCCTCCGGGTAATTGGCGGAAGATAGAAAATAGCAAGTAAATAACAACATGTAAATTACTCACAATGGGGTTTGAGCAAAGAGTTTGCTTGGAATGAAGCGCAGATGCCGCGTCGTCGAAGTCGTGCGTCCCGAAGTCGATGGAGGGAGCCCCTCCGATGGGTGCCGGAATGAGTGCCTCCTCGCGGAGGTGTAGTATGCCGAGCCGGTCGGCGATGAAGTCCAGGCTTCCGAGGAGGAAGGCCTAGGATGGCTCGAAGATGGGTGGAACCCACGTCCCAACAGGTGGGAGCGCGGGAAACTCTAGTGAGCCAAAGCGAATCGTATCGCCAGAGCCCGCCATGGCGAATGTGGTGGAAAAGTGAGCCATCCGATGTCCAAAAAGTGTTGAACGTACAGCGTCCTCCCCACGGACGGTGCCAACTGTCGGTGCAGAAAGTGACCAACAAGTAAATATTTATAGTTTTGCCGTACGTTGTGATCAAAGGTGGCCTAGCACTCAATGACACAGGGTTTATACTGGTTCAGGCAATGTGCCCTACGTCCAGTTTGAGTCGGTCGGTGACTTTATTCCTAAGCCCAGGTGCTCAAAGTTTGCAGTGGGGTTATAAATGAGAAGGAGAAAGATGGGGTGTACAAGAGGTCCGGTCGGCTCTGGCCGGAAGGGCCGAGAGCGATAGGGGCTCCGCTATGAGCTAAGTGTTCAAGCGAGTGCTTGAGGTCTAAACCTGGCGGTTCTGTGGTTGTGAGCTAGTGAACTTGATCGATCTGGATTTTCTTAGTTTCTTGGGAGAGAGCGCATCCCCTTTTATAGGTGAAGGGGATGGCCTTATAAGTGAGAGGGAGAGAGTACGTATGCTTCTAAACCTTGTTGCCCATGCTAGTAGGTACAGGATGATGGTAGGCAGCCACAACACTGTTGGATGACGGATGCACGTGAGAGGCTGCGTCGTTTTGTTCGGGTATGGCAGATGTCGGTACCTGCCATACTATTGATGCCTAGAGGCATGTGAGGAGTTTCACCATGTTCACTCGGCACGATAAATGCCGGCGCCCATAACACTGTCATTGCCCAGAGGCATGTGGGGGGCCTTACCGTATGGGAGTTAATGGCGCCCACAATACTATAGAGGAAAATGTCGGTGTCGACGAAATATGGTCGGCAGTCCACCGAGGGGGGTGCCCGTGGTGGTAGATTATCGGTAGGATGCGCGTAATCAGGAACCAGATGGTTACAGAGACACAAGACACAAGATTTATACAGGTTCAGGCCGCCAGTGTGGCATAAAACCCTAGTCCTGTGCTTTGTTATTTGTATTGATCTAGGGTGAGATCTGTATGATCTGTCCTCTAAGGGACCCCTGCCCCTCCTTGTATACTGCGAAGGGACAAGGTTACAAGTAAAGTATCCAATTTGGTACAATTACAATATAGCGTCGTGCTCCGCACGTCTTCATCTTGCGGGCTGGGCCACTTCCGGTGGTGTGGCCCATGTATACCCATGAGTGTATAGGGGGTCTATTCCCCCACAGCTAGTCCCTGAGTGCCTTGTATCCTTCGAGTAGCATCGTCTTGAGCTTGCCAGAAGGATGTAAGGGGCTCAATATAAAATTTGAAAAATATTTCCCTCGAAGTGTGCCCACTTTGACTCTGAGTCAAAAAGAGACACCGTCGTCCTTGTAGAATTGGAGCTGTTTGAACCATCAGAGCGAGCACATTCACCGCAAGGTGAAGTGTGCCCACTTAGTCCCCGAGCCTAGTAGTAGGTGACGTAGGCACGTGGTGCCAGGGTCTAAAAAGAATTCCTAGTTAAGTTGAGAATCCAATCATCATACAGGCGATACAAGATGCACCGGCAGGTGCATCGTACCGATGTAGTCCCCGAGCTTGCTGGAAGGCGAGGTATGAGCCTTGTAGCAAGGTCTAAACGAGAAAGAATATCCCAACTGTATGCGAGTCGCTAGTCGCATGTAGTTGAGACGCAAAGTCCCCGAGCTATGGTCGGAGAGTGGTCGAGGCAGTCCCCGAACATAGGTCGAGGAGCGAGCGGCAGAGTCCATGAGCTGTGGTCGGAGAGTTGTCGAGGCAGTCCCCGAGCACAGGTTGAGGGGCGAGCGGCGAAGTCCCCGAGCTGTGGTCGGAGAGTGGTCGAGACAGTCCCCGATCACAGGGCGAGGGGCGAGCGGCGAAGTTCCCGAGCGTAGCTCGAGATCCCTGCAATATAAATATATAGAACGGTAGTATATGATGTACAAAATAATAATTTATGGAGAAAAAATCAGCAGTGAAGAAATAGTGTATGACGCTCAGCAGTCATTTGCAAATGAGCATGATGTGATAAAGCAGTTGGTGCTTTGTAAACATCAGTGTCAAAATGAAGTTTGTGTTTATACTTTATATAAACCGCCCGACCAGTTAGCATGTAGCTGAGTCTCCAGCCCTAGCTAGCCCATAGTCCATAACGTTGAGCGCAGAGCCCGTGCACGTGTAGGAGGAACAGGCGTCGCTAAGGAGCACCATGCATTCTTCGGACAACCGGAAATCTTTTTCTTTTTTCTTTTGGAAAGAAATCTTTTTCTTTTTTCTTTTGGAACACCATGCATTCTTCGGACAACCGGAATCTTCGGCTATAATCGTGGTCTACTGCTTTCTGTTCTGACCAGAATACAGGCACATTCGCTTGGTCAATGTTTCAGCCAGTTGGAGATGACATGAAGACGGATCGCATTAGCCAAAGGTGATCGAACGGCGTGTCGCAGCATAATACATGATGCTCGGGGACTAGCTGTGGGGGTATTGACCCCTATACCCTTACGGCTAGGCTTGGGCCAGCCCGGACCAGGGGGTTTGGCCCACTAGAAGACGACGCGCGGTCCGACCAATCTGTTCGGAGTCCCGCACAAGGAATCAAGGCATGTTTGGAGATCAAGCAAGATCCTGGTCGGTTAGAATAGAAATCCTTATTCGGCCACCTATGGCAATTATAACTGGTTAGGATTAGTTTCAGATCTGTAACCCTGCCCCTCAGACTATATAAGGTGGGCAGGGGACCCCTCTAAAAAACATCTCTCATTGACATACAACAATACAATCAGACGCAGGACGTAGGTATTACGCCCTCACGGCGGCCGAACCTGGATAAAACCTCGTGTCTGTCTTACGTCACCATCTTGTTTGTAGCTTGCGCACCTGTCTGCCGATAATCTACTACCTTGGGCATACCCCTGGGTAGACTACCGACCATATTTCGTCGACAGTCGGCGCCTACAACACTGTTTGTGTCATGGAGGTTGCAGAATACTATTTCCACAGGTGTACAGGGTACAGTCCCTGGTATTGTGGTTTGACTTGTGCGCGTTTCCTTGCCTTCTTCGTCCGTTCCCTAGTCTTTTCCGAGCGGGCGTCCCCGGTCGGTCGGTCCCAGTCGGCTCTGGTTGCGCCAGTCGGTGAAGAGCAGTGAGCAGGGCCTTTGCATACCCCGGTCGGAGACGTGGGGTCGGAGTCGGAGGTAGTGCTTTGCCAGGCCTTCCGGTCGGAGAGACCGTCCGGAGGCGTGCTAGAGACCGAAGCGAGCGCTCCGATCGGAGAGGTGGGCCGAGTCAGAAGGCGGGTGCTGTTCCTCGTTGGCCAGAGATTGGATTGCCCTTCTGGCCTATTGTTGGCTGGCCCATGAGTTGCGTGTTTGTCTGCTTGGGCCAAGCCTTTGTTGCGAAGCCGGTCCGCGAGGGACCCCGGGTTTATGAACCCGACACATCATATGTTAGATTTCAGAATAATGGATTGACATTGCGCTTTCAGCTTTATGATCTAACATCTTGAATATGGAAATTGCAAAAGTTTGGTTGGGTTCTCAGGATAAAATATATCCAACTGCTCATGTAAGATAACCATTTGCAAATGAGCAAGATTACAACCGGAAGAGAGGATACTTCATTATGAGTTTCAGTTATCATATTTGTTTGTGTAGAATAAATCAAGCATATAAAGACAATGGTAGAAAGTAAAAACACTGTTGGTTCTTTTTGAAGCATTCACTGTAACTTTCTTAAAGAAATGTATTTTACTATAATATGTTGCCTGATCATTGGCGTGAAAGATTATTGTTTTTGAAACTGAAAGTACTGGTTGCTAGTTACGTATACAGATGGCACTTATCGTTAGGAAAATGAAAGCCTCAAAGCTATTTATTTATTTATTTATTATTTTTTTTTTTAACATAATGGCAGGAGGTCCGCCTCTCTCTCTTGCAACTGAAGAGTAAAACTTGGACACCATCTTGCCTATCACATGCGTCGGCTCGTCGGTCTGCCGCGCGCCCCTGCGATCCCACTCTTCGCCAGCAGGTGGGCTGTCCTCCATGGCCCATGCGATCCCGCCCCGTGTCGGGAGGTGGGACCAAATACATTTATCGTGGCTTCTCTATGGAATGCCATCCGTGGCTCCAGCAACCGCCCTCGCTCTCTAGCGCCGCCCTCGTGAGACCTCGCCCTCTCCCTGGCGTCGCCGTCGCCGGCACCGCCGCCTCCTGTTCGCGCCTCCTTGTCCTCGTGCTGCCGACGCGTCGGTTCCCCGAGTTGCTCCATCGCCCCGACGCCTCCGGACGCTGCCGCCTCCATGATCTGCCCGCCGCCGCCTCGATGCGTCGCCGCAGGATCTAGCGCCGCGTCCACCGCCTCCACACCGCAGGACGCGTCGCCGCCTCCACTCCACGCCACCTTGCACGCTTGGGATCTCTCCCTGACGTCCACGGAGGGAAGGACCACCAGGTGTGCCAAACCCCTCTCTTCCCTTCCTGCTGTGCGAAACGGAGCACCCAAACCCTCAAGCTAATTGGCTATTTGTATTCGGATTTGATCTAATTACATGTGTGTATACGTATTATGCCTGCTAACTTTGATCCCTTTCAAGATTATCATGCGTACATGTGCACACCCATGTCCTTTACTGGATCTGCAGTTGCAGTTCTCAGTTCTGTCTGCTTTGCACTGAATGTTCTGTGCACTGAAAGTTTCCCAATCAAGAAAATTTGTTTACCTGCTGATTTCAGAACTTGGCACTAGGGGCATGCTGATGTTGAAATTGATTACATATTCAGATAGACAAGCTTAGGCCATACGTGCCATCTCAACTGCTGGTCTTTTTTTTTTGGTGATGGACTGCTGGCTCTGTGTTTCTTTGCAGAGAAACAAGACGTGAAGAAAGAGAAGAAACGAAGAAGCTGATTGAGACCTCAGGTATCTCAAGTATCTCTGAACCTCTTCTTCTCGTGGTCGAGAACATGCTAATTCAATATCTTTTCATGTGTTGTACCATGATACTGTTGAGAGATACAAGGCAAAGCTTGTGGTCAAGGGTTATACCTAGAAAGAATGCAAAGATTTCTTTGATACTTATTCACCTGTTGCTTGATTGACCATAATTCGAGTGTTACTATCTCTGACAGCCTCACATAGTCTTCTCGTTCATCAAATGGATGTTAAGACAACTTTCCTAAACAAAGAATTAGAGAAGATCTATATGGATCAGCTAGATGGGTTTGTAGCAAACGGTCAAAAAGGCATGGTGTGTAAATTATTGAAGTCCTTATATGGCCTGAAACAAGCTCCTCAGCAATGGCACGAGATATTCGACAGAACTTTAACATTTGCCGGCTTTGTTGTTAATGAAACTGATAAATGTTTGTACTATCAGTATGGTGGGGGCGAATGTGTTATCTTGTGTTTGTACGTTGATGACATACTGATCTTTGGAACCAGCCTTAATGTGATCAAGGGGGTTAAAGATTTTTTATCTAATAATTTTAAGATGAAAGATTTAGGAGGGGCTGATGTTATTCTTAATATCAAGCTATTAAGAGAAGGCAATGGAGTTACACTTCTACAATCCCACTATGTGGAAAATGTTTTAAGTGGCTTTGAGTTTAGTGACTGTCAGCCTGCTCCTACGCCTAATGACCCTAGTGTGGTATTGAGGAAAAAATAGAGAATAGCAAGGGATTAATTGAGATACTCCCAAATTATTGGTTCACTTATGTATCTGGCTAGCGCTATAAGGCCTGATATCTCATTTACTGTGAGCAAACTAAGCTGGTTTGTGTTAAATCCGGGAGATAATCATTAGCGTGCTCTTGAGAGAGTAATGCGCTACCTGAAAGGTATTGTGAGCTATGACATTCACTATACCTGGTACCCAAAGGTACTAGAGGGTTATTGTGATGCGAACTGGATATCTGATGATGATGATGTTCATGGCACGTGGATGTGTTCCTAGTTGGAGGTGGTGCTGTTTTAGACGTTGTTTCATGGAAGTCTTGCGAGCAGACCATCTTAACGAGGTCAACCATGAAAACAGAACTCATAGCATTAGACACTGCCACTGTGAAGGCCGAGTGGCTTCATGAACTCCTTATGGATTTACCGGTAGTAGAAAAACTTATACCGGTTATTTCTAAGAACTGTGATAAACAAGGTAAATAGTTCTAAGGCCAACATGAAGTCCACAAGGCATGTTAAGAGGTGGTTAAAATCTATCAAAAAATTGAGAAACTCCGGAGTGATAGCGTTGGACTTTGTCCATATGTCTAAAAATCTGGCAGATCAATTCACTAAGGGACTATTGCGTAATGTGATAGATAGTGCATCGAGTGAGATGGGCTTGAGACCTACATGAAGTCTATCATAGTGGTAACTTGTTCTATATGATCGAAGATCCTATGAAGTAGGATGGTGAAACAAGCTATTGGTAGACTGTGAGGAAAGACACTTAACTAGGCCCATGTCAGATGCACGTCTTTCCTTTGCTATAAGGCAGATTGGTTTTTACCTTAATGTGTTCCAAGTGACTTGCTATAGGGTCGAGATGGCGGACTAGAGGGGAAGGTGAATAGTCCTTTCTAAAAATTAATCACGCCGGCTAACTAAAATAAATGCGGAATTAAAACTATCGGTGTAGCCAAGTCTATATCCCTCTATCTAAGTTCTCAAGCACCTTATAAAATATCCTAATTAGGCAACAAAGGTGCCAGGCTAGCTAGAGCTCACCTAAACAATTCTAGAAGCAAAGTCACACAAACCTATGCAACTAGTACTTAAGCAACCTGGGGAGCTCCTATACAAACTAGTATGCAAAAGCACAAAGCCTAAGCTTACTAGCAATGCTCAATAACAAGGCTACTCAAGCCAAATTAGAGAGCTTAAATTACTTAGCTACACAAACTAAGCAAATAACTTATTTACCACAAAAGTAAACTAGCTACACAAGGGAGCTACTTCTATGCTACTCAAGCAAGGAAGGTAACTAGCAAGCTACACAAGCTAACTAATTATAAGAGAATCTACACAAGCACAATATATGAATAAGTAAATATAAGCTTGTGTAAGGGGATTGCAAACCAGCAGGATGAATAAAGTTGACACGATGATTTTTATCCCAAAATTCACTTGTTTGCCAACAAGCTAGTCCCCATTGAGACAAGCTCGAAGGTTGCCGCCAAACCTCTTGCTAGTGGTGACCCGCAAGTCACACTCTCCCACATGGAGTGTTTACCACAAGCTCTAGCACTTTGACTCGGCCGGACCACTTGTCGCCCTTCGTGTCTCGCTCTACTTGAGTTGCTCTTCGTGGCTTCCGCGGGGCGAGCACAACACCCCTCACAATTAAAAGCTCTAGTTTGGTTTTAGTGAATTGATGAAACCCTAAGTGCTAACCTAATCAAATTGCTCTAGTCAATTTGTAGATTTTTAAATAGGCTATTCACCCCCATCTAGCCATATTAGGAATTTTCAACAATCTTCTCTGGAGCACCGCACAAGCTTCCTTGCGTGCTTCGACAGAGGTCACGCCACCATGCCATCTAGGAGGTGGCAACCTCTAAGAGTAACAAGCACCACCGACTTGTAACTCGATCACCTAGTGCCACTCAATGCAATCTCTCAATGCAATCGCACTAGAATCACTCACTCGCAATCAAATCGCACTCTTGCAAGCACAAGTGAGTTAGAGGGATCACAAGCACACCTACACAAGCCACCAAGGCCTAAGGGTGCCCAGCAACCAGCCCAAGGTCGACTAGTGCTTGGTTATATAGCCCCAAAGAGAATAGAGCTGTTATACCCCTTTATTGGGCTGACTGTGACCGGACCGGACTCACACGCATCGACCGAACTCATTGATCGTCAGCGTCCGGTCGCAGGATGGACGCCACATGTCCTAGCCATTCGAAGCCGACCGTTGCTCCCCAATGGCTACTTCACCCGTGCGCACTCACAGATCAGATCGGACTCGCTAGTCCCCTGACCGGACTCACGATGCCACAACGTTCGGTCCAATATAGAGAGCTCCCAGAGCTGATTTTTGCCAACCGAATGCGTCCGGTCACTATTGATCGGACTCGCCACAGCGATTCGGTCACCATTGGCTGGACTCACCACAACGTCCGGTCGCCCTGCCATAGCGATGCTAGACAAGGAACAGTACCACAGGTGCATCCAGTTGTGCCCTAGCGCTAGCGCCTGGTCCGACAACTGTGTGCCTCCTCAGCTAGGGTTAGCTACCGAACGCTAAGGCCAGCACCTAGTCACACATAGTGAGCACCATCTCCTCCTTTTCTTCAACCTCTTTGCAAATATGCCAACACCACAAAGTGTACATCACTATGTGCAAGTGCGTTAGCCTTTTCTCAAACATTTTCCAAAGGGTTATCACTCATTTCACCATGCCACTTGATCCTAGCAACGATGCAAAGTTAGATCACTCGAGTGGCACTAGATGACCGATATGCAAATAAGTTTGTCCCTCTTGATAGTACGGCCATCTATCCTAAACCCGGTCATAAACTTCTCTACACACCTATGACCGGTGAAATGAAATGCCCTATAGGTTATACCTTTGCCTTGCGTATTCCATTCCATCTCCAATGTCGATGCAACACATGACCAACCTTAATCAACAAATGATATGATCCACTTCATATCATCACGTGACCTTATTGGTTCATCGATCTTGACCTCACTTGCTCTTCACCATTGCTTATATGCTCCAACCAGAGGGGTGCTTTAGGCAACCTAGTATCAGTAAAGGACTTAGGTGAAACTTATTTCACATAAAACTATCAATTCAAGGCATAGTCCATTGTTTAGTTGTGAAGAAGTGTAACCTCTATTCTAGATGGATGTTCAACTTAACAGTCTCCATCGAAACACTGGTATATTGAACAATAGAGAATTGAGAGCATTTCGTATGCACCATAGAATTTGGTGGGGATTATTAGATTTAATGTGAGCATGACCCATATTTTATTTAATAATTAATTCAAATAAATTCTAAGGCCATATTATATGCTAGGTGCAATAAAATGATGGACCAAATGTAGTTGATGGCTGAACTTGTAACGGTCATAGTTATGGCTACGGTTACTAGTAACTCCCATGGTTATGGCTATAGTTACTAGTAACCCCATGCTTATGGCAGTGGCTACCCGTGATTGATGGATGCTTCATGACATCCAGGTTCATCCTCTAGACTTCATCTTCTACCTTCCGTGCTTATAAAAAGGAGAGCTCGCCTTCAGCCATGCGGACGAGACACAATATCTAGCACCATTGTTCTTCTATTGAGTTGCTCCCAAGTTTTCCCTGTCCCAATCCTCTGTGCGCACGGAGAGTTGGGAGAGCAGGCCTTCGGAACCGCTGTCTACATTTGCGACACCTGCTCGGGTGTGCGAGTGATCAGGTTTTTAGGGAGCATCGCCGTGACTACTCGCTGTTCATGAACATCTTCCTGGTGGTGCTTCTAATTGGATCGTCTTCTTCGTCTTCTTCCTAGTGGACGCCCAAGGGAGTGCACGGCGAACATCTTCCTGCGTCGACTGTGGTCTACGACTTTGAGCAACACATGATGACGACTCATGTGAATGGATCTACCAGTGTCTTGAGCATGGGTCCCTCCACAGGGTATAATCCCTTCCTTGGATTTGTTAAATTTAATATCTTTTCTGTTATGGTCTATATGTTGTTCATGTTCATATCTGCTACTATTGCAAGTAGTAATATCACACACATGCATATACATGTTGTCACCAATTTGCTATGGTTTTTCTGGATTAAATTTAACATGAAGATGCCTCAATACCTAACACCTGGCTCGGTGTTGTGGCCGCAGCTTTACTCATGGCAAGTTTGAGATGGAGAGGCGTGTAAGGAAAATGGACCCTAGGCCCATTTACTTTGATTTTGGTGTTTGATGATTAACACAACCAAATTAGACTAATGTGTTTGCTAGTGTCTATTTTATAGTCAAATAGAATGCAACGCAGACTTGGACCAACTTTGGAACGTGAAGAAATTGATCAACACTCAAGAGAAGACATTGGAGGAGGTGTTGACAGCTTAGGAGAGAAGCAAGGAGTCCAAGACACGAAGATGACGAAGCCCCGACATAAGATACACACAGAAATAGCAAGAGGGGGCACTGCCCTGGTCACCGCCCTAGGCATGGCGGTGCACCACCAAGGGTTGGTGGTGCCACCAAATAGAGGGTTGCTGTAGCTAGAAGGAGAGGGGGGCACTAGACAGCCACGTGTGCACCACCCTGGTCACCGCCATGGGGTGGCGGTGCCACCGCCCTAAAATTCTAGAGGGTAGCGAAGGGGGATTCGGGCACCGCCCTGGTCACCACCCTCAGGGTGGCGGTGCACCGCCCCAGTGAACAGTAACCCAATGGTCGGTCTGTCAGTGAGCAACGGCTAGTCCACGTGGCGATCACTGCCCTGTCTAGTGCCTAGCACCGCCCTATTCGGTGACCACGTAGAGAAGAGGATCTCGGCCACAACGACTAGTTTTGACTTGGGGCTATAAATACTTGCCCCAACCGGCCATTTGAAGAGTGAGGGAGCTAAGGGAAGATTGGAGGGTGTTGCTTCACCTCATTTGTGCTCTCCACTTGCATAAAGCTTAAAGATTACTTGGTGATTAGTGTAGGTGCTTTGCGAAGTGCTTAGGTTAGTTAGACCATGCTCATATGCGCTTGCTCTAGGCTTAGGTCTAGTTGCTAGTGAGGTTTGCATACCTCTAAGCCCAAGGTGCTTGCGCGCACCATGTTTGTACTCGATAGGCCTTGTAGTCTTGTGAGACCACACTAACCGCATTTGTGGTGTGGCCGCCACTGTGTACCGAAGGGAACAAGGCCCGCGGCGTTTCGGTCGGAAGGTTAATAGTGAAGATGGCGGGGAGCGGTCTGTGAGAGGCTTGCTAATAAGGACATGAGCTCCATGCATACGACCATGCTTGGAGATAGAGGACAAGGAGATCAGCGAGGGTGTCCTAACCGAGAAGGAGGCCCGAAACTCATCGGGTTCGAGTCACCAAGGTGGAGGCCCAAATCAAGTTCGAGCCCATCTCGGGTTCCAGGACCAGTATGTCATAAAACTGGTCACACGGGCGTGTCCGAGCTCCATTTTCGACAATCCACATATGGATGGAAAGCTAATTAGATAAGGAAGACAATGCAAGTGGTCTCACATCAAAAGGCCTTAGGAATCAACAGGAATCATCGAAACAAGTCAGCGTCCAGAATCTGCCAGGGTGCTACGACACCGTCTTTTGGTCCGTTGGACCGTGTATTGTGTTTGGACCCATTAGGGGGCGCGTCTAGGGGGGTGAAATCCGGGGCTCTATAATTAGCAGCCGTCGCTCTCCTTAGGATTTGGGGTTTTGCTTAGTTCTTGATTTCCTCGTGAAACAGACGTCGTTTTGCTGCAACTGTGCCGCCAAGGCCGCTTGCTGTGAACCAGGGCCCCTGTTCTTGATCTTGTTTGCCTGTGGCGATTAGTCCTTTCGAATAAAGACTTGAACTCCTTCTTGTTATCATAAGCCTCATATTTATTTGCAATTTTACATTGCATTCATCCTGTTCTTGCTTGTGTTCTTGATTCGCTTGCAGGAAAGCCTTCTCGGCGAGGTCAATCACGTTCGCGTGGTTGATAACCAACAGAGCAGTGGTGTAACTATTGCGAGGGTCCGAATCAGTCTTGGTTCGAAGCCTAGATCATGAACATCAAGTCTCCACCAATCGACGCTATCGTACATATCGGAAGATCAGGCCTTGTCTACATCACTTGCCGGAAGGCACACCGAAGACTCACTTGCGCATGGGGAAGGCTCGGGGCTATCCACAGAAATACTTGATCGGGAGCATGGCCCTTGCGAGGGGCTCCAATGAGGACTAGGGGGAAGCTTGAGTTCTTCTCGATACCTCGGTAAAAATACTGGATTCATCCATGGGAGTTTCCATCTCTACCCCATCTTTACCTTCCGCATTTACATTGTTACCTAGGTTGTGTGCTTTACTTTTCAAGCTTAGTTGATAGGCTAGTTGATAGGGTTGGAACCTAGGTTGCAAGACTCTTGTGGTAGAGATAGCAACACATTAGCAAAACCGTAGTTGCACATTTAGATGATTACTTTCTTGCATAGGTTTTGCTAAGGTGGAAATAGAGGCCATAGTTTAGAGTAGATTTTTAAGTTGCCTAATTCACCCCCCCCCCTCCTAGGCATCATGGCCCCCTACAAGTGGTATTAGAGCCGGTTGGCTCAATTTGGACCTTTGGCTTCACTGTCATTGAGCCGACGCTATTTAGAGTGGTTGGGATGGATCCTCTAGGCCTCCACACTTGAACGGCACTAACTTCCCCTACTATAAAGCTAGAATGACTTGTCACCTTGAGGCGGTAGATTTGGGTGTTTGGAGAGTCGGATGAAACCCATTAAGAATCCTGATAAACCCACAAAGAGTGAAGAAAAAGAAATTCATTTCAATGCTAGAGCTAAAAATTGCTTGTTTAAATCTTTTAGCATGGATGTGTTTAACCAAGTGTTCAGTTTAAATATGGCACATGAAATTTGGTTAAAATTACAAGAGCTCCATGACGGCACAAGTAATGTCCGTGAGCAAAAACATTGCCTAACTCAACAAAGTTATAATTCTTTTGAAATGAATGATGATGAGCTTGTTCGTGATATGTATTCATGTTTGAATCTAATTATCAATGAGCTCAATTCTATAGGATTAACAAAGCTAGGTGATACGGACATCATGAGGAAGATCATCTCCATGCTACCACAAAAGAAATATGCAAGCATCATCACTATCCTTCACAACATGGAGGACTTGAGCACCATGACCCCAGCCATAGCCATTGGCAAGATAATGGCATTTGAGATGTCACGTAAGATGTTTCACGAAGAAGCCTCTTCATCAAGCAAAAGCAAAGCTCTCACTTGTAGTGAGCACAAGAAGATGAAGGGCAAGCAAGTTGAGACAAGCTCAAGCTCAAGCTCCTCAAGTGAAGAAGAAGAAGAAGATGATGAGGATGATGATGATGCTGATGAATCAAGTGATGATGATCAATCTTCCTCCTCCACCTCCGACCTTGATGAAGAATCAATCAAACTTATCAACAAGGTAAAGAAGATGATCCAAAGGCTCAATGTCAAGGGTGTGCCCATCCAAATTCAAGATTTCATTTTCACCAATCCAAGAAATGAGCAAAGGAAGAAATGATGCTATGGATGCGGCGAGTTGGGGCACTTTGTGGAAGTTTGTCCAAACAAGCCCACACCCAAGACAAAGAAGAAGGCGTGCAAGGACAAAGCTCTTACATCAATAAGGTTAGGGGGTGATTCTTCAAGTAAAGAAGAAGACCATCACAAGAGGCGAGGGTAAAAGCACTCATCATCAAGCACTTCACGAGTGTGCCGTATGGCATGAGGTAACAAAAAGTCTATCCCTAGTGATAGTGATAATAATAGTGATAGTGATGATGAGCTACCTTCTTATGAGCAACTTGTGCAAGAAAATCTTAAATATGCTAAAAGTTGCACTTGTCAACAAAAGAAGCTCAAAATGTTACAAGAAAAGTTAGATAGTTCACAAGAAGCATATAAAACATTGTTTGAACAATATGAGACATTTGCTAATCTCAATATTGAACTATCTACTAAAATTGAGCAACTTGAGGCTAGTGCTACAACAAATACATGCACAATCAATGATGAGCAACTTGTAAATAAAAATAAAAAATTAAAAGAAAAGTTAGCTATCTCACAAGATGCCTATAAAAGTTTGCTTGCTAAAATAGAAACCATGTGCAAACATTATGATGAGCTAACTAATAAAGTTGTAAATCTTGAAGCCATCGGTGTAACAGAACCGACCAATTATACGAGATTAAGTAAGGAAATCTTCCGTCGAAACAGATAATTTAGCAAACTTAAGCCCGTATAACCCGGTAGTCCGTGAAACCTCGAAGGATTTCAAACCAATCGACATACAAACCAAGATCGTACAAGTTTAGCAAGTACCGTCACACGTTACATAAAGTTCACAATCACAGTTGGGTACATCAGAGTTTAAAACATAAAGTTATTACAATCCAAGTTCAAACTAAAATAGCGGAAGCAAATAGTTTTAAAGCCATACACACACTTTTAGTTCAGATACAATGCCAGTAGGTAGTCATCTCCAACAAAAGCATCAGATGAGAGATATGGAGTGACCATTGCCCTGGGTCCTAGTTGTCACCCATCGCCGGGTACAGGCAATTAATGCAATAGCCGTAGTATATTTGACCATCTGCAACAACAATGGGAACAACGCCCTGAGTACGAGAAGGTACTCAGCTAGACTTACCCGTCTATAATCAAAATATAGCGACACCAAGGATTATGCAAGGTTTTCTTTAGTGGGCTAGCTGACTTGTTTGTGAAAAGCATAAGTTATCATGAAGACATCATTTTAAATACTTTTCATCATCTTTATTAGGACCTATCCATCTAGGTAAGCACCTGTACTATAGCAATCACTTGATTAACCAATAACATCCAGTTACCAATTTAGATTTAGCATATCTCATACCATCCAGATAACCATCATTGTTCCATAATAATTACTACGATGCCGTAGCTCAAGTCAAATGCTCACTATCCAGGAGCGATGGCGATTCGAATCGATTCCTAACCAGCTGGTGATTTATTCCTCACACAAACCATGCTTCCCCCGTCAGGGTCGCTTAGATCACCAATGACACTTTCCAAGTAGCCGTGGGATAACAGTCATGGACCGCACTACCCAGGGACCGCCCGACTGCTAGGATGCACCTTGGGCTCACTCTTCGCGTCTCCGTCATACCCTCTTCAGCACCAGTCTGCGCATCCGAGTTTATCCCGGCTCGAAAAAGTGTCACTAGATTCGCGGTCGAAAGGTACTTTATTCGGCCAGCTAAATGTGAGGCATGCGTTCAACATGACAAGAGGGACGAGCAACGATCGGTCCTTAATTGACACAGACGGAAACTAACAGCACCCCAGAACCCGGTCTGGTTGCCTCTAACTTTTTTCGTCCGTCTCCAATTATCCATCACACATGGTTAATTCCAGGATATCATTCTTTCTATAGCTAAATTCTTCCAGTAACCACCTATAATGTAGGTGACCGGATATCACCGACCGCTACCGGTCTAAGCAAGGCTAAGCAGTTATTCGATCCTGACCTAACAGGGTAAAAGGTAATAAGGTAGGCAAGGATAGTAATAAATGCATCAACGGTTTCAATCAACTCCTACAACTTAATGCAACAATATATAAACTCATATATATATATAGAAAGAATTGCTTTTATAAATTAGGAGACTTAGAATGCTCCGGGGCTTGCCTCGTTCGAACGAACTAGGTTGATGATCCACGCACTCGGGCAAGTCCTCTCCTGGCTCCTCTGCCTCCGGCACCTCCTGTGCCTGGACTTCTTGTGGATCTATCCCGGTCTGCTCTTCCTGAACTGCTACTAGCAACTCCTCCTGCGATCCTGTATGATGCAGATGTATAAGTGCTAATGCATAGGTGCATCGGAGAGATGACATGTAATGATCATGATGCATGGAATGTAGATGAACATGTTTAACTTTATTGGACATAGTAGAAGTAAAGCCCTTCTACAAGGTAGCCAATATCATCCAAGAATATGTACTACTATACTACTACTACAACCACTGTACTAACATGCCAAGTTACCATAGTAAGTTAAGATGCTTCAAAGATACACCAAAGCAAACATTATTAACTAAACATGCATTAAAGAAGATTATTTTATTTCATTTTAAACTAGGGCTACAACGGCAACATATATTTCTGGTGCTCATAAAAATCTAAGAAAATTACAGTAGTATAGTACTACTCTAAGTAGACTATTATAAAATTTTCATGGCATTTGGATAAGTAAAATAGCCTACACAAAAATGACAAGCTATGGCATAATTATGAGCATGAAAATACTTTGTACTATGAAAAGTGTCAAACAACAAATTTGGTATTTTTTCTATGTTCTACACAGTAAACAATCATTGTACAAAAATTATCATACACATGTTTTATACAATTTTTGCTCTCTATCAAAATAACAAAATCATCAATTAAAGGCACTTGAACTACACATCAATATTTCTCTACAGAACATGCATGACATATATTTTTCCTACAAAGTACATCACTAAAGGAGATTAACAAAACTAGAACCATATTTTTCTAATGTATATTCTATTTACTAGACATTTTCTAAGAAATCGCATTTATTCAATTTAAATAAAGCTACACAGAAAAGTATCACAAATTTGACATGCAATATTTTTAGCAGATAGATCTAGTCACAAGAAACCTAGCAAAACTTATTTCAACAAATTTGGAGCTACTTTGAGCAAGTTATGAATTTCCAAAGCATTTAAACAAAATCTGTAAATCATTTCTTTTATTCTTTTCTGAAAATCACGGTTCAAAAATTCTAGATCCACCCGGATTTGAACACGCGCGTACACACACAGGGGCTGACAAACAAGCCCAGGGGTCAGCGAGACCCCACCTGTCAGCGGGAGGAAGAAGGGCGGCGCTGACCACGGCTAACCTCGCCGCCGGTGAGGTCTCCGGCGAGGAGGTCTACCCTATCGCACTCTCCTTCGCAAGGCGAACCTACTGGTGCAGCTATCGTGCCCAGTGGAGCACGGGAGCAAGCTCACTGGCATCCATGGCGGCGCGGTGGCCCGGCTCAACGTCGGCCGGCCATCTCCGGCCGAGATGAGGCGTGGGGAGTGGCTTGAGAGCTACCCCGTGTTCGTGCGGTGCTCGTGCGCGTAAAAAGGAGGCGAGAAGGAGGACGGAGGGGCGAGGTCCACGGAGCGACGCATCTCCGGTGAACTCGACCTTTCTCCGGCGAGCGATTACCGGTGACTCATCGCTTACCACGGTGATAAGGTGCTAGCACGGGATGCACGAGGTGGGGGAGGAGCTTAGGGCTAGATGGAGCGGTCGACTGCGAGCTTCAGTGGCCGGACGAGCCAACTCCAGCGAGGCGCTGGTGCGGGCGGTGGCGGAGGCGAGCGCTTGCGCGTGCTCTGCTGCTGAGCAAGAGGCAGGGGGACAAGGTAGCAAGTGAGAGGAGCGTGGGGTGCAGCGCGCGTCTGGTCAGCTCTTGAGCCGAGCGCTGGTCGGAGCACCGCCCTTCGCCGCCGGTGTACGGACGCCGCATGGCGGCCGGGCAGGCGGGGAAGGCGGGCGCGGCGCGTTCGCGCGTGGGAGCAGCTGCGGCATGGGCCTGGGCCGGCGAAGCGACGCTGGGCCAGACGCGGGGCGGGCGGCCTGGTAAGAAAAATAAAAATGATTTTCTTTTTATTTCTTAAATAAACAGAACTAAAATTCCATTTTGAGCCATTTAAAAGCATTTTCACAAGTTGGTGTAAAAATGAAAGTTGTTCCATTTTTCAAGATCTACAACTTTGCTTTTATGACCAAAGTCAAATTCCAAATAGATTTTGAATTACAAAATAAAAATCAATATTAATTCAAAACCCTAATTTTGAAGAATTATTTTTAAAAGCAAAATTTGGCAAAACTTTGAATATAAACTTTGCTCCAAATTGCATCCTAATTACTTCTAAGTAGTCTAAGTGATCAACCAAGGTACACACATGGCAAAACAAACATAGCATCCAATCTATTAAAACAAAACTATGCAACATACATGCTTCACGAGCATGTTTCATATCTATATTTCATGTCATGCTTATGAATGCATAATAATGATTATGCTCATGATTTGCAAAATGTTAATGCATGCTTAACACCGAGGTGTTACAATCGGTACAACCCCCACCAAGGCACCTAAAAAGAAAAATTCAATTTTTGACATGCCTAAAAAGGATGCCTTTACTTCTTACAATGATTTATGTTTAGACTCACCCTTGTGCAACCAAGTTTGTGCTAGAAAAGTTGTTGTAGATATATGCACATAAGAGATCGCAATGGAGAATGAGTAACTCAAGCAAGAAGTGGCTCGCCTTACCAAGGACTTGACTCAAGTAAAAGGCAAAACGGAGCAAGCCTAACTTCATCAAGATAACACCGTCAAGGGAGTGAAGAAGCTTGACAAAGAACAAACCGTGGTTTGGTATGTATGCCACAAGGAAGGCCACAAGTCCTATAAGTGCAAGGTGAAGAATGGGGGAGGAGCTAAGAAGAAAGAGAAAAACAAAAAGGAAATAAGCAAGCTCTCCAACACCTACACTAACAAGGTGGACAAAAAGGCCTCCACACCTTATCCCTTGAAGAAGAAGAAAAATGACAAGGTGGTGACCATCAAGGTGAACAAGCAAGCCAACAATGGGGCCAAACGCATTTGGGTGCTAAAGGAGATTATTTCCAACATGAAGAGCACTAAGAAGGTTTGGATGCCAAAGGGGAAGTGAGAAGTCCGATGGACTTCGAGGAATTTGGAGACTTGGCAAAGTTTGGGTGCATTTTATGGGGTGCATCACAATGGATCATGTAATTGCCAAGTGGGTTAGTGAATACTATGCTAGGGTCAGAAACAATAGCAACCAGAAGAAGTCCCCAGTGTGGTGAGAAATCGAGTCATAATGATGACATAGTCCCCGAGCCACTTGTAGAAATCTCGAATTAATCAAGAAGTACCGATTTCTCAAATCATGGAGAAAAAATCGGAGTAACGGCTGTACAGTAGAAATTACTGAGCCTTGATGGTATTGTGGAGAAGTCGGCGAATATTCGATGTGCAGTACCAAGTTGCATTGAAGAATGGGCGATATGGGCCGCAGTTGCTCGGAAGCCCAGATAATGGCCCACCATGCCGCTTTGGGGAATTCAGAAGGGCTCATATCAATATGGTGTGGTTTCTCAAAAACCCTTGAATGCAAAAAGTGGGTATGGTTTCTTTATAACTGCGTCACCGCACTCCGCGCTCCCACCTTTGCCCCTTCGCCACTTCGTCTTCCTCCTCAACCTCACGCTCCTCCATTTGCATTCATACGCGCTCCACCGCTAGGGCTAAAAAGCTTTTGAAAAAGGCTAGTTTTGATCCAGATCTGAGGGATGGCACCGAAGAGGGGAGGTGGTAACCCAAAGAAGGTGGCCGCCGGGGCGAGCCGTGATAATGAATGGGTGCTGTCACTCATGGGGGAGACAGACCTCAACGAGATGGTGGAGGCAGTCATTCTTCCTGACCATGTCACCGCCGGATGGCACCCGGCCGATGGCGAGTCCTATCCGATGCCACACATCGACAAACTTGTTGTCTTCGAAGATTATTTCTAGCATGGATTAAGACTTCCGATACATCATTTCTTGCGGGATCTATTGGCGTATTGGGGAGTGAGCTTGTGTAATCTTCACCCAAACACTATTTTGCACATTTTCGTGTTTATCCACTTCTACGAGGTCTATCTTGGCATTCTTCCCCATTTCAGTCTCTTTCGACACCTTTTCTGGCTCAAGAAGAAAGGAGGGGGGAGTTCCAAAGTGGTCGGCGGTGGGTATCTACAGCTCCGCGATGGGATGGCGGGTGAATACATTATTGTGCCATAGTAGAATACCTCGCTAAAGGGGTGGAATGCCAGGTGGTTCTACATGAAGCAAAGTCATCCTGCCATCCGATGCGACGTCGACCAGGTTTCGGAGAATCAGAGGAGCTGGTCGGAGAAACCGACTAGTGCCGATATGGAGCAGGTGAAGGAGCTCCTCGAGCTCATAAGGGGCATGAAGATGAACGGAGTGGTGGTGGCGGTGAGCTTCATAGTGCGCCGTGTCCAGCCCTGCAAGGAGAGGGCTCATCCGGGCTTTGACTTCAAGGGAGATACTGACGACACCCGGGAGAGGACGGAGAGACTGACGAAGGAGGCTATGCTACGCCGGGCCACTAAACTATTCGCTCGAAATGTGCCGTTCAGCATGCCAGGGCAGTCGAAAGCCCTCAACTACATGAACCCACCTCCTCAGGTAAAAATCTCAACTGTTGTACCTGGTGCTTTTTTATCCCATGCCAGCGCCGAGCAGTGGACTAATTCACTTGTGGAAAGATCCATTTGTAGGAATGGGTGGCGTACTTCTTGAGCGTGCCGAGGAGCGATTGGCCAAAGGCAGTGGACGCCTGGCTGACCATTCAACCGGAGGAAAGTGCCATCAGCACCTCGTCCAAATCTAGAGGCGGAGGTGTTGGTCAGAAGGAGAGTCCCCTTGGTATCGGAGAAGGTTGGGGGGGAAAGGGTGGAGAATGATGAGTCGGCCTGAAAGAAGAGAAGAACGGTGGATGTAGCTCCCCGCAAACCGGGCGGCATCTCACTTGGTGGCGATCGGAGCGCTCGGATGTAGAGCGCGGCGATATCCAAGTGGTCAGACAACGATGAGGCCCTAGTAGCCCCCCTCCGAGCACTAAAGCGTCATCGCGCAACACACGTGTGGAGGTGCAATCAGAGGGAGGGGAAGGAGTCCCCAAGCAGCAGGCGGAGGAGACACCGATGGTGAGGGCTACAAGATCTCCAGCCTAGGCCACGCGGGTTGACCCCCGAGCAGCGCCTGGGTGCTCGAGAAGGTAGCACCAGTTCAGAACCGTCTACTAGGAAGCTGATGTGTAAGTATCTTTGCCTTGGAATCGGTAGTTGTTTGATCTTTATAGTTACGGTGATCAATGGACTAATCTGATGCAGAATGGGGCGCGTGGAGGATCTGAATCCTTCAGGCCAAACTGGCAAGCAGCCGGGGGCTGTTCCCGACGTGGAGACATTGTGGGCAGACTCCGTCCCTGAGTCCTCGGGCGCTCGTCGTTCTGCAGAGGAGTCGACCACCGCTGCTGATGGAGTTGGAGACAGAGAGCGGTTGGCGACAATGGTGGATGAGTCGACATAGACACCAAGAGCAGCGGTGAAAGCCACCGAGTCTTCGAGGGCGGAGGCGGGAGTTACCAATGCTGTGCTGAAAACTGGGGCACAGAGGCCAGCAGTGTCGGAGGAGCAAGCGGCATGCCCTGAGACACCGCAGGGCATGGTCGGTCACTTCATGCGGCCACCGAGCCCCTAGGGGCCGCCACTAGCTATGAAGGAAGAGGACGAGGTCGAGGAGATTGAGCGTGAAGAATCATGACCTCAAGCCATCCACATCCTTCGCAAGCGAGGGGAGGAAGTTTTGGTCATGGAGGAGGAGGACACCACTAGGGAGGTGAAAAGGCTACGGTCCACCCTTTCCATGGTTATGAAGCAAATTGAGGTTAGTATTGCATCAGCAGTGTCATCTTTGGCATTGGAGAATATGGTCCTTTATAAACTTGGTGCTTTGCAGGACATAGCGCGAGCTGTTGTACAACGACAGTAGTTGATCAAGAGGATGGAGCCCCTCGCCGAGGAGAATGAGAAGCTGAAGGAGGCGGTGAAGCTAATGGAGATGAACGTCTAGAGGGCCCAGCGTGAAAGGGATCTTGCTGAATCAAATGCGAGGGACCTAGAGTACCAAAAGGGCATCTTGTCCGAGTAGTGGAAGACCATCTCCGAGCAGCTAGAGCACACCTCCGAGAAGCTAAACAGCGTCTCCGAGCAGCTGGGGCGCACATCTAAATAGCTGAAAGGCATCTCCGAGTAGAAGAAAGGTACTATGGATCGGTGAATTTGCTCTGCATTGCCGAACAGTCTTGATGTTGCTGTCGACCGTTATCTTTGTAGAGCAAGATGTGGAGCTCGGCCGGTTGCAAGAAGTCATCAGTCAACTCCAATAGGAGAAGGAGAAGGCGTCTGGGTGAGCGAAGAAATTGGCCAAGGATCTGGAAGGTGAGTAGTTCGTGGTCAAAGTTGTTGCTAAAATGATTTCTTCGTTTGACGGGTCCATTTGGTGTCTATAGAATACCGTCGAAGGACCAAGGCATCGTTTGATGTGTTGGAGCTGGAGGCTAGAACCCAAAGGGGAAAACTTGATGCCGTGGTGGCCAGAGTCAGGCCGGTGCTTGACTTTATTGACATGGAGGTAGCTCATCAACCCAATGATAGGTCGCCACGTCCGGACGCCATCATTAACAGGTGCAAGGCGACATGGGAGAACTTCAAAGGCTTCAACCATGATGCCGCTGTATCTGTCATGACACATGCTCTGGTGGTGGTCTGGTCCCACTACCCTATGATCAATCTTTAGGCGATAGGGTCCGAATTCGCCAGAGGGGTGGGTGCGACGAAGCCAGAGCAGCTAAAGGATGAGGTGGAGGGCGCGACGAAGAAGCTGGCCGGCGATATTGATCTGTTCGGCGAGGTAGACGGTGACGACCAAGCCTAATAGCATGAATGGAGAGGGACCTGTGTTGAACAGCTGGAGAGGAGAGTTAAATGTGCGAGGGCATAAACAAACATTTATGTATTTGTATAAATGTTGTAAGTAGAAGTTGTATGCATGTTTATGCGGCTTGCTAGCACTTTTGGTGAAAATAGATGTATTGTTAACCCTAACGCATTTATACGTGGTATAAGTAGCGTCCGAGCAATTAGTTCATTGCTGAGCTCTTGGCCTTGGCTAGCCTGTATTCCATAACATTGAGCGCTGGAGCCCGTGCACGTGTAGGAGGAATAGACATGACCGCGAAACCACAGCCGACCACCCATAACAGAGCGCTGGAGCCCGTAGCACGTGTAGGGAGAGATCAGAGATAGGGTTTTCTCCAAAGAACATAGAGCGGAACGTGTGCTGCTCGATGGTTGGCGAAATATCTTAGAGATATTTTAGTATGGAGAAATGGGGCGGAGTATTTATGGAGATCATGTATAATTGTCGGAGTTTGTTAAGGAGTAGCTCGGAGCTGGTAATCGTAAGTGGAGATTAAACTGGACTGGAGAAATAACGAGAGACCAATTATGGCGACAAAAACTTCATTCATTATGGAGTGAAGAGTACATATCTGGAGCGTTTCAAAGATAGAAACGTATAAGTTGCTCGATGTGCCACGAGTTGGGGATATCGATTCGCTCCATGTCACATAGCCGGTAAGACCCTGGTCGGGTAACCTCTTTGACCATGTAAGGCCCTTCCCAGGGGGAGGAGAGCCTGTGCATCCCTTTGGTTTTCTGCTTTCTACAGAGAACAAGGTCGCCGACCGCAAATGAACAACCTTTGATGTTGCGATTGTAGTATCTTCGTAGGCCTTCTAGGTATTTGGCTATGTGGATGCAAGTGATCAGGCATTCTTCTTCGGCTCTGTCGATGTCCTCTGTCCGAACAGCTATGGCTTGCTCTTCATTATAATGCTCTATTCTAGGTGCTCGGAAGGCAATGTCCATGGGAAGTACGACCTCTGAGCCATAGACCAAAAAATATGGAGACACACTGGTGTTGCGACTAGCTTGAGTGTGTAGTCCCCAGACCACAGCTAGGAGCTCTTTGAGCCATCTGCCCAGATGCTTTTCCTCTTTCTGGTATAGTCACTTTTTGAGGGCGTCGAGGATCATGCCGTTCGCCCGTTCGACCTGGCCATTGGCTCTAGGATGGGCAACAGAGACGTATTTGACGGAGATGCATCAGTCTTCGCAGAAGTCCCAAAAATGGTGGCCAGTGAATGTAGTCCCGAGGTCGGTGATAATGCTTTTCGGGAGACCGAATCTATGGATGATATCTTCGAAGAGCTCGACTGCCTTCTTTGCAGTAGCCGAAACAAGCGGCTTGTACTAAATCCATTTGGAGAACTTGTCAATGGCGACATACACATACCGAAAACCTCCTAGCGCAGGCTTGAAAGGCCCAATCATGTCCAGTCCCCTACATGCAAAAGGCCAAGAAGCTAGGATGGTTTGTAATTCCTACGCCGGCACGTGTATTTGCTTGGAGAAAAACTAACATCCTACACAACATCGGACGAGGTCTTCTACATCGGAGATGGCCGTGGGCCAGTAAAAACCAGCTCGGAAAGCTTTGTCGACCAGGTTTTTAGAGGCCGCGTGATTGCCATAGGAGCCAGAGTGTATTTCAAGGAGTAGTTTTACACCCTCTTCTCGGGTGATGCATTTCTACAGTATCCCTTCCTTGGTGCTTTTCCTCATCAAGTTCCCATCTACCAACACGTAATGCTTGCTGTGACAGATGAGGCGTTCATTTTCGGTCTTATCAGTGGGTACGTCAGCGCTAGTGAGGTACTTGATAAACTATTCCCTCCAATCTACGGCCAGCGAAGGTACTGCAAGTACCAGCTGCTCGGAGGGAGGGATTTCTTGAACTGCCTTCTCTTCCTTAATAGACGGCGTAAAGAGGTCTTAAATGAAGACCCTAGGTGGAACCGCGGCGCGAGAAGATCCTATCTTAGATAGGTGGTCGGTGAGTTGATTTTGGTCTCGTACCACGTGGTGGGACTCGATACCGTAGAACTTTCCTTCGAGTTTTCTGATCTCGGCGCAATATGCATCCATTTTCTCACTGGAACATGACCAATCTTTGTTGACTTGGTTGATGACCAGCGCGGAGTCTCCGTATACCATGAGGCATTTTATGCTGAGCTCAACGGCTATACGAAGTCCATGGAGACATGCTTCATATTCCGCGGCGTTGTTGGAGGCTGGAAAATGAATTCGGAGGACGTAACGGAGCTTGTCCTTTGTTGAAGTAATGAACAAGATGCCAGCACCAGCACCATTGATGTTGAGGGCGCCGTCGAAATACATCACCCAATGCTTGGGGCAAGCAGCGGGGATGGGCTCTTGGATCTCGGTCCACTCAACGACGAAGTCAGCTAGCGCCTGCGACTTAATGGTAGTCCTGCTTTTGAATTCTATGGAATAAGTGCTGAGCTCGACTGCCCACTTGATGATGCGGCCATTGGCCTCTTTGTTATGGAGAATGTCCCCTAGAGGGAACTCGGTGACCACGGTGATCTTGTAGTACTCGAAGTAATGGCAGAGCTTGCACGACGTGATTAGAATGGTGTATAACAGCTTCTGAACCTAAGGGTAACGAGTTTTGGACTCATTAAGAACCTCACTGATGAAAGTAGACCGGATGTTGCACCTTATAGGCGTGTCTGGCCTCCTCGCGCTCAATGACGATAGCTGTGCTAACGACGCGAGAGGTAGCGGCGATGTAGATCAATAGGGTTTCATCTGGTTGAGGCACCATCATGATCGGAGGCTTTGTTAAAAATAACTTTAGTCCCTCAAAAGCCACATCAGCTTCCTCCGACCAGGAGAAGCGCTCGAAGGCCTTGAGTAGTTTGAAGAATGGTAGTCCCTTTTCGTTCAGGCGTGATATAAAGCGGCTAAGAGTAGCCATGCACCCTATGAGCTTCTGTATATCCTTCACGCAGTTGGTCGTTTCATATTGGTAATGGCAAAGACCTTATCGGGGTTGGGTTCGATACCGCGAGCACTGACGATGTAGCCCAGGAGTATGCCGGATGGAACTCCAAAGATGCATTTTGAAGGGTTCAACTTCCATGTGTATCTTTTCAGGTTGGTGAACGTTTCTTCAAGGTCAGCGATGAGATTGTCGGTCATTTTGGACTTGACGACCACATCATCAATGTAAGCTTCGATATTGCGGCCTATCTGTTGGTCAAGGCACATCTGGATGGCCTTTTGGTAGGTCGCCCCGGTGTTTTTGAGTCTGAAAGACATGGTGGTGTAGCAATACGCACCGAAAGACATGATGAATGATATTTTGATCTAGTCGTCCTCTTTGAGGGATATCTGGTGATAGCCGGAGTAACAGTCGAGGAAGGAGAGGAGTTCGTAGCCGGCGGTGGAGTCTACAATCTCGTCTATCCGAGGTAGACCGAAGGGGTCTTTAGGGCAGTGTTTGTTGAGATCGGTGTAATCAACGCACATTCTCCATTCTTTATTCTTCTTTTGAACAAGGACTGGGTTTGCCAGCCACTCAGGATGATACACTTCTTTAATAAATCCGACTGCTAGGAGCCATTTTATTTCTACCCTAATAGCCTCCTTCTTGTCTTGTGTGAATCATCAGAGTTTCTGCTTGATCGGTTTGAAGGTTGGCGAGACATTCAAGGAGTGCTCGATCTTCTCCCGTGGTACCCCCGGCATGTCTATAGGTTTCCAGGCAAACACGTCGGTGTTGGCACATAGGAAGGATGAGCGTGCTTTCCTATTTAGGGTTGAGATGAGCCCCAATCTTGATGGTCTTGGTGGGGTCATTGAGGCCGAGGCCGACCTCCTTCATTTCCTTAGACTTGGCGGAGGCACGTGGAGGCTCCAGCGTTGGGATCTCCAGGTCATCGGCGAGCATCGTCTTGGCGTCGTTGACCACGCTGGCCATCTAGATGGAGAGGTTGGCCCACAGGGCCAGAACTCTTACAGGCGAAGGCATCTTCAGTACCAGATAGGCATAGTGTGGTATGGCCATGAACTTGGCCAGAGCTGGCCAACCAAGTATGGCGTGGTAGTCTATGTTGAAGTCAGTGATGTAGAAGTTGATGTGCTCGACACAAAAATTGCTAGCCATGCCGAATTGTACCGGGAGGGTGATCTCTCCAAGTGGTTTAGATGCCCTGCCAGGTACCACTCCCCAGAATGAGTCGGAGGGAGTGAGGTCTTCTATTCCAAGGCCCAGCTCCTTTAGGGCTCCGGCGAAGAGGAGGTTCAGAGCACTTCCATTGTCGATGAGTACTTTCTGGAAGAGTACTTTCTTGATGGTTGCATCAAGAACGAGGGGGAAACACCCTGTGTAAGAGATGTCCGCCCACTGGTCGGTCCTGCTGAAGGTGATGGGGACTTTGGACCAGGGGCGGTAGCTGGGGTTGGCGATAGCGTCTTGTGTATCGACGGCGAGCACCCGGCGGGCGGTGAGCTTTCGATCTCTTCTGCTCTCGGCGGTAGCAAGGCCCCTGAAGATAGTGGCGACCACTTTGTCATGATCCTAGAAGGCATTGTTGTTGTCCCCAGGTTGTCGGGGACCCCTGGCTCCATCGTCGTTGTTGTCGTCCTTCTTTTTGGTCTAGAATTCCTTAGCCAAGCCAAGGCAGTCCTTCATCTTGTGCTTACTATTCTTGTGGAGGGGGCACGGTCCTTCGAGGATCTTCTTGTACTGCTCATCGTAGTTATGCTTGGCACGGGGTTTGTCAATGGTGGCGACGATGTGGTCTGATCGACGATGGCGGTACTGACCAGCTTTGGACCCTTTCAGCCAATCACGGCCCCTGTCATGATGGTGGCCACGGTTGTCGTAGTGGCGGTCACTGTGGTGTCGTTCGTCGGGGCGCTCATCACTACGGCGAGTTGGGCGGTGAGTGCCCACATCCTTGCTGAAGCAAAATTTTGCCTCTTCATCGTCGGCGTACTAATTGGCGGTCATGATCATCTCGCCAATCCCCTTTAGCGGCTTACGATTGAATTTGGAGTGGAGGTCGCGATGATGGAGTCCTCGGATGAAGACGGTGATGACTTCTGCTTCCGTGTTGGGAATAGAATTCCTCATCGTGGAAAAACGTCTAATGTAGCTATGGAGGAGCTCGGATGGTTTCTGATAGATGCAATTCAGATCGTGCTTGGTGCCCGGCCGAGTACACGTAGCCATGTAGTTGTCGGTGAAGACCTTCTTCAGCTGCTCCCAAGATTCGATGAAATTCGAGGTGAGGCTCGTCAACCAGTTCATTGCGGTTGGCATGAGCATGATGGGAAGATAGTTTGCCATGACACTGGTATCTCCCCCGATGGCGCCCATAGCTATGGCATAAGCCTGTAGCCACTGTGTGGGGTTCATCCGCCCCTCGTAGGGCTCAACCCCGATGATTTTGAACCATGGGGCCACTGGAGTGTTCGGAGTGCTCTTGTGAATGCTCGGGGCCCTTCGGGATCGTCACCGTCATGATCAGCGGCATTGCCAGCGTTAAGTGGCTAGAGGGCTGCATCCGAATTACCAAACTCTTGCTCGTATTCTTGATGTCGGTGTACTTCCTATTCATGGCGGGAGAAATGGCGCCCGTCGATATGTCGTCGCGCATCCCAGAGGTTGTTGATGTGTGCTTGGACATTTTGATTGACTTCCTGGTCGTGTTGGCGAGGGTAGCTGATGCGGTTCCCCCTAGCTCCCCCTGGAGGGGTTGTCCATCATCGCGATGTTGATTGGCGAAACGGCTTCTACCGGGGTGGCGATTAGATCTTGGCACGGCGGATCGGTGATTAGAGCTTATCGAATAGGAAGGTCCCTGGTCCTGGCGGATCTCGTTGACCTGGCAATGTGTAGCTTTAAGCATTGCGGTGACCTTGGTGACCTCTGGCGTTTGCTTGAGCCGAACGAGCTCATTAGCGGCCACGACCAAGTTCGCGCTTGGGGTCTTGTAGACATCATGGCCATCGACACGGACGAATTCGTCGTCGAGGTTGCGACGGAGTGGGCGTGGCCTCCCTTGCGAGTCGAGCTGTTCTCCGTTGTGAGCAGCCTCGGCTAGCACAATGGTGGCCTCATTTGCTCGGCGCAGGGCACGGTTGGCGTTTCTGTTGACACAAGCTGCGCGGTCCTCATTGGTTTCTCCATCCCATGTAGGGTTGTCGACGCTGACATTGAAAATCCCACCTCCTCGGAAGGGAGAGGAGGTTGGAGGCGGTGGTTTTGGCGACAGTCTCCATAGAGCCCTAGGATTCGGAGTCTAGATTTTCCTCCAGGATGGTGTGGAGGGATGCTTCAGGACGTCGGCCGATCTGCAGCATATTGACAGTTGGCGAGAGCTGGTCGGCGATCGGGTCGGCGAGAGGATAGATGTCTCCCACCTGGTCGGCAAATTTGCCCTTTAGGGCATCCTGATGGATGGCGGCCGTAACCCCTAGAGTTTCCTGATCAGCCTCTGATGGATCAAAATCGGAGGGTGGTCGACGCTGAACCAGAGTGTTCAGAGCTGATTCCGCGATGGAGAGGCAGTCAGTGAGCTTCTGGCCAACCTAATCGATGGATGCAATCAGATCGTCGTTGTTGATCTACTTCCTCGGATAGCGGGGGAGCAGGCGGTGAGTTGTTGGTGAAGATGACCTTAGAGGCGGTTTTGAGATCAGATCTGTTGTTGCAGGTGCTGGTGTGGTCGGCGTAGAATCGATCTGCACCGGCTCGATGATCTCTCCATCTCCATTAGCGTTGATGACCCAGGAGATCGATCCAACCGTAAAGATCTGGCCGGACCTTGGAGAGGACGAAGAGCCTGCAAAACATATCATCTTGTTCGTCATAGAAACAGCATGCACACCCCTACCTGGAGCGCCAACTGTCGACAGAATATCGTCGGCAGTCCTCCGAGGGGTATCCCATGAAGGTAGATTGATCGGCAGAGGTGCGCGTAATCAAGAACAAGAAGGCAACAGAGACACAAGAGTTAAACAGGTTCGGGCCGTCAGCACGACGTAATACCCTACTCCTGTGGTCTGTTGGTTTGTATTAGCTATCGTATGATATTACGTGTGTTTTGAGGGGGTCCCTGCCTGCCTTATATAGTCTGGGGGGTAGGGTTACAAGTCGGTTAGATCTAAGAGATAACTGAAAAGTAATAACAGATTATAGGAATCATAAGATCGAACGTATCCTAACAGATCTCGTAGCATCTTCAGGATATCGCCCTTGATGCTTTGCGGTACACGCCAAGCAGTATCGTGCACCGTAGGTCTTCGTCTTGTGGGTTGGACCGTCCCTGGCAGCGCAGCCCATGTAGTCTGCCGTGGGTATCCGGGGTCATACCCCCCACACTACCTCATCTTTACCTTCTGCATTTACATTGTTACCTAGGTTGTGTGCTTTACTTTCCTAGCTTAGTTGATAGGCTAGTTGATAGGGTTGGAACCTAGGTTGCAAGACTCTTTTGCGGTAGAGATAGCAACACATTAGCAAAACCGTAGTTGTACATTTAGATAGATTACTTTCTTGCATAGGTTTTGCTAAGGTGGAATTAGAGGCTATAGTTTAGAGTAGATTTTTAAGTTGCCTAATTCAACCCCCTCTCTTAGGCATCACGGTCCTCTACAAGGCGTGTCGTGAAACTGGCTCGGTGTATTTCCCTGACAAGCACTTACATCTATCTTTCAAGTTGTATTAGGTTTGCTTTGTATGGTAATTTGAATTGTTTCAAGCTTGATCGCGTTCTGTTGTGTTAGTTAAAGGTCTGGATATGTATACATGTTGTTAGATTCTCAATCCTGCATTCATCCCTGGTTAACCTAACAACAAATGGGAGGCAGGGGATTAGTTCTGCCGGGGAATTGAACCCCCCAGGGAATAAGTGACATCAAGGGGATCCACTAATTCTCCGTCTGGATTGATTTAGCTTGGGGATTTGATCCCCAGCTACCGAACAAGCCTTAATCCATTTCAATCCCCCTGCAGTCCCCACCAAAACTTGCTAAGGACAAAACTTGCAAAATGATGCGAAAAATCATGTTCTTACTAAGAACAAAACTTGCAAAATTCTTACTTACTGAACATTCAAATGGACCACATTGCCATCAACCTCCAGATGTCTGGCTCATTTGATGGGAATATGAGATTGAAGGAAAGAGCTCCACCCAACAACATGGAGACATGTCCCTGGACTTCAAAGACAGTGTACAGGGCAGTTCCAGGGACAGCAGGGTTCTTTGTTTTCGTGGATGCCCTCGATGCAAAGGTCGCTGCAGTCTTCTGAACTGCTTGTTGTTCAGCAATGAATCATAACTACAATCAGGAATGTACAACGGAATTACAACTGTGTTGAACACACACAAAATTAGTTGATTCAATGGTGAGTTTTGTTAGCTGTATTAGTTGTGAAGATTGACCATTTTTTTTGTGAAATGTTCTAAACTACCACGCAAAACAAGAAAGAAAGAAAGACAAATCTAGATTGATAGTCATCTACAACAATTACTCCTTTCCTACAAACTGCAAGCTAGCTCTTTTGGCGTAAGTTCATAGAATTTAGCGAAAAAACAAGAAT
Source organism: Miscanthus lutarioriparius (assembly GCA_904845875.1). Classification (NCBI taxonomy): domain Eukaryota; kingdom Viridiplantae; phylum Streptophyta; class Magnoliopsida; order Poales; family Poaceae; genus Miscanthus; species Miscanthus lutarioriparius. The sequence continues at coordinate 29,305,928 of CAJGYO010000016.1, read as the reverse complement.
TAGAGTCCAATAAACCAAAGGGACAAATAAAGCAAAGAAGAAACCTTCTTGAGCTGAACAACCTACGGGTGCATTTAATTTTTAGAAAGGACTATTCACCCCCTCTAGTCTACCATCTCCATCCTACAATAGGGGATGCTCCCATGTGGATATAAATGTTCAGGTTTCTTTTGCCACAACTCAGTTGTCTGGTGCTAGATGATCATCTCCCACTTCAGGATACCCCTGATGTTTTTAGTTGATCTCTACATTCAAGAGGGCAATTTTCAGTTAAATCTATGTATGCTTCACTAGTTAATAATGGTGTGAGACTTTCACAAGAAATTTGGCATGCAAAGATGCCAATGAAGATCAAGGTCTTTATGTGGTATTTAAAAAGAGGTGTAATTCTAACTAAAGATAATGTGGTTAGACAGAATTGGAACAGGGAAAAAATGTTCGTTCTGTCATATAAATTAATATATTCAACACTTGTTTTTTGATTGTGCGTATGCTGATTTCTTGTGGAGAGTTGTTCATTTATTGTTTGGAATCCCAAGACCAATTAACATACATGACTTATTTAATAGATGGTGTAAATTGGGGGGAACAAACATAATCTACCTTTATTAACTGCAGCAGCAGCATTATGCTGGACCATTTGGGTCACAAGAAATGAAGGACCAAAAACATTGTTGTAGGTACTATTTAGGGAACGCATTGGCTTCGGCAGTGGGCATAGCTACAGCGCCATGAGGACCAAGAAATGCTTCTAAAGGCTGCTCGGCTACTAGAGGAGGCTGCGTTGCGTTTTTTGCGTCGTGTGGATGGTTATCTACTTGTTGGATTGGTCCCATTAGTGTAACTCTGTGTCTGTTTAATTTCAGCTTGGACACGTGTGTGCTTGGGCTATGGGTCAAGTAGTGCCCTGATTCTACCTTGTGTAGATGAAGCCGGATTTTTTTTATAAATCCTTTATCTAAAGAAAAAAAGATGATATGCTCCTAAGTGGACAAATTTGGCTTTTTGTTGCCATTTGGCAATTATTATGAATGCAAAAACTCTAGTTCTGTACATATAATTTAGCTTTCTTTTGCTATGTTGCAAATGAGCATTGTAGTAGAATTGGTACATATTCTGCACTTCAGAGTTCTCAAATCAAAAAATCACAACACTGAAGTATCAAATTCATAATAGTTATACTCTCAAATTGGCAAGCATTATTCAATCATCACAAACAATTGAGCCCCAATCTCAACTCATATCAGTTACACAATGGCAATTCAACACTACTACTTGTCTACTGCTAGTCTGAACTTTGGAGTTCGGCTTCTCAAGGTGCTGTTGCTGCTAGTCTGAACTCTGAACATTGGAGTTCGGCTTCTCAAGGTGCGGACAGCGTGGGGACGAGCCGATAGGAAGGCGGAGGATGAGGGCGGTGGAGGAGAGCACCTTCCCCGGGACCTGCTTGCCTGCTCCAGTGCCGAGGGTGTCATCAGCAGCAGCGCAGTTGACCGGCGGCCATCTTCATGGGCACTACGGTGACGACGAGTGGCTGGAGCACTCCGTTCCTTTGCGGAGGATGAGGGCAATGGAGGAGAGAAATCTCCCAGGGATCTTCTTGCCTGCTCCAGCGCTGGGGAGGCCGTGAGCAGCAGCAGCTTGCCAGCGGCCATCTTCATGGGCTCTACGGCAGAGGCGACTGCCTGAGGCTAGAGCGTTCGTTCTCCCACTTATGTTTTGTGCTTCCTGAAAGTGGGCCGTATCGAGTATTACCTGTTCGCTTATCAGCCTAGCTTATCAGCGTGCAGTGTTTTTCTCTCTGTATGGGCCAACGCAAGATTTGGACGGCTTCTGTGATTATTTGCTGCGTGTCGTCCGATGGCCGTTGGATGTTGCACGAACGGCGCAGCAGCTTTGGACGTCCCTCTTACATAGAGCAGACTATGTTGGAGGATCTGGTTCCAACCGATACCGATGGTTCTCCCGCCCGCCTCCGTGCTGCACCATCGGCCATCGCCCACCTAGTCTTTTTCCGCGGAGGAGGCCTCAACTGAATTGCTTGTAAGACGGCAGGAGAGGAATAACCACAAAATAAAAAGAAAGTGAGATCCATGGGTGCTAATTAAACTTTTTTTTTGCGGCGAGCTATTTGTCTACGAACTTTTAAACTGTACTGGCACCGTAGGTTACTTTATAGTATTGTATTTATTTATCTACAGAACCCAGCACACGTTAAGATTAGGTGCATGTTTGGATCTCATTTAAACTTTGGATTCTAGATAATGAATGTAGAATTTGGATAAAAAAATTAGGATATTTAGATCTTAGTTTTCATAGTGATTGATGTATTTGTATTGTAAAAATTTCTAAATAATAGATTTAGGGTGGATAGTTGGATTCTAGAATCCCATTCTACAATCCAAGTGTTTGAATCACTCTTGAACGGAGGAGTTTCACATTAATTGTATATAAATTTTATAGGACTAAGTTCCTTTTTCATTAAAAAAATGCAGAAAGTAGAAAAAAATCAGCATTCTGGGCGTGTTTGATACCCGCCACTATCTGCCACGCCGAGAGTGCAGCAGGTTGTGGCAGTCGTAGCTGCGGCGTTATTTTCGGTCGCCACAGTTTGTAGCGGGATTTGTTTCTCTGATACTGTAGCCGCCTTGTTTCACCCGCCATCCAAACAGAAGCGCAGACGAGTGTGGCTCGCCACATATGCGGCGTGGCGAGGTGTGGCCACAGACCAAACACCCCCTCTGTTATAATGGAATCTGAATCTGATTAAGAGCAACTATGAGAACTCTTGCAGTTCCTACAGTATTTTCTGTATTCCGTGCACACGTTTGACAGGCAAGAACATGGTGGTGAGGCCACAGTTCATCGGACTCTTCTCCATGAATTCTCCAAGAAGATGGTCTTGAGAATGTCTCATATTGCGTTGTCTTGTAGCTGCAGACCAATATCTTTGCTTGCTGCCTGTAAGCCTGTTCTGATGATAAATCGCTCTTGCAGCCAGTGAGGGATTAGCCTAGTGCTTACCCAATGTATCTAGTTTACCTACCTAAGCTATTCACTATTCACCGTCTTAGATAGTTACTGTTTAGTGTCTAGCTATTTTTAGATGCCTTAGCATCCAAGGTAGCATCTGCTTTATGCAGTTAGTATATGCTGTAGTAGGTGGAGCACCTTCTTGTATCCCAAGTTTGCTACTTCTATATAATGCAATCAAGCGGCCTAAGTGCCAAGCTGCCATCTCGCAGGAAATATTCCACTTGTCTAGTTACTTACTTGCAACAATTGGTAGAAACAGAGGAGGACGTCCTCTGCTCCTAGGCCGACGCCACCCTCGACGAGCCCAGAGCCCGTGCGTTCCTCAACACCGGCTCCAGCGACGACAAGCTGGATGGCTGGTACCTCGACAGTGGTGCCACCCACCACATGACCGGCCATCGCGAGCTCTTCTCTGACCTCGACACTTCTATCCACGGTTCGGTGCGGTTCGGCGACGTGTCAAGGGTGGAGATTCAAGGCGTCGGCTCGATCTTGTTCCAAGCCAAGACCGGCGAGCACCGAGTCCTTCACGGCGTCTACTTCATCCCGATGCTGCGCAACTCCATCATGAGCCTCGGACAACTCGATGAAGGCGGGTCCAAGGTGGAGATCGACAAGGGCGTTCTTCACATCTGGGATCGCCGCGGGCGACTCCTTGTCAAGGTGAACCATGGGCCCAGTCACCTCTACGTCCTCCATCTTGAGTCCACGTGGCCGCTCTGCCTCGCCGCGAGGAAGGACGACGACACCTGGCGCTGGCACGAATGGTTCGGCCACCTCCACTTCGAGGCACTGCACCAGCTCGCAAGCAGGCCATGGTACACCGCATGCCGGTGATCAAGCACGCCGAGCAAGTCTACAACACCTGCATCATGACGAAGCAGCACTAGCGCCCCTTTCCTCAGCAAGCCAAGTACCGCGCACAGGAGCAGCTGGAGCTCGTCCACGGCGACCTTTGTGGGCCCATGACACCGGCAACTCCAGGAGGGTGGCGCTACTTCCTCTTGCTAGTGGACAACACGTCCCTCTTCATGTGGGCCATCCTGTTGCCATCCAAGGATGCTGTCGCGGATGCCATCAAGCATGTCCAAGCCACGGCGGAGAAGGAGAGCGGCCGCAAGCTTCGGGTGCTACGCACCGACAATGGCGGTGAATTCACCGTCGCGGAGTTCGTCGACTACTGCGCAGGAGAGGGCATCCAGCGCCACTTCTTGGCTCCTCACTCGCCACAGCAGAACGGCGTGGTGGAGCGCCGAAATCAGACCATGGTCGCCATGGCCCGATTGAAAGGTCCTTGTTTGGTTTTGGTAATTGAGTGACAACCTAGGTGAACTAATTGTGTTTAATGTGAGATACACAGTAAATTAGTCCACATGTACATGTGTGTGAGCAACATATGCCATGGAGGTGAAAATGGCTCGGAGATATTGCAAAGCTCACACATGTGATGATGAAGGAGCTCATTGCACATGAGACATGATATTGAGTCATGTGATCAAGGTGGAGAAGATCGAGACATGACTTGGCTCGATGGACCGGTTGCAAGTGTGAAGGGCAAGTTGAGTGATGACATGGCACCGATGGATCGAAGCAACGGTGAAGAGCAAGTGAAGTCAAGATCGATGAACCAATATGGTCACATGATGATATGGAGTGGATTATATCATTGTTGATCATGTTGGTGCATGTGTTGCTTCGACATTGGAGGAGATGAAATAGAATGTGCAAGGCAAAGGTATATTTGTAGAGCATTTCATTTCATCGGTCAAAGGTTGTGTAGAGAAGTGCATGATCGGGTTTAGGATAGATGGACGTACTATCAAGAGGGGCAAACTTGTTTGCATATCGGTCATCAAGTGCCACTTGAGCGATCTAACTTTGCATACGTGGTAGGATCGAGTGGCGTGGTGAATTGAGTGGCTAACTCCTTTGGAAAAATGTTTGTGAAATGCTAACACACTTGCACATGGTGGTGTTCACTTGGTGGTGTTGGCACATTTGCAAAGGAAAAGAAGTTGGAGTTGAAACGGATCAACTTGGAGAAGAAACGGAGGCGAGAAGGTGTCACTGTGAGTGACCGGACATAGGCTTCGGCAGGACCTGCGTGTCCGATCATGTCACGCAGAGAGGTTGCAGCTTGGGGCACGCGATCGGACTCGGGGTGAGGAGGTCGACCAAACGCTAGTGGGTTACCGTTCCCACGTCCGGTCTCGCTGATGTGGCGGCACGTGGCGCTCGAGCAGCAGTGCTGTGAGGACCGGACGCTAGGGCGCGTCAGGTCACCCTGGACCTGAAGCATCCGGTCGTGTTTTAGCCCCCTCGGGACCACTTTGGAAATGACCGGACGCTAGCATCGGTGCGTCCAGTCCTGATGAGGGTGGTGCATCCGGTGCTACTAGTCTGCTATGCTGTGCGCTGGTGTATGACAATCGTACTCGGTAGAGGTGCGTTTGGTCATCACTTGACCGTTGGCATGCGGTAGCCGACCGTTGGAGATCGATGCGCAACGTTGAATCTGAGAAACACATGGCAACATCGTAATGACCGAACTCCACTGTGCTGTGACCGATCGCATCGAAAACGCCCAGTGATGGGGTAACGGCTATTTTAGCCCTTGGGGCTATAAATACAAGTGTTGGCCGACCTTTGACTAAGAGTTGAGCACACTAGAGCCATGGTGGCTTGTGTAGTGGTGCTTGGGAGACCTCTAACTCACTCTTGCTTGATAGTGTTCATCCGATTAAGTCAGTGAGCGATTCTAGTGCGATTGCATTGTGTGGTTGCACCGAGGGGCACTAGGTGATCATGTTACAAGCCAGTGGTGCTTGCTACTCTTGGAGGTTGCCACCTCCTAGATGGCTTGGTGGCTTGTGAGTCCGTTGAAGCACGCGAGAAGATTGTGTGGTGCTCCAGAGGAGGATTTGTGAGGGGGATTGTGCTCATCCCATAGGGATTGCGAAGAGCAACTCTAGTAGAGCGTGTCATTGAGCTACCCTCACTTTTGGGATAGGTTCTTGCGGTGCCCGATGTGCAGGCTTGGCGGGTGATGTCAATTAGCCGCCGAACCACCAAGTGAGTGGTCGATACAATGGGGACGTAGCTTGGTGGCAACCAAGTGAACCTCGAGAGAAAATCACCGTGTCAATATTGACTTCATCATCTTCTCAGTGGTTTGCATTTCACACAACACAAGCTTGTATTTACATTTTATACATTGTGCTTGTGTAGTTGCTCTTGTGACTAGTTTAGCTTTAGTAGCTTGCTAGTTGCCTTGTTGCTTGTGTAGCATAGAAGTAGCTCCCTTGCGTGGCTAATTTGGTTTTAATAACCTTGTTAATCGCATTGCTTAGTTTGTGTAGCTAAGTAATTTGCGCTTTCTAATTTGGCTTGTGTAGCCTTGTTATTGAGCATTGCTAGTGAGCTTAGGTGGCTTTGTGCTTTTGCTTACTAGATTGTGTAGGTGCTCCCCGGTTTGCTTGAAGTACTAGTTGCATAGGTTTGTGTGACCTTGCAAGCTAGATTTGGATAAGTGAGCACTAGCTAGCCAGGCACCCCTGTTGCCTAATTAGGATCTTCTTAAGGTGCTTGTGAATTTAGATAGAGGGGTGTAGTCTTGGCTAGACCGATAGTTTTAGTTTCACATTTGTTATGGTTAGCCGACATAATTAATTTTAGAAATGACTATTCACCCCCTCTAGTCTGCCATCTCGACCCTACACGTGGTATCAGAGCTAGGTCTCTCATTTGTGGCCTTTACCGACCCGAGAGGATGACGTCTAGTGGGATAGTTGATTGTGAGACACACATTTTTGATGGCACAAACTTTGCACTTTAGAAAAATCACATGCTTGATCATTTTTGTGGGTTGTCACTAGTGGTCTCACTGATGTCTTGGACCATAAAAATCTAACCAAAGTTCAAAAGGTTCTCTTTGAACTTGATTCTGATGCTTATTTATTTCTAATGGATGCTTTGAGCTTTGAGTTATTTTACAAGGTGAACCACAAAGGAACCGCCCATGAGTTGTGGGAATCAATCAAGCACACCTTCGATGACTCCTCCTCATAGGATGATGGCAAGTTCAAGAAGGAGGATGAGCCCAAGGTGGAGGTGCATGATGTGTAGAGCATGACCACAATTTGGTGATTGTGGAATATTGCTCCACCTCATGGTCAAGTGATGGTGATGATGATTCTACCTTAAGTTCACTTGACAAGATTGATGATGATGCCACAAGTGTTGTGCATGAAGATTCTACCTCAAGCACACTTGGTGGTGATCTTGATGATGATGGTTCATGCTCAGGCCATGATTGTGATGCTACTACAAGCTCTCCAACTTCACCACATTGCTTCATGTCACAAGGTAACACCAAGGTATCTAATGCTAATGTGGTTGATCATGTTGATTCATATGATGAGCTTGTGAGTAGACTTGCTAGCATGACCATGTCTTTAGAAAATGAGAAAGCTAAAACATTAAAATTGGAAAATGAAAACTCATTTCTAAAGAACTCATGTGAAGAATATAAGCACTTACTCGATGCTCTTAAATATTCACATGGTGAGCTAAAATTGACTCATGAGACACTACTTGCATCTCATGAAGAATTACTAGAACAACATGCTTCTCTCATTAAAGTATTTACAAAGAAACTTAAAAATAGTGAGAGCTCATCATATGGGTCACATGATCAATCACATATTATTGCTAACCCTTGTGATATAGGGAAGAAGCATGTATCCACCTCTTGTGATGATTTATTAGAAATGACATGCTCTTCACATATAGATGTTTGTTCTACTTCCTTATCTTGTGATACTAACCTTTTAAAGGAGAACAATAAGCTCAAGAATGAAGTGAAGAAATTGAGCAACAAGTTAGAGAGATGCTACAACTCAAAAGTCACCTTTGAGCACATATTGAAGACTCAAAGAAACTTCGGTGACAAGAGTGGCCTTGGCTTCAAAAAGAAGATGACAAAGGGCGAAAGAAAAAGGGCAAAGAAGATGAAGAAGCAACTACAATTGAAGTTGTCTCACTCTATGTGCTACCGGTGTCATGAAGCGGGACACCATGCAAATGGTTGCCCAAACATTGAGAAGCTCAAGAAGGATAAGGAAGAAAAGAGGCTAAAGCATGTCAAGTGCTTCAAGTGCTGCACTTGGGGTCACCTTACCTCAATGTACCCAACCAAGCAATTGGTGAAGCAACAAGAAGAACCTCAATCAAAGCCACAAGATGAGCAAGAGAAGACACCCCAAGAGCAAATCAAAATCAACCGTAAAGATGGTGGTAACTTGATGAAGAAGAAGAAGAAAACAAGAAGGGGTGAAAAAGCAAGACATCCAATGCAAACTCAAGATGCCAAGATAATGAGCAAGAATAAAGATGAGAAGAATATGTATGCTCACATCAAGTGCTTCAAGTGTGAGGATATGGGACACTTTGCCTCGAGGTGTCCTACCAAGCTTGAGAAGAAGGTTCAAGCAACTCATGAGAGGCAAGACAATGAGAAGCAACACATGGGCAAGGAAGAAAAGGCTCAATCAAAGAGAGTTTGCTACTCATACCAGGAAAGGGGACACATGGCTAATTCATGTCCCTTAGGTAATAATTCTAAGCCTATTTCAATTGATGATAATATTGTACTTAGAAAGGATGGTAATAGTACCTCTATGTTTGCTATTGCAAAACATCCCGGTACTCATACTAAGGCTTTGCCTAAGTATGTTGCACCTAACTTGAGAGGACCCAAATTAGTTTGGGTACCATCAAAAAGTGGATGATTGCTTGTAGGTACCATCGACATTGGAGGTTTGATTCAATTGAATTCTTATTGTTCATCATATGTTGATTCAAGTATTGAAGCCTAGTGGAAATCTCAACCCAATGCTAAGTCAAAACAAGTGAAGTCCAAGTGCTACAACATACAAGTGTTACAAATCAAGTTGTGGCGATTTGTTGGATATATATTTGATGGCTTGCAAGAATTTGAGATGAAGCTTGCTAGTGGATGAGCATGAGCTAACCAAGTTATATTTCTAGTTGATTCATTTCATTTTGGGTGCATATGAGTTGATTGAATTGGATAAATATGCACATGTTGCTTGCTATGAGATGTTTGAATGGATTAAATGACTAGTAATCAAATTTGAGTTGATTTGAGCTGGATAAATTCATAAGATGACTTTTAGTGAGTGAATTGAATGGAAATATGTCTTATGAAAGTATTCAAGCAAGTTGATTTCAAGGACTCATATTTAGTGAAGTATGCTCAAGTGGTTGAAATCTGTCCTATATTGCAAAATCTGAGTGAGCTATGATCTTAGCCATGTTTGAGTGATCAAATTTATTTGGATTGGCTTGAAATTTGGTATGCATGCTCTAGACTTATGGTATTAGTTTCTGTACAAATTTCATGATATTTGGATAAGAATTGCTTCAGTTTTGGAGTAGATCTTGTCAGCTATAGTGTAGCAGTTTTCAGCATATAGCAGTAGTGGAAGAATTCAAATTTGGTAGCAATATAGAAGTCAAATGAAGCTCAAATTTTTACAGCTGCTAGATAACTTAGTGAAGCACATATCCACAAAATTTCGTGGCATTTGGGTCTATACATTGGGAGATATGTATTTTTCTTTGAAGGGTACAGAATCTGTCAGAAAAGTAACAATTATTGAATTGATCAAGAGTCACTTTGATTGAAAGGTTCTCAAGTTGAAAACATGTTTATAAGTGGTTGAGGTATCTAAATTTGGTTTTTAGATGAGCTAGAAGCATGACAAGCAATGAGTACAAGTCCATTTTATTGTTGAGTATATTTGGCACACATTTGGTACTCAAGTTGAAGATCAAGATCAAACTCAAGATGAAGATAAAGTTTAAGTTCTAGTTACAATTAAAAATATTTGGAAGAAAGAAAATGACTTAAATAAGGTTTCATGGTTATTCATCAAGCTAAGTCCATCACTTGGATCAATCAAACAAAGTCAATGTAAGTGAGTATCTAGAATGGTTCTTTGAAGAGAGGTCACTTCTCCCTAGTGTAGGGGCTTGCCGCCTATGTGTAGGTAAACCAAGTGTGGTACTTAGAAGAGTAATATGGAAGTGGTGATTCGAGGAGCATTTGAGATGCTTAGTTGAAGCAATCAAAAGGGTTGATCAAGAAAACCAAGCAACACCCAAAAGAGAGCTAGTCATTATAATTCAAGTGGGTTTTCACATTTAGTGCTCTCATGCAAGCATTGATCAAAAGAGAAAGCAAGACAACCATAATAAGAGATATTGCACTTGATCATTAGTGGTTCTTAAATCATATGGGTGAATAATGGACTCTATCTATGATGATTGGTCTTCACCAAGCTTATAATTGGACTTCACATTGCTATTGCGGAGGCTCATTGAAATCTAATGACTATCCTTTACTCCAAGATAGCAAAGGTATCATTATAGTGTGCATGGTCATTTCATCCCTTACTTGTATGCGGTTGGTGCATATAGTACATGCCTATTAGGATCATGCATAACAAATAAAAAGTTTAAAATTTATAGTCTACCACTATTGCTTGAATGTTTGTATGAATCTAGTGGTAGTGTATGAGCCCAAGCACTCGAGTTCATTTGGATTGCTAACAAGTGACAAGTACAACATTAGCAAGATAACCCTTGCAAGAGGTGTGAAGAAGCTTGTCATTGGTTCAAACCGGACTTGGAAGCTTAGGCAAATCAATTTAGTTCAAGTCAACTTAGAAGGTCATGATAAGTAACAAGAGTACAAGCACAAGACAACAATATAAATGGATATCTAGCTTTTCAAGTGGTATCTAGACTCAAGTATTTCATCAAGAATTTACATGTGGTGTCTAGAATAACTTACAAGTGATATCCTACAAGTGGTACTCATGAAGATAGCAAATGTTCAAGAAATGGTTTTTTGACAAATCAATCATACACGTGGTATCACATCTCTATATATGGTATCATTCATACAAGATGGTGGTTCCACAAGTGATCCTAAACTTTAAGTGATCATCAAGTGAAGAATGCATCCTTCATCAACAAGTGGTACACAAGCTCAAGACTCAAGTGTTATGACCCATGTTTGGACATAGGGGGAGGAGCCCCACTACAATTGGTATCAAGGTCACAATATCCTACACATGGTGTCTAAAGAGCTATACAAGTGGTGTCCATCAAAAATGAAGATTCAAGTGTCAACCATCTACCCCAATGCAAGCCTTTGCATCAATAAGAAGCACACCTTTTATAGAAATTGATGACAAAGGGAGAGAGATTGTACAAAGATATGAAAGCCATGGGAGAGATTGAGACAAAGAAGTAGAGGTTGGACATGGACATGGACAAAGAGGGAGCAACATTGAAAATTTGAGAAGGATCAAAATTCTTGGACAAGATATGCGCACAAGTAGGGGTAGCAAGCTTATAAACTTTGATTGATTGTATTTGATATGTGCATTTTCATGTGCTTGCTTGCATTGCATAAGTTGTTACATTTGATATGCATGCTTGTGTGGTGTATGCTAGGTGTAGAACTTGATTGATGATATGATAACTAGCATGCATAGGATGGTAACTAGACTTGTGTTTCTACATGTGGTACTAGAACCTTGCTTATAATGTTAATCTCACGGGGTTTCTAGTATTTTTGTTGTCTAGCTACTCATGGTGCTAAGGATGGTGTTAAAAGTGCAACTCCGATTGGTATCATGCATCAAAGGTTAATTCTTTACACCTTAGCTTTATTGGTAGTAATTATTCTCCCACATTTCCAATCTATGTATATGTGCGAGTTTCAAACCAAACACTCTAGCACATATGTAGAGGGAGCTAATACTACCAATTTGTGTTTGTGGTACTTGTCCAAAATCATTTATACATGGTAAAATTGCTTGGGCAAGCAACATGAATCCATTTGAGCTTAAATTCCATATCTTTGTAGAGTTGTCATCATTTACCAAAAAGGGGGAGATTGAAAGGTCTTTGTTTGGTTTTGGTAATTGAGTGACAACCTAGGTGGACTAATTGTGTTTAATGTGAGATACATAGGAAATTAGCCACATGTACATGTGTGTGAGCAAAATATGCCGTGGAGGTGAAAATGGCTCAGAGATGTTGCAAAGCTCACACATGTGATGATGAAGGAGCTCATTGCACATGAGACATGACATTGAGTCATGTGATCAAGGTGGAGAAGATCGAGACATGACTTGGCTCGATGGATCAGTTGCAAGTGTGAAGGGCAAGTTGAGTGATGACTTGGCGCCGATGGACCGAAGCAATGGTGAAGATCAAGTGAAGTCAAGATCGATGAACCAATATGGTCACGTGATGATATGGAGTGGATTATATCATTGTTGATCATGTTGGTGCATGTGTTGCATCGACATTAGAGGAGATGGAATGAAATGTGCAAGGCAAAGGTATATTTGTAGGGCATTTCATTTCACAGGTCAAAGGTTGTGTAGAGAAGTGCATGACTGGGTTTAGGATAGATGGCCGTACTATCAAGAGGGGCAAACTTATTTGTATATCGGTCATCTAGTGCCACTTGAGTGATCTAACTTTGCATACGTGGTAGGATCGAGTGGCATGGTGAATTGAGTGGCTAACTCCTTTGGGAAAATGTTTGTGAAATGCTAACACACTTGCACATGGTGGTGTTCACTTGGTGGTGTTGGCACATTTGCAAAGGAGAAGTTGGAGTTGAAACAGATCAACTTGGAGAAGAAACGGAGGCAAGAAGGTGTCACTGTGAGTGATCAGACGCAGGCTTCGGCAGGGCCTGTGCATACGATCATGTCGCGCAGAGAGGGTGCAGCTCGGGCACGTGATCGGACTCGGGGTGAGGAGGTCAGCCAGACGCTGGTGGGTTACCATTCCCGCATCCGGTCTCGCTGACATGACGGCGCATGGCGCTTGGGCAGCAGTGCTGTGAGGATCGGACGCTGGGGCACATCAGGTCACCCTAGAACTGACGCATCCGGTCGTGTTTTAGCCCCTCGGGACCTCTCTAGAAACAATCGGACGCTGGCGTCGGTGCTTCTGGTCCTAACGAGGGTGGTGCGTCCGGTGCTGCTGGTCTGCTGTGCTGTGCGCGGGCGTATGACGACTGGACTCCGTAGAGGTGCGTTCGGTCATCACTTGACCGTTGGCGCGCGGCAACCGACCGTTGGAGATCGACGCACAACGTTGAATCTGAGCGACAGGTGGAAACATCGTAACGACCGGACTCCACTGTGCTACATCCGGTCATTATTGTTCTACGCGTCCGGTCACGTCGAAAAATGTCCAGTGAATGGGTAACAGCTATTTTAGCCCTTGGGGCTATAAATAGAAGTGTTGGCCAGCCTTTGGCTAAGAGCTGAGCACACTAGAGACTTGGTGGCTTGTGTAGTGGTGCTTGGGAGCCCTCTAACTCACTCTTGCTTGATAGTGTTCATCTGATTGAGTGAGTGAGCGATTCTAGTGCGATTGCATCATGAGGTTGCATCGAGTGACACTAGGTGATAGTGTTGCAAGCCGGTGGTGCTTGTTACTCTTGGAGGTTGCCATCTCCTAGATGGCTTGGTGGCTTGTGACTCCATTAAAGCATGCGAGAAGATTATACGGTGCTCCGGAGGAGGATTTGTGAGGAGGATTGTGCTCACCCCACAGGGATCACGAAGAGTAACTCTAGTAGAGCGTGTCATTGAGCTACCCTCACTTTCAGGGTAGGTTCTTGTTGTGCCCGACGTGCGGGCTTGGCGTGTGATGCCAATTAGCCACCGAACCACCAAGTGAGCGATCGACACAACGGGGACGTAGCTTGGTGGCAACCAAGTGAACCTCGGGAGAAAATCACTGTGTCCACATTGTCTTCGTCATCTTCTCGGTGGTTTGCATTCCGCACAACATAAGCTTGTATTTACATTTTATACATTGTGCTTGTGTAGTTGCTCTTGTGACTAGTTTAGCTTTAGTAGCTTGCTAGTTGTCGTCTTGCTTGTGTAGCATAGAAGTAGCTCCCTTGCATGGCTAATTTAGTTTTAGTAACCTTGTTAGTCACATTGCTTAGTTTGTGTTGCGAAGTAATTTGTGCTTTCTAATTTGGCTTGTGTAGCCTTGTTATTGAGCATTGCTAGTGAGCTTAGGTGGCTTTGTGCTTTTGCTTACTAGATTGTGCAGGTGCTCCCCGGTTTGCTTAAAGTACTAGTTGCATAGGTTTGTGTGACCTTGCAAGCTAGAATTGGATACGTGAGCACTAGCTAGCTTGACACCTTTGTTGTCTAATTAGGATCTTCTTAAGGTGCTTGTGAACTTAGATAGAGGGGTGTAGTCTTGGCTAGACCGATACTTTTAGTTCCGCATTTGTTACGGTTAGTCAACGTGATTAATTTTAGAAAGGACTATTCACCCCCCTCTAGTCTGCCATCTCAACCCTACACCGGTCGCTGCTGAAGCAGAGGAGGATGCCGGCCAAGTATTGAGGGGAGGCGGTGATGACGGCCGTCCATCTACTCAATCGCTCGTCGACACGGAGCTTGCAGGGCAAGATCCCCTATGAGGTTTGACACGGGCGAAAGCCGGCGGTGAGCTATCTGAAGACATTCGGCTACGTTGCCTACACCAAGGACTTGGGTCAGCTCCGCAATCTTGATGACCGCGGCAAGCCCGGCGTCTTCATCGGGTACGCGGAGGGAGCCAAGGCATACCGCATCCTAGACCCAGAGACGCAGTGCGTGAAGATCAACCGCGATGTCATCTTCGACGAGGGGCACGGCTGGGACTGGTCCACTTCGAACGTCGACAGCTCGGCCTCGATGGCGGGCGACTTCACTGTCGAGTACTGGGTACCTAGAGGAGCCGGGGGAGCACAAGGTGCTTCTCCAGTGGCATCCAGAGCTCCATCATCGGTGCCATCACTCTCTGCGCCGCGCTCACCGTCACCAAGTTCGAGGAGCCCGGAGTGACATCGGCAGCATCGGTCACTCCTCCAGCGTCCCAGCTGACCTCGCCAATGCCACCACCAGCATCTCTTGCTGCCCCTACTACTTCACCAGCATCACCAGTGGCAGCAGCTGTGACCGGTGATGAAGTGGAGTTCGCCACTCCACTAGAGGATGATGAAGACAGACTCGACGCCTACTACGACGATGAGCCCCTATGATACCGCACCATGACCAACATCATTGGTGATCATCCTCCACCTCCACTGCCACAACGCCTCTTCGTCGAGCTGCACCTAACACACACCGATGAGCCTACCAACTACACCAAAGCCAAGGATGATCTAGCATGGTGGGAGGCAATGGAGCAAGAGCTCAAGGCAGTGGAGCAGAACCGGACTTGGGAGCTGGTGCCGCTCCCCGCTGGTCACCGTCCCATCACTCTGAAATGGGTGTTCAAGCTCAAGAAAGATGAGATGGGCACGGTGATCAAGCACAAGGCAAGATTCGTGGCACGTGGCTTCGTCCAGCAAGGAGTGGACTATGACGATGCATTCGCTCTGGTGGCGCACATGGAATCCGTCAGGGTCCTCGCACTGGTGGCTCAAGAAGGCTGGTGTGTTCACCACATGGATGTCAAATCCGCTTTCCTCAACGGCGACCTAAAGGAGGAGGTATACATGTAGCAGCTGCCCGGCTTCGCCGTCGTCAGAGAGGAAGGGAAGGTCTACCGCCTCCGTAAGGCCCTCTACGGTCTGCGGCAGGCTACACACGCCTAGAACGCAAAGTTGGATGTCACGCTCAAGGACATGGGCTTCTAGCAGAGCGCTCATGAGGCGTCGATGTACCGGTGGGGCAGCGGGCGCTCTGTTCTGCTCGTCGGCATCTATGTCGATGACCTGATCATCATCGATGCGGAGGATCGAGAAGTGGAGGCGTTCAAGGCACAAATGAAGAGGATATTCGACATGAGTGACCTCGGCCTCCTCAGCTTCTACCTCGGTGTCGAGGTGCATCAAGATGCCAAGGGCATCACCCTCCGTCAGACACACTACGTCAAGCGAATCCTAGAGCTCGGTGGAATGGCTGGCTGCAACCCTGCCCATACTCCAATGGAGGAATGGCTGAGGCTTAGCAGGCACATCACGACAGAGGAGGTCGACCCCACGCATTACCGGTGTCTTATCGATAGTCTGCGCTACCTGGTGCACACTCGCCCTGACCTGGCGTTCGTCAGTCGGTTCATGGAGCGGCCTACAGTGGAGCGTCAGCAAGCTGTCAAGCGCATCATCCGCTACATCGCTGGCACGCTCGACTACAGTCTGCGCTTCACCAAGGCGCCCGGCACCGCACGCTTCGTCGACTATTGCGACAGCGACCTCGCTGGCAACATTGACACAAGCAAGAGCACGAGTGGAACACTGTTCTTTCTCGGCAATTGCTTGGTCAGCTGGCAATCGATCAAGCAGAAGGTGGTGGCATTATCCAGCTGTGAAGCCGAGTACATTGCCACCTCTACTGCTGCAACACAGGCTCTGTGGCTCTTAAGGCTGCTAGCAGAGCTCCTCGGCAGGCATGTCGAGGTGGTGGAGCTGAAGGTGGATAGCAAGTCAGCACTCCTCTAGCCAAGAATCCAGTCTTCCATGAGAGGAGCAAGCACATCAGGATCAAGTACCACTTCATCCGTAGCTGCCTAGAAGATGGAAGCATCAAGGCTGAACATATCCCAACCACTGATCAGCTTACAGACATCCTCACCAAGTCTTTGGGCAAGGCCAAGTTCGAAGAGATGAGGGGGAGGATTAGCTTAATGCAGATCACCTCCAAGGCTGAGCACAAGGCTAAGGGGGAGAAATGAGGGATTAGCCTAGCGCTTACCCAATATATCTAGTTTACCTACTTAAGCTATTTACTATTCACTATCTTAGATAGTTACTGTTTACTGTCTAGATATTTTCAGATGCCTTAGCATCCAATGTAGCATCTGTTTTATGTAGTTAGTATATGCTGTAGTAGATGGAGCACCTTCTTGTATCCCAAGTTTGCTACTTCTATATAAAGTAATCAAGCGGCCTAACTGCCAAGCTGCCCTCTGGCAGGAAATATTCCACTTGTCTAGTTACTTACTTGCAACAGTTAGTTCCTCCATTGTTTGCGCGAAATCATAAGGCCCAAGACGAAGCCTACCCAAAGGCAAGTTTTCAGGTTTTGGCACATTGGGATCGACCGCCATCTATCCTACGTCTTCTTCGGGAGTGGCTGGGAAGAGTTTCTGACGGTCCTTGGCCGCCCTCTGCTGTTCAAGTGCCAAGGGAACATGGTGTTCAGTGTTCACAATGGAAGTGTTCGAGGCAATTGGGATGCAGAAAGAGCACAAAGGCACAGCATTTTCAGCAGATGTTGCTGATGAGAAACACCACGTGATTCACCACAAGCGGGTAGGCAAATTCTCTGATCGGAAGTTGGAATAGTAGAGATGATTGCAACACAATTGTATCTTTATTTCACACCTTTTCTTGAAAAAAAAATGCTCAGAGAAGCAGCAGCCTGCAGGATCATCTATATAAGTCAAAAGAGAGCACATAATTAGAAGCGCAACTGGTACAGTACAGGAGATAAGAAGCCAGAATGCTCGCCGACTTATGTGCATAAACAGATGGCAAATCAAAAGGCAGTCCATTTGATCACCAAGATACTTACTGCTGCTACCCTCAAATAGATTCCTGAGCCCTGTTCTGCCCCCATTAACCTCCAACTCGATAATGCAGATACAGAACTAGAGGTTCTTTTTCACCACACCCCAAGGGAATTCGATCTGCAGAAATGTCATGATAAACCCTCATGCAGTTCTAATTCACAATGTGATTCGATTGACCTACAAGATGTAGGGCACATTGATAACATCAGCAAGGAGCAAGAGATCATTAAGGCAAACTTCGGGGCGGTCAACACCTACTGCCGCTTCAAATAATGGCCTATTTTGATAAAGCCAAGTGCTGGCTACCTAAAAATTAATCAAAATTAGCTCTAATGCATTCAAACAGAGGAGCTTATAGACGTACTAATTTTTAAGCCAAGTCTTTAACTAGTTGTTAGCCAACTAGCTAACCAACCATAGCTAATTTAAGCTAATTTTTAGCCATAACTAGTAACTAGCCATATGCATCTAGATATACCCTTACATGGCATCCAAACACAGCCTCAAGGTTGCAAGGAGTTCCGCAGGGACAACAACATGATTGAAGGCGACCAGTGCACCATCAACGTTGTCAAAAGAACTCTCTAGCATGCCAAAGGCGACACCATCAACGTTGTCGAAAGAACATCAACGTTGTCGAAAGAACTCTCTGGCATGCAATATCAGGTCAAAGAAACTCTTCTAGTATTCACACATTCTTGGTTCTATATTGTTTACTCAATGCTCATTATCAGGTCAAAGAAACTTCTTGGTTCTATATTGTTACTCAATGCTCCCTCCTAGTCAGTTATTAGTTTCTTATCATGACTACACTATATGAAATTGGATTCGGCTGAAACCTTGTAATGCTCGATGAAATGAGATGCAATCAAATGGCTATAATATGAATGCCCTGGATTGGACAACATTAATCTACTATGCTGCTAGCTAACGAGAACACCATGCATATACTGGATAACTGAAGCAAAAATTAAGGAAGCATAGCTTAAGGCCTAAGCAGCTGATTATAAAAGAGCAGGTTTACACTCTACAACACTTATTAAACATCTCAGATATTCCCCAGGAATTAACACGCAGGGTCTCGGGTTGCATCAGAGCATGCAGAGCCAAAGCAGCGAAAAAGACCTACATTAACTTCAGTCAAGATAGACAACTATACTAGATAGGATGGGACATGATCCTGAGCGGACTATCACCTCAACATAGCACAGGCACAGTTCAGAGCATTGATCACTTTTGTGCCTCTGCCTTCTCCTGCTTCTTGGCCTTGGCAGCCTTCCAGGCAGAGTTGTGAGAAACAGTCTCCTCAACAACCTTGGGTGGTGCAAAGCTGAAATCTGAAGCAGATATGCGGCTTTTGTACTCTGGATTTGCCTCCAGAAACTTATCCACATCACCAGCACACCTTGCACGCTTCCCATTGGGCATGACATAATATGTGTCCATTTTGCTGTAGTCACTCCTCATAATCACTAGCCTCTCCGTCCCTGGTGGAGGCTTTGGTATGTTGGGCTTGTCCAAAACCCAGATGCGGCTGCTGTCATACTCAATGTCAGCATCATCTTCACAAGAGCAGTCTGGTCGTCTGCTGCAGAACCATGGATCCTTAGTGAAGTTCTCACGAAGTGTCTCAAATTCTTCTTTTGGAACTGTACTCCATTTGTAGCACTTATAGCATTGCACTGCATACAAGGCAACAGAATCTTTGGTAGAACCCCGTTTTCTCTGTCAAATAAAATGGGTCTTTGTTATTTTCTTTATTTATGGAAAGACAAAAGAAAATCCAACTCTAATCAGCAAAGATTATGGCAAAAAGAACAAATGTGAGAGGGATGTTTGCATGACAAAGCAGAATAATGGAAAATCTTTACAACAACCACAGTGAAAATGAAAGCTGCCATACAAATATATAATACTACAATAGACCATTTCTGTACCACAGGATAATGAAACCTGCTAATATTCCATTGCACAAATGGTTTTAGCTGAACTCCATCTTATGCTGCACAGTGTTTATAGCAACCTTTTGCATATAGTTGCACAGAAGTCAATATTCCATTGCATACAAGTAACGGTGGCAAAAGATCTAGCCAGGAATTATGCCGATCAGGAAAAGAAGTGCTGGAGAAAATATGGAGTACTAAAGAAAATATGCAATACAAGATCTGGGTGCTGCTGTGGAGATGGAGGTCAGCCCGCAATAAGGCTAATGCAGGAGGGAGAATGGCTAGTATCTGCAGAAGTCTGTAGCTCAACAGAATATTATCTGATGTTTTTTGCTAGGCTGAAGGAATCAAATAAGAAAGACAAGGGGGGAAAGCAGTCCTGGGTTGCACCACCACCTGATTACTATACGATTAATTGTGATGCCTCCTCCTTATGCTCTGATTTCAAGAAAGGAGGATGGGATTTCATAGCCCGTAACTGTAGAGGAGAGTTCCTAGAGGGAAGTGCTGGAAATCTCAAAAGTTAAGCCCACTGCATGCAGAGGCATTGCCTGCGTACTGGAGTCTGTGTCGTGCAGCTGATCTTGGCATGACAAAGGTAATTTTGGAGACAGATGCAGCCATACTGGCAGATGCTCTTAATTCAAGAGAACATGGATCGACATCCCCGTGGTGCTTTGTATAGGAACATACGAGAGCTCATGTACCACTGTGAAGTTTATGTATGCTCTAGAAGCAATGATCTGGTGGCTGACTGCTTAGTTGCCTATGGTGCTTGTAATTTAATCCTGACTCACAAGAGTTCATGAGTCAGACACTGAACTTTGTAGAACACTAGGCAAAAGAAGAAGAGGAAGTGGATCCAACTTAAAATAAGGTAGAATCCCCCAATTTCTTCAACCATTTGTTCAAACTATGCTTAGAACATATAACTAAGTCAGTGGCGGAGCTGGTCAATTTTCACGCCTAGGGCCAGCCACTAAGTATGTAAGATGTCTATATTGGGTCAAATACCGATATTGTCATAAAACTAATGCATAAATGCATGATTTTAGATGATATTTCATTCATACGCTCGAATCCACACCATATAATAATTAATAAACTCCCATTACACAAGATCTGCACAAAATGTGTATGCCTTGTGTCAAGCACACAAAAATATGAATACATGCAGCATAGTTACCCCTTCAATCAAAACAAAATGCTGCATGCCCACCTCATGAACATCAAAGTAAGGGAAATATTAAACAAATGATGAATATATTGCAAATACATATTTATCTTCCATAGAACAGTTATCTGTGGCTAAGATACTGTTAGTAAGGTAGCAATAATCTATCTATACTGTTGTGCTCATTTGCCTAAAACATCCATTTTTCAATCTAATTTAGCCATAGCAATTTCCTATACTGTTGTCTTCTGTGTAGCTAAAAGGCACTTTTGGCAAACTAACACCACTACTTTTATTTCACTCTACTGCTGATTGCTGGTTATAGAACATAAATTATCTTGGAATCCAAAGAACTGCAAAGTTACTAAGATCCCCACAATGGCTGGGTGCCCGGGTCACAGGAACACATGGATCTTCAAAACCTGCCTAAATGGATTTTAGACTATATATCACTTGGATTTCTAAGAACGGCAAATGATTTGTTTTGTTCTCTTGAATTCCTCCCTTCCTGTTACTGGCAAATAGCCTTAGACATTTGCACCTAAATTCTGAACCAATGCATAACAGCACACCAGCAACTTCTGTAACAATAGATGCAAAACATGTCAAGAACTCAAAGCCAGATTTCTCGTTTGCATCGATTCACCTAGCAAAAACTGCGCATGAAAGCAGTAGATAATTGATTATACAGCACTCAAAGAGCAAACCATTGGGTGCTTTATTTTAGAACCAATTTCCAAAAAGATAACTTTTTTTCATCAAAATGTATTGCTGAAGAAACTATGTGTGAATCGACCCAACCCTAATCCCCAATGTCTTTAGAACTAAAATTGCACGCAATATTTTCCGCATCAGAAAAAAAGGCATGCATAATAATAATACGATCTAGCGCGCGCACAAGGCTTTTGAAAAAAAACAAGCATGCAAAATGATTAACAGAGCCACTGCAACAACACCTGATAATGACGTAATTGGCACAAAACGAACCACCCACGTCAACATGCAGACCGCCAGGGCCGCAGGACAGGAAGGGGCAGGTGAAGAAGCCAAATATCAATCCACAAACAAGGTACCAGCGATCTGTGAGGAAGAGTGCGAGAGACTGCAGACCTGAGAGGGGGGCGAACCCGGGGTCGACCCTGTCGTCATGGCGGCGGCGAGGTGGCAGAGGGGCACGGGCGAATGGGCGATAGAGGCGATGGGGGGATTGGGGAACGGACGGGCTGTATCTGTACGTGAGGGGAGGGCCTGAGAGGGTCCGGAGCTCGTATTTGTATGGGTCAACACATCAATGTTATTTGGAGACAGCGTATACAATATAGTTTTTTTTATCCATCTCGTTACAATTTTCGAAGATGCACCGTTTGTCTATTTATAAACTTGCCATTATAATTCTTCTTTAGCTTGAATCTTGTCATTTTCTACGTATTCGATGGTATTAGATCCAAACACAGGTGACTAAGAGTATGATTGGTTCGCGCAGCCTGGCTCACATTTAGAAGTCAGGCCCTCCGAAGACAGGCTGAGGGCATGCAACAGTGTCATGTTTGGTAGCTTGCACCTACCTAACTGCTAACCTGACTGAGTTGAGATTGTGTTTAGTTGCTCACACGAGAATGTATTACGTGAGATAAATTATTGTTGCTTAAGGTAAATAAACATAATTATAATATGTATTGTGTGCAACTATTTTTTATTGTTCTTAATTTACCTTATTATTGAGCTAACAACATCGGTATCTGAGTAATTGCTTGCATCTGGCAGAGTCTGGCTCTAGAGAAATGCCCAAAACCTGTGTATCCCAGGAGCCAGGCTGAGGATGGCTTTTTGCATGAGCAGAGCCAGGCCCAGAGCATCATATAGGCAACCAAACACCACAAACTTGCATGCCGTGAGCTTAGCTGAAGCATACGCAGGCAACCAATCACGCCCTAAAGGACGGTGTATTCTCGTATGGCCCAAAATACCCTTGCTGCTTCTCTTCCACCACTCGCTAACGTGTGGACCCCACACGTCAGCTTCTCCTTTAACCTCCGGCCATTCTTCCTCCTCTCCCTATCTTCTCTTGCCGAGCGGTAGGTGTTGCCGTCGATGGGAGATGCCGCCACTGGCATGACGGGCGAGCTGGCGAGCCACCGCGGCCACACGGGCAAGACGCCGCCGCCATGGCCATGCGGGCACACGGGCGACACGCCGCTGCCACAGCCATGTGGGCACGCGGGCAAGTAGTAGCCGCCATGGCCAAGCGAGCGCGTGGGCGAGATGCCCCGTTGACGAGGACAGCCACCAACACCCGTCATAGCCGTCGAGATGCACACCAACGGGTTCATGTCGTCGTTATGGTGCCGAAGAGCCGCCCTACTCGTCCTCTTGTGGTCCATAGCCTGAGATCGACGTCCACCCGTGCTCCATCCATGGCCGCTCCTAGAAGGTTCTGGAAACAACGGAGTGAGAAGAAAGAAGCTGACTTGTGGGGCTCACACAGTGAGTAGAGGGAGGGAGAAGTAGCAAGGGTGTTTTGGTCCATACAAAAGATGCGTACACGTATGTTGGCCTGACAGTGGGCCAGACACCCCAGAGACGTAGAAAATGGCAATAATCAGATAGAAGAAGAATATAAGGATAGGTTTTCAAATAGGCGAATAGTAATGGTGTATCTCATAACTTCAAAAATTGTTATGGTATGCATCCAAAAACCCTACAATATACTACAATGTTTAATTACAATAATACTACCATGTTTAATTACTTGCATAGCTATATGTAGTTAGTCTAGCTGAGTTAAGATGATGTTTAGTTGCTCGCATAAGAATATACTAGCAAAACATGCCCGTGTGTTGCATCGGGACGTACAACTTACTGAGTGGTTACATGAACGACTTGTGGTTTGGAGATTTGTGTAATGGTCGCGTTATCTGCTCTAATATGTCTTGGATCGAATTTTGTACTACCTATATATATATGTACATTTATAACTTGTATACCGATTTGTTTTAAAATTAAACTCCATGTGTCGGTGTTTCGAGTTGCCACCGACAAGTAAATTTCTAATATTGCGCGTCTGGCTCGGATGGTGTTCTTAGAGGACACGAGTTTTGTACTGGTTCGGACATAATGTCCCTACATCCAGTTCGTTGCTGCTGCTCGTGTTACTAGCACTGAAAGTTCATAGTAGGGGTTACAAACGGACGAGAGAGGGACAGGTCCCAAGTCTCTGATGAAAGGAGTAAACGGGTGCTGAGGGAGCTCGGTTGCTGCTCAACCGTGTGTTCGAGGTTTGATGGGTTTGTTCGGATCTGGCTTGAATCGATCCGATGTGTTGCGATGTCCCTTATAGGACGCCCTGTTTTTCCTTTTATAGGCCAAGAGAAAGCATGGGCTACAGCGGAGGAAAAAGAAGAATGAGAGAGAGAGCCGAAGGCCTTCAGGATCGCCAGGTCCTTCTTCTCCTTCATGCGGATCCCTCCAACCCGGTAGATGTCAACAGGGACGGCCTCGCGTTGTGGTCTTGTCCGTCACTAGCGCCATGCGCAGGCATCAAATGCCGATCATGGCGCTCCACTCCGTCCTAGTGAATGTCGTGGTGAACTGACACGCCCGTCAATATTCGTACGAGGGTTAGGCATAATAGCACCAGTACGCCCGACGCTACTCTTGATGTGAATCCTCCGGTATGGCCCGTTAAGGCCATGGGTTACATCAGGGCATGCCGGTCTCTTCCCTAGTGTCAGAGCTTTGACTCAGGCCCATACGCTTGGACCTAGAGTGGTTGACGGCAGTATGGGTCTCTATTGGGCGAGGCGGAGCCCGCGACCTTAGGGTCGGGCGAGGCGGAGTCCTTCCCTAGAGGTCGGGCGAGGCGGAGTCCTCCCCCAGAGGCCGGGTGAGGCGGAGCGCAAACCCGAGGGTCAGGCATGGCGGAGCCTAGGGCCTCAGGGTCGAGCGAGGCGGAGCGTAGACCCAAGGGTTGGGTGAGGCGGAGTCCTCCCCTAGAGGACGGGCGAGGCGGAGCGCAAACCCGAGGGTCGCGTGAGGCGGAGCCCATAGCCTCGGGGTTGGGCGAGGCGGAGCGTAGACTTAAGGGTCGGGCAAGGCGGAGCCCATGGCCTCGGGGTCGGGCAAGGCGGAGTCCTCCCCCAGAGGCCAGGCGAGGCAGAACGCAGACACAAGGGTTGGGCGAGGCGGAGCGCAGACCCAAGGGTTGGGTGAGGCAGAGCGCAGGCCCAAGGGTTGGGCGAGGTGGAGCCCGTGGCCTCGGGGTCAGGCGAGGTAGAGTCCTCCCCTAGAGGCCGGAAGAGGAGAAGCATAGATCCAAGGGTCGGGCAAGGCAGAGCGCCGACCCAAAGGTCGGGCGAGGCGGTGCCCTCTCCCAGAGGCTGGGCAAAGTGGAGCTTGCACACTGGGGGGTCGATTGGAGCTGTAGTCATGCTCTTGACTGCTCGGATGAGTCAATGTTGATGGTCATTAGCTCCTCCTCTTTGGGTACCCTAGTATTGGTCCCCGACAGTAGCCCCTGAGCCTGCGAAGGAGTAGAAAATTCCTTCAGAGGTTTTTCTGAACGGGAGGACTCTGATGGCCTTGGCCTTCTTTTGTCGCCCACGGCGTGACCTGGGGACGGTGATTCCCTTTCGTCGAGATTAGACCCCTCGGGGGTATAGCTGTGAAGTTTGGTGGGTCAGAAAAGGTCCTTCCTTGAATTCGACCCCTTCGGGGGTCTATCGTTCTACGACCGTGCGTTCAGTCTCCTTACGAGCCTAACTTTCCTCGAGCCCCCATGCGTAGCGGGGGTACGGTCAAGGGTTGGCTCGACTTTGTGATCATCACCCTGTCCATAGTTTCCACGACCGGAGGGGCTGAGCAGTGCTGTGATTTCCCTCTATGGACGATCCATGGTGCTCGGTGAGTTGTTAGCTGGCTAGTACGAGTGGGGCCCTAGCATCCCGTTCACGAGGATCCGGCTCAGGTCAACTTGTGACCGACTCCAGACCCTTGTTGGTCAATCCATATAGTTCTCGAGTCCATTCGACCGGTCCCGAGGGCCTTCTGCCTTTCTTTCGAGGAAAAACCCATGGATCGTATCCGGCCGAGACTCGAACGTGGGCCGGGATGCCTGCGGCGCTTGTGTGCCTGGGTACCGGCTGCTAGTGGGCCCATCCCTTTCCACCCCTCACTTCAAAAAGGCACCCAGAGCGGTTGTCGAACCCATCAGTGGGCCAACCTTCGAACTCCTAGGCCTAGACGGGCCGTAGTAGAGTTTTTAGCTCCGTATCCCTTACCTATGACGGGTCGTGGCCTATCTGAAGAGGCGAAATGTCCGGCGAGTTTTTTGAGGGAATGGACAGAGATTGCGTGTGCGTGTCCCACGGTGAGACATGGTGGCAGATCGTGGCAGGTGCGGAGATCTAGGCAGGTGATTGGTTTCCTCGCACCCGTCGCCCCTATAAAACCAAAGGGTTCGCCCCCCGGGTTCCATACCTTGCATCCTTGCCTCCACAGCTATGACCGTCGCCGCCAATTGCTTAGGTTTCCTGCCTCCGCATCCCCATCACCATTGAGCCCGCATCCATTCGCCCCCACCTCCAATGGAACCGTGGTGCCGCTCCGACATCACCTTCCAGCGCATGGAAGGCCTCATCAATCGCGGTCTTCTCCGTGCACGGACCTCAGCCGAGGAGTGGTTGTTGCTCGATGAGGAGGATCTGTCATCGTCGCTCAACGGCTATGTGGTGTCGTTCGCCCACTTCCATGAGCATGGGTTCATGACCCTCGCCCACAAATTTCTTCGGGGGCTGCTGCACTATTACAAGATCGAGCTGCAGCATCTCAACCCCAACAGGATCTAGCACATGGCGGCGTTCGTCACCCTGTGCGAGGGGTTCCTAGGGATCAGCCCCACTTCGATCTGTGGAGGTACTTCTTTGATGTCACCCTCTAGAAGAAGAGGGGGAAGAGCGACAGGCAGGAGCTGCATATGCCGATGGGGTGCACTCGCATCCATCTCCGGAACAATCGGGTCAGCGAGTACCCGCCCATGCGGCTCTCAATGTCCAATAAGGGGTGGCACTCACAGTGGTTCTACCTTAAGAACAACGTCGCTGCCCCTCTGCCGGAGTTCACCGGGCGCCTGATCGAAGAGGCCCCGGAGTCGTGGAGGAAGTGGGGCATCCTGGAGAAGGACAAGAAGAAGATTCAGGACCACATCGCCGCCATCCACATGCAGAAGGAGAACGGCCTGATGGGGTCGGGCGTCATCGAGGCCTACCACGCAAGGAGGGTGGCACCGTTGATGACGCGTGTGCTCCCACTATACACGATGGCACCCGAGGCATCATTCGACGGAACGATGCTCGCCGAGGGGGCGCTCCCCAACACTAAGATCGCCCAACGCATCAAGGAGGCAATGGAGCCCTCGAGGGACGATGCGGGTGCCCCCCTCGATTTTGTCTTCCCAGTGCCGGGACATCCTCCGATGCGGCCGGAACTAGGCCACGTCATCTTCATAAGTTTCCCCTTCTCATGCATTCTCTTTAATTGATTTTTCGACCCCTTGATACCAACTTTGAAAGGGGTGGGGCTAGCCAAGGGATCTCATCCTCATGGATCACCCAGCGCCATTGCTGAGGGATTCGGCCGTGAGGATGGTGAATCACGCCGAGGGTGAGCGGCTAAGGAAGGCGAAGGAGGACAGGAAGAGGAAGAAATAGTGGAAGCTGCTGGCATGGGAACAAGGGGAGGACACTGATAGTGATGATGATGACGATGACGTCGATGATGAGGTAGCCAATGACATTGAGTGGGATGACCTAGAGAATGAGGATGCGCTAACAGGTATCGGTTCATCCTTGCAGGCGTTGGGACCCTTCCCGTTCTACGGAAGGGAGGGTACATCCAGGGAGCCAGCGAAGATGGGCCATACCATTGCCCTGCCCCAGGAGCCAACAGGGGTGGACGGCTCTGTCGCTGCACCCAAGGTGCTAGTGGAGGTGGTTGGCTCTGTCGTCACACCCCAAGAGCCAAGGGGAGTGAGACCCTCCACCTAGGAGCAGGGGGCGGCCTCGAAATAGCCTCGTTCCGATGAGGCGGAGCAAAGGTCGGGGGGTTTGTCCCCCAAACACATCTGCCACCCGATGGCGCTAAGGTGAGTTGTTAGTTCTTCTGTTTTTTCTTGTTTTAGTCGGATTTCGTCGTGACTTATGCTTTTCATCCCTTGCAGCGTTGGCAGGCAGCGCAATCCTCTGGCGCTGGCGCCGAAGAAGAGCGTCGCCCTCCGATTGAGGCAGCAACCGTCGGCTGGTGTTGTGCCTGTTTTGGGTGGGAGCGGCACCAGTGTGACCGCATCGTCGGGTGGTCGAACGCTGCCCATGGTGGTGCCTGTGCCCTCAGTGGGACAGGTGGATGCGGGGGCTCAAAGGGCACCTTCAGAGGTCGTGAAGCAGCCGACGATGGCCGCAATAATGCTGCCAACGATGGGGCGGATGGGGCTATCGACCGCGCTCATGGCGCCGACCGTGGCAGGTGTGACACAGCCGATCGTGACCCCGCTAATGCAGGTGGAGGTGGCGGCGGCCATGATAGACGGGTCACAACCGGGCGCAATCGTAGCAGCACCTGAGGCACCGGCGCGACCCGCGCCACCGGTGGCCTAAGCGACGGCGCCTGGCATGGGCCGGATGGAGGGGGACATGGCCAAGGGGTCCCCGGGAGTTGTGGTGGTGGTAGAGAGGTTGGCGTCCACACCGCTAACCCCTTTCATCGCCGAGGGGGTCCCTCAGTGGGGACATCATGGCAAGAGGGGTCGATGGTGCTTGGGATTGGCGGGGAGTCGTCCCTAGCCCTAACATCGGTAAGCAACGAATCGCCCACATGGGGCGAGCCCCTGCTCTAGTGGACAAATCAGTAGGATCCGTAATCGACGCTCTTCACCCTCGATGATGCCGCCGAGAGCAAGGAGCGGGAGAGCCTCGATGTGGGGATCGCGTCCATGCTGGAAGCCTTGGACCACGCCAGGGGTGCCTTGCATGATGTTGTCGTTCCCTCTGGCTGGGTATTTGCCTAATCCTGCTTCTTGCCCTTTTCTTTCTCTATATACTTTTTGTATTCTAACCATTGTTTCCATGCAGTCCCTCATAGCTCATAGCCGGGGGAAGTCTCAGTTCCTTCGTCAACAGAAAGGAGACCTAGGACCGCCTCGTTGAGGAGGCATGGCTACGTGGGGAGATGACCGCTCAGCTTGTTGCCGCCCAGTAGAGGTTGGTCGAGCTAACTCCCCTTACCGAGGAAGCAGACAGTCTTCGGTCGCGGGTGGCCGAGGCCCGTCGGGACACTAACGAGGCCAAGAAGGCGTTCGAGGCCCTATCGGCAAGGTTATGGAGGGACGACAAGGAGGCCTCCAAGGTCAAGAAGGAGCAGAACAAGCTGCTCCAGAAGGACGCCGAGACCCGCCAGCGGATCCTCGACCTTCTGGCTGAGGTTGAGAAGAAAAGGGAGCTAAAGCTGGGGGCCGAGAAGCTCGCGCCCCTAGAGAAGAGGGT
Source organism: Miscanthus lutarioriparius (assembly GCA_904845875.1). Lineage (NCBI taxonomy): Eukaryota > Viridiplantae > Streptophyta > Magnoliopsida > Poales > Poaceae > Miscanthus > Miscanthus lutarioriparius. The sequence goes on along the minus strand of CAJGYO010000016.1, from coordinate 29,276,595 downwards.
GAGCCTGGATGCCACGGCGGTCGCCTGGCTGTGCAAGGAGCAGGATGAGCTGCTCCAAACCACGGAGAGGCTCCGCTCGGAGCGTGGTGTGGCTCGTAAGGAGCGTGACTAGGCCTTCTAAGAGCATGACAGGCCTGCCAAGAGCGCGATGATGCGCAGCAGAAGGTCGGCTCCCTCCTGGTTGAGCTCAGAAACGTGACGACCCAGAAGCTAGAGGCCAAGAGCATTTCTGCCGGGCTAAATGTGGACCTCACCGAGGCGATGAGGAATCTTCAGGTGGAGAGCGATGAGCTTGGTACCCTGAGTGCCGCCCTTGGAGTGGTCTGCGATGACCTTGAGGTGGTGCGTTTAGAGGGGACCAGCTCACTCACGGCCCATGTCGTCGAGATCACAGATTGGGTGCGCTAGTTTGAGAGGAATACCCTTCGCGCCAAGGTCAATCAATCCTTCGCGATTGCTCATTCTCATTATGGGGACAACATCGATCTGGAGACGATTAGCCATGGCTTTGCGCCTGGCTATGAAGTCCACGAGCTGGAGGAGATGGAAGCGGCAGTGGCTCCCCTTTCGTAGGACCTGGCCGACAGGATTGAAGGCATAGTTCTCCCTCGGAGGGTTAGTTAGTTCAATAGGTCAGGCGGTCGTTGTTGTAATAAGTGAACAAGTTCCAAGCCTTCTATATCATTTGAACAAACTTGTCATTTTGTTTTGGTGCGAATGAATTTGTTTTTCCTCCCTTTTTATGTGTGAAAATGGGTTCATGCATTCCGACCCTTCCGTTTGTTAAGACCATAGAGTTCGAGGTGTAGGAGGGAAACTCTGATCACGTTGGTAAGCAAGAGTGCTGTAGCCATTATGGCATTGGTTTCTTGCAGTCCGACCAGCCTTACTCAGTCGTTCGTTTTCGTAGACCTTGCCACTAGGTTTTTCAACATGAGGAAGGGGTCAGGCATGATGACTATTTTAGAAAGGGTGTATATACCCTTATCAGCCCCCGAGTGAGGCCCAACCCCTTGCCGTTGCTGGCGTCAGGTGTCACTGAAGATCGAGGAGAGGATAACGGAACTAGTAGGAGAAAGCGTCTCTTGTTTTGGAAACATTATTCTTAGTTTTCGCATGTACCCCCTCCCTAGGATCTGAGCCATCGTTCTACGACCGCATATTCAGTATCCTTGCGAGTCCAATTTTCCTTGAGCCCCCACGCATAGCGGGGGTCCGGTCGAGGGTCGGCTCATCTTTGTGATCGTCACCCCGTCTGTGGTTTCCGCAACCAGACAGGTTGAGCTAGCGTCACTTGCCTTAATGGCTCCAGTGATGTGCTCGGCGAGCTCGGTAATAGGCATGTTCGAGTGGAATCTGGGTCCATCATTCATGACAGGGTTGGCATAGCCCTCATGTGGCATTCCACTGTTCCTTAACCCGCCTCCCGGTAGATGCCCAGATTGTTCTAGAGAGTGGCTTAGGTGGCCCGCTAGCCTCTCCTCGATGGAGATTCTATGGGCTTGGCTCGAGGTCAGGATCGAATGAGAAGGTTGAGATGACCCTGTCCGCTTCTAAGCGGGTCAGGCGAAGGCCGCTGGGGTTCATCTGTGTTTTCTCCCCTGCTCTAGTCGACGCAAGGTGGCCTCGAGCCCTTTGTGGGTCAGTCTTCGAACCCCGGTCAGTTGGATTCCCAAGTTAGGGTCAGGCGGCTTGAGCCCCTATGCCTTGGTAGGGGTCGGTCGAGTTTCATGCATCACCCCATCCATGGTTTTCGCAACCGAAGGGGTTGAGCTAACGACACTTGCCTCGATGGCTCGAGTGTCACGCTCGGTGAGCTCGCTAACGGGCATGTCCGAGTGGAATCCAGGTCCATTGTTTGCTGACAGGGTCCACTGCTGTTTAACCCACCTCCCGGTAGATGCCCGTGTCACTCAGGAGATTCTGTGGGCTTGGCTCGAGGTTAGAATCAAACAAGAAAGGTCGAGATGTCCATATCCACTTCTGAGCAGGGTCAGGCAAGGGCCACTAGGGTTCATCTTCATTTTTCTCCCCTAGCTCTGTTTGACGTGAGGTGGCCTTGAGCCCTTTGTGGGCCGGCCTTCGAACCTCGGTCGATCGCCGCTCATGTCAAATGAGACGACTACCGCTTCGTGACACGACGCGAAGCGTTGTGATGCAATAATTGCATATGCAATGCTTGGATGTATGAGATGAATGTATGGATGAATGTATGAATGAATGTATGAATGCATGCATGAGAATGGATGAATGAATGCTCATATACTAGAAAAGTAAAGTGGGGGTTGGTAAAATTACCTTGATGGCTCGAGTGATGGGTTCAGGGAGCTCTTATCAGATATGTTCGTGTGGGGTCCGGGTCCGTCGTTCGTGATGGAGTTGGTGTGACCTGCATGGGACATCCCGCTGCTCCCTACCCATCTCTCAGTAGCGACTGGAGCCATCCAATCGACTTTGGGTGACCTGCTGGCCTCTCCTCGATGGAGATTCCATAGGTGGGCCCCTCCAAACCCTTCCTGAGAAGGCAGAGGCTAAAGCTCGGGGTGCGGGGACAAAAACTCTGATCACGCTGGTGAGCAAAAATGTCATAGCCGCTGGAGCGTAGGTTTCTTACGGTCCGGCCAGTTTTATTCAGAGTTTGTTTCTGCATACCTTGCTTCTAGTTTTTTAACATGAGAAGGGGTTGGGTATAAAGAATGTCTAGTGAATAGATACTCTTGCCAGCCCCCGAGTGAGGCCCGACCCCTTGCCGTTGCTGGGGTCGGCGGCTCGATAGCGAAATTGATAAGAGAAAACATGCACAAATTAAGGACGACCTACTGGTGCAGGACCTACCTTGATGGCACGAGTGATGGGTTTGGGGAGCTCTTACCGGACATGTTCGAGTGGAATCCGGGTCCGTTGTTCGTGATGGGGTTAGCATAACCCACGTGGGGCATCCTGCTGCTCCCTACCCATCTCTTGATGGTGGCCAAGCCATCTGATCGACTTGTGTTACCCGCTGGGATAGGACTTACCTACAAAGATTGGGGATGAGAACATCCCACCCAAAAACTTAGTTAGTCAGATAAGCCAGGTGACGAACTCATAATAAATGGACAAGCTCTTAGATTTTGTTATGGCCAAACAGTTTTTTAGCCCTTCTCCCCCTTTCGTATAAAAAGGTTGGTGCGCTCCGACCCTTTCCATCGTTAAGGCCACAAAGCTCAGGGTGCGGGTGAACAAATTTTGATCATGCTGGTGAGCAAAGACATCATAGCCATCAGGGCGTAGGTTTCTCATAGTCCGACCAGTTTTACTCAGAGTTTGTTTCTATATCTCTAGCTTCTAGGTCTCAACGTGAGAGGGGTCGGGCACGTAGAATGTTTGCCAGGTGGATATACTCTTAGACGTGCACCAACTTTTTCGGTAGCTAAGGCCAAAAAGCCCAGGGTGCGGAAAAAACTCTGATCACGCTGGTAAGCAAAGATGTCGTAGCCATCGGGGCGTAAGTTTCTCGCAGTCCGACCAGTTTTACTCAGCGTTTGTTTCCGCAAACCTCGCTTCTGGGTCTTAACGTGAGAGAAGGTCAGGCGTAGAGAATGTCTACCGGATAGGTATGCTATTATTAGCCCCCGAGTGAAGCCCGACCCCTTGCCGTTGCTAGGGTTGGGTGTCACTAAAGATTGGGGAGGCGATAGCGAAACTGATAAGAGAAAGTGTGTGTTTATTAAGGGTAAAAGCAATGTAGCTGCTCGATGTTCCAGGCATTGACTAAGATCTCGCCGTTGATGGTCTTGAGCTTGTAGGCACCTGGCCGGAGCACCTCCGCGATGACATATGTTCCCTCCCATGGCGGAGAGAGCTTATGGCGGTCCTTGTTGCTCTAGATGAGGTGGAGCACCTGGTCTCCGACATTGAAGGCCTAACCCCGCACTCGATGGCTGTGGTACCTACACAACGCTTGCTGATACTTGGCCGAACGGAGGAGGGCGATATCGCGTGCTTCATCCAGCTGGTCCATGGCATCCTCGAGGGACACCTTGGCTCCCTATTCGTCGTACACCCTGACCCTTGGCACTCCATAGTCTAGGTCGGTCGATAGGATAGCCTTGGAACCGTAGACCATGAAAAATGGTGTGTAGCCAATGGCCCGGCTGAGGGGTCATCCTTAGGCTCTAGAGCACCGCGGGAAGCTCCGCAACCCATCGTCCATCAAACTTGTTCAATCGGTTGAAGATCCTAGGCTTGAGGCCTTATAGGACCATGCCGTTTGTGCGCTTGACTTGCCTATTTGTGTAGGGGTGCGCCACAGCGATCCAATCGATGTGGATGTGGTATTCATCGTAGAACTGGAGGAACTTCTTTTTGGTGAACTACATGCCATTATCTGTGATGATGGAGTTCAGGACTCCAAAGCGATGGACAATGTCAAGGAATAATAGCACGGCTTGCTCAGACTTGATCGCGGAGATCGATCGAGCCTCTACCCACTTTGTAAACTTATCTACGGTGACAAGCAAGTGCGTATAGCCCCTGGGTGCCCTCTTGAGAGCTCCGACCAGATCGAGCCCCCAGCCCACGAATGGCCATGTGATGGGGATCATCTAGAGCGCTTAGGCCAGTAAGTGGGTCTATCGAGCGTAGTATTGGCACCCATCGTAGGTGCGCACAATCTGTTCGGCGTCGGCTACTATGGTCGGCCAGTAGAAGCCATGTCAGAATGCATTTCTGACCAGGGTTCTAGGTGTGGCATGGTGACCGTAGACCCCACCGTGGATATCGCTTAGCAACTACTTCCCCTGTTCGATGGGGATGCAGAGCTGTAGGATCCTGGCATGGCTTCGCTTGTAGAGTTCGCCCTCAATAAGGACAAAGGACTTGGCATGATGCATGAGCTACTGAGCCTCCATTTTATGCATTGGCAACACCTCACAGAGGAGGTAGTGGAGGTAAGGTGTCCTCTAGTCGGATAGAGGATCGGGCTCTGTCGCTGGATTCTCATCTAGCTCCATGACCTCAGGGTCAGATGGAGCCGACGGCTGTTTAGCCCCCGAGCCCAAGGCAGGTGTCCTACCACTGGCTTGATCTAGCTCCTCAATGTGGACCAAGGGTTTGTGCTGATCGCTGGGGAAGACGCCCATTGGCAATGGCTCTCGGCCGGACGCTGCTTTTGCCGGTGCGTCGAACGCCTCATTGAGATGCCTTGGGATGTGATTGAGCTCGAGACCGTTGAACTTGTCCTCTAGCTAGCGAACTTCTTAGCAATATGCTACCATCTTGGCATTGTGGCAACCCGACTCCTTCATGACTTGGTTGATGACCAGCTGGGAGTCACCCTGGATGTCAAGCCATCGGATACCCAACTCGATGCCGATGCGCAGGCCATTGATGAGCACCTCATATTCAGCCACATTGTTGGAGGAGGGGAAATGGATGTGAACCATGTACCTTATGAGTACCTCGAGGGGTGAAACAAAGACCAGCCCCACGTCGGCACCTTTCTTTATCAGTGATCCATTGAAGTACATCGTCTAGTAGTCCTGGTTGATGACTGCTTGCGCTATTTGGACCTCGGTCCACTCTATAATGAAATCAGCCAGCATTTGGGACTTGACGGCCGTCCAGGAGGCATATGAAATGCCTTGACCCATCAGCTCGAGTGCCCACTTCACGATTCTCCCCATGGCATCCTAGTTTTGGATGACCTCACTGAGGGGGAAGGATGTCACGACCATCACCGGATGTGACTCAAAGTAGTGATGCAGCTTCCTCTTGGCGATGAGGACGGCATACAGAAGCTTCTGGATTTGGGGGTAGCGGGTCTTGGAATCGGACAGAACCTCACGCGTGTTCCTCTTCTTCTCGCTCTACCACCAGGGCGGCGCTAACCACTTGCGTGGTGGCCGTGATGTAGAGCAGTAGCTGTTCCTCATCGGTCAGAGGGACCAGGATTGAGGCCTTCGTCAGAAGCTGCTTGACCATGTCAGGCGTCTCCTGGGCCTCGGGCGTCCATTCGAAACGGTCAGCCTTCTTAAGAAGCCGATAGAGGGGGAGACCCCATTCATCGAGGCACAAGATGAAGCGGCTGAGCGCAGCGAGGCACCCTGTAACTTGCTATACCCTCTTTATGTTCTGAATCGGGCCCATCCTTGTGATGGCCGAGATCTTCTTTGGGTTGGCTTCGATGCCATGCTCGGAGACGATGAAGCCCAGCAGCATACCCCTTGGAACCCCAAAAACACATTTCTCGTGGTTGAGCTTAATGCCGTTTGCTCGGAGTTTTGCGAAGGTCTGCTCAAGGTCGGCTATGACCTAGTCAACCCATTTGGACTTGACCACGATGTCATCTACGTAGGCCTCAACGGTTCGCCCGATGAGGTCTCTGAAACACTTGAGCATACAATGCTGGTACGTAGCCCCTGTGTTCTTCAGACTAAACGACATTGTGACATAGTAGAACGATCCGAACAGGGTGATGAAAGATATCGTGAGCTGGTTAGACTCTTTCATCTCTATTTGATGGTACCCGGAGTACGCATCAAGGAAGCAAAGGGTTTCGCACCCTGAGGTAGAGTCGACTACTTGATCTATGCATGGCAAAGGAAATGGATCCTTTGGACACGCTTTGTTGAGACCCGTGTAGTCAACACACATTCTCCATTTTTTGCTCTTCTTTCATACAAGGATGGGATTAGCTAACCACTCTGTGTGGTATACTTCCTTGATGAACCCTACCGCCAACAACTTCATGATCTCCTCAACGATGGCCCTACGTTTCCCCTCATCGAAGCAACATAGGCTCTGTTTCATCGGCTTGGAGCCTGGCCTGATCTTCAAGGCATGCTCGACGACTTCTCTTGGAATGCCCAGCATGTCCGAGGGTTTCCACACAAAGATGTCTCTGTTGGCGTGGAGGAAGCCGATGAGCGCGCTTTCCTATTCAGAGGAAAGCATGGTGCCAATGCGCACCACTTCGCCCTTGGAGCCACTAGGGTCTATGAGGACCTCCTTGGCGCCCTCCACTGGCCTAAAAGACCTGGCCAATTGCTTGGGGTCGGGTGCTTCTTTGGCGACCTTCTTCCCGATAGCCACAAGCTCCTTCGAGGCGATGATTGTCGCGGCGTGGTCGTAGCACTTGACCTCGCATTCATAGGCGTGCTAGAAGGAGGTGCTGATGGTGATGACCCCGCATGGTCTCGACATCTTCAGCTTTAGATTGGTGTAGTTAGGGACAGCCATGAACTTCATGTAGCATGGACATCCTAGGATGGCGTGGTAGGTTCTATGGAACTCGACCACCTCAAAGGTGAGGGTCTCCATCCTATAATTGGATGGATCCCCAAAGGTGATGGACAGATTGATCTACCCAAGTGGCACGGCCTGCTTTATAGGCACAATGCCATGGAAAGGTGCTCCGATCAGTCTATGCCAATGGCGTCAAGCGTTTTGGCATACATGATGTTGAGGCCGCTGCCTCCATCCATCAGTACCTTGGTGAGCCGCTTTATGCCAATGATTGGGTCAACCACGAGCAGATATCTCCCCGGTTGTGGGACGCTCTCCGGGTGGTCGGTTCGATCAAAGGTTATGGTGGACTCCGACCATCGGAGGAAGGTAGGCGTGGTCGGCTCGGCCGTATAGACCTCGCGGTGTGTGAGCTTCTGGCGACGCTTGGAGTCATAGGCTGTCGGCCCTCAGAAGATCATGAGGCAGCCATCCAGCGTCGGAAAGCCACCGTCCCTCCCCTCGATGTCGTTCACGGTTGGCTCAGGGTCCTTCCCTTGCCCTCCCTTGTTGAAGCCTCCGGACAAGAACTGCTTCATGAGGTTGTAGTCCTTGTATAGATGCTTCATGGGGAAAGCATGGTTCGGGCATAGCCCTTCGAGCATCTTCTCGAAGTGGTCTGGGGTACCCTCGGTGGGCTTTCAACCCCCCTTGTGGTCAGCGGCGGCCATGAGTGAGCCCTCGGCGCCGCTGCTTATTCTTCTTCTTGTTGGACGGTTGGAGGCGCCTTCGCCGGTGTCCTCGTCCTACTTTGCCTTGCCCTTGAGACGGTCGAAGATCGCTCCAACCGCCTCCTCACCTGAGGCGTGGCTAGTGGCGATGTCAAGGAGCTCCTTGGTGGTTCGCAGACCCTTATGTCCTAGCTTGTGAACTAGGGACTCGCAGGTGGTCCCAGACAGGAAGGCTCCTATGACGTCGGTGTTGGCGATGACTAACTTAGTTGTACAATCATAAGTCGATCATCAAGTTAATTATAGTTATTTATCTCTAGATTAGCAACTAACCTGTGCCAAACATACAATATATCATTTAATAGCATACAATAGTAACCATAGCCGATGTAGTAATTACATGTTCGTCCAAACCATCATGTTCATACCACAGTTACTACGATGTTGGTACTAGCCAAGTTTCTCACTGTCCAGGAGAGAGGATGATTCGAATCGATTTCAACCAGCTGGGAATTTATTCCTAACACAAACCCAGGCAGACCAGATCAACGGTGACCTTAGGTCACCTTTAGTACAACTCAGGTCCACATTTTGTGGGTTCACCGAGCGCCATACAATCAGGGATAACCAGCTGCCAGAACATTCAGGCCCAACCTACCCTTGGTCTTACATCTGGCTCCCCGCATATCCTTACTATCATCCAGAGTGCGCACTCTAATAGAGTGGGGCCTGGCCTGAGTTGAGCTACTTGACTTCACAGTCGAAACGAGTTATCCAGCCAGCTAAGTGATAGGCATGCGTTCAATCTTGTCAGAAGCGCCCAACAACGGTACGGTCCTTAATTAGCACAGACAGAATTACATGAGTCAACCTACACATAGACTCCACCTGGCCTCCATTTACATTACTTCATGGTTCTTTTCCACGATAGCAAATATAGCCAATCGTGCTTCGGTATCCACCTATATCTCGCAGGTTACAGGAAATCGCTCGACTTCTATCCTAGACCTACATAGGGTTAAAGGATATGTAACTAGACAAGGTAGTTCTATGCATCAAGTGTTTCCAATCAACTCTTATAACCTAATGCATCAAACATAAAGGATTCAAGTAATATTTTGTAAAACATGGGAGACGTAGAATGCTCCAGGGCTTGCCTTTGAGGAAAGAGGTTGGCCGGTGATTCTAGCACTCAGGGAGATCTTCGAGAGTCTACTCCTCTTCTCCTAGAGCTATGGCATGAGGCATCTCCTATTGATCCTCCTCCTCTTCTTTGTTGAACTCCAATAGAGTTATTTCTTCAGATGATCCTATATGCATGAGCATGAAATAAGATATCACAAATGCATATATGATGACATGTATAATATGATATGATGTGATGAATGCATCCTCCCAAGTGTTTTTGACATCTTTGCATTAAAGTAATAACAAGTTGCATCATAGTTTACTGAGTAGGTGCATATCTCTTGTCTAATAACTAACAGACACTTATGTAAATCATTTTCTGGACTATAAGATAGCAGCTATTTATTTTGACCATAACTAGAGTTATACACATCAAAATAATATGGTTGTAGACATTTTGAAAAGCTTATAAAATTACCTACAACTTTCTTTTAATACACTTAATGTGATTCAGCAGTTATCTAGGTGAAACAAATTAATCCTTAACATCTGTCCAGAGAGCAAGCAATCCTGACAGCAGACTTCTAACAGCCATAATTCTTAAACCAAAAGGCCTATGACTATGAAAATTTAAAAAAGGTAGATAAGTATGTTATCTACAACTTTGTTATTAACAAGTTTTACAAAAAAGACCATTATCATCATGAAATTATCAACTCAACCAAAACTATACATGCAGCCATCTAGTTAAATTATAAAGCAATAATTAACTAGTTGCATACAATCCATTGCTTTTAAGGCTAACTAATAACATCAACAGATCCTATGCATCTCAAGCACCATAGAAAATATTATGGTTAAACATAACTCAATTATTTATATCCATTTATGAATTTCATTAGATAATAAGGTGATTTAAAGGATAAATATTTCCATTGCTTAATAAATTCGGATCAAATTACAGTAGCCTATAAATGAGCTCAATAGTCTACTGTACAAATTTTATGCCATTTGGATAAGTGCAACTACCTCTACCAAAATGACAAGTTATATAGGCTTATTTTAGACAAAAATAGTTTAGCATAGTAAAAAGTGTCAACTAACATATTTAATATTTTTCTTACATTCCTCCAAGTATAAGAATACTATGTAAAAATTTGCATGATCATATGTTATGTATTTTTACCCCAATTAATTTCACTAGAAACTAGCAATTAATTAGGATTAAATATGAAGACCATATTCAAATTATGACCACTGTAAGTTTAGTATTTTTCCTCACTAGAGCATGTTAACACAAGACCAACAAAATTGGAATCACAATTTTATCACCTATCTAGCTCAAGTTATGCAATTTACAAGATAGGAACCATTTAAAAAGCATTTATCTAGCTACATTTTATTCTCCCAGAAAAATACCATAAACAATGTATCTCATATTTTTATCAAATACTACACTTCAAGATGAAACTAAAAAATTTGGTTCACCAAAATTGGACACTCCTAGCTTGAGATATGAATTTTTGAAACATGCATTCAAATCTAGAAAAATAAATCAGAAAATCAACATCACACAGACTGACAGCCGGGGCCCACGGTCAACAGGGACCCACCCATCAGTGAGACAAAACAGGGGATGATGCTGACTGATGAGAACTCACCGATGGCAAGGTCTCCGGCGGTAAGGTCTTCACCACTGCACTCATCTCACCCATGTGCATCGACTGGTAGGCTTAGTTGGCTCGGTGGCTCGCCGGAGCAAGCTCGACAGCGGCCATGGCGGACGGCGGAGGTTGGCAGCAATACGCCGGCCATCCCTAGCTACAACACACTCAGGCAAGGACAGCTATTACATCCTGGTGACCTAGTGGAGCTACACGGCGTAGGTGAAGGTTTGGGGTGGCGTCAGTAAGCTCGGTCGCGTGCATGGCCGTGTGACGCACGGAGCATGGCGGTGCTCATGCTGTTCCAGCTCCATCATGCCACTAGAGAGGCCTAGGGTTACTCGACCTCAGGTGCATGAGAAAGGAGAGAGATGGCAAGCCAACTCGACGGCGGCGAGCTCGAGTGCCACGGCGGCCATGGCGGGCGCGAGCGGAGCGGCGACTCGTTCCGGCGCCATCAAGCGGTGGCATCATCCCTAACTCTGGCCTAAGCTTCTAGACTCTAGCGTGGTGCTAGACCAAAGGAGATGGAGGCATGCGGTGAGGTGAAACTGTGGGGTCATAGTGAGCCACGAGCACGGCGACACTCTGGTGATGACGGCAGCTATGGCGAGGCAAAACGTCGCTCTACCAGTGGTCGGTAGGTGGTGCTGGTGGCTCGAGGAGGTGGAGGTGAGGGCGTAGCAGCTGTTGCTGAGATGAATCGGCTAGTGGAGCTATGTTGGCGGTGAGTGGTTGTGGTGGAGCTATGGCGGTGTTGCGGCGGTGCTCGGCGCGGCGCTGCTGAGGCAGAGCGAGCAGGAGGGAGTGAGAGCGGGCGAGTGGATGGAGTGGTGGGTGCGCGGCGCTTAAGTACGCGCTCAGGCCTGACCAGCCGGGCCAACACCGGCATGCTACCACCATGAGGCAGCTATGGCCTGTGGTCGGTAGGCCACGACGCCGCGCGTGGGCGCATGTTCAGGCGCCGCCATTGTCGACTAACAGTGCAACTTAACAATGCTATACTCCTAATCCGTTCGTCCACAACAAAAACTTCCTTAATGAAAGTTGTAGAGCTACATGAGATCTCCAACTTTGCTTTAAGAACCATCATCTAATTCTCACTGGTTAATAAACTACATTGCTCCAAAGTAAGATACTTTGAAACTGAAAACCGTTTCAACACTTAGAAATTTTTGCAATTCTCAAAACAGCATTTTGTTGATACTTGTGAGCTATTTTTGAGCATGCTATGCACTGAATTAGACCTTGACCCAAAAATAAAAGTTGTTACCCTAGTCAAGTACTACAAGTTTTATTTAGGTCACACAGCCATGCAAATAATGTAAGCTACTGTTCAACTTTAGTCAAACTAGCATCATGAAAATGGCATTTCAAATGAAACCAACACATAGAAGCAAATTTGGCCTATGTCATGAATACAAACATTGTTCCATTTAGCATCCTAGATGTGTCTAAGGTGTTTTCATGACCTCACAACCATTTCATACCTTGATCATACATGATTGCAAGCATAAACATATATATAATTCAACATTTCATGTGACAAAGTATAGGAATGATATGAGATTTCATATGCTCATGTTCATGAATGCTTGGATTATGCTTGTGCTCATGAAATGCAGGTGTCAAATGCAATGCTTAATACCAGAGTGTTACAATTCACTGACTTCAGAGCCTGCATTAGATCACGATCAACTCCCCGCTTTATCAACTTAGCTCGAATGAGTTCTTCACTCGCTCGTTCAATTATCTCTTCAGATTGGGTGTGTTGGGTTCTCAAGGCTTCATTCAGCTCCTTCACCTCGCCTTCCAACCATCGGGTTCTAGTCTGCTCTTCTACAAAAAGGACCACAAACGATCATCATCATGATCACCGACTACTACATGTCATGAACCACAGAGAAGTCATACAGTTCTTTTACCTTTCAACTTGGTATCAAAGAGCATGGCCTTCTCTATCATTTTCAATAGAGTCAAAGGCATCATTTTCCTTGCTTCGGCGTCCGCTTTTTGCCACTCGACCTCACCAATCTGAGAACAAAGGATACAGAGGATCTCTTCATGGCATTTCTGTGCAGACTCCCACTCGGCCTCCTTCATGGCCTGCTCCTCCCTCAGCTTGGTGAGCTCTGCCTGGATTCTTTGAACCTCGATAGAGGCTTTCAGCTCCACACCCTGAGCATATGATTATTTCCGACATGAAATTTTGGAAGTTATTTACAGCAGGAAATGACAAAATGTGTTTACTTACCATCAGCTAGCCATCGAAGACGGAAGCCTAGTTCAGCAGCCTAGACCACGACTTCATCAACCCGGTGAACTCCGGGTTATAAGCCTAGAGCTGGGTACCCGGTCTAGTAACCAGGATGATGTCATCCTCCTCCGCTTGTAGGGTGCTTGTCATCAGCGCCTCTAGGGCAGGAGTACTTGGTGCAGCAGTGCATGGGTCACCCCTTGTGCTCTGCACTCCCTCTTCAGAAGTAGCCCCTGTGGGCTCTGGCTCGGGCGACAGATGTGCTTCATCTCCAACTGGCGCTGCTACCTGTGGCTTGGGCACCTCCACCCTCTCCACAAAACCTAGCTGCATAGGTTGCTCTACTTCACCAACAGCAGATGTTGGACCCTATGCCTAGGGCATTTCAGTAGACCTAGGTGGAGACACAAGCCCATTTACCAGGCCTTTTTCCACCCGGTCACCCTCGGTTCACGGGTTGTCTTCAACCCACGGCTCTTCACTCTGTCCTCGGCCACTCAGTGCCTTTTGTACCCTGGAATGAGCAGCATACAAGTGATGTCCCGAGAACAAAAATAATAAATATAGAGGAATTTTTTGACACTTACTTGGCACTGGATCTTTTCTTTAGGGTGGGCTTGCCTAGCGACATCCCACTAAGCGATCCACCAGGCTCCAGGCTTGATACAGATGCTGACAACACTGAGTCCTCCTGATGACTCATAGTGCTAGCACCTTGTCCAAGCAGGATACCATCACCCTAAGTTTGCACCCGGGTGCCCCACAGGTCTAGTGGCGGCATCCTACCAAAACCAAATAAACATTATCAAGCATACCCATCACAAGAATTCAACAACAGAATTTTACTCAGAAAAATACTTACTGTCTGACGGAAAATGAGGTGTCTTCCTCCTCTTCTGCCAGCTCCTCAATAGCCTCATCTGCAGTAGCTATTCACAAATCGGATTTAGCACAAGATAGCAATCAGACTACTTGGAGATAGTTTAGACATCTTTTACCTGGTCTTAGTGTGCAGGCTAGACGGGGCCTTTTGGGCACTATCCCGCTCCCAACGGCAACATCGGCCTCCAGCGACCGTTTCTCGCCAACGACTCCCTGCCTGGTACTTGGGATTGACTAGACTATGACGACATCCAGGTTATCTTCAGACTCGCCCCTAGCTTTCTGGTCCACTAGGGAGCCAGAGACGGTGCTTCCTTCAGCTGCTTCGCTAGATGCCACTCCACTTCCGCCAACTCCTCTAGAACCAGGACGTGGAGGATGGGCTAGCAAATCATTGAAATTCTCCCCCAACTCCTGTAATCAACACACAGGAGTCAGTTTTCCATTGTATTAAGATATTTACAAATTACAATATCAGTATACTTACAACGGCTAGCGGATTCTGATGATCATGCTCCGGGTGCTGGTATGGTATCACATGTACCGACACAAGCATGTTCTGAATTCTCTCCAGAACTTCACCTTCCATCAGTTCATCAGCGGGTACATGGGCTAGGTCCTTCAGGCTGGTGTACTCAAACCCATAGTGGATCCTCTCTTGAAGAGGTTGTATTCGGCATCTAATGAAGCTGGCAACTACTCCAACTCCACTAAGGCCTTGGTCCTTCATGGCTCGGATTTGCTTGAGGAAAGGATGAATGCCCTCAAGTTCTGTCGCACTCAGCGTCTCCTTATCCCAATGATTGTTGGGCACTGGCATGGTGTTGCTATGGACTTCTAGGGGGCCACATGTTTCCTGCATACAACCACTTGGCTCTCCAATTTTTCATAGAATCCACCAGGGTATAGTGGATATACTCGTTCTTCCTTCCCATGCAAAATTGAATACTAGCACCCCCCCCCAAAACGCTTGGATTTGCGGTGTCCAGGTGCGCTTTTAGTTTGAAAAAAATAGGGGAAAAGAGTAATGGAGGGGGGAATACCAAGGAAAGTTTTACAAAGATGAACAAAATCGACACATGCAGGATGGAGTTAGGGTTCAGATGGTTCAGGGTTATGCCATAGTAATACAATAACCCATGTAAAAACGGACAAGCTGGCAACCCTAACCCATGCTAGATGAACGGAATAAAAAGCACAATTTCACCCGGCTCAAGATTAGGAATGCGGTGTTCACTAGGTGCCTTCCATTCCCCAGCTTCCGGTCAGGGAGATAGCCCTGGTCATGGAGCTTCTGAAGGTGCTTTGGCTTCATGCTTGGCGCTGGCCAGATCTAGGCGGCGGTGGCCATCTCCGACACCTCCAATGCCCTCTTCTCTGCAATCTTCTTGATGGTGGTGCTTGGGTTCTTGCCCTTACCCATCAAGCAGAGCTCTTTTTTAGATCTAGGGTTGGAGGGAGACGGTGTTCACAACAGGCACGGGGGCTTAAGCAGAATGCGGAATGCGATGGAGGAAGAAGACGCATAGGATGGTTACCTTTTATATAGGGATTCCACAACCGCGCAGCCCGATAATCACGCCAATGGGCATGGTGTTTTGGTTTCCCTTCCATTTTAATAATGTTGTGTGGTTTGATACGATGGTTGCATGCCTTTTCATGATTTCCCATGCGTCAGAATATGTTCAGACTTATCCGTTGGATTTCCTCCGTCCGCGTACCGACCATGATACGACTATTATCTACATGGCCACATCATGTAGCACCCGGATGATTCTGTAGTACTTGGACAATTGCTTGACAGTATGCACTACACAATGCAGTACTCGGATGAAGATTTTTTATTCAACAATAGTACCATGGATACAAAGTTGAACACTTTACAAGATTCAAGATCACTCAGTACAAAAAAAATCCAGTCAATAACAAAGACAACACCTACTTGGATATAACAGAGTACTCATACTCTAAGTGCTTCTCAGTAGGTACTTTTCTACCCGATGCACCTAGATCCAAGAGAAGAGTCATGCATCCGGGTAGATAACAGAAGTGCAGTGTGTTCTAGCCTAGAACCTTGGGTAGACTATCTGGCTACGAACATGTGTTGGCTGCCTACCCTTGGGAGCATAGCTACTGCAATAGGAAGCATGTAGCCTAGTATGCAGGATGAGCTACTCGCACATCCTGCCACCCAGCCGACACCATTTGTACACATTTGGGTTCATGTACGACCCTTCATGAACAGACATCGACAGGCACCCTAGAAGAACTAACATGGGACTGTTGGATGTGCCACCCCACCAACCGTCACAAGATTTCTTCTAGTTGCAAATCTAGACTACTCTACTGTGCACAATTGTGGGTTTAGCCTACCTCTAAACCCTCTCACAAGAATTCTTCTAGTCACTACAGCTCTTGGCTATGCCAACCGAGTACTCCCGGGGGCTGGTCTATTTCGCTCACCACCATATTTGCAAGCTACAAATTATAAGCCACTTCGCTTCTTCTACAACTGAGGTTCAAGTGCTTGTCAGGGGTTTTTTTATAGGCATTTTGACAATGTCCATAGACCAGGTTCATGTGCTACACTACAAGGGTACAGTGCATACCACTACACCTTTTCAGTGTACAAGCAGCCTTTTCCCAGCACATGTAAAGTTACAGTACACCAGGTAGCCCCTTTGATGGCATATTCTCATGGATATACTGAGCATCTTTGGACCAACAGTACTAGAGCTTTGCATGTGACTTCGACAGGTCCTTCTTGCTTTTGTACAAGCAGATAGGGCAATAATTTTCATTGGCACTCTCATCCTCAAGTATATTGTTTTTAGATCCTTGTTTTGAGTACAAGTACTCGGACACAGGCTCGGGGGCTGTAGGGTACATATCCTCTATGGATGTTTTTTTCTTTTAGACCCTCTAACTCTTTACTTTGCAAATAGTAAGAGGCTCGGGGGCTACACACAGTGAGTGCACTTTCCTAAAAAGTGCACACCACCCAAAGGCTTTACAGAGCACCTCATGGCTTCACTCATGAAAGCACTCGGATTACACTTGTTTCTACTTGGCAAGACAAGGAGGAACAAGAAGGCTTCTGAGTTCAACCATGACACACTTGGGGGCTTAACGGACCAGGGTCCTAGGGGTTCCCCATAGGAGTTCTACCCCTTTGTAACACTAACAATCATACAATCAATCCAACACAAAAGGCTACACATCGACTTGATGTAAAGGCTATTACTCAACAAGAGGGCTCGAACTAGTATAAATCATTCATCTCTTTGCGTTTACTATCGAGTTCTACATACGCCGAAGCCCTTGGAACATCGTCCTAGGTAACCCCGTGACGAGTTGCCGATCATCAAACACCGACAGTCATAACCATAGGAATCCTCTCTACTCATACCTTAAACCTTGATTGCTATCTCTAGACAAACTAGAGTTTAGACAACACACACATTTCCCTATGAATACAATACTCGATTATACTCCAGGTGAAAACTACTTCGATACCCGTGCGCTTGCGGATTTTGTCTCTATGCCTCCACAGGTGTCAACAGCGACCGCAGCGGGTGTGACGTGTACGTGCCAGTGTTCCTAAGCACTATTGGCTTGGCAAGGCTAGTCCTTGGCTCGTGTGCATGTGTGTAATGCATCACAACGGCGAAAAGACTAGCCTTTGACCCTCCTAAAGGGGAGAACACGGTGGCGCAGCCATGGCGTGTCCACAATGAGCACAAGCTAGTGGCATAGGTGCTCATCATGGTGGTGGGGTAGGTAGGATGGTGGTGCGATGGCGAGTTGAGGCCGTGGCGAGTCGGGGTAGTGCAGGGAGAACCACGACATCAGTGTAGTCGATCGGGGCGGTGTCCTCCACTTTGGTGACTTCGGCGGTGCTCTACGGCTCATTCCTCCTCCTTTCCCCTTTCCCCTTCTCCCTCCATCTCCTCCCTTCTCCGAACTTGGGCATGGTAGGTGGGTAGCCACAGTGTGGCGGCGGGCGATGGGAGAGCGCTAGGGCACCGAATGAGGGGTTCTTATAGCCGAGCGGTGGCAATGGCACTCAACGGATGGTGGGGAAAGGTGGAAGGCCATGTGTAGGGTGATCAAGCCCCCTAGGCTAGGGTTTTGGGGGGGCATGGGGTGGTTGCGCACCCACTTGCGCTCCCAATTCAAAATCTCGGTGGTCAAAAAGGTGAAAGGGGTGGTGTCAGCAGTGCAGGGCCACGGTGGCAATGTCAGCATGGTGCGGCATGGGCTAGGGTAGGCGCGGGGTGCCATGGATCACTAACGTGGTGTCCATCCATTCACCGTCGCCCAACGGCTTGGAAATTGGCGGAGGGGATGCGAGGCAAGGCCTCAGATGCGGAGCGGGCATGGGCCGTTGATGGGCCGTGTGGCCGTGCATGCGCGAGTACGGGCACGGGCTAGGTGCTGGGTCGCGTCTGCTGGGCCGGCAGTGGCGGGTTGGGCTGCTTTGGCCTTTTCCCATTTTCTCCTTTTTTCTAAACCCTTTTCTATTTCCTATTTCCATTCTATGCTATACCTTCTCCTTCTATGCATGTATACATGTGTTGCCAAGCATGTACACATCCTTATGGGGTCCACTAGGGGTTAACTAGGGTATTAGGGTCAATGCCAAGGGTTGGCAACACACACACACACAAGTTTGTTAAAAGGTTTACTTGATTTTATTTCATCACAAAAAATCATGAAGAAGCAACTCACAAGTTGTTTAATATGCAAATGCTCAATCATGCTAACTTGGGATCTACTTGTGCAACTACAAAGGTGGTTTCCTAGTATGCACACTCACCATGCATGGATTTTGTTAGAAAAAAAAATTAAGTTCAGATTTTTGGTTCTAGGAAAACCTGGGTTATTACAGATACACAGGAGATCAAAGACATGCACGCAAAGATTGGGGGCCAGTGAAGCAGAGGGTGGTGCGGCCACCCCATGGGTGCGCCCGCACCCCCATCTCATCCCTTGGGTCTGAGATTTTGTCTAAGTGCATGTGTGGGGATCCTAAGGATGTTGGTGCTCGGATTTGATTCAGCAGGATCAGCGAGTGATAGAGTGAGATGCACATGATCATGGTGAATCAAGAAAATATTCATATTTCAAATTTCACATGATTTTGTATTAATGAGTGAATATTCATGTGATCAAAAATCAAGAAAGAATAAGCAAGAATCATGGTTTGTCTAGTGAGGGCAAAAGGGTCATTTGTCCATGATTGCATGCTTAGAAAGATAAAACAATTTTTATAATTTAAGTAAATGAAAGAATATGTTAGCATAATTAATTTTTAAATTTTCATGAGTTTTGAATAAATTTATCAAAAGCAATCAAATCTATTCTATCTATTTCTAAGTTAGTGTTATAAGAAGGCTCTAGGAAAACTTTTAAACATTGACTGTTAACTTTGGAAATGTTACCGTCATTGTCCTGGATGGTGATCACGTCGTGTGGCGAAGTGTTGATGATGATGTACGGTCCTTGCCATTTGCTTCTTAGTTTTCCTTCACCGAAGAGTTTGACTCGGGAGTTGAACAGAAGAACCTTATCTCCCTCCTTAAATTCTTTGTATTGGATTCGATGATCGTGCCATCTCTTTGTTCTTTCCTTGTAGAGCTTGGCACTGTGGTACGCCTTCTCTCGCCATTCTTCCAGCTTAGCAATTTGTTTTTGATGATTTCTACCGGCTAGCTTCACATCCATGTTCCAGCTCTTTATGGCCCAGTGAGCTCGGTGTTCAAGCTCAACTGGTAAATGGCAGCTCTTTCCATAAACGAGCTAGAATGGCGACATGCCAATGGGGGTTTTATAAGTTGTCATGTATGCCCAAAGTGCATCAGGTAGCTTATCTTTCCATCCTTTTCCCATTGCATTAATTGTTTTCTATAGGATATTCTTGATTTGTTTATTTGAAGTTTCTGTCTAACCACTTGTTCGAGGATGGTATGGGGTGGCAATGCTGTGCTTGGCCCCAAGCTCTTTTAGGAAGGCTCTGAAGGTTTTGTCAATGAAGTGGGATTCTCCGTCGCTTATCACCATTCGTGGTGTTCCAAAACGAGGGAAGATTACTTCATGAAACATCTTCCTTGCATGCCTGGCATTAGCAGCTCTACATGGTAGAGATTCCACCCATTTTGATATGTAGTCAACGGCGATAAGCATGTACTCGCTGTCATGGGACTTTTGGAATGGTCCCTGAAGTCAATGCCCCAAACATCGAAGATCTCCACTTGTAGGTTGTAGTGGAGGGGCATTGCATTACGAGCTATAATGCCACCTTGCAGCTATCATTTTTGGCACCTTTAGATGAACTCCTTGGTGTCTTTGTACATCGTTGGCCAGAAGAACCCGCACTGCTAGATTTTGGCCTGCATGCGGAATACTCCGTAATGGCCTTCGTACAGCGCTGCATGGCATCCCTCAATGATCTGTAAACCTTCCACCTTGGGTACACATCTCCTCAACAAGCCACCAGAGCATACGCTATACAGGTATGGGTCATCCCAAAGGTGACGTCTGCTTTCTGCTTGTAGCTTCCTTTTGTTTTCGCCTGGTGGTACGTATCTTGAAACCATGAAGTTCACGATGTTTGTGTACCAAGGGTTTGAGTCTGTCACCTTGAGTAGCATGTCGTCACGTAGGAAGTCATTTATTGGGAGTTCCTACATGTTAGTGACTTGCAAACACGATAGATGATCGATGACAGTGTTCTCTACTCCCTTTTTATCTTTTAGCTCAAGGTCAAATTCTTGGAGTAAGAGAACCCATCTTATTAACCTAGGTTTAGCGTCTTTCTTAGCGAGTAGATATTTAAGTGTGGCATGATCAGTATAAACGATAACTTTTGCACCCACTAAGTAAGACCTAAACTTGTCGATAGCAAAAATGACTGCTAAGAGCTCTTTTTCTGTGGTAGCATAATTAAGCTATGCTCCTGTCAGTGTTTTGCTAGCGTATGTGATTGCATGATGCTTCTTATCTTTGGTTTGGCCAAGGACCACACCAACAGCATAGTCACTAGCATCACACATGATCTCGAACGGCAGCAACCAATCGGGTGGTTGGATGATTGGCGCTGAGATGAGTGCTTTCTTGAGAGTGTGCAAAGCGTCTAAGCACTCATCTATAAACTCAAAAGGTGCATCCTTAGCTAACAGGTTCGTGAGGGATCTAGCGATTTGAGAAAAATCTTTGATAAACCGCCTATAGAACCCTGCATGATCGAGGAAGCTGTGGATCCCTTTTACGTTCACGGGGGGGGGGGTAGTTGCTCAATGACATTTATCTTGGCCTTATATACCTCAATCCCCCTCTCGGACACAAGGTGCCCAAGAATGATGCCTTCACGGACCATGAAGTGGCACTTTTCCTAGTTAAGTACTAGGTCCTTCTCTTGGCATCTCTACAAGACTTTGTCTAGATTCTCTAGTCAGTGGTTAAAGGTTTTGCCATAGACTAAGAAATCATCCATGAAAACCTCCATGATTTCTTCTATCATGTCTGAGAAAATAGACACCATGCACCGTTGAAATGACGCAGTGCGTTACACAACCCGAGCGACATTCTATGATATGTGTACGTTCCATACGGGCATGTAAAAGTCATATTGCTTTGGTCATCAAGGTGGATGGGAATCTGATGATACCCCGAATACCCATCGAGGAAATAGAAGAAAGAATGATTCGCCAACCGCTCTAACATTTCATCAATGAAAGGCAGCGGAAAGTGGTCTTTCTTTGTTGCCGCGTTGAGTTTCCAGTAATCAATGCACATTCTCCACCCCATGACGATACGTTGTGGGATTAACTCATTTTTATTGTTTTCAACGACCGTCATTCCTCCTTTCTCTAGAACCACTTGGACAAGACAAACCTAGTCACTATGTGGTATGGGATAGATAATCCCGGCGTGAAGAAATTGAGGACTTCCTTCATTATGACTTCCCACATCGCATTATTGAGCCTACGCTGAGGCTCTTGAGATGGTGTACTTGAAGGGTCAATCAGAATGCGATGGGTACAGAGAGTTGGGCTAATCCCCTTAAGATCTTGCAAAGAATACCCAAAAACTAACCTATGTTTTTCTAAGATGGCAATGAGTTTGGGCGTCTCCTCATTAGAAAGCTTATCGCTAATGATTACAGGAGTTTCTTTGTCGCCATTTAGGAAAGCATAACGTAGGCTAGCAGGCAAGGGTTTTAGCTCAACCAAGGTTGTGCCGGTGCTTCCTCTTGGGGAAGATCGATGATTTCTCCTAAGTCATCCTCTTCTTCTATGAAGAGTTTTGCATCTTTTTCTATGGACGACTCAGGGGAATCAAAGGGTAAAACTAACATGACTTCCTTAGGTAGGTCAAGATGGGGGAGAGATTCTGCCACTGAGTTTTTGGCTCGAGTGATAGGAATGGTAAAGGTGTATCTCCCCAGCTTTATGTCCAAATCCCCTATTTTTGGTGGGTCTAAGAAGAGTTTTTCTAGGGGATGCCCTATCATGATGTCGAAATCTGTTATGTCAACAACATGGAAATCATCGATGAACCAACCAATTTATAAGAGTACAAGTACAATGGCGGCCCGCTAGCGGTCGCACTGTCATACTTAAACCTATATAAACCCGGTAGTCTGTCGAGTACCACGACGGGTCTCGATAAACGATTTACAACAACCAAAATCGTACATGATTCAACATACATGCCACATATTACATAAAGTTCATAGAAACATTTTCATCATCAGAGTATGAAACCAGTTATTACAAACCGAGTTTGATAGATAAAAGCAAAAGCAAATTAAGTTTGAAAGTAAAGTTTCCAACATAGTTTAGTACAGTGCCAAAATACGATCACGGTCCACAAAAGCATGTAGAAGGATTAATAAGAAGCCTGCCCAAGGCTTACTCCTCATCCACAGCGGGATAGAAGCAACTCTTGCAATAACCATGATACACAGTGCCATCTGCAACATGGGAAATAAAACCCTGAGTACGAGAAGGTACTCAGCTAGACTTACCCGTCATAAACCAGAAATAAAATGACTCCAAGGATTATGCAAGGCTGTATAAGTGGAGATAGCTTGACAACATTTTGCATAAAAGTGATTAACTTAGTTATACAATTATGGTTCCAATATCAGGTTAATTATAACTATCCATCTCTAGATTAGCAACTATCCTCATTACCAAACATGTGGTATATCCATTTAAAAGCATACAATAGTAACCATAGCGGTATTGTAATTCCATATTCATCCGAACCATCATGTTCCATAATACGATTACTATGATGTTGGAGCTAGCCAAGTTTCTCACTATCCGGGAGAGACGGCGATTCAATCGATTTCAACAAGCCGAAATTTATTCCTAACACAAACCCAGCATACCACACGGCAAGGCAGCCTTAGGTCACCTTTTTGGAACAACTCAGTACACATTTCGTGGGTCCGTATCACACCATGCCACCTGATCTCGACACACGGATGCCGGGACGTTCAGCCTAGCCTGCCCTTGGGCTCAGTCTGATCGCCCCCCGCAAGGAGCGCACAACAGAACGGGTCCTGGCCTGAGTTGAGCTACTCGGCTTCACGATCGGAACGATTTATCCGGCCAGCTAAGTGATAGGCATGCGTTCAATCTTGTCAGAAGTTCCAACAATGGTACGGTCCTTGATCGGCACAGACGGAATCTCATGAGTCATCCTACGCATAGACTCCGCCCGGCCTTGATTTTCTTTTACCCCATGGTTCTGTTCCACGATAGCAAATATAGCCAACCGTGCTCCGGTATCCACCTATATCTCGCAGGTGACAGGAAATCACCCGACTTCTACCGGTCTAAGCATGGCTAAGCATATATTCGATCCTGGACCTATACCGGTTAAAGGTGTAATATCTAGACAAGGAATTCATATGCATCAAGGGGTTCCAATCAACTCTTATAACCTAATGCATCAATCATAAGTACTTAAGTAATCATTTGTAAAATATTAGGAGACTTATAATGCTTCGGGGCTTGCCTCGCAGAAAGGAAGTGGGGCGGTGGTCAGGACACTCCGGAAGCTCTTCAGGATCCTGCTCCACGCCTTCAGGAGCTGTGACTTGAGGATTCTCCTGCTGGTCCCCTTCCTCTACTTCGTCGAATTCCAGCAACGTTATTTCTTCCTCCGATCCTAGATGCATGAATATGGCATAAGGTATTGCGAATGCATACATGCGTACAAGTATAAAATGATGACACATGATGAATGCATTCGTATAAGTATTCTTAACAGCATGGTGTTAACAAATGCATCATATTTTACCGAGTGGGTGCATATCTCCTCTTGATTACTTAATCAAACACATTTACAATTCATTCACTACACATAAAACAACAGCTGCTTGGTTTACTCATAACTAAAGTTCTACTTATCCAAATGTTGTGATATTAGACTTTCTGGAAATATTATAAAATTGTCTACAACTCTTATTTAATCACCAAAAGCTAATTCACACTTTATCTTATCCAAAACAGACAATCATTCCAGCACTGTCCAGAAATTTCAGAGAGCAAACAATTCAGAAATGCTAATTTTAAACAGCTGTAACTCCTAAACCGTTTGACCTATGGTCCTGAAATTTTAACACAAGACATATGATGAAGTTATCTACAACTTTGTTATTGACCATTTTTACAGCAAACATCATTTTTATCATGCAACTTATCAAACTACCAAATCTGTCCGGAAATTATTCCAATTCGCATTATAAAGTAACAATATTTCTACTTCATGTAATTATTCAAAGTTTGACAACACAAAGTCTACCAAAAGTTTAAGCATACCAAATACACTCAAGAAAACATAATGGTAAAGTCCAAAGTATTTATTTAAATGCCTTTATTATTTTATTTAGATACATAGGTTAAATAATAAACATATACCAAATGTACTTCATAAATTCTCAAAAATTTATAGTGCCTTATTAATTCTACCAAAAGACTACTACAAAAGTTTCATGCCATTTTATACAGTAAAACACTCTATACAAAAAAGACAAAGCATAAAGGCTTAAAATAGCATAAATAGAAAACCCTAGAGAAACGTGTCAAGCAACAGATTTCCTATTTTTCTTATCATCCTTATGGTACTAGGATAACCTCCAACAAATTTCATGAATATTGGATTCCTAAATAATTTATGAAAATTCATACAAGGATCTCCTAATTATTAAAGGAAAATTTATAACTACAAATCTATGCATGCACTGATCCTGAAATTTTTACCAGAGCTCATACATGTCAAGAATAGCTTACCACAAAAATTTCATAATTTTTGGAGCATAGGAACTCTAGATATAAAATAAACAAGTTTGCATGCATTCAAAAACACATTTCAAATCTCCATTTAAATCTCCCAAAATTTCTACTATAAGTGTCAAGATCATATTTTTCTTAAATACTTCACTCCCTAAGGAACACTACCAAATTTATTTCACCATTTTTGAAGCTACCAAATTGGAGATCTAAAAATTACAAAACACACTCAAATCTGGAATATATGAACTATCCTATACTCTCACTGCCGCTGACCGGTGGGACCCGCTGAAAGAGGACCCACACGTCAGTGAGACGAGAACAGAGCAGGCGGCGCTACGCTACTGGCGCGGCCAGAGCTCACCGACGGCGAACTCGTCGATGGTGACATCATCACGGTGGGACCTACTCGACCTAGCGCATCTATTGCACTACTTGGTCGGCCCTATTGTCGGCGCTAGTGCCGACGGCGGCGGCCATGGTGGCACGGCGAGGAGGGACGATGGCGGTACGCCGGTGATGACCTCAGCGGCTCAATCAAATGCGCGTACAAGCATCTACGAACTACGGAAACCTAGCGCATCAACTAGCGTAGCGAGAGGTGGACTGTGGCGGCGTGGCCACAACGACGGGGTTGGCGGCGGGGCTCCGGCGAGCTTGCGCGCGGTGCTGGAGCTTACCGAGCTCTATCAGCGGGCACTGGGGGAAGCAGTGGGTTGCTGGGGTGGCGGTGGTGCTGTTGTGGTGATGGAGAAGCGGCGAGGCCAGCCGGTGACTGGCAACGGCGATGGCGGACTCTCGGCGCAGGAATGGCTGCTGCTGCGGGCGCTGCGAACGGCGAAGGAGGAGCCGGGAAATGCGAAATGGTGCGCTGGGCGGGAGACGGGCGGTGCTGGGGTGTTAACGCGTGCGCTGGCCTGCCTTTGTCGTGCTAGGCAGGGCACCGGCGACGCGCGGCCAGCCGCTGGCTCCACGCGGCGTGCGAAGCCTGCCGGTGGTCGGCCACTGAATCGCCCGTTCAGTCGATTCAGAGAATCAAAGCCGAGCCTGACGACGCATTTTGCCGTGATGAAAACTCCGTGACCGTGAATTTTCAGCAAAAATTTCATACATCAAAGTTGAAGCCTAATGTACCAGCTATAACTCTTGTCAAGGGATCATGCTCTAATTCGCAACCAAAACTGAGTAATATCACCCCCAATGTCAGCCTGTTAGTCGGTCAGTGAACCAAGACTTAGAAAATTTTGTTAAGTGTTGAAATGGTTGTTTTGCTGATTCTTGTGAGACCAATTCAAGTAGGTTAGGAGCTAAATCAGTCAATGACCCAAAAATAAAAGTTGTTCCTTATATCAAATACTACAACTTTGCTTTAGTGACCACCTCCATGCAAGGTCTCCAACACATAGTTCAAACTTGGTCAAACATGTCACATTTAAATGATGATACACTTCAAACTATGGCTTAATGACCTATTTACCCCTAACCATGAATATCAAAGTTGTTCATAATGATACTCTAAACATGTTCAAGCAAATTGCAAGGTCATATAATCATTTCATGTATTAGTCACACATAGTGCTATCTAGGTTAACACATGAAATCTTACTTAAGTGTTTGGTCATGAAAGGTGACCTTCATGAACCATGTCCTATTTGCTAACCCAAGTGTTGCTAACATGTTTTTGTGACTCATATCAACCATCTACATGTATTCACTCATGATCATATGCATATATACCAACAAACATAAAATAACAAGCAATGTCGCATATGTTTCAATCAAATGTTTTGAGTGTAAATGCTTATATATGAATGCTTGATGCTCATGCTCATGCTATGCAAGTCAATTTATGCAAGGCTAACACCTAGGGTGTTACAGCCCCTCCCCCTTATAAAAATCTCGTCCCGAGATTTGCAAGACCTACCATTCTTGGAAAAATGCGGGATAAACTTTACGTAAATAATCCTCTAGTTCCCACGTAGCATCTTGTTCACTGTGATTGTTCCACACCACCTTATAGAACTTAATAATCTTACTCCGTGTTACTCTTTCCATGTCCTCTAATACACTAATTGGCTTTTCTTCATAGGTCAAATCTGATTGAAGCTGCACATTGGTGGGTGCAATAGCTTCTTCAGGTACTCGAAGACATTTCTTCAACTGAGAAACATGGAAGACATCAAAGATTGCACTCATTTCTGGTGGAAGTTGTAACTTATAAGCGACATTTCCTTTTCGTTCCACAATCTTGTATGGCCCCACATATCTTGGCGAAAGCTTCTTTTTCATCCCAAATCTCTTCACCCCTTTCATGGGTGATACTTTCAAGTATACATAGTCACCTACTTCAAAAGTCAGTGGTCTTCTTTTTTTATCAGCATAACTCTTTTGTCTCGATTGAGCTGCCATCATATGTTGTTGGATCACACGTACTTGCTCTTCAGCTTTATTGACAAAGTCAATACCAAAGTATCTCCTTTCACCGGGCTCAATCCAATTCAACGGAGTTCTACATTTTCGGCCATACAAGGCTTCAAATGGAGCCATCTTGATACTTGCTTGATAACTGTTGTTATAGGAGAACTCAGCTAAAGGTAACCATTTCTCCCATGAACCTTTTGAAGATATAACACAAGCTCTAAGCAAATCTTCAAGGATTTGGTTCACTCGTTTCGTCTGTCCTGAAGTTTGTGGATGGTATGCCGAACTTATGATTAGCTTGGTTCCCAAAGCCTGGTGCAAGTGCTCCCAGAAATGAGCTATGAACTGTGGTCCTCGATCTGAGATTATGGTCCTAGGTACTCCATGTAGTCTCATGATTTGAGAAAAATATAGTTCAACATACTTCCCCACGTGATATGTTGTGTGAACTGGTACAAAATGTGCTGACTTGGTGAGACGATCTACAATGACCCATATTGAATCATGACCTTGTGGTGTCATTGGAAGGCCTGT
The DNA here is from genome assembly GCA_904845875.1 of Miscanthus lutarioriparius. Taxonomy (NCBI): domain Eukaryota; kingdom Viridiplantae; phylum Streptophyta; class Magnoliopsida; order Poales; family Poaceae; genus Miscanthus; species Miscanthus lutarioriparius. The sequence goes on along the minus strand of CAJGYO010000016.1, from coordinate 29,248,463 downwards.
GATAAAGTCCATACTGATTTCTTCCCATTTCCAACCTGGGATAGGCAATGGCTGAAGTAATCCGGCAGATTTCATATGAACAGCTTTTACTCTACTGCAGTTATCACACCTAGCGACATAGGCTGCGATCTCCTTCTTCATCTTAGTCCACCAAAAACGGGTTTTCAAATCTTGGTACATCTTACTACTACCCGGATGGATAGACAATTTGGACAAGTGAGCTTCATCTAAAATTTGATTCCTCAACTCTCGGTCTTTTGGTACCACAAGTCAGTCCTCGAACCATAATACACCCCTTTCGTCCAATCGGAAATACTTGGCCTCTTGCTCTTGCATTTTTCTCTTGATGTGACTTATTCCTACATCTGTCTGCTGCAACTCTATGATTTTTCTCTCAAGTGAACAACTGATCGTGATATTGTGTAGTACAGCAGGGTGTAACAAGTTGAATCCATCTTCCAATACTGCTTCCATAGTGTTGCAATGAGACTTTCGACTGAGTGCATCTGCTATTACATTAGCTTTTCCCATATGGTAATGCACTTCTAAATTGTAGTCCTTAATTAGCTCTAACCATCTTCGTTGTCTCATGTTCAGCTCTGGTTGGGTAAAGATATACTTGAGACTTTTGTGGTCAGTATATATATGACCTACATTGCCCAACAAATAATGTCTCCATATCTTTCATGCGTGAACCACTGCTGCAAGTTCTAAATCATGAGTGGGGTAATTGACTTCATGCTTTCTCAACTGCCGAGAAGCATATGCGATAACTCTTCCTTCTTGCATAAGCACACACCCCAAACCTATTCCCGATGCATCACAAAATACATCAAAAGGCTTTTCAATGTCTGGTTGTGCTAGCACAGGTGCTGTAGTCAACAGAGTTTTGAGGGTGTGAAAAGCTGCTTCACATTCTAGTGTCCATTTGTACTTCTCATCTTTCTGAAGTAGTCTGGTCATGGGCTTAGCTATCTTTGAGAAATCTGGAATGAAACGACGATAATATCCTGCTAACCCTAGAAAACTCCGAACTTCATGAACCGAAGTTGGTGCTTTCCAATCCATGACCTCTTGTACTTTTGATGGGTCTACAGAGATTCCATCCCTTGATAAGATGTGACCAAAGAAAGGTACCTTGCTCAACCAAAATTCACACTTACTAAACTTTGCATATAACTTATGCTCCCTCAATCTGGATAGAACAATCCTCAGATGCTATTCATGATCTGACTCATTTTCTGAATAAATTAATATATCATCGATAAACACGACCATGAACTTGTCGAGCTTAGGCATGAATACCGAGTTCATCAGGTACATGAAGTAGGCTAGAGCATTTGTTAGTCCGAAAGACATAACCAAATACTCATATAAGCCATACCTAGTAGAGAAAGCAGTTTTAGGTATGTCCTCCGGTCTAATCTTTATTTGATGGTAGCCTGATCTCAAGTCAATTTTGGAGAATACCTTTGCCTTCGCTAGCTGATCGAACAAGATGTCGATGCGAGGCAACGAGTATTTGTTCTTGATGGTCATAGCATTGAGTGGTCTGTAATCTACACACATTCTCAGTGACTTGTCCTTCTTTTTCACAAACAATGCTGGACATCCCCACGGAGATGAGCTAGGTTGGATAAGACCCTTGTCCAATAGATCTTGTAATTGAACCTTAAGTTCTGCTAACTCATTGGGTGGCATTCTATAGGGCCTTCTTGATATGGGTGTTGTACCTGGCACTAACTCAATCTTAAATTCCACCTCCCTATCAGGTGGTAAGCCTGGTAATTCCTCTGGAAATACATCCGAAAACTCACAAGCCACTGGGATATCACAAAGTGTGGTGGTTTGGATAGCACAGGCTAAATGTTGGGGTTCAAAATTGCGGGAGAGTGGTACTAGAAAAGCATTCCCTCCCGTGGGTTCTCTCAACATAATAGTATGAGTGCTGGTGTCAATGAGAATACCATGATCCTTCATCCAATTCATGCCTAAGATTACACTTATCGATAACCCGGGCAATATTATCAAATTTGTTGTATACTCCCTCCCTTGTATAGAGATGAGCATGTTTTTGACTATCTTTTTGGTAGAAATAGGACCCCTGCTGAACTTATATTATAACCCCCTTTGCTTACTTCAATTATTTCCTGATCATGCCTAGATGCGATTGCTTGACTCATAAAGGAATGAGAAGCTCCCGAATCAAATAAAACAACAGCGGGATGCTTGTTGACGAGAAACATACCAGCCATGACAACTTCTCTAGTGGGCACTTCCTCCATAGTGGTACAATGCACGTATCCAGGACGTGCTCTTGAGTTTACCTGCCTCTGATTGTTCTGATTCGGATTGCCATTCTTCTTGGGGTGGGGGCATTCCTTGGCCCAATGACCCATTTGATTGCAGTTGAAACATGGCTGATTATTCCTAGGTCCTGTGGAGCTCCCTTGACTGCCAGTCCCTTTTGGTAAGGCAATAGTGAATGCCTTACGGAATGGTTTCTGTGGCCTGCTATTCTGAGCTTTAGGTGGTGGAGGCCTAAACTTGGATGTAGGTGGACGGAATTGTGGCCTAGCAGTGATAGGCACTCTTACATGTGAAGATCCGGAGGCACCTGCCTCAAATGCCCTCTTGCGACCCTTAGCAGCTGCATGCATATTATTGTGGTTTTCCTGGGTCAGAGCATCACTAATAAACTCGTTGTAAGTAGTGCACTTGGAGTTTGCCATGGTCTTCATTAGCTTGGTGCCTAGACCCCGCTTGAAGCTCTCTATCTTCTTCTCCTCAGTATCCACAAAACTTGGAGCATATCTGGACAGGTTGTTGAATGCGTGCATATATTCTATGAGAGTCTTCGTTCCCAGAGTGAGCCTCATGAATTCAGCCGCTTTCATGCGCATTAGGCCTGGGGGAATGTGATGTCCCCTAAAAGCCAGCTTGAACTGTTCCCATGCCACTCGCGCATTAGCAGGTAGTGATGACAAGAAATGTGCCCACCAGATCCCTGCCGGTCCTTGCAGCTGATGAGAAGCATACTCAGCCTTCAGATGCTCGGTGACTCTTAGCAGGCGAAACTTCTGCTCAATGGTATTGAGCCACTCGTCAGCCTATAGTGGTTCCTCAGCCACCTTGAAGATAGGAGGCTTTGTATCCAGAAATTCCTTGAATGTACTGTGCTGATTTGGCTCGGCCCCTTGTTGTTGTGGGTGGCCATGAGCGGTGTTCTGCGCAATGAGGCGCAGAGCTTCTTCCATTGTCCTTTGGCTCCCCAAGAACTGAGCAAAGAACTCCTGAGCAGACAGCGGCGGTGGTGGTGGTAAGTCATCACCATTGCCATCATGACTGCTACCAGCTCCTGCTCGGGTGCGCGTCATCTGCGAAGTTGCAACAATAAGCGATTATTGGTGGATGCCACAAGATTGCAGATGAATTTATAATCATGCCAAACAGAAATTACTGGAGAAATTTCTCAAATTCACAATAAAAACAGAGGCATAACAATTCATTCTCGCAACATGACACCACCAATTTTATCACTTATCGGACTCGCACCGTGTTAACATACTAGTCACTAGGTGACTCTAATCCTCATTAAGATCGCTGTCGAGGTCGGAGATAGGATCATCCTCATTCTCTGGCTCCACTTCTTTCTCATCCCAGCTGTCATCTTCTACTAACATTTCTAGATCTTCGTCTTCCTTACTAAGGATCGGGTGCAGTTGGTTGTTCAAATTATGCACCTCATGCTGAAAACCCATCACTACATGCTGGGCCCGTGCAAGCTGCTGGCTCAAGTCCCTTTATTCCAATGATAGAGGGGCGGTTCATGGTACCCCGCAAAGTGCAAAACTCTCCACAATAGGGTAGGTGTTCCGAAAACCATCAGGAAATTCTCACTCCAACTGGTGCTGCCATCGGTACTATCAACATGTACACTTTTGTGAGACAAGGTCATAATGGATAAGAGTTACATAACCGAGTAAGAAATTTATAAGGGGAGGAACAATGTAATTATGTGAATGGTAATTATCATGATGCATGCTCGTTCCGTACGTCCTCACAAACTTAGGAAAATTTTGTTTCTAGCGGCATATACGGTGGCATACATACATTCTCTCATATATAGCTTAACTAGTCGGGCTACACGTTTCGTTGTTAGTGTACCTACATAAGAATTTCATTTTAGCCCAAACCCATAATGAAATATGTAGAATGTAAATTTAAATACTTCCATATATGTATACCCATACATATACTCCCGTATCAAACTACCCGATAACAATTTAAACCCACAATTAAATACGCACCATATACACATGCAAGCATGCATACATAGCCGTACCAAAGCTAACTCTCCTCGACCGCACGCTCACATCTTGCGGTCATGTCACTCATCATCTTACCTTGGCATAGAGGCATTTGATCCATACATTACCATTCAAGTGAATGGCATCCATACAATAGCACGCCGTATGGACGACGAAGTAAAAACCCCCATGTTAGTACTTAATTAGCCACCTAATAGTCCTTAATTTGGGCATAAGGAAAGTGATCATTGGCACACTTTAGATTTCAATTACCTATTATATAGCTATCAATTGCTAGAGAAGGGTTTTTGGAAAACAAAAACTTTTGTTTTAAATACACATGTGACAATTAACGTTGAATCTTGCTCTGATACCAGCTGTCGCAGAACCGACCAATTTATAAGAGTACAAGTACAATGGCGGCCCGCTAGCGGTCGCACTGTCATACTTGAACCCATATAAACCTGGTAGTCTGTTGAGTACCACGACAGGTCTCGATAAACGATTTACAACAACCAAGATCGTACATGATTCAACATAGATGCCACATATTACATAAAGTTCACAGATACATTTTCATCATCAGAGTATGAAACCAGTTATTACAAACCGAGTTTGATAGATAAAAGCGGAAGCAAATTAAGTTTGAAAGTAAAGTTTCCAACATAGTTTAGTACAGTGCCAAAATACGATCATGGTCCACAAAAGCATGTAGAAGGATTAATAAGAAGCCTGCCCAAGGCTTACTCCTCATGCACAGCGGGATAGAAGCAACTCTTGCAATAACCATGATACATAGTGCCATCTGTAACATGGGAAATAAAACCCTGAGTACGAGAAGGTACTCAGCTAGACTTACCCGTCATAAACCAGAAATAAAATGACTCCAAGGATTATGCAAGGCTGTATAAGTGGAGATAGCTTGACAATATTTTGCATAAAAGCGATTAACTTAGTTATACAATTATGGTTCCAATATCAGGTTAATTATAACTATCCATCTCTAAATTAGCAACTATCATGTGCCAAACATGTGGTATATCCATTTAAAAGCATACAATAGTAACCATAGCAGGTATTGTAATTCCATATTCATCCGAACCATCATGTTCCATAACACAGTTACTACGATGTTGGAGCTAGCTAAGTTTCTCACTATCCGGAAGAGACGGCGATTCGAATCGATTTCAACCAGTGAATTTATTCCTAACACAAACCCATTCATACCGCTGCGAAGGCAGCAGCCTTATGTCACCTTTGGTACAACTCAGTACACATTTTACGGGTCCGTACCGCGCCAAGCACAGTCTGGGACACCAGATGCTAGGATGTTCAGGCCTAGCCTCGCCCTTGGGCTCAGTCGATCGCCCCGCAAGGAGCGCACAACAGAACGGGTCCCGGCCGAGTTGAGCTACTCGGCCAGCGGTCGAACGAGTTATCCGGCCAGCTAAGTGATAGGCATGCGTTCAATCTTATCGAAGTTCCAACAATGGTACGGTCCTTGATCGGCATAGAGCGGAATCTCATGAGTCATCCTACGCGCATAGACTCCGCCCGGCCTCGATTTTCTTTTACCCCATGGTTCTGTTCCACGATAGCAAATATAGCCAACCATGCTCCGGTATCCACCTATATCTCGCAGGTGACAGGAAATCACCCGACTTCTCCCGGTCTAAGCATGGCTAAGCATATATTCGATCCTGGACCTATACCGGTTAAAGGTGTAATATCTGGACAAGGAATTCATATGCATTGAGGGGTTCCAATCAACTCTTATAACCTAATGCATCAATCATAAGTACTTAAGTAATCATTTGTAAAATATTAGGAGACTTATAATGCTCCGAGGCTTGCCTCGCAGAAAGGAAGTGGGGCGGTGGTCAGGACACTCCGGAAGCTCTTCAGGATCCTGCTCCACGCCTTCGGGAGCTGTGACTTGAGGATTCTCCTGCTGGTCCCCTTCCTCTACTTCGTCGAATTCCAGCAACGTTATTTCTTCCTCCGATCCTAGATGCATGAATATGGCATAAGGTATTGCGAATGCATACATGCGTACAAGTATAAAATGATGACACATGATGAATGCATTCGTATAAGTATTCTTAACAGCATGGTGTTAACAAATGCATCATATTTTACCGAGTGGGTGCATATCTCCTCTTGATTACTTAATCAAACACATTTATAATTCATTCACTACACACAAAACAGCAGCTGCTTGGTTTACTCATAACTGAAGTTCTACTTATCCAAATGATGTGATATTAGCCTTTCTGCAAAGCTTATAAAATTATCTACAACTCTTATTTAATCACCAAAAGCTAATTCACACTTTATCTTATCCAAAACAGACAATCAATCCAGCGCTGTCCAGAAATTTCATAGAGCAAACAATTCGGAAATGCTAACTTTAAACAGGTGTAACACCTAAACCGTTTGACCTATGGTCCTGAAATTTTAACACAAGACATATGATGAAGTTATCCACAACTTTATTATTGACCATTTTTACAGCAAACATCATTCAAAGTTTGACAACACAAAGTCTACCAAAAGTTTAAGCATACCAAATACACTCAAGAAAACATAATGGTAAAGTCCAAAGTATTTATTTAAATGCCTTTATTATTTTATTTAGATACATAGGTTAAATAATAAACATATACCAAATGTACTTCATAAATTCTCAAAAAATTACAGTGCCTTATTAATGCTACCAAAAGACTACTGCAAAAGTTTCATGCCATTTTATACAGTAAAACACTCTATACAAAAAAGACAAAGCATAAAGGCTTAAAATAGCATAAATAGAAAACCCTAGTGAAACTTGTCAAGCAATAGATTTCCTATTTTTCTTATCATCCTTATGGTACTAGGATAACCTCCAACAAATTTCATGAATATTGGATTACTAAATAATTTATGAAAATTCATACAAGGATCTCCTAATTATTAAAGGAAAATTTATAACTACAAATCTATGCATGCACTGATCCTGAAATTTTTACCAGAGCTCATACATGTCAAGAATAGCTTACCACAAAAATTTCATAATTTTTGGAGAACAGGAACTCTAGATATAAAATAAACAAGTTTGCATGCATTCAAAAACACATTTCAAATCTCCATTTAAATCTCCCAAAATTTCTACTGTAAGTGTCAAGATCATATTTTTCTTAAATACTTCACTCCCTAAGGAAGACTACCAAATTTATTTCACCATTTTTGAAGCTACCAAATTGGAGATCTAAAAATTACAAAACACACTCAAATCTAGAATATATGAACTATCCTATACTCTCACTGCCGCTGACCGGTGGGACCCGCTGGATAGAGGACCCACACGTCAGTGAGACGAGAACAGAGCAGGCGGCGCTACGCTATTGGCGCGGCCAGAGCTCACCGACGGCGAACTCGCCGGTGGTGACATCATCACGGTGGGACCTACTCGACCTAGCGCATCTATTGCACTACTTGGTCGGCCCTATTATCGGCGCTAGTGCCGACGGCGGCGGCCATGGTGGCACGGCGAGGAGGGACGACGACGACGCCGGTGACGACCTCAGCGGCTCAATCAAACGCGCGTACAAGCATCTACGAACTACGGGAAACCTAATGCATCAACTAGCGTAGCGAGAGGTGGACTATGGCGGCGTGGCCACGACGATGGGGTTGGCGGCAGGGCTCCGGCAAGCTTGCGCGTGGTGCTGGAGCTTACCGAGCTCTATCAGCGGGCACTGGGGGAAGCAGTGGGTTGCTGGGGTGGCGGTGGTGCTGTTGTGGTGATGGAGAAGCGGTGAGGCCAGCCGGTGACTGGCAACCGCGATGGCAGACTCTCGGTGCGGGAACGGCTGCTGCTGCGGGCGCTGCGAACGGCGAAGGAGGAGCCGGGAAATGCGAAATGGTGCATTGGGTGGGAGACGGGCGGTGCTGGGGTGTTAACGCGTGCGCTGGCCTGCCTTTTGCTAGGTAGGGCGCCGGCGACGCGTGGCCAGCCGCTGGCTCCACGCGGCATGCAAAGCCTGCCGGTGGTCGGCCACTGAATTGCCCATTCAGTCGATTCAGAGAATCAAAGCCGAGCCTGACGACGCATTTTGCCGTGATGAAAACTCCGTGACCGTGGACTTTCAGCGAAAATTTTGTACATCAAAGTTGAAGCCTAATGTACCAGCTACAACTCTTGTCAAGGGATCATGCTCTAATTCGCAACCAAAACTGAGTAATATCACCCCCAATGTCAGCCTGTTAGTCGGTCAGTGAACCAAGACTTAGAAAATTTTGTTAAGTGTTGAAATGGTTGTTTTGCTGATTCTTGTGAGACCAATTCAAGTAGGTTAGGAGCTAAATCAGTCAATGACCCAAAAATAAAAGTTGTTCCTTATATCAAATACTACAACTTTGCTTTAGTGACCACCTCCATGCAAGGTCTCTAACACATAGTTCAAACTTGGTCAAACATGTCACATTTAAATGATGATACGCTTCAAACTATGGCTTAATGACCTATTTACCCCTAACCATGAATATCAAAGTTGTTCATAATGATACTCTAAACATGTTCAAGCAAATTGCAAGGTCATACAATCATTTCATGTATTAGTCACACATAGTGCTATCTAGGTTAACACATGAAATCTTAAGTGTTTGGTCATGAAAGGTGACCTTCATGAACCATGTCCTATTTGCTAACCCAAGTGTTGCTAACATGTTTTTGTGACTCATATCAACCATCTACATGTATTCACTCATGATCATATGCATATATACCAACAAACATAAAATAACAAGCAATGTTGCATATGTTTCAATCAAATGTTTCAATTGTAAATGCTTATATATGAATGCTTGATGCTCATGCTCATGCTATGCAAGTCAATTTATGCAAGGCTAACACCTAGGGTGTTATAGAAATTGAGAGCCATGATGGCATCATCATGTGAATCGTGGTGTTGGGCAAAATTCCATGTCCTTTTAGGATCGATCGAGGATTATTTCTAAGAGATTTGTTTGTCGAAGCAAGGGGTTCATTGCCAAAATAGGCGGATGCAAAAGATACATACATCAAATTTGCTACTACAGTGGGCGAGTAAAGCACATCCACCATTGTTCCGAGAACTTTGCAGCAGATGGTTGAAAGAGGGAGGGGAATCTGAATTTCTTTAGAAGAATGTTCTGCCTCTTCCACCCACTCACTACTCATAAAAGAAGTCAACTCCTTGATGGATTCCTTAAGGAATTCTTTGTCTAATGGTTCGAGAGGAGTGACTAGAATTGGTGGCCTCTTTTGGCATGAGTAATTCGAGGTGTCTCTGAATTCTTCGAATAGGCCATCCTCGAAATATGGAAGGTCCGAAGGTTGGAAACCTTCCTCTGGAACTTCTAGTTCGGGCGAGGGTCTCTCTAAGGGTGTTATGGGTTCGTCTTTAGCCGAAGAGACTTCCTTGTGGCTTGGCTCAGGTTCTACATGGAGGGGTTCTAGCGGAGGAGTGTTCTCTAGAATGTGGTCTAGGAGAGCTTCTCCTTTTGCTATGGTTTTGTGAGTAAACGAACCCCCGACAGCTATATCAAGCTGTAGGGTAGATTCCTTGCTAAGCCCTAACCAAAAATGCTGCAAAAGCACATGGTTGGGTATAGACAAGTCTAGGCCAGATCTCATTAAAATTGAGAATCTGTCCTAGGCTGCACCTATAGTTTCCTTCTCTTTTTGTTGGAAGTTGAGTATCTCTTGTCGTAGGGCAGCAATTTGGGATATAGAGAAGAACGCAAGACAGAATATGTTCCTTAGTTCTTCCCAATCGCCAGCTACATTCCCTACATTGTGGGCGTACCATTGTTTCACCCTCTCATCAAGTGAGAAAGGAAACAACTTCCATCGAAGTGTTTCTTGTGACATGCCCGAAATGGTCAGGCAAGCATAGAGTTGCTCAAACTCCCTTAGGTGATGATAAGGGTTTTCATAATCTAACCCCGAGAAGGCTTATTCCCGAACTGTCGATAGAATATCATTGGTAGTCCTCCGAGGGGTATCCCATGAAGGTAGATTGATCGACAGAGATGCGTGTAATCGAGAACAAGAAGGCAACAGAGACACACGAGTTAGACAGGTTCAGGCCGTCAGTACGACGTAATACCCTACTCCTATGGTCTGTTGGATTGTATTGGCTATCGTATGATAGTGCGTGAGGTTGGAGGGGGTCCCTACCCGCCTTATATAGTCCGGGGGCAAGGTTACAAGTCGGTTAGATCTAGGATATAACTGGAAAGTAATAACATATTACAGGAATCATGGGATCATACATATCCTAACAAATCTCGTAGTATCTTTAGGATATATTCCCAGTGTCTTGCGAGAGACGCCGAGCAGCGTCGTGCCCCACAAGGCTTCATCTTGTGGGCTGGGCCACCCCTAGGGGTGCAGCCCATGTGGTCTGTCGTGGGTATCCAGGGTTGTACCCCCACACGAACCATGGCTATAAAGCTAGGGCGGCGTTCGTAACTAGAAGCTATGATTGGCTTCGAGGATTGTGGTGGTTCTACGAACTTACCCTTAGGAGCAGAAAGGTTTTGAATGGTAGGTTGCTCCATTGGAGAAGAGTAAAAAGAAAAGAAAGGTAAAACAAAGGATACACGGGCAAACTAGGTTTGGAGACTAAAACAACAACCGCTCCCCGGCAATAGCACCAGAAATGCTTGTTGGTGCTTCTTAGCGTAAGTAGAAAAGTTCGCAAGCGCATGGAAGTACCATTGTAGCACTTCACCCGGTGGTATTCAGGGTATCATATTTCCATGAGGAATAGAGGTGTAAGTAGTCTTTTGGCTAGTTTACCTAGGAGAACAAGATGAAGGGTAACTTGGGTAGTGAGGTTCTTCTAAGGGTAGAAACCTTAAGTGAAGATAACTTTGCTACTACAGACTCACTTTGGACATCGGCTTACGCTTGGCCTGCTAGGCGATACCGGCCTACAGCTCTACGCCGTATCCAAACGTGGGGGATTACAAAGGACGGATAGGGCTATTACCACCAGCCGCCTACCCCTCCACTGGAGGATATGAGGCAAACGAAGGTAACGTGTAGCTTAGACACCACGTCTACGCTAACCATTACTACTCTAGCGTTGGCCAGGAACATCCTTCTTTATCAGGAGTCCTCTACTAGAGCACCCATCACGAGGATGGACAACGAACCCATAAGTAAGTAGTAACAATGATAACTTAACTTAAGGGATCAAAACCGAAAGATGAACATGAACTTCTTACTCCAAGTAGTAAGACGATTGTAGAGGTACAAGTGTAGAGGGGGGCGACAAGTCCAACACTCTGTCCACCCGATGTATAAGGCTCGCCAAGTATAAGAAGTAGAGGGTACCGCTACTCCTCTATTCCTCTCACTCTTTCCCTCTCTCACTCCCTAACTAGTATAGCTAGAAGCTAATGGAATGAGTGTAGCCTTTCTTCTTCATCTCCCAATGTGTATATATATCTTGAATGTGGAGAGGGGGTCTTCTTATATAGGCTTGGAGGAGGTTGGTTTGCTTGTATTTTAGGAAAGCACCACATGCAACCGCCTCCCCCAGCATTGAATGCACTGCATGGGCAAGGTGGGACCGGGTGGAGCTAGGGCTGGTGTGCCCACACCATGGGTGCGGCCACACCCTAGGCCAGCCTAGTCACCACTGCCTTCGGCATGTGGGCTCCTAGCTAGGCCTGGGCGTCTGTTGTGCTAGTGTTCTACCCTGATGTGGAGTATGAATGGGCTTTTGCATATGTTTTGCTTGAATACGCCTTCATGGTTACGTATTTTGGTGCATTTTCATGTGTTGCCCTGCAAAACATGTATATACCAAAACTCATGGAAAATATGAGTTGTAATCCCTAATTCTAAGTTTTGGTATTCATATTTTTTTATTTTGTTCAAATGTTGGCGGTAGAAATATGAGTTAAGCACCGCCAACACGCGTCGGCCGCCAAAGCAACGGTGAACACGCAGTGCACACATTCGACTCATTGTGCAAGGCGACTGTGATCCTGATCATTGGCCAAACGGCCGTGTTTGTGTACACCCACACAGGCGGGTCATGGTACAACATGACGAAAACAACGACCTGATCACGGACGGATCATAAGACAACACGGCGGTGTAAGTGTACACCGACACAGGCGAGTCGTGCTCCAATGTGACAGAAACAAGAACCTGATCACGGACGGATCATAAGCTAATATAGCGGAGTTAGTGTATACCCACACAGCCAGGTCGTGCTCCAATGTGACGGAAGTAAGGACCTTAACACGGACCAATCATAAGCCAATACGGCAGTGTTAGTGTACACCGTAGTCAGTCTCTGATAGCGACGGTGAGGGCTATGATTATCACTGCCAGCAGCTTACTACCGAGGCCGAAATTAGACTACGATGAGGGTTATGATGTAGCTATGAAAGGTCCAAGTGTAGTAGTGTAAGACAACAACACCAACCCAGAGGGTCATGCTCAGGATGCAGAACAAGAGCACCAGAGTGAACAACCTAAACCGATGGTAAGGTAGCAAACACAGCCTTCAGAGTGCGAGCCACTGCAAGAGCCCCAGCAATGGTGACCAACAAGGAGAGCCATGTCAAACACTGTTAATAGGCACCACATCAGTTGTAGATACATTGTTGCAGCCCAAACCAGCTGATGAGATCCTAACATATGGGTATCTTAAGCCTCAGGTTCAATGGTTCCCGAACGAAGAAGACCCCTCGATTGATCCCTCCAGGATCGCTCGGGGGCTCGGGGCCTATACCCATCGGGTACGCTCGCGCGCACCCTCTGAGAAAAAACCCAGCCGATCCTGACTCCACTGTGACCTCTGCTTGGGGCTCGGGGGCTCGCCCGAGCCCTGAGGCTTCTGATCTACGTCGACGCTTTGGTCCGGCCCTTGGCTCCTGCCCCGCCAATGACAACAGCCAAGGCCCGGGAACAAGAAGACAAGCCCCGAGCTACCGAGGCTCGAGGACTCCCCGGCGCTGCCCCTTGGGCACGGCAATGCCGGCCACTTTCCCGACAAGGTCACGCACAGGGCGTGACACAAGAAGACAAAGCTTCCCAGTGGCCTCTGGGGGCTCGAGGGCTCCCAAGCCCGCACGTCAGCCCCTGGAGCCGACCTCCTTCATCACTAAGAAGATTCCAAAAGGTCCACCCGGGGAAGGCCGGTCCAAGCCGACATAGTCTGACATGCAGGGTGTCAGAACAGAGCAGCCGGACGATGCATAAAGCTTCTTCGGCTCCACGACACCACCACGGTCCATAGCGCGTCGCTACAAGGCCCTCCTGGACTCTAGCACATGTAGACCATAGACTAGTTCCCCCAAACCACCATATACCCGACCTATCTTGTTATATAAGGGATAAGGTTGGACCTAGGGGGAGGAAGAGGAACGATCATCAGAAGACATTCCATTCCTTGGCCTCTGCTCAGGACCGAGAGCAAGGCAAACCACGGAGGGGCACCGAGAGCTCCTCCACCGCATCCCATTGCCTTCCTCCTCTCCGATGAGGGGAAGGCTCCACCGGCAGCGAGGCAACCTTAGGATTAGCACCGAGCTAACCCCTTACCAAATCTCTCGACAACCCTATTGTAACCCCCCCCCCCCGATTTTGGGTGCTTTTGAGTATAAGGATCACCAGTTGCTGGACGTAGGGCATCAATTGGCCTAAACTAGGATAAATCGTTGCATCCTCTCAGTGATTCTTGTGTTCTTGAGTTCACCTGAGCCACCGGAGGCCCGTACTCTGACACCGACTCGAACAACATGCTTGCTGTGGTTCCGACACCATGACACCAGTCGCCGAGACCAGCTTACTCAGGTCATTGGTACCAAGTGGGAGCTTGTTGCGTGACAGGATGTTCCACTTATTGATCTTCTTTTTTAGAGCGGCTGAACATCCAGCGAGGGACATTGATGGCAAATCATCGTAGGTTCTTTATTTCTGAAAGCATCTAGGCTCCTAGTTGGTTTTGGTGATTAATGATGATATAAGATTATTGTGACTAACATGTGTTTTATAGAGGTAATTTGAGTTAGGTCACGATAATGGTGATTGTTTGGGCAATCAATGGTTTTCATGCCCCTATCGATGGAAATCATTTCGGTTTTCAAAGCATGGATGACAAGGTTAAGGATGGACTAGTTCTAAGTGTCATTTGGAGTTGAGAGACTAAGAGACACTTAGACTAGTTTAGGACTTTGTTTTTCCTTTGGCCATACAATTAAGGGGGGTATGAACTAGTAGAGTCTAATGTGTTAGATGTGGTGTACACTTGTTAAACTTAGCACTAGATAGCTTATGTTTAGCCCAAAGATCATTTGAAGTCGATCCCATTCACAAAGGATTTTGAATTAGAAGTGATTAGGGATATGACAGGAGGACCGGATGCTGAAGGTGCAGCGACCAGACCCTGACGCACAGAGTCCGGTCAGTGCAACCGGTGTGCAGCTAGGGTTGAAGATCAATCGGATGCTGGCTTGGAAGATTGACCGGACGCACCGATGCAACTGTAGCAGTAGGACTTCGGTGAACTAGATGGACCGGACGTTGTCACATTATTGACCGGACTCTGACACGCCCGAGTTCGATCAAGGAACAGAGAGTTCCAGAGCGGGATTTTTATGACCGGACGCCCCTAGGGTCCGGTCACTATAACGGTCTCCTGTCAGAGTTCACGTCACGTAGCAGTTGGGAAAGGACCGGACGCATCCGGTCACTATGACAGGTGAGTCCAGTCACTATAAATTTTGCTGAGTTGGACCCCAATGGTTATGTTGGGGTGTGAGGTGTATAAATACATCTCCTACTCGTTCAATTCAGCTCTCTTGCTCATTTGCTCAGCTGAGAAACATCTTTGGAGTTTAAGGAAGTGCAAGAGCCTAGTGGGGTGATTGAGATTTAATAATCCAAGATTAAGGACCTCATTAGTGCATAGGGAGTAGCAAGTGTGCATCCACCTTTCTCATTAGGCTTGCCATGGTCAAGTGAGAATTTGTGCTTGTTACTCCTTGTGATCGTCATCACCTAGACGGCTCGGTGGTGATTGAAAGCTTGGTGATCATCCGGTGGTGATTATGGACGACCCAAGTCGTCTTGTGAGTGGTTGTGGACGATTCACCGTGACGGAGTGTCAAAGAATCAGTCCGTAGAGAGTACTTGATCCTTGTGCGGATCAAGGGGGAGATACACCCTTGCGCGGGTGCTCCAACAAGGACTAGTAGGGGAGTGACGACTCTCTGATACCTTGGAAAAATATCGCCGCGTTCTTTTCGCTCTCTTTACTTTGAGCACTTACTTTCAAGCCATTCAATTTATGTCTTTACATTCCTAAAATTGTCGTGTTAGAGTAGGATTGGAACATAAGATGTAAAGCTTTTGTGCGGTAGAACAATAGAGAACACATTTAGGCACTGAGGTGAAATTGGTTAAGTGTACGACTTAATTATTGTTAGAAATTTTAGTGTAGCCCAATTCACCCTCTCTTATGGACATCTTGATCCTTTCAATTTCAACAAATGTGCACGTATAAGGCCGTGTTTGATCAACCCAACTAAAGTTTTTGCTAAACTTTAGTCAACTAAGCTAAACTTTAGCTGGTGTTTAGACCCTCCAGCTAATAGACTAAACTAATGAACTAAGCTAAACTTTAGCTGGGGTGTTTGGACCCTCAAGCTAATATGATTGCTATGCCAGTGTTACTTAACTGATATATATATATCTTTGTTTCTCTCATGTATCACATATTATGCGCCAACAGGAAGTTACTTGGCCGCGTGAGGGCCGTTGATCGGCGTTGCAACATGGTTTTCGAGAATGTTAGGGAGATGTGTGGACACGGTCTCTTAGCTTTTGTACAGTTTCCCTGGCTTGAAAACTGCTGTGTTCATGAATCATTTTTTAACATTTTTTACTTGTGTTACAGGTGCCAAAGACCGGTAAAGGCAAGAAGAAGGCTCTTCCAGTGAACAAAGACAGGTTCATAAGCAAGATGTTCCTCCGTGGGAGTTCAGTCATCATTGTTCGGGAACCCAAAATGAGTATCTTGTACACGCGGAGGGTCTTTTCGCTAGTACATTGCTAATTTGCTATTGAGTAGTATGTACTCCAAATGCTCAAAACATGGGACTGGAAGATGCGACATTTCTTGAACCAGAATTCGCTATGTATGTCGATGGTGGAGGATTTACGTCAGGATCTGAACTGGATGTTTCTTTGAAGCATTGACAAACCCCACTGCATGAATCATCAGTTCCAATCTGTGAGTCAAGTTGTTAATGGCACACGACTGCCAGATGTATGCTTGGTTATTTTGAGTGAATGGCAACTACCGTTTGCTTGAAACCCACAACCTTCACGGTCGAATGACACATTATTTTTACAGTTCAGTGGTAACAACTCATGATCAGCCAATTATTTGTGACTTAACTGGCGCGCAATTTGGGAAAAAAAGACACTGAACACACGTCAGGGCTTAGGAACGATCACTTTGGAAGAGGGGGTTCTGCTGTTATAGATCATTCCTTTAGCTTCTTGCATGAATACACGAAGAGCCTCAGTAGCAAACCAGTCGGTTGCATTCACCAGAGTCCAGTTCTACAAAATATCAGCTTTTTCGAGGCTTAACTTGAGGCGGCCTCAATAGGTGGTATGGTATGTGCAGCAATGGCCTCAACAAAGACATGCACACCTCACACACCAAGAAAACCATAAACACACACCAAAAAAAAAAGAAGAAGAAAGAAAGAAAAAACCTTGACACATATATAATTGATAATTGATGATCCATTGAAGAACAGAGTTTTTGAGCATTGACACATATATAATCGATAATTGATGATCCATTGAAGAACAGAGTTTTTGAGCATAAACAGTTTGAAAGTTTTACATAACTGCAAAAAGAGATGGAATTGTAGCTTTTATGAGCCCTGCTACTAATAATCTTCACATATCATGGCTCTGTAACAATATTATTAATCACCAGATGCACCAACAGCATGCGATCCGGTTGCGAATGAGGAGGCACCCTCAGACAAGCACCTGAGCTGCAGCTAGCCTAGCAATCGGAACCCTGCAGAAGGTATTTCATATAAAAAAAACAGTTAAGATTTTGCTGCCGTTAACATAACCGGGATGTAAAGAGATATACTTCTTGGATTGGATCATGATTTTATCACTTGACCAACCTGAAAGGGGAGCAAGAAACATAATCCAGCCCTGCCTTGGCGAAGAAAGCAACTGATGAAGGCTCTCCACCATGTTCTCCACAAATGCCCACCTGTTTACATACAACACCAAACAATCAAACCATGGTTTCTAAGGAAACGAAGCAATGTCCACAGATCCCGAAACTAACCTTCAAGTTAGGCCTAGTTTGGCGGCCCCTCTCTGTAGCAAACTTAACCAGTTCGCCCACTCCTCTCTGGTCGAGAACCTGATAAGTTTAAGGACATTCAAAAGTCAGGAGGGGTATGCATAATGCCAAGACGACATGAGATGCTCACATCTGTAAATGTTAGAAAAATACAAGTATGACCTCAGATGAGAGGGTGACAGAGTTGCAACAGTTACCTCAAAGGGGTCATGTTGGAGGATTCCCTGAGCCAGGTAAATGGGAATAAACTTTCCCACATCATCCCTGCTGTAGCCAAAAGTCATCTGTGTGAGGTCGTTCGTTCCAAAAGAGAAGAACTCAGCCTGCTCTGCTATCTGCCAGGTTGTGAAACCAAAACAACAATGACAGATTTCAAATTAGCATAGGAATGTGCAGATAAACTTCTTCACAAGTTTTGGGTGATTCTGAGGGTTTTATTACTAACCAATTCATTTAAAATATAATCTACAAAGCCAATCTAAATAGTCATATTTTAAATTTTCTGAAATAAGGGAGCTAGTTGTTTCCTACCTGATCAGCCACTAGAGCTGCCCTGGGAATTTCAATCATAGTTCCAATTTTGTAGCCAATAGTTTTACCCATACTGGTGAAAACTTTCTCAGCAACTTGTTTGATAACATTCACTTGATGTCCCAATTCCTGGAAATATCAAATGTCAGTTGTCTAAAGGAAACTCAGGTCACTGTAACAAACTTAGAATATGAAAAAGTATTTCAAGAAAATGAATTTGGTGGAAGACAAACTCGGTGTAAGTGACCAGATAAACGAAACTTACATGTGTACAGAAATTAACTGTTTATGCAATTTTGGCATCAAATGGATTTTGTCATTTTGAACTGCAGAGATACTATATTATACATTAATACGAAAATAAAGAAGATGCATGCCTGTGGTGTTCCAACAAGAGGAACCATGATCTCTGGAAAAACTTCAACACCCTGGTTGGACATTGCTATAGCAGCTTCAAAGATGGCACGGGCTTGCATTTCTGTTAATTCAGGGTATGATATACCAAGCCTGAAAATTTTGGCAGTTCCAACATTAGTTAAGGTATACATTAATGTACAGTGACTTTGTTCTTTCTCAATATTTCACTAACAAGAAAACCTGCTAAATACTCCATAAAAATGCAGCTATAAAAGAACAGAGAGAACACACAACCAAATGGATCAGGCACGTGTGGAAACTGATTTTTCTGTGAATAAAATAGCAGAAAACCAACCTGCACCCACGGAAGCCAAGCATTGGATTTACTTCTGCAAGCTTTTCAACTCGTTCAAGGGCTTCCTCCTCATTGGCTCCCGTTTCAGCACATAATTCACGCACAATTTCCTCAACATTCCCTTCTGGAAGGAACTCGTGGAGGGGAGGGTCCAGAAGTCGAATAGTCACCGAAAGTCCTGAAACGCAAACATGAAAGTTCAAACCAGTCCTGCACTTCAAAATAAAATACAGTCTGGACCCTGGAGTAGCTATCATTTATGTTCAAGCCTAATTTAGTTATTTATTCTGATATCTGTTTCTATGGTGTTGTTGCATATAACACTTGCATTCATTGTGATTTTCACTTACCATCCATAGCACGGAAAATACCCTCAAAGTCAGACCTCTGATAAGGCAAAAGACGATCAAGTGCCTGCTGCCTCAGTTCAACCGTGGGAGCCATAATCATCTGCCTTACAGCCTTAATCCTCTCATCTGAAGCAAAGAACTGCCAAAGTACAGGGGAAAGAAAAACATGAAACTATTTTCCTTGTCTAGAACAAAGAAATTAAATAAAGAAAGAGTAAAATGTCCGTATCCTAGCCAAAATATGTTGGATGTAACTATAACCAAGTACTAAATAGGTACCATGTGCTCTGTCCGGCATAGTCCAATTCCTTGTGCCCCATTGTTCCGTGCAGCCAATGCATCCTCAGGGGTATCCGCATTAGCCAGAACCTAGAACATATGCACAAACAATCATTTCATTTCTGATGAAAACTGCGTAATGTGGTTAGCTAGCTTTAATGACCTATCTAAACAGATAAACCCAATAGCCTCTTTAGCTGGTTTGAACTTCAAAAAAAGAAAAATACGTCTGTGTTTTGACTAATACTAGTACATATTGGTTAGTATTTCTGAGATTTTACCTTGAGCTTTCTAACTTCATCCACCCAGGACATGAAAGTTCCCAGATCACCACTAAGGGCCGGTGGGGAAAGCGGCTGCTTTCCAAGGATCACTTCACCAGTTGATCCATTCAGCGATATCCACTCGCCTTCGCTCAGCACATGGTCTCCAATCGCTACAGTCTATAAATATAAACATAGCAAAGTAAGCATCTATATCACAATCTCACTACAAACTTTTACTTCTCAGCATGTTTTGGCTTCTGCATAACAAAGGATGATTAGTTGAACATGCGCAAACAAGAATTCAACTCACCTTCTCAGCATCATTTACACGAATGGCTGAGCATCCTGAGACACAGCATTTTCCCCACCCACGAGCGACCACAGCAGCATGGGAAGTCATGCCACCTCTTTCTGTAAGAATCCCAGCAGCTGCGTGCATGCCACCAACATCCTCAGGGCTGGTCTCCGCCCTTACCAGAATAGCAGCTTTCCCTTGGGCATGCCATGCTTCAGCATCCTCAGCAGTAAACACAATCTGGCCCACAGCAGCCCCAGGTGAAGCTGGTAGGCCCGTGGCAATAACTTGATCCTTGTATGCCGCTGGGTTCTCAAACTGGTTTTCCATAAAACAAGAGAGGGGGGAAAACCGGTATCAATGCATGCATATCAACTACTACTTAATATACATACATCTAGGACACACACATTGATTTGATAAGCCGTTCATGGTTACAATTGATTACCTGAGGATGAAGAAGCTGGTCCAGGTGGCCTGGTTCTACCATCTTAATCGCTTGACGGCGCTCAACAAGACCCTCGCTAACCATGTCCACAGCAATCTTTACGGCACCTGCGCCTGTACGTTTTCCTGTTCTGCACTGCAACATCCACAGCCTGTTCTCCTGAACAGTAAATTCGATATCCTGCATCACACACACATCAAAAACCAAGTCAGCCTAGCTGAGTTCATAGCCAAAGGAAGTACTACCACCTCGTCTCGCAGAATCTGAAGGCACAAAAGCTAATGTACCTGCATTTCTTTGTAGTGGCTCTCCAGTATGTTGCAGTTCTCAACTAGCTCTTCATAAGCCTGTGGCATGACGTCCTTCATGGCATCAAGATCCTCTGGGGTTCTAATTCCAGCAACCACATCCTCACCCTGAATATATAGGAAACAAATTAATTGCATGACGCAAATTCATCGAATCCACAGCATTCATGTTTCGTTTACCAGGACATGTGTCAAGTAATCATGTATTCATGTATGAACAGGACAGAAGCTAAGGTTCAGGATCAAACAGGAGCTAGCAATGGATGGAAGCCTGAGCCTGACTGAGGTCATATATACCTGAGCATTGATCAGGAACTCGCCATACAGCTTCTTCTCTCCAGTGTTAGGATTCCTAGTGAAGAGCACGCCAGTACCAGAGGTGTTCCCCATGTTGCCAAACACCATGGACTGCACGTTCACGGCAGTGCCTACCAGTCCAATGATCTGGTTAATGCTCCTGTACTTCTTTGCCCTCGGGCTTTCCCACGAGTTGAACACAGCCCGCACTGCCAACTCAAGCTGCTTCTTGGGGTCTGCAAGGCAAACACACGGTAAGGTTGTGGGTCATGATTTTAGTGCACAAGGAAAACAGCTTCAGCATCAGGATGGATGGAACTGCATGCGTTTTTGCGGGTAATACCTGAGGGGAATGGCTCTCCCTTAGCTGTAAGGTAGACTTCCTTGTACTGACCCACAAGCTCCTTGAGGTCAGCGGCAGTGAGGTCAGTGTCATTCTTCACCCCCTTGGATTCCTTCATGTGTTCAAGCTTCTCTTCGAACAGTGAGCGGGGAATGTCCAAGACCTGGTAAATAAACAATAAAAAAGGATCCGTACGTTAAGCCACAGTTACATTGGAAAAACAAAATCTGAGAGCAATTTGAGGAACAGAGCCCTCCTCTTCTCTAGTCAGGTCGAATTTTTTTTCTAGATAATAGAATAAACATCCGGCTTCATTCTCGCTCATAAGAGAGGAATCAGACCACATTATTACAAAGAAGTTCCCACACTCATACTAAAAGCAGACTCACAAAAACGACAGAAAATTGGATTATATGAATAATTTAATTATTTTCTTATTCGTTTACTTTCACTTTGCGGTGGGATTGTTTTAAAGAAACTCTCCTTGTCTCCTGTGTTTCGTCTTGATTGTATTTCTAAGTGAAAAGAGTGACAAACTCTGGTGGTAAAGACAGACGTCGCGGTCATCCTTCTTTCCTTGAGTCCGACAAACCAAGTTTACATGCCGTATATACATAGTTCGTAGCGTGAGCTTCAACACTGACAACGACCTCTACATTAAATTCTGCGCAGGAATATACATTCATTTGTGCGCATTGGCCTACAAGGTTTGGTTCTTATCTGACGAAACTATGTTCACCTTTTATTTCTTTCCTGAAAAAGTCTTTTTTTTTACATCATCAATTTGCATTTGTGTGACAAAAACATGTTCCTCAGGTCATGGAACTGTTAAAGTAGTTTAGCTTTTATGAAGTTTATAATAAAAAAATAGACCAGCATCCACAGCATTATTTGTTTTAAAAAATCTTCATAAAGTTTGCCATGAATTTGTTTTGCCAAAAAAATGATTTGTTTAGACCAAAGCTCAAGTTTGCTATAATTTTCTAAAAAAACGATTAAAATTAAGGGAAATTTATTTAGACCAAAGCTCAAGTTTGCTATAATTTGCAACTGGGAAATACTACTCCTAGTAAATACTTGTTTTTTTTAGGGAATCCTAGTATATACTGGTGCCAAAACAAGAGCGCTTAGTCCAATCGCTGTCTCGAACGCGTGAATTGAACATCGCGCACGATGACTGGCCTGACGGGCCGAATAATCCAACCCCCAAGCCCAAGGAATGCCTGGCAAACAGACAAAAACTCCAGCCTTGGTGGACCCATCCGGCCGGCGGCCGCAAGCGCAGCGCCGCAGCCAGGCCAGGCAGCCAGGCGGGCGGACGGACGCGGGTCAGCCACGCCACGGCGGCAGCGACGGAGGATGGGTCGCCGATGCGATGCGCGCAAAACTAGGCATCCTAGGTCTAGGTTCCTAGCTAGTGTACCTGGGGCTAGTGGGACAAGCAGCTAGTAGCAGTAACAACAAACCGGACGGAAATGGAACCGACGATCGAGGTGCTGAGTCAGGGCGCAGCAGGTAGTAGAAGGCCGGAAGCTAGGAGGAATGAATACTCACGACGTTGCCGAACATGTCGAGGAAGCGGCGGAAGGAGTCGTAGGCGAAGCGCTCCCCGCTCTTGGCCGCCAGCCCGGCGGCCACCTCGTCGTTGAGCCCCAGGTTGAGCACCGTGTCCATCATACCGGGCATCGACACCGCGGCGCCGGATCGGACGGAGAGCAGGAGCGGGCGCTGCGGGTCGCCGAGGGTGGCGCCCATGTACTCCTCCACGAACTGCAGGCCGTCGAGGATCTCGGCCCAGAGCCCCGCGGGGAGGATGCTCCCGGCGTCCTGGTACTGCTTGCACGCCTCCGTCGACACCGTGAACCCCGGCGGCACCGACAGCCCGATGCTCGACATCTCCGCCAGGTTCGCGCCCTTGCCGCCCAGCTGAATGAAGGCACACCATCACCATGCATGGCATGCATCAGACCATCCATCAGTATGTATGTATGTACGTAATGTAACAGCAGCAGCACATCAACACCATATACTAGGACGGAGTACTGTACTGCAGTATTCATCATAATCATTAAAAAAAAGACTCCGATCTCACCAGTTCCTTCATGCTCTTGTCGCCCTCGCTCTTGCCCTTGCCGAAGTAGAACACCCTCTGCGAATGGTCACATTGAGCGGGCGCCATTAGCACACACGGCAAACACACACTAGCAGTGCTGATCACTTGATCAGTGACAAATACAGAACAGAACAGCCGCTGTGTGTGACTGATGAATGAAGCAGGGCCCTGCCCCCGGGCTCTATTTATAGCGGCGGCGGCGGCAGCCGAGCCTGGCGCCTCGAGTGACGTGACAGGGCGAGCTTGTGCATCAGCAGCCCAAAACTTGCAAGCACGTAACACTTTTTTTTTCTCATTCACAAACCCAGGGGGGGAGCACCTTGTAAACAATAGAAGACGAGACATTTGGGCACAAAATCGGTTGAGCAAAAATCCCTGTTCGGATGACTTAAAAAAAATCCCTGTTCGGATGAGTTTTACACGTACTCTGGTTGTTGTTGTTGTTGTTGTTTGCAAAGTTAGAAACGGTGTCAAGCAAGTGAACACACGCATGCCCCAGCTAACTAGATCGAGCATACATATCCGGACGCCCGCGGCCACATCACCACCATGCTTGTAAAAGCCACCGCCGTGCCTTACCTACAGTGCCCCCTTTCTGTTTCATCCATGACAAACTAGTTGATGTGTGCACTGCTTGCTTTCGTGTACGTGCAGGTGGTTTTCATTTAGTTTGTTTTCTAAAACACCCCTGCGCACATTGTTTAATTAACCTTTTTCCGAATGAAATCGAGTGTAAGGAAACTAGTGATGTGAAATTAGTGTGAGCATCTTTATCTTCTTTTTGAGAAACAAAATTAATGTGGGGAATACTCTTCTTTTCGAACCAAAAAGTTATTGTGAAGCATTTTTGTCATAATGGCATCAAGCTTGAAAAATCGAACTGGATGGTCAGTAAATGGTCTGCCAACTAAACTTCTACTCCTACCAAACGCCCGCGCCCGTCATGGTCCAACAATGCAAGAACCACCACCGGCCGTGTCACCCTTTGCCTTGTTCCATGCGTGCGTGCATGCATCCAGCCAGAAAAAAAAAACTGAAAACTGAATTGATCATGGTGTTCCAGGCGCCGCTTCTGTGACTCACGCTGTCGTGTCAACTCGCATGCACGCACCGCCAGCACACATGACGCGGTAGACATGGTGCAGCTAGCGCGCTTTCTGTTTCACAAGGACGACGCGCTGACGAACGTTGCTCGCTTGCTTGCTTCAGTGTTTTTAGGCTTTATTACTAGCTTTGTTGAGAGTTGAGACTTGTGTCTTGTGAGTGGTGGGTGGCGTTCCGATCGACACTGGAGTACTTTGATTTGGCTAGCTGGTACATACAGTAAGATAAGGCCGGATCGGAGTCCCCTATCAAGCACACGCCGGCAGGCCATGCCCATGGCATGGCTGCGCAAGCAAGCGCAGCGGTTGAGCGGATAGCGTTGTTCGTCGTGTCAGGATGGGTCGTCGTTGCGTCCGCGTTAGACGATGATGGGATCGCAGCTCAGCGAGCTACACGCACGTCCCTGATCTCGGCAAGGATTACATTTGATTTCCCCCTTTTATTTAAACTACCGTCTTTTCGCATCAGGAGCATACGTGCAATCCGATAGTTGCTTGACTACTGTGATGTCACTGAGTTATACGAGTAGCTGGACAGCAGCAATAGATGAGAAAAAACGGTTGTTTTGGAAGTGAGTCCATAGTAACTGCTTGGTTGTTGGTAGGAGCAGTACGCTGGGCTGAGATTGTTGCACCGGTCAACAGTTAGTTGGTTCTGCGTGTGTGCACCGGTACTGTAACTTTTCAAGCCTTGTAGCAGTACCAGTGCGGCTCACACCGGCCGGGGCCTGTCGTCTTGACACGCTACGCGCGCAGGGCCAAGCTACGAATTGCCACCAGCTTCGTCACTTACCGGCTTACCGCACGTGATTGGGTGCGCGTGGTCACGCACACGCACGCCGCGACAACCATCCGGCGCCCGGCGGGCAAGGAGAGGGTAGCACAGGCGGCGGCACGCTTCCGCAAACCCGCGGGCGGGCGCGCGGCCGTCCGTCCGTCTCCGCCTGGTATCCCGGTCCCATACCCCCGTGCCGTCACGGTGTTCGCGTGAGAAGCAGAGCACCGTGCGTCCGTCCATGTGCCGGGGAAGGGGGCAACTGCAGAAGCCACAAGGAGGAGAGCGCGCACGGATGGCTGCCGTCTGCACGCGCCAGCACGAGTGCGCTGCGAGCCGCCGGCGGCTGCTGCGTGGCTTGGTAAACTACGGCCTCGAACTTATTAGCCGGCTTATCAGTTATACTATTTTTCTCTTACAACGAATCAGCCAAGGCCGGCTTTAATACGCTGCCCACGTCCATGCGTATCACGGTTGTTTATAAACTTTTGGGCTGTCGCTTACAATTTTTATCCAAATTCTCCTATGTAAACACTAACTAAACAGGGCTAAACATGGTGGAGTGGAGCAAATCCATGCCCGTCACCGTCAGGTTGTACAAGACGTGACTGACGCTGTCGTTTCAGTTGGGCAAAGGAGTGGAGAGTGTGGTGGTACGCCGTTCGGAGCTTCCTATCAGCGAATGAATGAGGTGGACCGCTACTTATGACGACGGAAAAACGGAGTGCATCCGTTGAAAATTTTCGAAAACTAGATCGCTATAGGTAATATTAACTTACCTAGAGAAAAACTATATGCAAAACGTGTTCCATGTTCTAACCAAATAAATGGGGCAACTCGAATTAAAGTGAGCTTCCCGGTTGACAAAAATGTATTTTTAAACATTATCCGTTGTCTTAGTAGGGGTTAGTGGATTTGCATTGCCACACCGGAGCAATACAATTACATCCCACGTACACTTGTACCGTCGCTCTTTGGGTCCGTTTGGTTATGGACTGGTCCAACAACCAGGCGTTGGATTTTCCACGCCTGAGGTTGAGATGGATGCATGGCCATGGTTGCTTGGTTCAGGGTTCCAACTAAGCATGCCATTCATCTTTAGCTAGTGTGAAATTCAAAATAGATGGTGTTTATATTTAGAGGTCTAACTACAGAAGTTGTTGAAGAGTATTTTTTTATCAAAATTTCTATTCATACGAATTGAGAAGGATATAAAGTTATAAAAAGGCTCTATGGCCTTATGGGTCCTATGAGGCCATGACCTTAGGATCCCTACATCACCTCATCGCAAACACATCAGTGAAGTTGAAACTTGCTAGTCCTGGGAGACAAACACTGGACATAACTGAGACAAGACAACCGTAGAAATTTTCTGCCTGCCACCACTCTTGCTAGTAATTAAATGGCTGCTACTATTTGAAGCCAGAATTCGCCCCTGATTATTGTCGGTAGAATTTGTGGGGGAAGTGAGATGACATTGTGTGTGTCATTGGCACGAACGGGCAAAGAAAAAATACGCCGTATAACATGTCCCCAGTCACTTGATCATGTGCCAAGTGAAGTGAACCTTGCTGAACCAACAAAAGTCCCCGTGATTTCTTGGATTTAGCCGCATAGATAGGGGAAAAGAAAAGGTACTTCCGGTTCTTGTTTTTTAGCTGCGTCATCACAAGAGAGCGAGGCGAGGCCACTTGCCGGATGGTCGAGCGATCCTACCGTAATAATCAAATTGCTAGCTAAGGTTGCCAAGGTGCACCTGATCTGATGGCGCCCCTGTCTATCCATTCCGTGGATTCCATACTCGATTCCGTTCACACACATTCTTGATGTATGTGCGGATGTACTGAATGAGCCATTGAAAAATGCTTGCGTGACCAAGAGTTGTAGTCGTAGCATGATAGCATTGTCATCGTGCTCGTCTGGTTTTGGCGAAAACCATGGGCATTGACTCTCTGCAGTATACAGGGAAAACGTACTGCCCGATAGTTTATCTCATTCTTAAATCTTACCCAAGGTAATTAGTATGGCTACAAAATAGACGGCGTCGCTCTATATTGATAGTCGTGCGGCAGTTTGTCTTGTTGTAATAAAAGTTCCAAAGTGAAACGGCCACTAGTCCAGTGGTAGGGCAGTGGGATGCAAACGTATACGTGTGGAGTGTATGGATTGTGTGCGTCCTATTATACTCTCTTAAAAAAGATAAAGGTTCTAAAGCATCGAATGGTTCGACAGTCTTGATTGAACATCAACCATCATCGCTATTGGCTAGCAAGATATCCAGAATAGATGATTCTATATTTAGATATCCAATAGCGCAAAAATATATGTGCGCGTATCAGCCAATCTAGATGTGAAAGGACGGAAGAATAAAGATTAAGGACATAGTTCCTGATCCAAAAGTATAAGAGATGTGGTCAGAGTGATTTGGAAATAGTCCAAAACTCCTAATGCAAAATTATCTTCTATCTTTTAGGAGCGAGATTTTCAAAGTGGTTGGAGAACCCAACAAATATTTTCTAACTTTTTTAGCAACTTAGAAAACTCATTAATTTACTAACTGGTTTTTACATTTATTGGAGATGCTCTTGAGTTGAGAAAAAACTCACTACGCATTTGACATGATTGAGCCCTCTATTTGAACCATGCTTGGGTTGGGCTCAGGCCATGGGCTACACATTACACTACGAGAGATGAAAAAAAATGTGCACTTATGCTAGATTTGGGATGAGCCTAATTTGTTCGATGCCCATTTTCCTTACCCAAGCACCTCCAACAACTTGCATGGGCCTACCTTATGGGTCTTTTTGGGCCAGACCAATTGCGGGCCAAGCCCAAAATGCTCTAGTCCAGTTAGCCCCACGTTTGGAGTAAAAAGGAAGATCTTATTCTTATGATGATGAAAAATTGAATGCTTTCAACAATATGTTCGGGAGTTCTTACAATGTACTAGTCTCGATGTTCTCTGCATAAATCATTTTCACTAGATTGGATCAACTCTACTTCCTGACACTAATAATGGTAACCAATGATTCAAACATATGGGACTACTCCACACCTTCAAAGAGTAATTTAAATTTATATTCCAAAATCACTATTTGTTCTTAGTGCATGATCATTTCACGAACTTCGTGTGCAGACACGGGAGATTGGAAACATCGGCCCGACGCTTTAGTCATTAATTTGGTCGAGTAAACGATCTAGACATAATTCAGGGAACCGGAGCTCCTTGACATCATTTCCAGTCACTGGCCACTGAACCATAGCTTCAGTTTTGCTTGGATCAGTAAAATTTGGGCTTAGCCGTCCAAAGGTACTCACAAGGACCAAAGATGCTGTAACTGTAACGCAACGGAACGGTCCCCAAACTGGCCCAAGCAAATCAAAATGGAAACATCGAACCTTCCGGTGGGCAGCTAGGGCATGTTTTGATTTATTAGTACTAAAAATTAGCTAGCTAATAGTTAAGAGTAGCTGCTAATTTCTTTTGCGTATTCAAGGGAAAAAAAGAGTAGATTCTAATTTCTAACTAGCTAATTTTTAACAGGGGCTGTTTGGATCTATCTACTAAAAGGTAGTTGGATAGTGAGTTAAAGCTGGATATGAACTATTAGCACCTATTAGCAACGCTAAACCTGCTAATGGACCTAATAGTTAGCATCCCTATAGCTAATAATTAGCAGGTTTATTAGTAGGTCTGTTTGGATCCTACTAATTTTTGTAACTAATAATTAGCAGGTTTATTAGTAGGTCTGTTTGAATCCTACTAATTTTTTATGCTAATGGATCTAAACAGGTCTTAGTTGTGGAGACACCAGCTTGCTCACCATATTGGAATTGTCTATATGTTGGTGAGCTTGGAAATAAGCATTTCAGAAAATACTTGTTCATCTCCACGCTTACGAGGACACCGGCCTTGACCTTGGTGGGAAGACATGAGCTCGCGCTCGATGTCGGGATCAACTTAGTGATGGTGTGTGTATGTGTACCTAGGGATGAAAACGAACGGGAAATCCGTCCTGTTTCTATATTTGCAAGACCTCGCTCCATATTTGTGGAACTAGGATATATTGTTTCCTATCTATTTTTGTGGGATCCTGTTTTAATACGGACCTATATTTATCATGTTTTCATTCTATGCGTGATATGTGTAACAATCACATGTCCTTACGTTAGGTAAATATACCTATTAATCACCAAATATGCATGTTAATAACACATATGACATGTAAATGAATATTAGACCAGTTTAAGGTGTATATTATTGTGTGAGTTTATATATGCTTACTTCAAAATATTAAATTATGTGATTTTAATTTAACTTTCCGTCCGTATTTATTCTTTTTCTGTCCGTTTTTACCCCTATATACGTACCCATGCGGCCATGCATGCCATGGCAACATGTATCCAGCCAACAAAATGCTCTCGCGAATTGCGTGCCTCGCGAATTCAGTTTCTATAAGAGCTGCAAGATATACCTTTTTCGTCGCAATCGGCGCGGCGTCAACGACCGCCCTCAGCGGCGAGCAATGCTGGCCCCGTCCCGCGCCGGCGTCGGAGCGGATGACGCTCGCTTTGGCGGCGTGCTGGGACCTCGGCGCCGCGACCGATCGGCGGGCGAAGGAGGTCGCATCCCTGGCCCTCCTGCCTTTGGAGCCCGGCTTCTGAAGGCAGATTGTGGCCCCGGAAACCGACGCCGCCATCCTTCCAATCCCCTCCGCCTGCACCCAGCCAGGGAAGAAAGGCAGAAGTCCATGCGCGTCAGCTCGTGCACGATGATCATATGGCGCAAGGGAGAGAGAGAGAGAGAGAGAGAGAGAGAGAGAGAGAGAGAGACGAGAGCTGCTTACGTGACCGGAGCTAGCGCTGGCTGTTGTCCGCGTGGGCACCCGAGCTCCAACGGAGCTCGAACCGAACGTGCGTGTGCGGCGGGAGCGCGCGCGCGCGAGGCAGAGTGAGCTCGCGGAAAGTTGAGCGAGGAATGCCTTTAGTTGCCTTTAGTCTTATACCGTCCGCGTCGAGCGACAGGGTTCACACGCGCCCCCATCGCAGCGGCTGCTCACCTTATCCCGTCTCGCGGCCTGTGGCTCCGGACGACGAGGCTCCTGGCTCCAGGCAATTCGGGAAGACCCAGAGAGCCTGATCCAGCTCCGGCCTCCTGGACTCTGCCGCGCGAGTGGCTACAGTTTACGCAGCATGGTACGTCTATCAGTATTGGACGCATATGAATTTGTTTCAAAAAAACTCTGATGCGAGTGGAAACGTTTCGCTATTTTTAATATAAATATATAAATAGAAAATGATGCATATTAAAATTCTAAAATAATATTACCTCTATTCGTAAAAGATGCAACTATGGGTTACATTTTTGTTAAAGTGTTTCACGTTTGACCAAGTTTCTATAAATAATATTTATATTTATGGCTCCAAATCAGTTTATTATGAAAATATATTTCATAATTAATCTAAATATTTATTTGATATTATAAATATTTATATATTTTTATTTATAATTAGTCAAACTTGATATACTTAAAAAATGACATTGTTCCAGAATTGTATTCTTTTGGAAACGAAGTGGAGTAGTAGGTTAGCAATTTTGCCAATACCTGTAATCTTGCATCAGTGATGTCTTGCTCATCTTTTCAATATTTTCAATTCTGTCAACACTCCAACACCCAAGCATATCTATTCTATTCTCAAAATCCAGTCTGCCTCTCTATTTTTTTTTTGTCCACCTTTTAAAGCTTTTTTCTTCAGGCTGCTCTGTGTCCGTGTTTTTTCAGCCTCTTGTTTTCTGCTTGGACTCTCGTTCGGACTTTGCTTGGAGGTTGGCCTTTTAGTCCGGTGTTTTGTCTTCTCTTCGTTGTTTTTTAGTTTGGTGTTTTTTTTTCTTTTCATTGTTTCTCCATTCCGACTCCGTCTTTTAGTCCGGTATTTTGTCTTTTTTCCATTGTTTTTTAGTTTGGTGTTTTCTTCTTTTCGTTGTTTCTTCATTCCGACTCCGCTCAGTTTTCTATATGGTGTTTTTTCTTCTTCTGGTTTCCTTCTTGAACTCAACTCTGTTATTTTATTTCTCGTAAACGTAAACAACAAATAATAAATACAATAGTATGGTCTTTTGAACCATTGATCCTTCCATAAAAAATAAATTATAGTTTTGATTAGAAACAAAACTCATTCTCATTAAAATATAGATCAACTGGTGGTTCAACTAATCAAACTGTGAATTAAAATCTTATAAACAATTTGTTGTTTAATCCAATCTAAATAAATGTTTCAAACCCTTTTGAGGATTGCGATGTAAAAAATTGAGATGCATTATGTCATCGTCATCGACGGGTAGAGCAACTTTTAATTTTTCGGCAACTAACTCTTTGCTGACTTTAACCAGAGATTAGAATTAAATACATATATTTATGTGTCCTCAAAAAGTGACAAAACTCAATATTCCACTATGGTAACATATGGATGTATGAAAAATCAAATTTATGATATATTTCTGTCAAGGGTCCTAAAAAAAGTCATGAAACTCGATATTTTAGTTGAGGCAACGTATGGGTAGTATGAAGTTAAAGTTATGATATATTTATATCTAAATATTTTAGTGCTTTGCAACAAAAAAAAACATCTATGAAGGTTGTAAGTTAATTCAATACAAGTTTAATAGGATATTGTTATATTTTTACCAACATCAACTTATGTTATGAATATCATGGTCATCATAAAATAAATTTAGATTTGACATTTTATAAAAAGTACATAACATAAATAGATATGTACCATTCCCATTATCGTTTATCAAGAAAATTTGATATATTTTTTTCTTTCGTTGCAACGCACGCACATGTTTTGCAAGCATAATATTAAAAGGCAAAGAGATTATTTTGTCCTTTTTTTTACTTTTCATCATACTAGTCTCAAAACTGTCAAGGGTAAAAAACAAATGGCTTTAAAAATTTGAGAGGTGTGGGAGGATAAAAAAATCGGTCTTGTAAATGAGAGAAGTAAATCAGAAGACAACAAAAGTTGAGGGGTGAAAACTGAAAAGAACTTTTCCCTTTTATAGCCCGGCCTAACTATTGGGCCGCCGGTGTCATCAACGTGTTTTGTTTAGAGATCCAAGTCATACAGCATGGAATGGACTCGTCCGGAGCTTTTCTCGCAGAACCACATGGTCCATATCCGTAGGCACGTCCAAGTGCTACTGCACAGAACTTGACGGATGATTCGATGATATGACACTAACCAGACACCTGGGCTCTCTTCCGTACCAGGATCGGTTGATTCTGCACGGCCTCATGACGCAAACGAAACAGACTGGTCCACCAAATCGGCATGGACGAAGAGGCCCAGCCCGCTTACCGGCCTGGGACCGTGGCCTCGGGGAAGAACGAACTGCCGAAAAAGAAGTGGTGCGCGTGCGCGCTTCCCGGCGCCAGCCCCTGCGTCCCCGCGCTTTCGTCCGTTCCATTCCGCGGTGCGCCAGCCAGCAAAGGCACCCGCCACCCCGGCAACGGCAAGAGAGGCCTTTAAAGCAACGGAGGAACTCACGGGGGCGAGCACGTAGAAACAACCGTTTAGGCACGACCGGCGCCGGGAGAGGGGGTGGAGTGGAAGCCTCCCACGCTTCCCTCGCCGAAGCGCCCCCCCTCCTCCTACACACGCACCAGCGCCATGGGAACGGAGGTGCTCCGCCCGCACGACTGCCTCGCACGCGCTAGGCGGCCGCGGCCGCTGCGCCCCGCCGCCGGGAGGAGGACGGCGGCGGCGGCGCGCGGGACAGTGCCAGGGCCGTGGCGCGCGCGGCGACAGGCGTAGCCCCTCGGCGGCGGTGACGGTGCCGAGGCAGGTCGTCGTACGGACCAAGGTGGCGGTGGCGGACGCGTACGCGGGGCCGGCGTTCGGCGCCATGTCGCCGTCGCCGCGGGCGCTGCCGCTGCCACGGTTCTCCTCCAGGACGGTCGCCGACGCGACGGTGCCAGGCGTGGACGACGCCGCCACGCGGGAGCTTCGGCGGCTGCTGGGACTCCATTGACGCGTAAGACCAGGCAAATTGTAAAAAAGGACTAACGGAGCCATGGCTGCCCATGAGCCCAGCAACACGTACACGAGGTTCAGATGCGCGGGTGTCTCTTTCCATCGAATTCTTCTCGGTTTGCAGCTCTTTGTCCGTCTGCCGTGCGGCCCGAGCGCCGGGCTTCGGAATGCCTCCCTTTGCCTGATGTTTTTTGTGAAGGACAAAGGGAGGCCAGAAGCGGTGGCACCGCCGCCGCCGTGTAATGGTCCGAAACCAGTCGTCAGAGACAGACAGAAAGACAGGAAGCAAACCATGCTAAGCTAAAAAAATTTTCCACCGCTTCTCACTCGATAAGTCGATTTTATGCTCGAATGTGAATCTGTAAATACTCCCCTTCCTTGTCTCGCCTTCTAAATTGAGGGGAGGGTTACCTTCCTCTAAAAAAATTGAAAGAAATTAAAGTATGCCAGGTTCCCGAAAAGGAAAACTAGGTTTGTTCTAGAAATCTCATTGGATATTATGCAACTTGTAAGTGGCCAATGTTCTCTGAAGAAATTTGGCCAAGAAGGCAATAATTAACGGCATTGGGATTTGGTTTGATTTGATAGTTCACAGTTTCTACAATTACAAACTAAAAGGACAATCAGAAACCTTACAACAGACGAACACTTACATACAGATGCAGTAATTTCAACAAACCCAAGCACACAATCCTCAAAGACGATGCTTGCAGCTACAAATCGTATTTGTGGTAGATTCATGCAGGTTCTTAGATGTGGTTTTTGTACAACACATGTCATTTTGGCTCAAGTGTTTGTTGTAGCCTTTGGCAGATTACTGTAGAGAACAAGTCCTATATACAAGTCTTTCATGAACAGGATTGAAAAAAAGTATAGGCCTCATGGCTTCTTCAGACTACTCACAAAGATATAGAAGCCTTATGACCTTATTACTTACCACGTAGAAAGCTCATATCTTCCGGACAAGAACTTGAGCACCGAACTGGGGTTGGAGGGTTAACATCAGCATTGGTGCATGAGCATAAGATGGCGAAACAGTAAAGGCAAACCGCTGAAGGGTCATTGCAAGTGCCACCTTGGCCTCGACCATTGCAGGATTCTGGCCAACGCAGATTGTAGGACCAATCCCAAAGGGGAAGTAAGCACCTAGGTGATAGCTCTTGCCATCGGCAAACCTTGATGGATTAAACTCCTCTGCATCGGTGCCCCAGACATCATGGTCATGATGGATGGCAATAATAGGGAAGTCAAGCCGTGTGCCAGCCGGGATGTCTAGTTTACCCAGCTTGATATCCCTAGTGGCAGTCCTATTGATGAATGTAGCTGGAGGATACAGCCTGAGGGTTTCTTTTAACACCATAGTTACCTGATCATGGCAACACAGCAAAAGCTTTACTAATTACATTCAAACAGAAATATTCTACATAAATATAGCATAAAATCATCTCACAAGCACTAAAAATGTACGAACTATTCAAAAGATAGACTCACAATTTTGAGATCACTCAGGTTTTCTGCATTAGGGTGCTCATACTTTCCGCACACTTTAAGAACTTCATCACGGGCCTTGACTTGCCACTCTTGATGCAATGCAAGAAGAAGTGTTGCCCATGTGAACAAGTTCGCTGTTGTTTCCTTCCCAGCAAAGTAAAATGTCTTGCACTCATGAATTATCTCTTCAATTCCCATTTTGTATTCGCTCCCAGCTTTGCTGAAGCAAATTTTTTGAATCCTCGCATTTTGTTCCATTGATTTCAATCAATTTGCGCAAGGAGCATTGGATTTCCTGGTTTAACCACTGCCTTTTTCGGTTCTTCTTTGTTGGTACGAACCTATGGTGAAACAGGTCATATAATGATGTATCTATACACTGCCACTAAACAGCGTGGATCCTAAGAATGCAGTGAAAAGAGACAATCTCACCTGAAGCCAGGAATGTAAACAGTCCTCATTGCAAGAAGAGCAAGCATCATTTGTTCCTCTTGCAATTGAAAATTTCGTTTTCCCTCCTCGTAGCTACTTCCAAATGCCACACAGGAAATGACATCTGCACTCAAAGTGTGGAATGCTTTATGGACATCGATCTCAAACTCAGTGCGGCTTCCACCTTCGGCCTCCCATTTATCCAGAACAGATGACGCCGCAGCTGCTATTTCTGGTATCCAAGCCTACAAGGGACAAATATTGAGTTCAGTGGTAAATGATACTTGATTAGCTGCACCCATCAGATAACCATGCAAATCAGAAAGAAGAAACACTGACCACAGACGAACATTACCTTGCCATGCTAAGTTCCACATAAGGTTCTTGTTCAATACAAGTATATTCATTAAGTAAAAGCTAAATTCCACACTTGTCACATCAAAGGGGCATCAACATCACATTTACTAAGGACTAATGTTTCAGCAAAATTGATTGAAAGTCTAAACCTAGTAGTTCTATAAATGAGTTTAAAGAACACTGGTACATACTCTTACGAAACAATCACAAAAGTAATAACTTAAGCTCATATTAGCACAAGATTTTAGCAAGACATACACCCCCTAGTTGTTGAGATAGAAAAAAAGAATTGCTACCAGGTGTGATTTATCAGAGTCTCACAAATTTTCATGTTCCAAGTCTCAAGGAACACCTCCTCACCTTCACCCTCTCCATGTTAAACGCCGGCGAAATCACGCGGCGGTGGCGCGCCCACGTCTGCCCAGAGAGCCCAGTGAGCCCCTCGCCAATGAGCTGCCTGGCGAGCGGGTTGTTGCCGCCGGCGCCCGCCTTATCAAAGGCCCCCGTGGAGTCGGTCATGGCGGCCTTCACGAGCTCCGGATCGGAGATCACCAGCCGCGGCCGGGGCTCGAACCAGTACACGAACGGCCGCCCGTGCCGCGCCGGCCAGACCGCGTACTGCGGCGTGGCGCGGGCGACGACGCCATCGTGGCGGAAGGAGGGGAGCGGCGCGGACCTGGCGGCGGCTAGCAAGTCGCGGTAGTCGGCTGCGTTACCGGAGAGCAGGCTGCGCGGTGGCCACCGGATTCCCTGCCGCCGCAAGCGGCGTTCCAGGCGGAGTGAGACCCACAGGAAGGAGTGGAGCAAGCGGAGCACGTACTGGGCGGCCGCGAGGAGCGCGGCGAAGAGGAGAGCGGAAGAGAGGGTGGCCATTGCTTGCTAGTGGTACTCCTGTTACTCTGCGGACTTCGGTACTTTCAACGGCCAACGGGGAACTGGCTCCGATGGAGCATGGAGGAGAAGCATCGCATTGACTTCTTCGGGGAACCGAGGCTACTGTTTTCCCGTTAGATTCCTTTCATCTCGTACACACATACGACAAAACAACCTATTTACAAATAGGGAAAATAGGATTATAATTATCTAAAAATAATAGCCAAATCAACCATGACAATCAAGCGGCTTAGATATGTGCCAAACCATTGTAAAAAGCAAAGTGGAATTATTTTTAAAATAGACTTCAAAATGCTTACGACAAAGTTAGATGGTCTCTCTTACCGCAAACAATGCGGATGAAAGGTTTCTCTCCTAAGTGGATCTCTTGGGTGCAAGCTTTTATATCAGGTGGAGGCGTGACAATCAATATTTAATGATGCGGTCGGACCTCCTTGCTTTCAAACGAAAAAAAGGCCTTCAGGAGATCTATTATCCCCTATTTTGTTTAACACTGATACTAATTAAAAAAGCCAAAGCAGATAATTAGATAAGTGGAATAGTGCCACATCTAGTTGATGAAGGTTTATCTATTCTATAGTATGCTGACGATACGTTACTCTTTATGGATCATGACCTCGAAAAGGCTCGCAACACGAAATTATTACTTTGTGCATTCGAGCAACTTTTAGGTCTTAAAATAAACTTCCACAAGAGTGAAATATTCTGCTTTGGAGCAGTACAAGAATCTTTACCCCAATATAGAGAGCTTTTGGTTGTAATCAAGGAGTTTTTTCAATGAGGTATTTAGGCATACCTATACATTATAGGAGGCTCTCAAATGCAGATTGGAAAAGAGTAGAAGAACGTTTTGAAAAAAGACTCAGCAGCTGGAAAGGAAAACATCTGTCAACTGGTGGGCGCTTGACACTGATTAACTAGTTCTTAGCATCTTACCAATATATATGATGTCCTTTTTTACGATCCCAAAAGGAGTTCTCAAGAAATTAGACTACTTCAGGTCAAGATTTTTTTGGCAAAGTGATGAACAAAAACGAAAATACAGATTAGCCAAATGGGACATATTATGCCAACCCAACTTTTTTACGATCCCAAAAGGAGTTCTCAAGAAATTAGACTATTTCAGGTCAAGATTTTTTTGGCAAAGTGATGAACAAAAACAAAAATACAGATTAGCCAAATGGGACATATTATGCCAACCCAAAACCCAAGGTGGGCTTGGAATTCACAATTTAGACATCAAGAACACAACCCTTTTGAGTAAGTGGCTTTTCAAATTGCTCACAAGATCTTTTGTAAGGTTGTGTGTATCCTTGTTATACAGAGGCCGGAAGTGTTTCAAGGTCTTTGTATCATCTCGATGTAACGATCTTGAAATTAATAAAGCTTTCCTTATCGTAAAAACGTACAGGTCTGGTCGATTTCAAATAATGACCATGTTTACAAACTTTTTAACGTCTAATTCAAGAGGCCAAAAAGTGAAAACACAAGATGGGATGGTAGTCCCGAACAAAGATGCTGCCGGCATGGATCCTAGATTCCTAGTACAAGTGTGGAGAATGAATCAAATGGCGTGAATTAAGTTTTTTGAAAAAATGGTGTGCAACATACCTTCTCCGTCCCATTAAAATTGTCATTTTTGACTTTTAGACTTCTTGACCGTTCGTCGGGACGGAGGGAGTGGGACCGTATGAAGTGAAAGGATTGATTGATGGAGCAGAACTTGTTTGTATGCTGGATGGAGGCAAAACAGAAGTTACCAAATGTTCGACCTGGACATACAGGAATATAAGTCCAGTATAAAGGCTGCGTTCGCTGGTCTTATCAGCCAGTTTCAGCCGGCTGCTCCTCCTCACAACAACCAGCCAATTTCAGCCGCTACAGTGTTTCTCTCTCACAGCAACCAGCCAAGTTTCAGACCAGCGAACGGGGCCAAAGTATAAACGAACAGGCAAAACAGGACATTTTTTGTTTTCAGTATAGTTTAGGGAGAACACACAATGCCCAGGAGGGATTTAACTTCATGTTTGCAACTCTGATACAAAGTAATATCTGGCCATATTTTTACTATTACAAACAGAAAGTTAAAAAGATGGACAGGTCAACGACTTTACGCCTTCATGACAAGGTAATATCAGTGGCCAAGTGCTTCACAAATTCATAACAAGGACTGTACACCTTAATGTCAAGGACTCACCAAACTCAAATTTGGTTGCTCATACAAACATCACTCTTGTGCCTTCCTTCTGTTGCTTCCCTGAAACACAGAATAACATGTAGATTTTCAGCAAGGAAAAAAAATACTGAACACTAATACAGAAAAAGGACATGCATCAGATTTCAAGGTTCTCAATAATAATGCTGCACACACTTTTTGATATATTATTTCAAACAATAGTAAAGGACAATGATCAGGCATTAGTTTCTTTTCAAACAACAGTAAGCAGCTGGCTGGTATGTCACAATTGTTTTTTTATTTAAGTGGTTTCCGCACCTGGAATTGTGTCTACCATAAAAGAAGGTGGTCCAGGCTTGAAAAAGTTTGGCATATCATAATTGTGTCTATTATAAAAGCCGGTGTTTGGTTCAAACTCCTAAACTTTAGTCCTAGTCTTATCGGATATTTGACACATGCATGAAGTATTAAATATAGACTATTTACGAAACTAAATGCACAGATTGAGACTAATTTGCGAGACGAATTTTTTAAGCCTAATTAGTCCATGTTTTGACAATGTGGTGCTACAGTAAACACGTGCTAATGACGAATTAATTAGGCTTAATAAATTCGTCTTAGAACTTATGTAATTTATTTTTTATTACTATCAAACACCCGTACAATATCATATTCAATGTGATACCTTTTTTTAATCCTAGGCCTTGTTTAGATACCCTCAAAATTCCAAGTTTTTTCAGTCTCTCTCCATCACATCAATTTTTAGCCGTTTGCATGGAGCATTAAATGTAGGTAAAAAAATAACTAATTGCACAGTTTAGTTGGAAATCACGAGATGAATCTTTTGAGCTTAGTTGGTCCACGATTGGACAATATTTACCAAATAAGACGAAAGTGCTACTATTTATCGGGTTGAAATTTTTTTTAATCTAAACAAGGCCCTAATCCGAACTTTGGTCTGTTTTGCTTGTCAATTTCACTTCTGACAGGTCCGTTCTTTTTTTAGAGTACAGGTCAGTTCTTGGGGCACTGAACTCAAAGGTACGTGCCTTTTTGCTGGACCAAGCATCTAA
Organism: Miscanthus lutarioriparius; assembly: GCA_904845875.1. NCBI lineage: Eukaryota > Viridiplantae > Streptophyta > Magnoliopsida > Poales > Poaceae > Miscanthus > Miscanthus lutarioriparius. Next base: position 29,208,476 of record CAJGYO010000016.1, on the reverse strand, counting down.
TCACGCATCATCTATCAGGAGAGAAGGAAAGAAAAAGGTAAAACAAGAGCTAGTACTGTAATTAGTCAGATAAATTAAACCATGATTCATCGAAATGTGAGAATAGTTTAGAGCCAGTGTAGATGCGGTACTTAGGGCATGTTTGATACACATGGGTAGTTACTGAGTAAAAAAATTAGCTTAAATTAGCCGTAGTTGATTAGCTAGTTGGTTAACTACTAGTTGAAGATTTGTCTAAAAAAATGATTGCAGCTATTAGCTCTCATGTTTGAATACACTTTAGCTTGCTAGCAATTAACCCTTATCCAATAGGCCCTTAGCTTGTTTGGCCTGCTTTCCTTAGCAGTGCCAGCGGCATCCTAGCCGCCTTGTGCTCCGGGCTCCGGTGGGACACGACAAAGCGAGCGTGAATGGAGACCGACCCCGACGATTATTCAACCCTGGGCTATGGGTCCACCTTCACCGCCTCGGCGCGATGTCCGTGGCGACCGGAAAGATCCTGTAGACGTCGTGGGACGATGGAGCAGGGTGCTGGTACTGGTAGTATGGCTAGAAAGAACCGTTGTTGATGGGGACGGCACGAATGGTGGTGCTACGCATGCTCGACGAGATCCACAGCTTACATCCTCCTCCTCCCCTTCACCCATCGATGGGAGGTTTGAGCCTAGCGACCTAGGGTTACGACATCGGTGACAACAACGAGATGGCTAGATGGGGATGGATTTTGGCGCAACTTTCATCCCGCGCACGTCCATAGTAGGATCCGTGCATGTCGATTCGAGAAGACGCTCTCGTACAGCGCCCCCTCATCTGGCGATCACGCATGGGAGCACGAGCCGTTGTCGTCATGTCATGAGATGACAGCCTCGGGCCCGTCTATGGCTTGCAAGGGTGCTTTTGCAAAATTCACATAATACAGATGGCTCCTACAAATAACATAATAACCAACAAAAACTTCCTAAAAACACTAGGCCCAAATCCCTAAATTCAACCGAATACCTCCAAAATACAAACAAATTAGGCCTTAATGTTGCTATGTTACCTGGCTAACTATGCTGCCATTGTCTCTGCCTGCCTTTCGCGACACTATTTTTCCATGTTGTCATAGGGCCCTTTATCCCTACGTGCATAGCTATCGGATAGATTAGAGGAACTCTAAGATTTTTGTGAAAAACTACCATCCAACAACTTCTTTAAATAGTTATCCAAATATAATCATCTTTTATTCTGAATTTCTCGCTAGTTAAAAATATAAAACAAGAATGACTCTAGAGTGTGGACGAGTAGTAGAAAAACTGTTAGACAGTGAAAAGATATAAAATACAATTTTTATGCAAATGACTCTCCAAATGATGATTTAGATATTGAAATTTAGAAAGACTCTTGGAGATGCTTTTAGTCATGACTCATGAGCATGTCTCTGTACGAAAGGAAGTACTTTTTGGTTTTATTTGGTGCCTTCAATATCACACTTTGACCAGAAGTATTTCTAGGTACAAATCCAATTTAACCACTTTTGTTGTGCAAAACTTTCGTATAAATAGATTAATTACTAATAAAAATTAATGAAGTTTTAATCTTGAAATACGTGTATGTCTTATGTTTTTGATAGAGGGAGTAATAATTTGAAGAAAATGTTTTGGCTATTGCCACGACTCAATATAGAATATCTTAAGTTTTACACAAGGGTCTCAATTTCTCACGTATGGTCTAGAAAGAGGACAACGTTGATAGTTTCTTCGCTTTCCTTAAGTTGACTTGGAGGAGCATGCTTCCTCGGTCTAAAAAAATGCAGGTTACGGGCAATTTAAAGTAGTTCATGTTTAACCGAGTTTCTAATAAATAGCATTCATATTTATGGCTTCAAATCAATTTACTAAGAAAATACATTTTGTAATTAATCTAATAATATTTATTTGATATCATAAATATTAATATTTTTATATATAATTGGTCAAATTTAAGATACTAAAATATAATATTGTGCTAGAATTATATTTTTTCTTAGACCAAGGGAGCAGTGGTCATCGGGAGGAGTTTCAATTCCCAGAAAAAAAAGTTGTTGTTTTGTAGCAGCGGGCATTTGCAAATTTATCACCTCTTTTTGCAAGAATGGCCTCTAGTGACACTTTGCATTTTCACAGTTTCCTAGTGTCAAGTTTGCAATAAAGCAGTGGGAAAATTATTGCAAAAATGTCCTCTTTGTTTTTTTGAACTCCAATGTCCACTTGTCCAGTTGGGGAAAAACAATGAGATGCACTTGGGCCGACGTAGGCTAAGGTAGCGTTTAGTTGGGAGTTAAGGTGAAGCGGGACGGTCTTGTCTCTGATTTCTGAGATGAGGAAGGGGACGGGATGGCTCTATTTTCTGTTTGGTTATTAAAGGACGGGATCAACCCATTTTGTGTTTGGTTGGAGGGATAAATAGGAATGAGATGGATAGTGGATTCGATGCTGTCTGCTACTATCCAGTGGGATCCATGTGTCAATCTCTTTTTTATCCCAACCTTATCTTCTCCTAGCCGCTCACCCCAGCGCGTTCGGCGCTCGACCACATGCAAATAGCATCGCCGCCCTCTACCTGCGTGTAGGGTCGAGATGGCGGACTAGAGGGGGGCAATGTTTTCCTAAACGGTAAACGGTCTTTACACGGTCGCCCTTCGTTTAGCGTTTAGGCTGTTTATACGGTGTTTAAACGAAGTTAAATGTCTAAACAATTTTGTACTTTAAAAAAATACATATAATTATATATGTGCATGTAAAAAATCAAGTATTCTAGCATTTATACATATTTATCCGAGTAAAAATCAATTATTTTGGTATATATATATATATTTATGTATGTAACATATCAAGTGTACACATTTATAAATATAATAAATTTAAGTATACAAATTTATCAATACAAAACTGAACTAGATTTACCTCGTGTTCGCCTAAACAACCATTTAAACAGTTGTTTAGCCCGTTTAATACCGTTTATCTCTTGTTCCGTTTAGGCCGTTTAGACTGTTTTTTTCGTTTTTTGACCATTTAAATGGTTAACCGTTTAATTTTCGTTTACCCCATAAACAAAACAGTTTACCACTGTTTACCGTTTAGGGCCGTTTAATCGGTTGTTTAGGCCGTTTAGGCGAACACTGGAGGGGGTGAATAGTCCTTTCTAAAATTAATCGCGCCGGCTAACCAAAATAAATATGAAATTAAAATTATCGGTCTAGCCAGGACTACACCCCTCTATCAAAGTTCTCAAGCACCTTATAAAGATCTTAATTATACAACAAAGGTGCCGGGCTAGTTAGAGCTCACCTAACTAATTCTAGGAGCAAGGTCACACAAACCTATGCCGCTAGTACTTCAAGCATGGGGGAGCTCCTACACAACTAGTTTGTAAAAATACAAAGCCTAAGCTCACTAGCAATGCTCAATAACAAGGCAACTAATACCGAATTAGAGAGCACAAATTACTTAGCTACACAAACTAAGCATTGTGACTAACAAGGTTACTCAAACCAAATTAATCACGCAAGGGAGCTACTTCTATGCTACACAAGGAAGATGGTAACTAGCAAGCTACACAATCTAACTAATTACAAGAGCAACTACACAAGCACAATGTATATAAAAGTAAATACAAGCTTGTGTAAAAGGGGATGCAAACCAATGAGAAGACAAGGATGACACAGTGATTTTTATCCCGAGGTTCACGTGCTTGCCAACACGCTAGTCCTCGTTGTGTCGATCATTCACTTGGTGCTTTGGTGGCTAATTAGCACCACACCAAGCCCACACATTGGGCGCCGCAAGAACCCCATAGACCAAGTGAGGGTAGCTTAATGACACGCTCAACTAGAATTGCTCTTCGTAGCTCCCGTGGGGCGAGCACAACACCCCTTACAATCTCTTCTCTCAAAACACCGCACAATCTTCTTTGCGTGCTTCGACGGAGACCACTACCAAGCCGTCTAGGAGGTGATAACCTCTAAGAGTAACAAGCATCACCGGCTTGTAACTCGAACACCTAGTGCCACTCAATGCAATCTCACAATGCAACACACTAGAATCACTCACTCACAATGGATTCACACTTCTCACAAGCACAAGTGAGTTAGAGGCTTCTCAAACCAAGCACATAAAGGGCAACACATCCCCAAGGTGCTCAACCTCAGTCAAGCCTGAGCTCCACCTCTATTTATAGCCCCTAAGCCAAATAGAGCTATTGGAGTCTTGGAACACATTTCTGCAAGATCACCGGACAGGCCGGTGCCTGGCACCGGACATGGCGGTGCACCTCCAATCGAATTCCAACGACTGTTTCAACTAACCGTTAGACTCCTTGGCATCAGACAGGTAGAGGCGGTGCACCGCCTAGGGGTGGCGGTGCCCTCGATGGTGCCAGTGCCCATTTTTCTCCCTCTTTGGATTATGAGGGCGGTGCACCGGACATAGGGCGACGGTGCCCATGGCGGTGACCCCTTTGGTCAAACTCAACTTTGCCAGCCTCGGGTAAAAAGCGGCGGCGGCACCGGATGCCCCCTGGCGGTGCACCGTCGTGCTAGGGGCTGCACACCGTTAGTTACGGTGCCACCCCCTTCTTCACTGCACAGAGTGAGCCCAGGTGGGCACCTCCCTAGGGGTGGTGGTGCCACCAGACAGGAGGTGGGTGGTGCCCGCCCTAGGCAGCACCCCGAGTCTGATTTTGCCTCCTTTCTTCACCTTTTGATTTCTCCTTTGCAAATGTACCAACACCACCACGTGTACAACACCATGTGCTTGTGTGTTAGCTTTTCACAAACATTTTCCAAAGGATTAGCACTCAATTCACCGCACCACTCGATCCTAGAAATGATGCAAAGTTAGATCACTTGAGTGACACTAGATGACCGTTATGCAAACAAGTTTGCCTCTCTTAATAGTATGGCCATCTATCCTAAACTCGGTCATAAACTTCTCTACGCATTTATGACCGGTGAAATAAAATACCCTATAGGTTATACCTTTGCCTTGCGCATTCCATTCTATCTCCTCCGATGTTGATGCAACACATGCACCAACCATATCACAAATGATATGATCCACTTCATATCATCACATGACTTTGTTGGTTCATCGATCTTTACCTCACTTGCTTTTCACCATTGCCTTCGTCCATCGACGCCAAGTCTCGCTGAAGCTTCACCACCATACGGTCCATCGCTCCAAAGACTTCAACTTGCCCTTCACGCTTGCAACTGGTTCATCAAGCCAAGTCTTGTCTTGATCTTCTCCATCTTAGTCACATGACTCAATGTCATGTCTCATATGTAATGAGCTCTTTCATGACATGTGTGAGCCTTACAACAAATCCAAGTCATCTTCACCGTCATGGCATGAGTTGCTCACACAAGTGTACTTATGGACTAATCACATATGTATCTTACATTTAAACACATTAGTCCACCTAGGTTGCCACTCAATTACCAAAACCAAACAAGTACCTTTCACCGCGCCCCAACCAGTGCCATCTATCGAAGCCCAGAGGTGGCCCCGCAGGGCCTGACCACGCCAGAGGAGGTCACACGCCCCCGTCTACCATCGTGTGCGCCACGTCCACCATCACAGCCGCCTCGTCCGTCAATCCCGCCGCCCAGTCGAGCTGGAGCTCACCTACCGAAGCTCGGGCAGCCAGACCGGAGGTCGCCTACCAAAGCTCGCACAACCGGACCGGATCTCACCCAGTCGAACTGGATCTCGTGTGCCGGAGCTCGCTCGCTAGATCTCGCCCAGCCGATGCTCACCCGCCGGAGCTCGCCTAGCCGGGCCGTTGCGAGATGCTCATGCTGTCGCAGTGGGGCGTCCCCGTCCACGCTTTTCTCTGGGGGCGAGCTCGCTCCCGATTCCTCCAAATATTCTAGGTATATTCTCTAGTGCGATATCCCAGTTCCCCTTTGACTCCCAACTAAACAAGTCAAAAGTTCGACTGATGGTTTCTGCGGCTGCCGACTGAAGCTGATTTGTTGAGAGAAAAACACTGTTCCATGGATGATAAGCCAGGCTAATAAGTTTAAGCGAACAGGTCAACCAAACAGACCCAGTCTTGTGTCCTCTACAGGTCAACTAAACTTTCCCCGGTCTTGGCGCTAAGCTGAGCTGCGATTGGGAGGGGAAAGTTGTTTGTGCGCAGGGCGAGTTGGGCCTATGTGGCTAAGGTGTGCGCGAGACGAATTAGGCCCGGTCTTGTGTCCTCTATGGCCATGTTTATGGCAGCTATAATAGGTGACTCATAAGCTAGCTATAAGCATTTTTTCATATTTTAATATAAAATAGAAGAGAGAGAAAAGCTAACTCTTGATCAAGAGCTAGACTCATATGATTATGTATGAGTGTCACGTGGGGCTATCCATGTGTACGAGCTACATGCTAAAAGTTAGCACTATTTAGAAGGTTAGTTTAGAGCTAGTAACTAGCTTATACCATGTCGCGTGTGCCCTCAACCCGGGGATGTTTGGATGTGGGGACTAAAGTTTAGTCCCTGTCATATCGGACGTTTGAGTGCTAATTAGGAGAACTAAACATGAATTAATTATAAAACTAATTGCACATATGGAGGCTAATTTGCAAGACAAATATATTAAGCTTAATTAATCCATTATTAGCACATGTTTATCGTAGTACCACATTGTCAAATCATGGACTAATTAGGCTTAATAAATTCATTTCGTAAATTAGCCTCCATCTGTGGAATTAATTTTGTAATTAGTGTATGTTTAATACTTCAAATTAGTGTCTAAACATCCGATGTGACATGGACTAAACTTTAGTAAGAGCATCTTCAGTAGTCCCTCAATTCCCATCCCCAACGAGAAAAACCTGTATTTTGAGGGATTTGAGAGCTCCAGTAGATCCCCATTGTAGCCCCCAATGAGAATTTTTTTTCTTAGTCCCGCAAAATCCATCCTCCAACCCCTCAAAGATGAGGGAAACCTTCCTCCCCCAATACCTGGGATTTTTTGGCGCGAGCTCCAACTACCGACGCCAAGAAAGGGGAAAGGGATGACGATGACAAGATGGTGGCCACGGGCGCCATGGCTGGAGGCGGGGAGAAGACACCCACCTGCTGTAGCTTCTCGTGCCTGACCACGCATGTGCCCGCGCCACGCTTCCCCTCCACGTGGACGTCATCACCAGCCTCTCGACAACAGTTGCTTCACCACCGTGAGCGCCATGGCGGGGGGCGGGGAAGAAGACACCCAGGGCACGTTTGGTTTCTCCGGCCAACTTGCTTCGCCTCACCTATACAGAATCCAAGAGACTCGCTCAGTCGAGCAAGCCGGATCCGCTCTCCGCATCTAGCATTGCTTGCACAGACTCCCAAGCAACTAGCCGCTCAACCAAACGTCTAACGCTCTTGCTATTCCTCACCGAGTAAGGCTAGGCAAGATACGACCAAGAATCCAAATGTGCCCCCAGCTTCTTGTGCCGCCTACCACGACTCCTGACGCCTCCACTCCCGTCGTTTGGAGGAGCGGGATGGGAAGAGGAGTGGAGGAGTGGTCTGGAGGAGCGGGATGGGAAAAGAGTGGTGGAGGAGTGGAGGCTGCGGAGTCGCGGGACGAGTCACAACGGCGGAGTCATAGATGCGGATCGGAGCGGAGAGGGAGAGAGAAAGAAGCGGGTGGGAAGAAAAAAATAATATTGAATGACAAATGGACCTCACACACTAGAGAAGATATTGAGGATAAGATTTTCTCATTCTACTGGAGATGAGGTTGTTTGGATACGCATGTATTTATCTCAATTTATATGTGTTGAAGTTGATTGAAATAAAATTAAACTAAATTCCACTCTATTTCACTCTAACATATATTGATTGAAGTGGATATACGTACATTCAAACAAGGTCTACAAAAATTTATAGCTCTTCTGATAGCTAATTTTGATAATGAGATTTTCTCGTATCGCTGGAGATGCACTCGGAGTATCAAACACCACTAAAAACACGAGTACGGTCGCCTCACCTGCTGCTGGATCCAGCATCCAACGGACTCCATCCATCCAACATGCTTGCGCACTTGTGCCGGCGGCGGCTCACCACGCCCCTCTCCCCAATCCTCGCCGCCGCCGCCGCGGCCGCCAGCGGCAAGAACCCCATCCACTCCAACCACGCGCGCGCCCTCCTCTCTCAAAGCTACTCTTCGTCCGCAGTTGAGGCGGCGCCCGACCGCAAGCCCTGCCCCACCACGGTCTCCTACCTGGTTTCCTGCGGTGTCTCCCCCGCCGTCGCTGCCGCTCGCAAGATCCGCATCCGGGACACGGCCCGGGCCGACGCCGTTCGGGCCCTCCTGCACGAGTACGGCTTCTCCGACGCGGATGTCACCCGCACGGTGCGTATAGAGCCGCTGCTGCTCACCTTCGATCCCGACCGCACCATTCGCCCCAAGCTCGACTTCTTCCTCTCGCTCGGGATCCAGCCCCGCTTGCTCGCCACCGAGCCCCACATCCTCGCGCGTAGCCTCGACAGACACATCATACCCTGCGTCAAGTTCCTCCGCACCATCCTTGGCTCCGATGACAACATCCGCATCGCCGTCTCCCGCGTGCCCCGCGCGCTCATGGCTGACCTCGACAGCGCCATGCGCCCCGCCGTCGAGGCGTTCCTCAGCCAGGGTCTCTCCAAGGAAGCCATCGCCAAGCTTTTCATGATCCACATGGGAATGATCAAGACATCGCCCAAGCGCATCCGCGAGGCCTTCCATGACCTCAAGGCGCTCGGCTTCCGCGTCACGGATACGGGCTTCCTCTACGCCTTCCGCGTGATTTGCAGCCTTAGGAGGGAGACGTGGGCGCGCAAGGTGGCGCTTTTCCAGAGCCTCGGGGTGTCCGAGGCTGACCTGCTCAGAGCGTTCAAGACGCAGCCCACCATACTGCTCGTCGGAGAAGAGACCATGAAGAAGAAGTTCAAGTTTTTCCTGGACGTGCTGAAGGTTGAGATAGATGATGTGATGGCACAGCCACTGACTCTGGCGTTGAGCTTGGAGAAGAATATCATGCCAAGGTGCGCCGTGCTGAGCATGCTGATGAGGGCGGGTAAGATTGAGCGGACACAGAAGTTGATTCCGCCACTGCTTTCCAATTCTAAGGTCTTCTCGCAGAGGTATGTGTTGAGGTATGCTAAGGAGGTGCCTGATGTTGTTAAGGCATTTGAGGGCAAGATTAAATTTCAAGGGTTTGGCCGTTTGGGGATCAGAAGTTAGGACTTTCGTGGCACTGAATGACTGAAGCCCAAAGCTCAGTCTTCTGAAATCATGCTTATGTGCTAGAGGTAAGGCTATATAGCAACATTTTTAAGATCAATGCACGTTTGCAATTGTAACCTTGTTCCATTCATACTCATAGTGAAATGTCCATTGTCATGATTTTGCATTTTTTATGGTCCCTATGCATCCAGGAAAATGGACATTGTGACGCTCTCAGTTGTAGTTGATCTAGCATGTGTGACCTGACAATTCTTAAACCATGTTGTGATTCATATGCTTATATGACCTGGATGAAGTTCTTGTTCATTTTGAAACTCTGATTCTTTGAACTGCTCTGCTGAGAAGAAATCCTCATGTTACTGAAAGTTGTCTGATTTCATCTCTCCCTAAATCATGTAATATGCACCCTATCGATCTTGTTTCGGTTAGTGAGAGAACTATGCAAATGACGTGCGAGTCTTCCGGATATGTTATGGTATTTGAGTGTCGTCATAAATCTGAACAGATCACATATGGGGAATCATAATATTTGTAACTGGAGTCAAAATCTCAATCTTCTGAAATGAAAATTGTTAGGTTGCAACATCTATCATTTGCAGACAAATTTGTTGTGAGACAGAAATCCATTATTTTTTTGCCATAATTTCTGATGTGGTTTAATTTCAATGCATCTTCTTGAATTTTGTGGCCTCTGTGCATAAAAAAACATTAAAGACTTGTTTGGCTGTACTCGTATTCACCTCAATCCACGTGGGCTAGAGTGGGTTGTGGTGAAAATTAGTTAATTTTCATCCTAATCCACCCAAATACACGTGGATTGAGGTAGATTCAAGTGCAATCAAACAAGGTCTAATATGTGATGCTCTCTAACACAGGCATTCAATCTAGCATCCATGACTCTCATTCATCTGGATCTGCGCATGCATCTTGCCAATTATTCCATAATGCCTTTAACTTGTATACTGGTCGCTGGAATGGACTTATTAATAAGTTTGTGTTTGCCAATTATTCCATTATGCCTTAACTTGTATACTGGTCGCTGGAATTGACTTATCAATAAGTTTGTGCGTTGTGTGCTGTAATGGGACAACAATCATATACGTAGGGTTGATTTATCCAGGCAAATAGTGTCAAAGAAATCAACTCAATGTTATCTGTTTTATAACACCATATAGATCAAATTAGTATTTATTATGGTGTTAGCCCCGCAAATTCAAATGATACTTGCAACGCAAATACATTGCGAACTTTCTGGAGCAGGTGGTGGCTTATCCAATTTTGCTTCTTTTATTTCAGTGCCGGCATGCTCAGTAACTCCTAGAGGTTACAATAGGCAGCGCGAGACAGCATTAGATCTGAATTGAGCTGCTGAAGTTGCAGATATTGTACTCGATCTTTCATACAGAGTTGAATCGCCATTGTTACCGACAAGTTCTTTACCTGGAGTTTTCTCTAATGCTGTCACGAATACCTCGAGGGTCTTTGGCCTTAGTAGCAGACCAGGCCTTGATGATACTGGCATGGCACCGAACCTGCACCAAGGAACCTTACCTGCTAAAAGCACAAGCAGTATTCAATTCCTAAGTTCCTATAGTGTTAGGATGAATAATGCTGGCATGAGTAGTATATTACCATGGTTTTGCCTATGCCAACCCTTGTGGTCTAGTACCTATACGATCGTTTTTGACTTCTAGAGGAGACAACTTTACCTAGGGGGTGTTTCGATCCAGCTATTAAAATTTAGAAGGTGTGTTGGGAGGATGTTGTATTAGATGTTCGGATACTAATAAAAAAACAAATTACATAATCCGTCAGTACTCCACGAGACGAATTTTTTAAGCCTAATTAATCCGTCATTAGCACATGTTTACTGTAGTAAAACATTGTCAAATCATGACCTAATTAGACTCAAAAGATTCGTCTCGTAAATTAGTCACAAACTATATAATTAGTTTCGTAATTAGTCTATATTTAATACTCCATGCATGTGTCCAAACATTCAATTGGACGACAACTAAAATTTAGGAGGGACAACCAAACACCCCCTAATCGAGACAGACCTGGAATTTTGAGGATTATTGCACGCACAGGTGACACTTGGGAATTAGGAGGTGATCGATGTACTCCCTCTGTCTCAAAATAGAAGTCGTTATAGATGCATGTCGGTCAAACTTTTTCAACTTTGACTAAGTTTATAGAAAATATGTGCATCATTTATATCTTCAAATAAGTTTATTAACTAATTATATATTATAAATATTAATATTTTATATATATATTTGGTCAAAGTTATAAAGTCTTTGACTTTCGAGAAGTGAGAATGACATCTATTTTAGGATGGAGGGAGAAGGGCTCTAGCTATTTCATCGACTAGGCTGAGGTTCTCGACTGCCGTACATGAGGTCTATTTGATTTCTTAATATTATAATAGTTACCAATGTTGTGAATTTTGTAGAATTATTATGCTTGTATTTACACATGTACCAACATTTATAACTTGGGAAGTGCTTAGTTTTTTGCGAGATTTTTTTTTCTTTCTCCTGTTGCAAAGCACGTGCATGTTTTCTAGTTGAGACACACTATAATTATGTAGAGATGAAAATGTTAAGCTCACCATGATTCTCATATCGTGGACGGAAGGGCACACTAAGGTTTTCCAGTGCTCAATGGTCTTTTCTCGTTCTGCTTAACACTTTGATCACCAGTCTCCTGTTTTGTTGGCACAAGCAGGGAAGTCAGTCACTCCTATCCCCTTGCCCCAGCTGCCTCTCAAAAGTCTTCACCATGTTGCCAGCACACTGCATGAGCTTGGTTTTGTTCTCTGGCGCGGAGCCCAACTTGCACCCGTTTATTATTATTACGGTAAATCGTATTAGATCATTAGAACAAGCATCGTTCGGTAGCAAACTATAAGCGCAACCACGTCTCATACTCGCATAGGTCAATTGGGTCCCATGAAACCACATAACTTAGCTACAATATGATCTGAACCTCAAACAAAAAAAAAATGCGGGGAGGATAATATTGGCACACGATATGACGATGCTTGATGGATCAAGGAGCGAACCAGCGATGCCAACTATGGATTAGTAGTTTCATGCAAAAGTCAAAACAGAGCACTATGATACAGGGAACAGAGTATGCTAAGGGTGTTACATGTGTTGGATCATCTAACCTTTCTTTTGATAAGGATCATCTAGCTTAAGATAGAACCACGCATGAGATTGAGATTCATGCACATACCTTCACCAGATGAGCTTCCCATCTCTTCTCCTCTATTCTTGTTTCTTGAGGTTGTCTCGGCCTTCCCAGTGTTTCAGCGTTAGAGCTTGATCGGAGCACAGAAACGAGATTAGGGTTAAGTTATCATCCGTGTGGGAGTGGGACCTTCTCTGTTATTTATATATAGAGATGCTGCACACCCGGGGACCGACACCTATATGTCGGTTGGCCCCGATCAGGGCTCATGACGGTTTGGTGTGTTTCTACCCGTTCTATTTTCTTCCTTTGCCGACTTAGGTTTCCAACAAAGGGTTCTCGCTGCAACTAACATAGTATGCTCACTGCAACAAGAACGAATGAACGATGGAAAGAAGAAAGAATCAGAATTATTTCAAAGGACCATCACCGGCAACAGTTCCTATGTCAAATTTAAAACATATGCGAATTCAAGCCTTTATTGCAATGGATAAATTAAAAAAAAACAGGTCAAAGGAATAGTATATCCAGCGTGTGCAGAGTAAGCACCGAGACACAATCATTTGACGTTTGAACGCGTCCGTTAGCTCCCCGCCCCCGCCGTCCGCGCGGAGCAACAAGGTCGCGTTCAGTATTTGTTCCGCGTCGCACGGCCTCCCACCACGCCACCACACAAGACACAGCCACACTTGCACTCCGCGCAAATGCAAATTGGGCTCCGGCGCTCCGCCTTTCCGCAAGCGGCGACGCCCAAGATCGTAATTACCCTCTCGTGGACTAAACCCCCATCCGTTGGTCGCACGACGGAATGGTATAACTTGGCCTGATGCGGACGCTCACCAAACAGCCGTACTGCCGTAGCAACCAAGGCGATTATCCGGCAGCGGCGCTAGTTGCAAAGCCGCTAAGCCAGCATCAGCCATGTGCCCATGTTATGCTAATCTGCCCCTCTCTAAAAAAAAATGCAATACAATGAACAACAATCGTAGGCCCGTGGACCTTGTTAAGATTTATTTAGTGATCAATTAGGATTAATCCATGTCATTAGCAACTGCTAGCGACGGTTCCAGTAGGTATAGAAAGGCGGCCAGTCAATTCTGTCACTGACAAAAGTAACTGCCCATTTTAGGCATGTATATATACAAAATATATAATATGTCAACCCAGGAAATCAAATTACACATATGACTACAAATAAAGGCAATATCAAAAGACAATGCTTAATATATAACGTACTTAAATACAAAAAAATATAACCATAAATAGCAAACAACGGTAAGACAACTCCATTCTTCATGTGAAGACTCCAAATCCATATGGACAATTAACTGGTTGATCTCAAGCCTAATTCCTCCAAACTCTAATAATATGGTACCTATCTGAGATTTTTTCAAGTATTAAAAAATAAAGCAAGTGTAAGTACATATCGTACTTAGAAATATAACATATGTGGTCCATGAGACTCAAAAGGATGACATTGATTTACTACGATTAGCTTTTAACGAGTCACAATTTTAGTATTTGTAGCAATAAGTTTAGCAATGCCCCAATTAATCACATGAAATTGATAACATGAATAATGAATAGCATTTAAAAACATCGGCGATCATTGTCATTAATCCATAATGAGTCGGAACTGCGCCAGCGTTTGCCCAGATGGCGATTTCGGTCGTTATCTACCAAAACAAGGGCACGGGAAGAGAGAACAGGCGATGGCGGGTTTGATTGAGGGTTTACATGCGGCAACAAGCGAGCAGTGACGGCGCGGGGCTCAATTGAGAGAATCAAGCGACGCCACTTCGACAAAGCCGAACGTAGAATAGAGAGCGAGAGATAGGGTGCAGCTGGTACCAGCGGCTTCCTTACCGGCGTCCGAAGCAAGGCAGGTGACTCATCGGGTCGTTGAAGCAGCGCGGCTGCGAAACGAGCCGTGGAACGGCGGGTCGAAGCTCGGCAGTGGCGCTTAGGGTTTCGTAGCTGCTGGCTCGAGATGAGGCAAGGGCGGCGGCTGTACTAGGGTTATGCAAGGGCGGTACGGTGCAGGGGCTCGGTTTTATAGGGGCGAAGGTGTGGCACGCATGCAAAAAATCTCAAGGATTCAGGTGACAGCGGGGGATTTCCTTCCCCAGCTGAGTCCAGCGCAGTCACGAGGAAGGAGAAGATGACGAATGATCTATGGGCCTAGGTGTCGACGAGAGAGAGGGTAGGTCTTGGATGTCTACCAGCTAGAGGGAAGCGGGCGTCCACGAGGGCTTGCTGGGCTGGCCTGCTGGTGCGAGCCACGGAAGAGGGGAAGGGAGCTGGGCTCCAGTGGCTTGGGCGTGCGAAAAAGGGAGGGAGAGAGGATCAGAGGTTGGGATGGCGAGGTGGGCTAGAGCAGGTGTAGCATCGAGATGGCAGACTAGAGGGGGGGTGAATAGTACTTTCTAAAAATAATTACGCTGGCTAACCGAAATAAATGTGAAATTAATACTATTGGTCTAGCCAAGATTACACCCTTTATCTAAGTTTCATGCACCTTACAAAGTGTAACACCCAGTTTTATAAATAAAACTGTGGAGGAATATATGTGGGCCCATGAAGTCCCAAACCACATATACATACAAATTGAAGTGATATTATAGCACGAACAACGATTATAACTTTATTACATCTCATGAAGATGTCTTTCACATCATTGCCAACGACATTATTACAGCGAATACGTAGAAAAGCTATAAAAACAACATCCCACAGAGACACCGACTGGTGGTACGCCCTCCTCAGTAATCTTGGACATCCTCGGGAAACTCCTCATAGCTTTCACCATCTGGTACCCATCTGGGATTTTTATTGGTGACAATGACAAGCGCTAGCTCACCATGCTTAGCAAGTATAACTATGGGGATGCAAGGCTCATAGGCTTGACACGGGTTAAA
This sequence comes from Miscanthus lutarioriparius, assembly GCA_904845875.1. Taxonomy (NCBI): domain Eukaryota; kingdom Viridiplantae; phylum Streptophyta; class Magnoliopsida; order Poales; family Poaceae; genus Miscanthus; species Miscanthus lutarioriparius. The sequence continues at coordinate 29,193,125 of CAJGYO010000016.1, read as the reverse complement.
GCAGTTAGCATTTTAGTTGATCATGTTTTATTTAACGCCTAAGTTACTAACTTAGTGAGAAAACCCTTTCCCATGTGAAGAGTAATTATAAACATCAATATTAAAGATATCTCCCATCCAACCACATATCTGGCTATACAAAAAGGATCTAGGCCACTCGTGTCCATGAGCACGGCTGATATATCAGTTTGATCAAACTATGCAGAGTGTGTACACTTTCACCTTGAGTCGTGATCCCCATTTTCCCAGGGCCCATCGCCCCCTAACACTTCCAAGGTGAGTAGGTAGGGTCTCACTACGAAGCTTTTCACTAATTACCCTAACAAGTTAGTAGCCATGAGGTTTCAACGGCTAGGCGAATGGAGGTCCCCTTCAAGACTGGCACACCCTGACCGCAGCCCAGTAAACATCTTGACAGATAAGAAGCCATTCTGCAACCTAGGCTCCCCTCTTGTGCCTTTCTGTAACTACTAACAAGCTAGAGAAAACTAGCTATATGTCGATGTTTGACCACCGATAGCCTGCCACGGGGGTCCCCAGGGCAGTATGTTTGGGCTTCAGCGTATGCAGAACTCGATGGTAAACGCAAGAGACAGTCGATTTATCCTAGTTCGGACCCTCGATTGTTGATCGAGTAACAGCCCTACGTCCAATCGGCGTTAGCCTTTGCATTGGATTGATTGTAAAGTGTTATGTCGTAAAGTCCCTTCTCTAGGAACCCTGCCCTCCTTTATATAGTCAGGAGGTCAGAATCCTAGTCAGTTTACAATGAGAGTTCCTAGTAGGATTACATAATAATACTACTACCAAGATTACATGGGAAGAATCCTAGTTAGACTAGACCTTCTCCCTTCCTTGCGGGGTATCCCATGGGTCCCGCACCGATAAGCCCCTGAGCACTTCATGGTTGAGCTCTAGAAGCCTCGTCTTGTTCCTTCAGGTCTTGCCGAGCAGGAACAAGCGTCGTTCGAGTGCTTTCTTGAGCAAAACCGTGTAGCGCTTCGTGAGATCTTCGCGTTGTGTGTACCTTTTTGAAGAAAAAAGTACTCCCCTTTGGGTGTAGCCCCCGAGCCTCTTGCTTTTTGGCATAAGGAGCTGGAGGGTCTTCTCTTGAAATTACTCTGATTCTTCGTCGAAGGGCTCCTGAGCATATACCCGGGTTCTTTATAAAAAAGAGCTCGGATATAGCTAGTTCCAGGTTCTTTTTGTTGTGAGGCCTTGAAGTGGTCTGTCTTGAAGAAGTCTTTTTGGTGACGTGCGCTTTTTTGAAGAAAAAAGTGCACTCACTGAGTGTAGCCCCCGAGCCTCTTGCTATTTGGAACAAAAAATTGGAGGGTCTTGAATCTTATGTTGTTTGAAAACTACTGTCTTGAAGAAGTCTTCTGAGTGATGTGCGCTTTTTCGAAGAAAAAAGTGCACTCACTGAGTGTAGCCCCTGAGCCTCTTGCTATTTGGAACAAAGAGTTAGAGGGTCTTGATTCTGAGTTGTTCAAGGAACTGAAAACCTCTTCTATTGCAGCCCCGTCTTGAATCTGAGTTGTTCAAAGGACTGAAAACCTTTCCTATTGCAGCCCCCGAGCATATACCTGAGTTCTTTTATTCGAAAAGAACTCAGATACATGATCTTGGCATGTTCTCTGGTAGTCTGCTGTTGTCAGATGTAGTTGTATGGTGGTGGTTGAGAGTAAATGCTGTTTATTCACGAGTTGTACAGTGTTGGTATATTCTTCCGAATATGCTCATTTTTTAGTACTACTCCTTCACGCCTGAATCCTCTTTCATTGAATTCTGTCGTTTCACTGTGTCCTTTGTTAGGTTTGTTCTGTTGGTGCTCCCGGTCCATGTGCACCACTTCTTTGGTCTATAAATACCCTCCTGGTGTGCTGTTTTGATTCATCGAGCATTTTGTTGCGTGGTTTGAAATCTCCATAGTCATGAATATGATAGTTTGTGAAGTAGAGCAGCCCCCGGGCGTATTTTATAGTTCTTGTGTATCTTGTCGTAGCTGGAGGGAGTCTTGTGATAGGGATTAGAGGTAGACTAATCCCACAACGGCATTGTACCAGGAAGTACGTGGCGGTAATTGGAGGAAGTCTTGTGATGTGGGATACGTTCCTTCATCCAACAGTTCTGGGTTGATCCTCGTCGCCTGCCGTGAGACTGTCCGGTGTAGATCAACACCATATCCAGCATCACATCAAACTTGGGTAGACAGATGCCTACCGGCTTCCCCTAGTCTATGTTGTCCCGCCGTGCTGCTGATTTCCGCCTTGGATGCACTGCGTCTGTCCTTTGAAGAAAACAGTGTAGCCGAGTGTGGTTTGTTCTACCGAGTAGCAATTTGGAGCGCGTAGTCGTTCCAGAGCCTAGCTGTGTCCAGGTTCCTCTTTGCTACCTTGCTTGTCGTAGTACCGAGTTCGTTGGGTCTTGTAAGATGTGTAATCTTCTATTTTTTGAAACCATTTATAATGGAAAGAATCTTGTCTTCTGAGTTGTCATTCTTTTTTTCTGCTGAAGTCCTGGTTGTTTATGAGATTCCTGAGTTCTTTCTATAAGAACTGGGTTCTTGTGTTTCTTGTGAGGTTACCCTTCGTTGCTTCATGGTTGATGAGTTCTTTTTGTAGCAATATGATAACTCTGCCGTGTTGCTGGATGGATAAATCCGAAATCTGCCCGTTGAACTATACCGTTGTGTGGTTTTGTGCCGTCCGTCATTTTAGCTGTGTCAGTAAATGGACCATTGTGTTCTCATGCCGTGTTTAAACGGGCCTGGTGGGCCGCGTTTTACCGCTGTAAAATCTATTTAAAGGCCTTTCTTCTTCTTTTTCTTTACTGCCCTGCTTTTCCCTTGCTTTTCCCTTGAAACCCTAGTCTTCAAAATTCCACCGCCGCCATTGTCGCCATCATCTGAGCGCCGCCGTCTGAATCATCCTTGTTTCTTAGTTCTTTTTTGCTTTCACTAGTATATGGGTAGGAAGAAATGAGCGAGCAAGTCCCAGGCAGCCTTTGTAGACGAGGAGGCATCACTTTCTGTGATTGAGAATCAAGAATTCATGGCCATGAGGGCTGCTCAGAAGATCTGGCCAGCTCCGACTACGACTGAAGATCAGTTGCGTGAGCTTGTTAGCGATGGTCTGATCCAGAGCAAGGATATTGCTGATTGGAAAGCTCCGGGCGAGCATCGGGTCCCAACTCCAGGTCCTGGTGAGATTTTTCTTTTTGTCTCCTTTATCCGTGCTGGACTCTGCCTTCCTGTTTCTGCTTTTCTTCATCGAATCCTTGGTTATTTTGGGATTAGCTTGAACCATCTTGCTCCCAATGCTGTCCTCCATCTTTCTGTTTTTGTTCATCTTTGTGAAACTTTTCTTGGAATTCCTCCTCTTTCTCTCTTTCGTTACTTCTTCCGTCTGAAGCCTCATCCCCGCCGCGATGACACCCATGTTCTTGGTGGCTGCGGGATTCAGTTTCGCCAAGGTTTTAAGAATAAATTCTTTGATTATGACTTAGTTGATTCTGTGAGGGATTGGCGTGCCGACTGGTTTTATGCCGCCAATATGATTCCTCCTCTTGCTGTTCATTCTGGATCTGGTCCCGTGGTTAATGACTGGTGGGAAAAGAATTCTGTGACAACGGCTGAGCTCCAGGCGATCAAGCCGTTTCTTGAGAGGATATGTACTCTGAAACAGCAAGGCTTGACCGACTTTGGGATTATTTCCAGTTTTCTTCGCCGCCGTGTTCAACCTCTAAAGGAGCGAGATAATTTTGGGTTTGAGTACTCTGGGGCGGAGGACCCTTCTCGTATGGTCCCCGCCTTGAGTTGGTGATGAGGAGGTGCTCGGCGTCTTGAAGATCTTTGAAAGGAGTAAGCGTCGTTCCCGCTTGCGCCTCTGAGTATTGTGCTAACAACTTTGCCTCCTAACTTTGTGAGTTGTTTTTTCTTATGCGGGTACTTTTTGTATTTCTTTTGCTGTATCCACTTTTTGCTTAATCTTCCTTGTCTTGTTGTTTTACTCTTTTATAGGAATTAGGGCGTAACTTTGTTGATCCGATTCCCCTCGATGATTGCCCTGCTAATGTGGAGGCTAGGGACAGTCTTGCTGGGGCATCCTTAACTAGTAAGTTTCCAACCACCACGATGTTTCTTGGTGTTTCTTCGGCAAACCTTGATGTATATATAGAGTATGTTCCTCGTCCAGTTCCTCGAGGCCCTCGTAGTGTCAGAAAGAGGGGGCGAGCTGAAAGTTCTTCTGGTTTATCTGCTGCCAAGAAGTCTCGCCAGTCGAGTAGTCGTCTAGGTACTCTAGTTGTAGGTAGCGTGCTCCTAGGTGAGCATATTAATATGTTTTGTCTTTTTGTGGTTTGTTTGTGCCTTTAACCGAGTATTTTTCTCCTTTTTCAGATGGCGCTATGGCTGCCTTGCTTGAGAGTGAGGAAGATGCGGATGATGATGCGCTCCTTGTCCTGCGTCGGTGAGTTGTTTTCTTGTTTTTCTGTTGTTGAACACCTCTTCCTGTTCTAACTTAGGACTTGTCCTCTTGTAGTAAGCGGCCGTCGAGTTTGAGTTCTTCTGGGGCTCCGATACCGGCCACGCCGCTCCTGTCGTAGAGCGGCGGTGATGTTTTTGCTGCCATAGTTCCTCCTGTAAGGTCTTCTTTTGGTTTTATGAAGAAGAAGATAGCTGAGTGAGTGATTCCCCGTTATGTTTCTTTGCTTCTGTTTTCCTTTTTCCTGACTCATATTCTTATCGTTGAGTTTCCTTATCATCTTGCAGACCCTCACCTTCCCTTAACCCTCCGTCGACCTCTTGTCAGTCCTCTAATGCGCCTCTATGTGCTGAGTCTTGGGACTTGGCATGTACGATCGGTGAGGTGGATGTGAGGGAGACAGGGGTCCCTGGTGATCATGCTGCTGCAGATTCGCTGGCTCCGGAGGTGACTGTGGCCTTGGCGGTGGGTTCTTCTGAAGAGGTAGTCGGGGCTTCCCAGGATATGGTCCTGGCCTTGCCTTCTTCGCTTCAGGCGGCTTCTCCCTCTGCTCCTCTTGGTACCGGTGCTTGGCGCTTGGATGATGATGTGTTGCAGCAGTTCGATGCCACTCATCGGTTGTTAGAGCTGACTGCTGCCTGCGGAACCCTTGCGACTTCTTTTGGGGAAAAGCTCCAGGTAAGTTTTTCTGAAGTTCTTTCTTTGGATGTTCGTCTTTGTTTTGTTCTTATGCCTTTTCTCTCTCTTTTTGTTCACTCTTTTTCTCGGGATCATACCAGCTTCTTTTTCTCGTCTGAAACCGAGAAAAAGTTGTCTTCTGAGGTAAATTCCCTGAAAGCAGAGCTTGATCTCTATCGGGCCGAGATGGAGACTGAGCGTCAAACGCACCAAAAGGAGGAAAAGGCTCTTCGTGCCCGGGTTGTAGAGGCAGAGAAGCTGAGGGATGCTGCGATGGAGACCATGAAGAATGAGTGCAATGGTATTGTGGGTTCTTCTTGTTTCTTTTTGTATTCTGATTTCCCTTTCTGCTGACTTCTTTTTTGGTGCTTGTTCTGGCTCTCTAAGTTGAAAAGCAGAAGCTCTCGGAGGGTATTGAGGAAATGAAGATAACTGTTCGCAATAGTCACAACAAGGCTGAGGAGGTAATTACTCGTGCTGAAGAAGAACTCATGCTTGCCAAGTTGATTAGGCGTGGAGCTGACAGGCATCTTGTGCAGGTCCAAAAAACTGTTGAAGACTTGACTGGTAAGTTGGCGACGGCTACTGAGAACTAGAATGCTTTGTGGAAATCATTTTGGTTAGTAGCCGGTCTTCTCCGGACTTCAGCAGATGATGGTCAATCTTGGGCTCAGTTTATTCCCCAAGTTCCGACCCGTTTCCAGGAGTTTGTGAAGAGGTGCGCCCAATTGTGTACCAGAAATGTTCTTGCCCAGGTCCGGGTTCTTTCTCCGGAGTTTCCTTTGTCCAAGATTGCTGATGAAGCCGAAAGTCAAGAATATCTGGATGCCATTGAAAAGGTGGAGCCTGAGGTCGACGATTTAGCTAGGAGGATTGTTGATAATCTTAATATTGATATTTCTTCTCCTGATGACAATGCTTGATGTAATTGACCTTTGTACTCCAGCTTCTGTAATAGGATACTATACTTCCTTTTGAATGAAGATTGAATGAAGATTCTTTATTTTTTGTTGATGTCTTCTTTGCCTGGATGTCTTTGTCTTGTAAACAACTCGGTTTAGGTAGATCGTTGTCTTGACAAACTTTCTTGATCTGTCGAGTGCTTGTCTGGCTTTCGTCTGCGTTGTGTAAACAACTCGGTATATGTAGATCGTTGTCTTGACAAACTTTCTTGATCTGTCGAGTGCTTGTCGGGCTTTCGTCTGTGCCGTGTATACAACTTAGTATATGTAGATCGTTGTCTTGACAAACTTTCTGTTCTTGTTAGTACTGAAAAGACTTAGGACCGGGGATCTCAAGTATCTTCAGCTTCTTCTTTTTAGCTTTTTTGCTTAACTCGAGATGTGGCCAACATCTGGCTCTTTCCCTGGTTGTAAAAACATCTTAGGATTGGTTCGGGTGTTAGCTTATTAGCTACCCTCATCAGTGGGCTCAAGCATCTTTTTAGCTCTTTTGCTTTCGGCCGGTATGCTCAGGCATAATTTCAGCCATTTTGCTTTTTGGTTCGGGTGTTAGCTTATTAGCTACCCTCATCGGCGGGCTCAAGCATCTTTTTAGCTCTTTTTGCTCTCGGCCCGGTATGCTCGAGCATAATTTCAGCCATTTTGCTTTTTGTTTGGTGTTAGCTTATTGGCTACCCTCATCAGTGAGCTCAAGCATCTTCTCGACTCTTTTGCTCTCGGCCGGGTATGCTAAAGCATATTTTTCACCATTTTGCTTTTTGGTTGGTGTTAGCTTATTAGCTACCCTCATCGGCGACTCAAGCATCTTTTCAGCTCTTTTGCTCTCGGCCGGTATGCTCAGGCATAATTTTAGCCATTTTGCTTTTTGGTTCGGGTGTTAGCTTATTAGCTACCCTCATCGGCGGGCTCACGCATCGTTTCAGCTCTTTTGCTCTCGGCCGGTATGCTCAGGCATAATTTCAGCCATTTTGCTTTTTTGGTTCGGGTGTTAGCTTATTAGCTACCCTCATCGGCGAGCTCAAGCATCTTTTCAGCTCTTTTGCTCTCGGCCGGTATGCTCATTGGAAACAACTCGGGGAAAGCCATAATAAGACATGCATTGTCGAGAAAAATCATCTTTATTGATCATGAACGTTGATAAGCCATAATAAGACATATGTTGTCGAGGAACACTATCTTTATTGATCATGAACGTTGATCTCTTGTGGTTTGTACATGTATTCTTCCTTGAGTTGTTTTCATGCGTAGAATCTTCTTAGTTGGCTGATGTGCCATGTGTTGTTGACTTCTTTTCCATCTTCAGTTATCAACTTGTACGTGCCTGGTCTGGTGACTTTTGTGACAATAAAAGGACCTTCCCATGGGCTGAGTAGTTTATGGCGTCCGTTAGTTTTTTGTATTCTTCTTAGTACTAGGTCTTCGATTTATAGTGATCGAGGCTGAGTATTCTTGTTATAGTGGCGTCTTAATCCTTGGAGGTATCTTGCTGATTGAAGGGTAGCGTTTACTCTGACTTCTTCTGTACCATCGAGTTCTAATCTTCGAGTGTGTTCTGCTTCTCCTTCATCATATTATTCTATCCTTGGTGATGTCCAGATCAAGTCGGCAGGTAGTACGGCTTCTGATCCGTAAACTAAGAAGAAAGGTGAGTATCCGGTGGCTCTGCTTATTTGAGTTCGTAGCCCCCATACGACTTTGGGTAATTCTTCAATCCATTTTGATCCATAGTCCACTAGTTCTTCATACAATCTTGGTTTTAATATGGCTAGTATGAGTCCATTAGCCCTTTCTACCTGTCCATTGGCTTCTGGATGTACGACTGATGCGTAATCTATGCCGAAGCCACAATCTCATGCTTCAACTTTTGAATTCTCAGTAGGCATGAAGGAGAACCCAAATCTGTGATGATTCGATTGGGCATGCCAAAGCGGTGCATAATGTCTTGGATGAACTCGATTTGCTTTTCAAATACCAGTATTTTTGGGGTGGTTTGTATTCAATCCACTTGGTGAACTTGTCAATTGCTACAAAGATGTACTGAAACCACCTTTTGCTTTCTTGAGAGGTCCTACTTGATCCAAATTGAATGAGGAGAAAGGCCAAGCGGGTGGGATGCGAGATGAGATTGTGAGTGGCACATGAGCTTGTCTTGCGAACATTTGACAACCTTTGCATTTTCTGACAAGTTCTTCTGCGTCTTTCAAAGCGGTTGGCCAGTAGAATCCGGTGCTGAATGCCTTGCCGACTAGTGTTCTTGAAGCGACATGATTTCCACTGCAACCTAAGTGTATTTCGTCTAGGATCTCTTTACTCTCTTCAAATGAGACACATTTTAGGAGTACTCCTGATGATGCGGCTCTTCTGTAAAGCTTTTCCCCTACTAGGACATAGTTCTTGCTTCTGTGAACAACTTGGGTAGTTTCCTCTTTATCTGTTGGCAACTTATTCTCTTTGATGTAATCAATAAAAACCTGGGTCCATGAGGTGGTGATTACCAAAATATGGGTGCCTTTAGCTGTGATTTCAGGGGTTATCTCACCGGGTTGTTTGATAGAGGGAGATGATAATTCCTCTATGAATACACCGGGTGGGACCTTCATCCTGTCCGATCCGAGCTTGGCGAGGACGTCTGCCGCAATATTAGAATCACGCAGGACATGTAGAATTTCTAATCCTTGGAAATCTTTTTCGAGTTTTCGTATTTTAGCATAGTAAGTGCCCATGTTTTCTTTGGTGCAGTCCCAATCTTTGTTGACTTGGTTGATGACTACTGCCGAATCACCGTATACGAGTAATCGCTTGATTCCCAGGGTAATTGCCACTCAGAGCCCGTGGATGAGGGCTTCGTATTCTGCTTCATTGTTGGTAGCTTGCCATAATATCTTAAGGACATACTTTAGCTGTTTTCCGTCTGGAGAAATGAGGAGAACGCCTGCACCGGCTCCGCCTAGCTTGAGTGATCCATCAAAGTACATCTTCCAATGATCAAGGATGGTATTTGACATAGGTTGTTGAATTTCTGTCCACTCGGCAACAAAATCGGCAAGGGCTTGAGATTTAATTGCCTTCCGTGGGGTGAAATCGATATTGAGAGCACTAAGTTCAACTGCCCACTAGATATGCGCCCTGTTGTGTCTCTGTTGTATAGGATGTCTTCGAGTGGGAAATCTGTCACCACGGTAATCTTGTGGTTTTCAAAATAGTGGTGAAGCTTGCGTGAAGTGATCAGGAGGGCGTAGAGTAGTTTTTGCACATGCGGATACCGGATTTTTGATTTTGATAGTACTTCGCTGATGTAGTATACGGGGTGTTGTACTTTATATACACGCCCTTCTTCTTCTCTTTCTACGACAATCGCCGTGCTGATCACAGTAGAAGTTGCCGCAATGTACAACATCATGTCTTCATATTTCTTTGGAGGTGTGAGAACGGGTGAGGAGGTGAGGTATGCCTTGAGCTTTTTGAAAGCTTCGTTGGCTTCTTTTGTCCGCTCGAACTTATCTTTCTTCTTTAGTAGTTTAAAGAAAGGCAAACCTTTTTCGCCGAGTCTTGATATGAAACGATTGAGTGCCGCCATGCAGCCTATTAGTTTCTGCACATCTTTGACACTTTGAGGAGAGCCCATCTCTGTTATGGCTAGAATTTGCTTGGCTCTTGCTTCGATTCTGCGATGACTGACCAAGAATCCGAGTAGTTGTCCTGAAGGAACCCCGAATACACACTTGTTTGGGTTCAATTTCCACCTCCATCTTTTCAGGTTTTCGAAGGTTTGCTTCAAGTCTTCAATTAGTGTGTCCGGGTTCTTTGTTTTTACTACTACGTCATCCACGTATGCCTCTATGTTTTCTCCAATCTGTTCACCGAGGCATGTTTGTATAGCTCTTTGATAAGTGGCACCAACATTCTTGAGTCCAAACGACATGGTCTTATAGCAGTAGGCACCGAACGGAGTGATGAAAGATGTCTTGCTCTGGTCTTGTTCCTTTAATGCGATCTGGTGATATCCTGAATAGCAATCGAGAAAGGATAATAGGGCAGATCCTGCTGTTGAATCAACTATCTGATCAATGCGTGGTAGCCCGAATGGATCTTTCGGGCAGTGTTTGTTGAGGTCTATGTAGTCGACGCACGTGCGCCACTCGTCCATATTCTTTTTCTGTACTAAAACTGGGTTTGCTAGCCAATCTGGATGAAGGATCTCTCTGATGAACCTAGCTGCCATTAGCTTTATGATTTCTTTTTTAATTGCTGCCTTCTTGTTGGGTGAGAATCGTCGTAGCCGTTGCTTCACAGGCTTGGAGCCTTCATTGATATCAATTCTATGCTCAGCCAACTCTCTTGGGACACCTGGCATGTCGGCCGGCTTCCAAGCGAAGATATCTTTGTTGTCCCGAAGAAAGTTGGTGAGCGCAAGTTCCTATTTTGCAGAGAGGTGGGCGCTGATGGTTGCTGTTTTGGAGGGATCATCGGTGCCCAGGTCGATTTGCTTGACGTCGGCTTCTTTTGGTGGTGCGAGGATGCTGGGTTTTTAGCTGGTATCTCTAGCTCTTCTGGGTTCATTTCTGCTGCAATAGTGGCTATTTCTTTTCTACCATTGGCGTCTTGTGCTTTTGCTGCAATTTGGATTGCCTGAACGTCACAGTCAAAAGCGTGCTTCAAATCACTTCGAAGAGAAAGGACACCATTAGGCCCTGGCATCTTAAGCAACAGGTACGGATAATGCGGTATCGCCATGAATTTTGCTAGTGCTGGGCACCCGAGGATTACGTGATATGATGAATCAAAGTCTGCAACTTCAAACTTGATGAACTCTATATGGTAGTTCGAGGGAGTTCCAAAAGTAGCCGGTAGAGTGATTTGTCCAAGTGGCATCGCTACCTTGCCGGGTACTATGCCATAAAAAGGGGTGCTCGTTGGTGTAATCATCCCTACGAGTTGTAGTCCCATCTTCCTTAGCGTTTCTGAAAAAATGATGTTGAGCCCGGCTCCCCTGTCGATTAGTACTTTCATGACAGTCATACCAGCGATAGTTGGATTTAGAACCAGTGGGTAATGGCATGCGTTTCCTACGCTAGTCCATTGGTTTTCTCTTGAAAACTAGATTGGATACTGTGACCAGTTGAGATATCTTGGAGTAGCCGGTTCTGCTGCCATGATGGTTCGTAGTGCTAGCTTTTCTTGATGTTTGCTTCTAGAATCTAGAACCCCGGCGAAGATCACTGCTACTGTCCCCCTAGATTTTTGGAATCCCTTGTCTTCGTGGTTGTCTTCTTCTTTTTTCTGATTGTGTTCTTTAGTGTTCCCCTTACTATCTTTTCTTGTGTATCGATCATTGAAGGTGTAGCAATTTCCGATGGTGTGATTTCCTTTGGGGTGCAAGATACAACACATGTTTTCGTTGTCGTCATACCTTCTAGGTTTGAAAAACTTCCTTGATTTGTCAGTCACCGCCACGGTGTTGTCTGGTCCACGTTCTCTCCGGATGTCTGTTGTTTCGATGATTTTGCTTGTCTGGGTTGTCTCGGTTGTTTCTATCTAGGAACCTTTCTCGTGTATTTTCTCTGCTGTTATCATCTTTTCTATTGTTCGTCTGAATTCTTCATTGTTTCTCGGGTTTTCTTTGCAGAAGTCCTGAAATTGCCACCTAGCCATGATTTCGTGAGAGAAAGCTTCAATTACTTCTCGTTCGGTGATTTTGATCTTCCTGCTCATGAGATGTTGACCTGGCAGGTAGTCTTGAGCGGGTCCTTCCATCGTGTGTTCTTAGGACTGTTGATCGGAGAAAGTCCCGGAGCTGTTCTTGTTTTTCACTGGGATGTGAGGTCACTCTGAGTTCTTCTAGTGCTTCTCGGATCTTATCGTAGGGAGTATTTGCCGTGCGTCCTTCTTCGACCTCTCACTCTGATTTTCTTCTATTGTACTCGGACAGATCTGACTCATATCTGATCCCAGCTTCCTTGTGCTGCCTAGCACAATGTTGACGCCCTGGTTTCAATTTGTTCTTTCTTTCTCTGGCTTGCTTTTGATTCTCGGTCTCACCATCGTGCCCCTAGGTAAAGGGTGATATGTTGGACTCAGATTCATCCGATGACCTAACGTTGGGTGCTTCTAGGGGGACCAATGGTGATCGAGGACGGCGAACCATGAATACTTCTCGTGCGTGAATTGTTCCGCTATCGGCGTTGGTTTCCACACTGTCGGAGTAGTTGATAACTTTAGTAGAGGCTTTGATGTCATAGATCGAGTCTCCTTGGTATGGTAGAATTGTTGTTGTTGTAGTGCTGACTAGTCGGGTGCCGCTATCTTCAGGAACGGAACCTGGCCAGTGGACAATGCAGTCTTGAGATGTTATAGTTAGTACGAGACCTTCCTAAGCTCCTTTCAGTGGCATTCTAAGCACCGGATCGATGGATCCTTCGGGCCGTGTCTGATAAGATGTCGCCATGTTGTGGAGTCCGAACAGAAAAGGACCCGACTTCTTGAAAAGATTCTGAGAGTACTCCGAGTTGTATTCTTGATAGGCCAAGGCTGCGTTCTTAAGCCCCATCGGAAAAGAACTCGGTTTCTCAGAAGAACTCGGGTAAGACTCCATTTCGGATGCAGAACCTGAGTTTGAGTCGGATGCGCAAAGTCACAAAATCTGAGTTGGATCGGACATCGCGAGCTGCGCGAATCTTCCAGCAAGTTGATATGTCGTAGTCACCGAAATAGAATGGTATTCATGGTGATCCGAATCTTCGAGAAGATGGCTTTGGAGCTTGCCATTGTCACCTGCCTCACAGATCCATGAACTGAAGATGAAGGTTGATCCCGTCGAGAAGATCATGTTGTCAAGGTCCATCGAGCTCTCGTATGCAAATTCACCGAAATCCCCTACCTGGCGCGCCAGCTGTCGATGTTTGACCACCGATAGCCTGCCACGGGGGTCCCCGGGGCAGTATGTTCGGGCTTCAGCGTATGCAGAACTCGACGGTAAACGCAAGAGACAGTCGATTTATCCTAGTTCGGACCCTCGATCGTTGATCGAGTAACAGCCCTATGTCCAGTCGGTGTTAGCCTTTGTGTTGGATTGATTATAAAGTGTTGTGTCGTAAAGTCCCTTCTCTAGGAACCCTGCCCTCCTTTATATAGTCAGAAGGTCAGAATCCTAGTCAGTTTACAATGAGTGTTCCTAGTAGGATTATAGAATAATACTACTACCAAGATTACATGGGAAGAATCCTAGTTAGACTAGACCTTCTCCCTTCCTTGCAGGGTATCCCGTGGGTCCCGCACCGACACTATACGACTAAGATCGTGCCCACTTTGATCCTCAAGGATGTACAGATGTCCTAGGGTGCCACTTTAAGTGATAGTCCTTATGGAGCAACTGGAGCATAAAAGACCCATACTCTAGCCCCCTTTAAGTTGCTAAAAAGCATCTTTTAACCATTATTTCATAAATCCAATATACAAAATTACAGTTAAGCCTTTGTTGAGCGTAGCAACTTATCTTTCTATTATGCAAACCTCCCATAGGTAACAAGGAATATAGATCAAGTGTTTCTAGGCATGTCCTTAGGGTATATCAAATTAGACACATGTATATGTACAAAAGTGATTAAAGTTGCTGGGTAACAAGGAAACCATAGGCTATACTTGCCTTGCTCACAAGCTTGATCCTGGTACTGCTCCTCAAACTCCTGATCCTCGAACACCTCGCCCTCTATACGCATAACCATCACCAAGCAAGATATCCAGACAATCATCACATGCAAGAAAGATATATTTCTATTAGAACATTACACCATGCAATAGAAACATATAGAGAAACACCTATAAAACTATTCTACTCGTTTCTATTAACACATGAACACGTAGATCACTCTAATCGGACATAGAATGAGAAACTTATGAACAAAACCATTTTCAGTGGCATTTCTGTAAACAAATACTTGTTCTAAGGACCTATACACTAAAACCAAGGCCTAAAACGTGATTAAACCTAAAACAGAGGGGTTTTTATATAAAAACAGAGGCTTTGGATTGTGGGTTCAAAAACTAGAGAACACAGGGTTTAAACCACTAAAAACAAGGCCTAAATCCAAGGGTTTTGCACTGGCATGGACGGCGGGTTGATTCCTGGAAAACCCAGGGTCTCTTTTGCAAAAGCGGCGGGAGATGGCGATGGCTGCTGTGGTGGTGCTGACGTTGCACCACGCGATGGGTGCGGATTGGGCGATGGTACGGATGTGGTTGTGGACCGCGCCATGGGCTTGGTCCACCGGTTCACCGTGGACCGGTTATACCCCAAAGGGGTATCTTCTAATCTCGGCCATCCATGATCAGATCAACGGTGCAGGGCGGTTGGGGAGGAGTTGGCCACCAGGGTGGCGGGTCTCCGTGGTGGCGCGCCATGGGGGTGGCCCAGAGCTTGCTGGAGAACGACCGGAACGGCGCTCCCGGCCTCGGTTTGTGACGTGGACTGCACCAAGGGCAAACGGGGGCGACGGCGAACACGGTAGGACACACGGCGAACATGGTAGGGGGCAAGCGGGGGTGATGGCGAACATGGGGGAGAGGTGGTGGGGTGCCGCAGGTGCGCCACTAGGGCCGGTGGAGAAGGTTGAGTGGCCATCAAAGTCATTACCGCAACGGTGGTTACCGGTGAGGCGAAACAGGCGGCGGCGCTGTTCGGCTGGAGGTAGGGGAAGGGGTGCGGGCTGCTGACAGGTGGGGCCAAGGCGATAGCGGGTGCGGGCGCACTATTGAGCAGGACCGAGCTAGCAGTGACAGTGGTGTGCTGGCAGGCTAGGATGCTGGCGCGGCCTAGCAGGCCGAGCGACCCAACGACGGGCGCAGGGGGGCGCTAGCGAGCAGGCCGTGGCTTGGGCCTTGGGCTGGTGGCACGCGTGGGGAAGGAAAAAGGAAGGGGAAGGGAGGCTAGGCCGACGCTGGCTCTAGGCCGGAAGGGAGGGAGAAAAAACAAAAGCCTTTTCTATTTTTTTTTGTAAACTTGCTCAAATTCAAACAAAGTTTGAATTCAAGCCACCCAACACTAGCCCTGCACTCAAGCAAAAATTATGCACCAGCATGAATACAACAAAAATGTTTCTAAAGACTTATATTTGATTTTAATACTCATAAAAATTATTACTTGTCCTAAATAATGCATGATAAATTAAATAAAAGAGGCAAGATTATATATTATTTCCGAAAATGATTTTTAGGGTGTTACAAACCTACCCCCTTAAGATGAATCTCACCCTCGAGATTCGGAAGACTGAAAAAGATGGGGATTCTCTGATTTTAGATCTTCCTCTCTTTCCCATGTTACCTCATCCTCAGAGTGCCTGTTCCACTGAACCTTACACATTCTGCTGATCTTACTCTGAGTGATTCTTTCCGCTACTTCCAAGATCTTGATAGGATACTCAGTATATGTGAGATCTTCCTTGATATCAAGTTCCTCCAAGGGCAACTGTTCTTCTTGAGCACACATAAATACTTTTTGAGCTGTGACACATGAAACACATTGTGCACTCCTGATAGATTCTCTGGTAATTCCAGCTGATAAGCAACCTCTCCTCTTCTATCCAAGATTCTGAAGGGTCCCACATATCTTGGTGACAACTTCCCTTTAACATTGAACCTCTTAATTACTCTCATTGGTGACACTTTGAGATATACATAATCACCAACTTTAAACTCCAAATCTCTTCTCCTGGTATTTGCATAGCTTTTCTGTCTTGATTGAGCTACTTTTAGATTCTCCCTAATTGTTTGCACTTGTTTTTCTACTTCCCTTAGGATCTCTAGGCCAAACACCTATCGTTCCTCTGCCTGGTTCTAGAATAGTGGTGTCCTGCACTTTCTGCCATACAATGCTTCAAAAGGTGACATTTTCAAACTCTTTTGATGGCTGTTGTTATATGAAAATTCTGTATATGATAAGCTTTTATCCCAGCTAGTACCATACTATAATGCACATGCCCTCAACATATCTTCTAGGATTTGATTTATTCTTTATGTCTGTCCATCTATTTGAGGATGATAAGTTGAACTAAAATTTAGCTTCGTATCCATGGATTCATGGAGCTTCTACCAGAACTGTGAGGTGAACTGTGTCCCTCTGTTAGAAACTATCTTCTTTGGAACACCATGTAAGCACACTATTCTCTCCATATACAATTCTGCTAGCTTGGCTCCTGAGTATGTGGTCTTGACAGGAATGAAATGTGCCACCTTGGTTAGTCAATCCACTACTACCCATACTGAGTCATACCCTTTTTGTGTACGAGGTAAGCCCACTATGAAATCCATACCCACTTCTTCCCACTTCCATTCTAGAATCATCATGGGTTGAAGTAATCTTGCGGGTCTTTGGTGTTCAGCCTTGTCTCTCTGACATGTATCGCATATAGCCACATATTTTGCTATGTCTCGTTTCATTCCATACCATCAATACCTCTCTCTAAGGTCAAGGTACATTTTAGTGCTTCCTAGATGTATAGAGTAAGCTGAATTATGAGCCTCTCTCAATATCATATCCTTGATCGACTTGGAATCAGGTACACAAATCCTTTCTCCACACCGCACAGTTCCATGATCATCCAGATGAAACCTAGGAGCTTTTCCAATTACAATGTTCTCAGCAATTTCCTTGATTTTCTCATCTTCCAACTGCCCCTTGCGAATTTCACGCTCTAGGGTGGGTTCCACTTCCAATTCCATGGTGTTAGCCACTATTGACAAATTCAGTAGTGCAAAGTCTTCACCTAACCCCTTTGGAAGTTGGGACATATAAGCCATGTGTAGCACCTAGTTTTAAGGACAAAACCAGATACACACCATATGTGAGCCCAGGAAGTCAAATCTCACATATAGCTACAAATAAAGGTAATATCAATAGACAATGCTTAATATATAACACACTTAGTATAAAGGACATAACCTTAGATAGCAAACAGCGGAAACACAACTTCGATCTTCGGGTGAAGACTCTAATTCCACAGGGACAACTGACTGGTTGATCACAAGCCTAATTTCTCCAAACTCTAGCAATCTGGTACCCATCCGGGATTTTTCCAAAGATTTAAAAAGTAAAGCAAGCGTAAGTACATATCATACTCAACAAATATATCATGGGGTTCATGAGGCTCAAAAGGCTGACACTGGTTTAACTGCGATTAGCTTTTAATGAGTCATCTTTTAGCAATTGGGTGGAAACAAGTTTATTCACAAGCCCATATAAACACATGATCAGGTAAACATGAATAATGAATAGCATAAATAGTAACCATTAGTGAGTGTCTTCATCATCAGTATCATCAGTGTTCATCATCTATTCCGTAAGGGTACCAAGGCCGCTCGTGACCGTGAGCACTGCTGATATACCAGTTTTACACTCTGCAGAGGTTGTACACTTTCACTATGAGTCGTGATTTACCCTTTCACCTGAGATAGCTAATCTCTTGACCCACTTCCAAGGAAGGTCGGTAGAGTTCACTATGAAGCCTTTCAAAGGTTCGTCTAACAAGTTAGGGCCATTAGATTCACTCGGTAAATAGATATAGAAACCCCCCTGTCGAATGACACAATGACACGCAACCTATACACATAAGAGTAGAGGTTGTCCTATACCCGATTCATCAAGCCATTCTTACACCATAAAGGTAACCTCTAACAAGCTAGAAAAGGTCCGCGTACTAAGCTAAAGCCAGAGCCATGTAGCCCTCATAGTTGTACTGTAAGTCCCGGATATTCGCTTACAGAAAAGTCCTTAGAGAGAGGAATCTAGAGCACCATAGAATAGCCCAATGCTCTACCCCCCTTGTTCCATGTTGCTAAAATGCATCTTTTAATGTTTATTGCATATACCATTAGTCAAGTTATAAGATCATGGTCTTTAATTGAGCACTAGCATCATACTACCCAATGCAATACCCCATAGGTAACAAGACATAAGGTAACAAAGCACTAGGAAATCCTTAGTGGCAGTCAAGGTAGACACATGCAGTATGAATTAAATGATTAAAGGTGTATAGGACAATAAGGAAGATACCATGCTATACTTGCCTTAAACTCAGATCCTTCTTCTATTGAATTGTAACCTCCAAGGGAATTCTTCTGGATCACCCACTTCTTTTATATCACCAACGCAAAGCTCACCGACTGGACATGATCATAAAGCACCACACAAGCATCCATGCAATCATACACGAAGCAAACAATAAATCTAAATTAGAACAATACACCAAACATAAAATCAAGATAAAAAGTTTGTAAAACGAATCTACGTCTTGCTAGGAACACACATACGCGAAAAGCACTCTAATCGGAGCTATAACGAAAAAGTTATGAATTAAACAAGATTTCCTTTAATAAAATAATAGATTAATTCTAATCTCGAATTTCAAAAGTTCAAAATATATTTAACAGTAGGATGAACATGTAGATTACTCAATTACGAATCTAACACAACTTGAATAGATCAAAACAGAGTTAAAACAAAGATTCTATGGCCTAAATAAGACTAGTGGCAAAACTATAAATAGATGAAAACGTATTTTGAATCTACTAGAAAGAAACTACGCTTTCAGAGTAGGAAAACATATTCTGGAAGTGCGCCATGGACTACGGGTTATATTACGCGAAAGTGCAGGGGCTCTTTTACAAATAAACTCGGCAAAGGGTTACAGGCTGTCGACGAAATATGGTCGGCAGCCTACCCAGGGGTATGCCCAAGGTAGTAGATTGTCGGTAGATAGATGCGCAAGCCACAAACAAGATGGTGACGCAAGACACACGAGGTTTTATCCAGGTTCGGCCACCGAGAAGGCATAATACTTACGTCCTGCGTCTGATTGTATTGCTGTATGTCAATGAGAGATGTTTTTAGAGGGGTCCCCTGCCCGCCTTATATAGTCCGAGGGGCAGGGTTACATATCTGGAAACTAATCCTAGTCAGTTACAATTGCCATAGGTGACCGGATAAGGATTCCTATTCTAACCGACCGAGATCTTGCTTGATCGCCAAATCTGTCTTGACTCCTTACGCGGGACTCTGAACAGGTTGGCTGGGCCGTGCGTCGCCTTTTGGTGGACCGGACCCACTGATCCGGGCTGGCCCAATCTTAGCCATAAGGGTATAGGGGTTAATACCCCCACAGCTAGTCCCCGAGCACCATGTGTTTTGCTACGACACGCCACTTTAACCTTCTCCGAATAGTAAAGCTTGAGTTTTTGACATTTCTGACCACCGTTATTGCCGGAGAAGTAGGCTGTCTGAAGAATGTATGGTGCTCTTAAGAAAAAAGAAAAAGATTTCCATCCTATGAAGTGTGCCCACTTGTATTTCTGAAAAGAAATGTAAGTGGATCCTGAGGCGTAGCATCCTTGATCATCAGAGGCATAAGGGTCGAAAAACAAACACATTCACCGCAAGGTGAAGTGTGCCCACTTAGTCCCCGAGCCTGGTAGTAGGTGACGTAGGCACGTGGTGCCAGGGTCTAAAAAGAATTCCCAGTTAAGTTGAAAACCCAATCGTCGTACAGGCGATACGAGATGCACCGGCAGGTGCATCGTACCGATGTAGTCCCCGAGCTTGCTGGAAGGCGAAGTACAAGCCTTGTAGCAAAGTCCAAATAAATGTCTCTCAACTGTATGTGAGTACAAATCACATGTAGCCGAGGAGAAGAATCTCCGAGCAGTGGTCGGGATAGTTCTCGAGCACATTGGTGGTCGGAGCAGTCCCCGAGCATGGTAGTGGTATGTGCAGTCCCCGAGCACGGCAATGGTCTATGCAGTCCCCGAGCACGGCAGTGGTCTGTGCAGTCCCCGAGCACGGCAGTGGTCTGTACAGTCCCCGAGCACGGTAGTGGTCTGTGTAGTCCTCGAGCACAGCAGTGGCCTGGGCAGTCCCCAAGCACGGCAGTGGCCTAGGCAATCCCCAAGCACGGTAGTGGTCTAGACCATACTTGAGCACAAGACATGCAGCGAAAAAACGAACGCCGCTTGTACTATTATTTGGTGTATTTATTTATCTTCTTACTCTGTCAAGTCCAATCGTACATGTCTGGTCAAAAAAGCAGATAGGTACAACACGTCATACTGTCTTCTTGCCCTTTCTAGCAAACAGTCGTTTGGCACCTATAAAGAGGTGCGTCAGTGTGGGCCCTCTCACACTAGCAACGAAGAGGCGCGTACACTGGTAACGAAGGGGCACATTTATTGGCGTAGATCTCGAGGTTGTGAAAACAACCGTCTGCAGCGCGCGCGCACATCTCCCAAGAATCTCAGGCGGATGAAACGACGAAAATCTTGGTTATTTATAATATAGAACTGGTAAGTTATTTTTAACCAACCCCCATTATCATTCGCCACCGCAGCCTTCTTCTTCCTCTTGCCAAACCCTATTCCTCTGAAATCATCGCCCATCACCCCTCCACCGTAACCACCCCTTTTAGCAAGGACAGATTAATGGCAAAGAAAAACACCTAGAAGAAAGCCGGAGTCATGGCGAAGGAGTGGTGGAAGTCAAGGAGCAATGATCAGACCATCGAAGACCTTGTCACCATGGGAGTGCTCCATAACAAGACACTCATGGGATGGCGCGCGTCGGAAGGAGAAAGCTACCCCGATCCACAACCAGGTGAGATTGTGGTTTTCGAGGATTTCTTCAAGCGGGGTTTTGGGGTTCCAGTGCACCCTTTCCTCTAGGGGCTCTGTTTGTACTACGAGATTGGGATTTGCAATCTGCATCCCAACTCGATTCTTCTTGTCTCCACCTTCATCCATCTTTGCAAAGCATATGGTGGCTTCCAACCCCATTTCGACCTCTTTCGCCATCTGTTCTGTCTGCGGAAGAAAGGGAGCAGCGGCTCGAAGATAGCCGGAGGCGTATATCTCAATCTGCGCGATGGGATGAAAGCCCAGTACTTGCATTGCCCTTGGAACACATCGCTAGACGAATGGTACAAGAAGTGGTTCTACGTCCGTGAAGAGCCGAACACGATCACCCTGTGCGACGTGGGGTTCATTCCGGAGAAGAAAAACAGCTGGTCGGAGAAGCCCGAGCACTTGGAACAGGTTGCAGAACTGCTCGGGATGATCCCATGGGGGAAGCTGGATGGTCTAAGCGTGGTCAGAAACTTCATCAGCTGAAGGATCCAGCCCTGCCAGAGGAGGGTACATCCTGGTTACAAATACCAGGGAAGCGCAGATCCAACGAGGACCAGAAAAGAGGCGCTTGACAAAATCGAAGTTAAGGCCAGGATTGGGGAGCTATTCAACTTAGCAGATCCCAATTATGTCAGGTTAAACGACATCGAGCACGCCTTCAAGCTGGCTCGACCTCCCCCAAAGGTAAATTATGCTTCCTTGTACCTGTAGAGTTATGTTGTAACAAAAATTGACTGTGTTGTCGCCTTTATATTTCCCAGAGTAATGGTCATGACAGGGCATCAGTGTTCGTGTCTCCACCCCCTGGTGTGGATTGGCCGCAAGTTGCCGGCCCAACCCCCCAGACCAGTGCCAGGGCCGAAGACATCGACTGGGCCGTACTTGGGGTCGGAGAGGAGGCAACGGCCAGGGCTGCTGGCAAGCGGCCGACGGCCAACAAACGTCGTCAGGCCATCTTCCCTCTATCAGATGATGAAACAGAGGATGCAGACATCTTCCGACTCGTCCGTCGAAAGAGGAGACAACAGGAGTTGACGGAGCAGGGTGGCTCCTCTGTGCTAGCAGGGATCGCATCACCGACCACTGCAACACAGATGACAAGCGGCAAAGGGGTCGAGCACCAGGCCCCGGCAATGGTACTGGTTACGGAAAAAGACCTAGTGGAACCCGCCGAGCACGTGGTACTAATTGATATTTAAGCCATGAAAAATACTCCGAGACCTCTGAAAATTTGGGGAAAATTCCTAGAAACACTTTGGAACATGATGAACCAAAATAAAGTATTTGGAGCTCATGAAAAGATTGTTGGGAACTTGGAACATAAAGATTAAGGTGAAGGAGGTAGGAATTAAATTCCAGAAAGAAGCTGGAAAATTCCTAGAGATAGATATTCGTCTCCTAAACGTATTTAAAAAACACATTTTGGACATAGAAACACAAGGTGCGACTGGCATGAATGCAACAAACATGTTTCTATCTTAAGATAAATTTTAATCTAACGAAAATTTATTATTTTCCCATGTTTCATGAGCATAAAAATACAAAATTAAATCATTTTCGCTCTATTTCAAGAGAAGCAAATTTTAGGGTGTTACACCATGTTTGCATAACTCCTTCGACTATGAGCATCAGCTACCACATTTGCTTTCCTAGGATGATAATGTACCTTGAGATCATAATATTTGATTAACTCTAACCATCTACGTTGTCTCAAATTCAAGTCTTGATTGTGTGAAGATGTACTTTAGGCTCTTGTGGTCAGTGTAAATTTTACACTTATGTCCTATCAAGTAATGCCTCCATATCTTCAAAGCGTGCACCACTGCTGCAAGTTCTAGGTCATGCGTTGTATAGTTCAACTCATGCTTCCTTAACTGTCTTGATGCGTAAGCAACAACTCTGCCTTCTTGCATAAGAACACAACCCAAACCTTGTCTAGATGCATCACAATATATTGAAAAACTTTTAGAGATGTCTGGCAGGACTAGTACTAGTGCTGTGGTTAACCTCTTTTTCAACTCCTCAAAACTGGCTTGACATTTTTTTGACCATACAAATTTGGCATTCTTTTCAAGCAGAGCTGTCATTGGTTTCGGAAGCTTTGAGAACCATTCTATAAATCTTCGGCTGTATCCAGCCATACTAAGGAAACTTCATATCTCACTCACATCTATGGGTGGATTCCAACTCAACACATCTTTAACTTTCTTTAGATCAACAGCCACTCCACCATTTGAAATAACATGCCCAAGGAAAGACACTTTTCTCAACCAGAACTCGCATTTGCTCAACTTGGTATAAAGCCGATGTTCTCTGAGTTTTTGTAGCACTAGCCTCAAGTGTTCTTCATGCTCTTCTTCATTTTTGGAATATACTAGAATATCATCTATAAATACCACTATGAACTTGTCGAGGTACTCCATAAAAACATGGTTCATCAAATACATAAAGTATGCTAGTGCATTTGTCAACCCAAAAGACATAACTGTAAATTTATAAAGTCCATATCGAGTTGTGAAAGCAGTCTTTGGAATATCAAACGTGTGGATCCTCAGCTGATGATACCCTGATCGGAGATCAATATTGGAAAACACACAAGCACCCCACAATTGATCGAACAGATCATCAATTATTGGCAACTGGTATTTGTTCTTTATGGTCACCTCATTAAGTGATCTGTAATCTATGCACATTCTCTGCGACCCATCATTCTTCTCAACAAACAAGACGGGTGCTCCCCAAGGTGAGGAAATAGGGCGTATATGCCCCTTGTCTTGTAGCTCTCTTATCTACTTCTTAAGTTCTTCTAACTCATTAACCCCCATTCTATAAGGCCTTTTTGCTATTGGTGTTGTGCCAGGCAAAAGTTTTATTATAAATTCAACTTCTCGTTCAGGTGGCATACCTGGCAAATCGTCGGAGAATACATTTGGAAATTCATTCACTATCGGAATATCAGTAACAACTATACTCTTCATCTGATTAACTTGACTAATCCCCAAAACCGGTGTCCTTGCCTTAAACTCAATTCTTTCCCCCATCTCTGTTTCTAGAAGTATGGTTCTAGTTGCTCATTGAATCACTACCTTGTGTGCAATTAACCAGTCCATTCCCAAAATCACATCTATACCGGTAGAATTTAGAACCATGAGGTCTGCTTCAAACTCTACCCCCTTATGACAAGCTTAACTTTAGGACACATCAATGTTGCCCTCATCTCACCCCTAGGTGAACTAACTAACATAGTTTTCTTCATGGTGTGCATGAGCATAGTATGTTTCTTCACAAATTGTGTATATATAAAGGAATGTGATGCACCTGAATCAAATAAGACTAAAGCGGAATGGGAGTTGACACGTCTGGTGCATCCTGAGCCGACTCTGAAGTCACATAGTTCACCTTTCCCCTGACATAGTTATGCTGTCCTTGCTTGTTTGGAGTGTGAGAATTCATCTTCTGATTGCTTGCCTGCCCCTGAAGGCCTTGAGCCACTCTCTTAGGACAACTGTAAGAAAGGTGTCCTGTCTCACCACATACAAAACACCTGTTGTTGTTTGCTACATTGGGGGTGTTGGTCTTCATCGAGGCATTGCCCACTTGAATCTAGCGGGGAGCCTGAGCATGATACTGACCCTGTTGTTGCTGCTGCGGTGTCCTCTGCTGGAACTGAGTGCGATTGACCACATTGGACTGTCCCTGATATCTTGTTCTGACCCTGAGAAAGACGAGGTCGGCTGCTACTGCCAAGCTATTGATTCTGGAACTTCCGCTTCTTTGCCTCCATATCATGCCTCTTGCTCTCAATAAGAAGAGCTTTGTCAACAAGCTGCTGGTAGTTAGCAAAGCTGTGGGAAAGCAACTGATATTGCAGCCCATCATTTAAGCCCTCCATGAAGAGCTCCTATTTGTCTTAATCCTCTTCTACATCATTTGGTGCATAGCGAGAGAGTTGAGTGAACTTGTCCCTATATTCACTCGACTGACATGCCTCCTTGCTTTAGTGCAAGGAATTCCTTCCTCTTGAGTCTCATGAGCCCTGCTGGCACATGGTGTGAGCGGAAATTTTCTCTGAACACTTGCCAAGTAATTTGATTGGCATTTGGATAACCATTCCGGAATGATTCTCACCAATCAAGAGCTGCCCCTTGGAGCTGTCCTGAAGCATGTAACACCTTCTCACGATCATCACATTGCGCTATCTCAAGTTGTCGCTCCACGGCACGAAGCCAATCATCGGTCTGAAGCGGGTCGGGAGAGTTGTTGAAGCTAGGTGGGCAGCCCTTCAAAAACTCACCCCGCTTGTTCCGGACTTGATGAAGCTGTTGTGGAGGATTGTTCTGATTATTTTGCATGTTCTGCGCCATCTGCTACATGAGCAGTGTCTGCATCATAAGGAGTTGTTCAATTGATGCAGGCGGTGGTGGAGGTGGTGGGTTCCCTCCACCGGGGCAGACCTCCTGGTGTCAACCATCTGTAACATATATACCACATGAGCTTTACATATCCATGATCCATATGATGCTTGAGAATGATCAACATGTTAACAAATAAATGATACATGGCCAAGGACAAAAGTAAGATAAACATTCTGAAATTTTCTGGCGAGGTGCACAAACAGCAGTGCAGTAAATCGGTCATATCTTCCTTTCTGGTTATCATCTGACTGCAAACCTTACCTTTCTGAAAAGCTAGCGAAATTCTCTACAACTTTTATCTAGAACACATTCCCATATTCGGCAGTCAAAAAGGACAAAAATTGATCACAAACAGAACTGTTTCAGAAACCTGACAGCACAGTTACATCAAATTGAAACGGCCATATCTCCCACACTGTTATAGATATTAACGTGGTTCCAGTTGCATATGACAGGTACTGAAGTCTATTTTCATCCATATAATTTTCATGACATTTGGATATCCAGATTTAGAGATATAAACAGAGAAAGACAGGTTGCTCAGAAAAAGATAGAACTGAGAAACAAGATATAGAACCCCAACTATTTATTCATTAACCTTATGCCTTACATTAAGAGTGCTAGATGGATGTGGACAAGCTCCAC
The DNA here is from genome assembly GCA_904845875.1 of Miscanthus lutarioriparius. Lineage (NCBI taxonomy): Eukaryota > Viridiplantae > Streptophyta > Magnoliopsida > Poales > Poaceae > Miscanthus > Miscanthus lutarioriparius. The sequence continues at coordinate 29,167,280 of CAJGYO010000016.1, read as the reverse complement.
AACTCATCTCAATCATGCAAAGATCCAAATCATACATTAAGCATCATGACAGGCATGTAGGCACATTATTAAGACTCTTGTTCACACAGACTCGATACTGACTTGACTGACTCAAAACTCACATTATTACTCGCTCCTCAAGGCATAGGAATGGGAACTCCTATGGGTCAATGGTCGTGCGAGAGCAAGTGCAGCTAGGGTGATGCCTCTTGCGTGAGGTGACGATGGCGTGGTTGACGGTAAGGGCGGGTGGAGGTGGGTCCTATAGCTGAGCCCCCTGCTGCTGCTGGCGCTCCAGCTCATCAACCTTGGCCCGAAGATTCTCAACCTCAATCCATAGATCCCTCTGGACAAGCATAGACTGATCCAAGGCACTATTGAGGGAAACCACTAGTGGCATAGTCTTAGGCAATCTAGCACTCTCACCCTCCTCAAGCTTGGCCACCCTATAGCCAGACTCCTTAGTATGACGACGTGGAAAGTAGCATTCATCGTCGTCCTGAAGGGTCGGGAACACCATCTCACGGTGGACATAGTAAGCCTGCTTCGCAGCGTCCTCAACACCAAACTCCCTGGTGTAGGTAGGGCTCATGGCGCTGTGGTAGGTGCGAACCTTCCACGTGCCTTCCTCAGCGCTCCATGTCTTCCCAAAAACCTTCGTCATCCAGTACGTGGTGTGCACTGTGCGAGAGAACTTCCTACTGCGGTACTCCAACACAGTTGGAACGGGACCGTACTGCATCTAGACTTGCCCAAAAAGCCTGGGGTGGTAGAAGTCGTTGATGTGGTCGGTGGTGAGGGTCTCCCGGGACATGGCTGCTCGCCCTCCTCGTCGTCCTCAATGTGGTACTCGGGTGGCTCATCACCACCCATGTCTCGACCCCTGGTCCTGGGCCTAGTCCTCGTCCTGGCCCCCGTCGGCATGGGAGCTGTCAGAGCTGCTGTCCGAGCTGTCCGAAGACTAATCGCTAGAGTCTCGAGAGTCATCGCCGGGGTCTCCAGCCCCAACCTACTGGTTGGGCTGCTCGGGGTCCTCCTCCTCCTCCTGGAGCTGGTGCTGGAGGTACTCTGCAAGTGTGGGAGCACGGCCACTGGTGCTCTTACGTGTAGTGAGCTTAGTGCAAGCCATCTACAAAATTTTTAAATATGAGTCAGATCCGAGATATTTTCGTAAAGAACAACGGTAGAGTACTAGAAAAATTTGTAAAGTACCAAAAGCAACAAAATTTTGGAATGAATCCTTAGAAGGGTGTCCAATCTATCTATGGTGAGCGTCCCACAGTAAGTTCGGCTTTGATACCAATTTGTAACACCTAGTTTTATAAATAAAACTGCGGAGTGAATATATGTGGGACCAGGAAGTCCCAAACCACATATACATACAAATTGAAGTGATATCATAGCACGAACAACGATTATAATTTTATTACATCTCATGAACATGTCTTTCATTTCATTGCCAATGGCATTATTACAGCGAATACGTAGAAAAGCTATAAAAACTCCATCCCACAAAGACACCGACTGGTGGTACGCCCTACTCCGTGGTCCTAGACGTCCTCGGGAAACTCCTCATAGCTTTCACCATTTGGTACCCATCCGAGATTTTTAATGGTGACAACGACAAGCGTCAGCTCACATGCTCAGCAAGTATAACTATGGGGATGCAAGGCTCAAAGGCTTGACACGGGTTAAAGCAGTTAGCATTTTAGTTGATTATGTTTTATTTAACGCCTAAGTTACTAACTTAGTGAGAAAACCCTTTCCCATGTGAAGAGTAATTATAAACATCAATACTGGCACACCCTGACCACAACCCAGTACACATCTTGACAGGTAAGAAGCCATTCTGCAATGTAGGCCCCCTCTTGTGCCTTTCGGTAACTACTAACTAGCTAGAGAAAACTAGCTATACAACTAAGATCATGCCCACTTTGATCCTCAAGGATGTACGGATGTCCTAGGTTGCCACCTTAAGTGAAAGTCCTTATGGAGAGCAACTGGAGCATAAAAGACCCATACTCCAGCCCCCTTTAAGTTGCTAAAAAGCATCTTTTAACCATTATTCCATAAATCCATTAGTCAAAATTACAGTTAAGCCTTTGTTGAGCGTAGCAACTTATCCTTCTATTATGCAAACCTCCCATAGGTAAGAAGGAATATAGATCAAGTGTTTCTAGGCATGTCCTTAGGGTATATCAAATTAGACACATGTATATGTACAAAAGTGATTAAAGTTGCTGGGTAACAAGGAAACCATAGGCTATACTTGCCTTGCTCACAAGCTTGATCCTGGTACTGCTCCTCAAACTCCTGATCCTCGAACACCTCGCCCTCTATACGCATAACCATCACTAAGCAAGATATCTAGACAATCATCACATGCAAGAAAGATATATTTCTATTAGAACATTACACCATGCAATAGAAACATATAGAGAAACACCTATAAAACGATTCTACTTGTTTCTATTAACACATGAACATGTAGATCACTCTAATTGGACCTAGAATGAGAAAGTTATGAACAAAACCATTTTCAGTGGCATTTCTGTAAACAAATACTTGTTCTAAGGACCTATACACTAAAACCGAGGCCTAAAATGTGATTAAACCTAAAATAGAGGGTTTTTTATACCAAAAACAGTGGCTCTGGACTGTAGGTTCAAAAACCAGAGTACACTGGGTTTAAACCACTAAAAACAAGGCCTAAATCTAAGGGTTTTGCACTGGCATGGATGGCGGGTTGATTCCCGAAAAACCCAGGGTCTCTTTTGCAAAAGCGGCGGGAGATGGCGATGGCTGCTGTGGTGGTGCTGACGTGGCACCACGCAGTGGGTGCGTATTGGGCGATGGTGCGGATGTGGCTGTGGACCGCGCCATGGGCTTGGTCCATCGGTTCACCGTGGACCGGTTATACCCCAAAGGGGTATCTTCTAATCTCGGCCATCCACGATCAGATCAACGGTGCAGGGCGGTTGGGGAGGAGTTGGCCACCGAGGCGGCGGGTCTCCATGGTGGCATGCCATGGGGGTGGCCCAGAGCTTGTCGGAGAGCGGCCGGAACGGCGCTCCGGCCTCGCTTCGCGACGTGGACTGCACCAGGGGCAAACGGGGGCGACGGCGAACGCGGTAGGACACACGGCGAACATGGTAGGGGGCAAGCGGGGGCGATGGCAAACACGGGGGAGAGGTGGTGGGGTGCCACAGTAGTGCCACTAGGGCCGGTGGAGGTGGCTGAGTGGCCATCAAAGTCATTACCGTAGCGGTGGTTACCGGTGAGGCGAAACAGGCGGCGGCGCTGTTCGGCTGGAGGTAGGGGAAGGGGTGCAGGCCGCTGACAGGTGGGGCTAAGGCGACAGCGGGTGCGGGCGCACTATCGAGCAGGGCCAGGCTGGCAATGACAGTGGCGTGCTGGCGGGCTGGGATGCTGGCGCGGCCTAGTAGTCTGAGTGGCCCAACGACGGGCGCAGGGGGGCACTAGCGAGCAGGTTGTGGCTTGGGCCTTGGGTTGGCGGCACGCATGGGGAAGGAAAAAGGAAGGGCGAAGGGAGGCTAGGCCAACGCTGGCTCTAGGCCGGAAGGGAGGGAGGGAGAAAAAACAAAAGCCTTTTCTATTTTCTTTTTTTGTAAACTTGCTCTAATTCAAACAAAGTTTGAATTCAAGCCACCCAACACTAGCCCTACACTCAAACAAAAATTATGCACCAGCATGAATACAACAAAAATGTTTCTAAAGCCTTATATTTGATTTTAATACTCATAAAAATTATTACTTGTCCTAAATAATGCATGATAAATTAAATAAAAGAGGCAAGATTATATATTATTTCCGAAAATGATTTTTAGGGTGTTACAAACCTACCCCCTTAAGATGAATCTCACCCTCGAGATTCTGAAGACTAAAAAAGATGGGGATTCTCTGATTTTAGATCTTCCTCTCTTTCCCATGTTACCTCATCCTCAGAGTGCCTGTTCCACTGAACCTTACACATTCTGATGATCTTACTCTGAGTGGTTCTTTCCGCTACTTCCAAGATCTTGATAGGATACTCAGTGTATGTGAGATCTTCCTTGATATCAAGTTCCTCCAAGGGCAACTGTTCTTCAGGCACAACGTAAATACTTGACTAAATTCAGAGCCATATAGCACTCATGGTTGTACTATAAGTCCCAGATGATCACTTATAGATAAGTCCTTAGGAAGAATAAGAGCATCATGTATAAAGCCAAATGCTCTCACCCTTTAATTTATGTTGCTAGAAAGCATCTTTTATTTCTCGTTGCATATTCTATTAATCAAGTTACAGTTCATGATCATAATTAATTGAGCACTAGTATCAGCTACCCATATGCAAATAATTCCTAAGTGACAAGGAATAAGGATATCAAATAGCTAGGAAAATTCTTGTGGGTATCAAGGTAGACACATGCATATGATTAAATTGTTATTAAAGTGAATAGAACAATAAGGATGATCCTATGCTATATTTGCCTTAAACAAAGATCCTTCTTCTAGTCCAAGCTTAAAAGGATTGATTCTGGTTCACCACGTATAGCTCACCGACTAGACAAGATCATAACGCACCACACAAGCATCCGATTATACATGCATAGCATATAAATATGACTAAATTAGAACAATACACCAATCAATAAAAAGGTTTGAAAACTAATCTATACATTGCTACGAGCATACAGACGTGAAAGAGCACTCTAATCGGAGCTACAGTGAACAAGACAACTTTTGTCGAAAGATTTACTTTATATGAGAAAAAGAAAACTATAGTCTTCATTTATTTTAATAATTATATAAAGCATGTATAAGATACTTTAGAGAAATATCGAAATTGAGTTAAGTTATTTGAATTAGAAAACTAAAGTAGAATTAATTATATTTTATTTATAATTCCAGTTGTATAATCATTATTCAAGTTAAGATTTAAATCATGAAATTCCAGCGCTAGTGACATGGTAAACATTATAACAAACGTGTAGATTATGACGTATGAATCTAATGCAACTTGAACGGGCTTAAATGGAGTTAAAACGAAGAGTTTATGGGTAAAACAAGATCAGTGGCATTTTTAGGAATATTGAAAACTTGATTTTCAAATAAAAATAAATAGAAATCATATTTTGAATGTGGCCGAGGACATGGGTTTGATAACGCGGATCTGTAGGGGGGTTTATAACAAATGGCAGAGCGGGTCCATGGCTCCACGTCGACGCATTGAACACCACGTGGTGGGCTGTGGTTGGCCAGGGTTCGTGCCCAAGCGGTGGACTCGTGATGCGGGAGAGGTCCGTGGGTCCACGGTGGACCGAACCGGTAAGGGTGGCCGGAGCATGCTCTAGGCGGCGGCGCCATGGTCGGAACTACACCGGCATTTGCCCAGATGGCAATTTCGGTCGTTATCTAGCAAAACAAGGGCATGGGAAGGGAGAACAGGCGACGGTGGGTTTGATTAAGGGTTTGCGTGCGGCAACAAGCGAGCAGCGACGGCGTGGGGCTCAATTGAGCGAATCAGGCGACGCCACTTTGGCAAAGCCGAGCGCAGAATAGAGAGCGAGAGATAGGGTGTGGCTGGTACCAGCAGCTTCCTTACTAGCATCCGAAGCAAGGTAGGTGACTCGTCGGGTCGTTGAAGCAGCGCGGCTGTGAAACGAGCGGCAGAACGGCGGGTCGAAGCTTGGCAGTGGCGGTTAGGGTTCTGTAGCTGCTGGCTCAAGAAGAGGCAAGGGCGGTGGCTTACTAGGGTTATGTAGGCGTGGTACAGTGCAGGGGCTCGGTTTTATAGGGGCGAAGGTGTGGCACGCATGCAAAAAATCTCGAGGATTCAGGTGACATCGGGAGATTTCCTTCCCCAGGTGAGTCCAGCGCAGTCACGAGGAAGGAGATGATGATGAATGATCTATGGGCCTGGGTGTCGGTGAGAGAGAGAGGCAGGTCCTGGACGTCTACTAGCTAGAGGGAAGGGGGCGTCCACGTGGGCTTGCTGGGATGGCCTGCTGGTGCGAGCCACGGAAGAGGGGAAGGGAGCTGGGCTCCAGTGCCTTAGGCGTGCAGAAAAGGGAGGGAGAGAGGATCAGAGGTTGGGATGGCGAGGTGGGCTAGCGTAGGTGTAGGATCGAGATGGCGGACTAGAGGGGGGTGAATAGTCCTTTCTAAAAATAATTACGCTGGCTAACCGAAATAAATGTGAAATTAATACTATTGGTCTAGCGAAGATTACACCCCTCTAAGTTTCAAGCACCTTACAAAGTGTAACACCCATTTTATAAATAAAACTGTGGAGTGAATATATGTGGGCCCAGGAAGTCCCAAACCACATATACATACAAATTGAAGTGATATTATAGCACGAACAATGATTATAACTTTATTACATCTCATGAAGATGTCTTTCACATCATTTCCAACGACATTATTACAGCGAATACATAGAAAAGCTATAAAAACAACATCCCACAGAGACATCGACTGGTGGTACTCCCTCCTTAGTAATCTTGGATGTCCTTGGGAAACTCCTCATAGCTTTCACCATCTAGTACCCATCTAGGATTTTTATTGGTGACAATGACAAGCATCAGCTCACCATGCTCAGCAAGTATAACTATGGGGATGCAAGGCTCATAGGCTTGACACGGGTTAAAGCAGTTAGCATTTTAGTTGATCTTGTTTTATTTAACGCCTAAGTTACTAACTTAGTGAGAAAACCCTTTCCCATGTGAAGATTAATTAGGAACATCAATATTAAAGATATCTCCCATCCAACCACATATTTGGCTATACAAAAAGGATCCAGGCCACTTGTGTCCATGAGCATGGCTGATATATCAGTTTGATCAAACTCTACAGAGTGTGTACACTTTCACCTTGAGTCATGATCCCCATTTGCCCAGGGCCCGTTGACCCCCTAACACTTCCAAGGTGAGTAAGCAGGGACTCACTACGAAGCTATTCACTAATTACCCTAACAAGTTAGTAGCCACGAGGTTTCAGTAGCAAGGTGAATGGAGGCCCCCTTCAAGACTAGCACACCCTAACCGCAGCCCAGTACACATCTTGACAGGCAAGAAGCCATTCTACAACCTAGGCCCCCCTCTTGTGCCTTTCTGTAACTACTAACAAGCTAGAGAAAACTAGCTATACGACTAAGATCGTGCCCACTTTGATCCTCAAGGATGTACGGATGTCCTAGGGTGCCGCTTTAAGTGATAGTCCTTATGGAGAGCACGTGGTTGTGTTTGACGGGCGTGGCTTCACCTTCCAAAGGTCGTCGGCGCAGCGATGACAATGGTGGGCTAGCGGAGATGGCAATCGAGAGGTGGTGCAGCTATGGATTGGAAAAGGAAGAAAGGGGATGCCTTGGCCTTAGCATTATAGACCGGGGAAAGGCGGTGGGGTGCCGTGGTGCGCCACTAGGGCCGGTGGAGGTGGCTGAGTGTCCATCAAAGCCATTACCACGGCAGTGGTGACCGGTGCGGCAAAACAGGCGGTGGTGCCATTCGGTTAGAGGTAGGGGAAGGGGTGCGGGCTGCTGATGGGTGGGGCCAAGGCGGCAGCGGGTGTGGGTGCACTGGCGAGCGGGGCTGGGCTGGTAGCGCTAGCGGCGCGCTAGCGGGCGGGGCTGCTGGTGTGGCCTAGCAGGCCGAGTGACCCAACTGCAGGCGTAGCGGGGCGCTAGCGAGCAGGCCAAGCAGGTCATATCCTGGGCCTTGGGCTGGTGGCACGTGCATGGAAGGAAAAAGGAAGGGGAAGGGAGGCTGGGCCAGCGCTGGCTCTAGGCTGGAAGGGAGGGAGGGAGAAAAAAGAGAAGCCTTTTCTATTTTCTATTTTTGCAAACTTGCTCAAATTCAAACAAAGTTTGAATTCAAGCCACCCAACACTAGCCCTGCACTCAAACAAAAATTATGCACTAGCATGAATGCAACAAAAATGTTTCTAAAGCCTTATATTTGATTTTAATATTCATAAAAAATTATTACTTGGCCTAAATAATTCATGATAAATTAAATAAAAGAAGCAAGATTATATATTATTTCCGAAAATGATTTTTAGGGTGTTACACAAAGATCCTAAATAGGCAACAAAGATGCTAGGCTAGTTAGAGCTCACCTAATAATTCTAGCTTTCAAGGCCACACAAACGTATGCAACTAGTACTTCAAGCAACCAGGATGCTCCTACACAACTAGTGATGCAAAGTGCACAAAGCCCATAAACTCACTAGCAATGCTCAATAACAAGGCTACACTCTACTACAGATTGATTTATCACCATCGCCACTTTCACTACCATAGCGATAGAAGCGATGGTGTTATACTTCCACCGTCGGGTGGACCGATAGCGAGCCCCTAAGAAAGGAAACCAATAGTTGAAACTTCTACCACCCACAGGTTAACAATAAATGCAGCAATGGTATTTTCACCGTCGTATGAAAAGCCAAGTCGATTGGGATAGGCGTTATGGCCGTGGCCCTACACGACTATTTGGTGTACCGGCGGTAGTAAATTCGATGTGAGTTATGTCCCCATTTCCCAACTACCCACAACATAGTTGCATCACCATTACTTTCCTATAGAGTATGCCTTGTCTTCCTTGATGTGTATTAACTGCTCCTCTCCGCTTCTCCATCTTCAAGGTTGGCCTATTTAAGCCAGGGTTGGATGTGCTTCTTGGCAATCTACACACTCCTTCCTCCTTAGATACAAATATATACAAACAAAGCTTTTGAGCCAACCATCTATATTTTCTTCATCATCATGGCGCTACTTCTCCAACTCCTCTAGTGGCAGCAGCACATTGGGAGAAGGCCTTCAAGATTGGGTACTACTGGCGTCTAGGTGCGCAGCGGGGGCTACTCAATCTAGGTGTTAGTGGAGTTTTGCGATTAAGGGGGTTCACTTATTTGGGCAAGCCAAGGGGTATTCAATGCACTTTGGTATCCCTAGGTTTCCATGCGCATTTCTTGTACTACCAATTCACCATCCCGCCCCCCTGGTGTTTACACCAAAATTTGGGAAGAAGAATTGCAGGAACTCGAAAGCTCCCAAGATTGTGTCATCAAGGAATCGATTGCATAAAGGTCGGTGTCAGCTGATTCGAATGCAGTACTGGAATCGGCTCTCTTCAGATAGCGCCAGCAAATAACGATAAAAATTGTGGTTGACGTCAGGAAAAAACATGTTGGACTCTATAAAAGGGGAAAGATTAGGGTCCAAGTTATCTTAAATTAGGAATGTTTTCTCTTATGCCAAAGATTGTAAAGAGTCGTGCTTGAGTAGGATTCATGTTTAGGGTCCGAGTATAAATATTGAACCCCAGCTATTGTAAAAGGACACACAATCAATCAAATACAAGTTACTTACTTTTTTGGCTCCGGCCACCCCTTAGGAGTAGGAGTAGAGTAGATCTCGGCAAGTTCTTCGGCGAGCAGGGCTGCATCGGTCTGGCCGACCTCTGGCTTGTCTGTAAGTACCGTCATGGCTTATACTTCTGTTCATACGGCTGCATCAATCCGGTTGACCTCCACTGCGACTCTGGTATAAGCTAGTTATCGACTCTTGTCTAGTTCAAGTATGGCTGCATCGATCCGGTCGACCTCCACTGCTCGAATTAGATTAAGGTCAAGTTATCGGCTCTATTTAAGAGTGGCAATCTTTGGTAGATTCATTAAGTTACCGATCTTGCTGATGTTCTTCTTGTCATTGGTTTGCACAACATCAATCTGCCCGGTCGAGTTTGATTTAGATCGGCCTCATATCCTTTGGGTCCATCGTTTGCTTTGTCACAACATGATACTTCTTACAATGACCGACGATTATGTCTTATCGGCTATTCTATTTTGATCTTGGTTGCGCATAGTATGCAGTTAAGGCACATATGATCTTGGAGAGGTTTGTTGGTTAGTTAAATCTGGTCTACGGTTCACTATTATGGCTATAACGATCCGATCGATCCCCACTGATAGCACTGTAGATTGGAGGATGCTAGTTAGTAGATCTATTCTTGATTAGGCGTGACCTTAACTGTTTGCTATGCTTACATCGGCTAAATAGCCGATCGCTTGTGCTTTAACGCCTACAACATGTTTACATGATTCTGTTAAGTGTGAATAGATCTGTGTACTTTAAAGATTTGATTCATTGTCTTTTAATGGCTGCATCGATTCGATCAAACCCCACTATTAGAGATAGAAGGTTGAGTCTGAGAAGTCCATAGGCTTGTTCATGTGAAATAGTTGATTATTCACATGTTGTAGTTCTCTTCACCTTCATCCGAGCCTTCACGTATAGCATGTCTTTTAGAAAGCCTGTCAAAGTGTAGATGGTTTTATGGATTCTTCGGTTTTAGTTTGTTATTATCATCATAGCTGCCATCGATCTAGTCGAACCTCAATGTTGATAATAACATATTAGATTCAGAGTGTCTGTAGATCCGTTTGTATTAGATAGTCGATTTGTTCACATGTTATATCTTTTCTTGTTAGATTTATCGGCTCAATGATTTATATGGGTAATATCCACCTAGCTGATGATCTCATTTACATATCCATGTACTATACCTGTCAATATAAAATGAATTGCTACCCATGAGCTTTATAGTCCATAACAACCGATTTCTATGCGTATCGGCTATTTAATCGTTCTTCCCGTATGGCTGCTCCCGAAGCGGTGCACTTGGAACTGTCTGGGCACAGACTGGCACATTCCACCTTAAATTATTGATAAACTTTCTCTCTTTGTCAATTGCATGGTCAAATTGACTGGCATGTCTCGGGAGGAATACGCATGATTGATTATCCCTGCGTTGAAGCCAGGCGGATCTCTAGCTCCATTGAGCAGACCCTTCTGGCTTGCTCGTGTGTCGACGCATTTTCATGCCGACACACATTCTGGCACGCCCGGTGGGACCCCACAATCGTCATGACGGCTTACGAGAACAATGACATCCTTATGGTACCTTATAAAGACCTACCTGATGGAGATAAAGATGTCATTAGAAAAGCTATAGAAGAATTTTAGAACAAGTTTTTGTTGTCCTACATCAGGACACGTGACAATTCAATTGTTCAAAAATATCCGCTACCGAGAGTTCTATTGCATGGGCAGACAGATGCAGATGAAGCTGAAGACAGGTATTTCTTCATGGAAGCTGTGAACAAATCTGTTCATGATGCCGTATCGAACCACCCTCACTCTCTCCACTCCCTCCGTGCTCTCCCTCGCCCTCGGTGCCGCGCACGAGCGCGCAGAGCGCGCGGATGCCATGGATGCTGGAGCAAAGCTCCAAGCTACCCGTGTCTCCCTCGCCTCCACGCCACTTTGTGTCCAACCAAGAGCAGCTCCACGTTCACTGCCTTCTCCTAGGCCCTCAAGCGCGCGTCACGCCTCCCTCTGCCGCCGGCTAGCGATGCCGCCGGAGCAGCTCCTGCTGCCGCAATCGACTTCCATGGCCAGGACGCTACCAGCTACCTCCTGCCGCTCCGCGGCCACCCATGGGTGTGGGCGAGCACGTTGGTGCTCGCGCTGCCCCTCCCCGCCGCTGCCGACCCCTGCTGGCCAAGGTCGGCCGTCCCTTGCTCTGTCCCATGAAGAAGAGAAGGCGAATGACCTCGCGCAACAATAGAAACAAGTGCAGGGGGCTAAGTGTAAAGTCTGTGACTCATGTGAATAGTGCCTAGAAGGACAGTTTCGCTGGAATTTATTTTCATGGAAGTTTGGGGTCTTCGGTGCAAGTTTGTTTTTCTTTTATGGCTGAAAATTTGGAAAATCATAATAAATCATAGAAAAAAATCATAAATAGCAAATGAGCACTTTTTGGAATCCTTGTGAGTAGATATACGTATTAGAGTCATAATATGATATGTGTTAGTAGAAAGTTTATGATGTTTTTGTTTATTCTTATAAAGTGCCTTTAAAAATCCTTTTAAGTTTGTCAGATGCATATCTCGAGGTAGGAATGTCCTAAAAATGTGATTCTAGTTTTGTGAGTCTTGTTTTGGCATGTGTGGGCTATGAAAAATATTATAAATGTTGTTTGATCATTGTTTTTATGATGTTTTGATTTAATCATGATTAATGGTTAATTCTAGCTATTTTGCTTACTATCATCATATCTACTGTTGTACTGCTCGAAATGACCTAAAACTTTTATGCTAGTATACTTATGGCATGTGTGATCTATGTTTAAAATTTCATAATTTTTGGTGTATTTATGGTTGAGTTATGAATTTAACTTGATCAATGCTTGATAAATAGTTTTAAATGGTTTATAAATAATTTATATATGCAAAAATGTGAAATGTGGTTCCTTTGCCCTTGCATGGTGATATTGTGACCTAAGAAACTATAATATGGCTATGTGTTTATAGAAAATGATGATCTTTAGATTTATCTTGCTTTTACATGTTTTCTTTCAAATAGCAATTTGTCTTTTTCATAGTAATTAAATTATAAAACCTGAGCATGTGAAATTCGTGCAGTAGCCTTGTTTTGATAACATCTACCACTCATAAAAATCTCAACCCCAAACTAGTTTTTCTCATACATCACTAAAATTTATATATATGTTTATTAGGAGAAAGGATTAATAAAAGCATAATTGTAATTGTATTTGGTGATGCTTTGAGTGATTAGTGTTAAATAAAGTGTTGCTAAGTATGTTAGTGGTGGTTGAAGTTCTTGAATGGCTCATGTGTCCTCTTTGTTATCAAAACAAGTGAAACATCAATTTGTTACATTCTGAAATGGCTGCATGTGTATTTTTTGTTGTGATGATAACTTCATAGAACAAATGATGTTTTCTATAAATATAGTGAATACAAAAGTTGTAGATAATTTCCTTATATTGCATTTCCTAAAATTTCATGATTTTAGGCCTCATGATTTAGGAGTTATAGATTTTAGAATTTGTTGTCAGGTTTTTGCATGTCCTCTGGACAGATCTGAATGATTGTATTGTTTGGCTCATTTAAACATGGAATCATGTATTACTGATATTAGGAGAGTTATAGTGCTTTTCTAAGATTTCTAAAATGTATGAGATCACTACTTTTGATGGTCTAGAACTATAGTTATTGCTATTCAAAGTGGAATGGTAGGTTCTGTCTAAATCTGGATAGAGATGTCTTCATTGTGTTGTTTAACCCTTTTAGCTGTGAAGTCACCCTTAGATGATAGTAACAAAGTTTTAGATAATCTCATTAGCTATCTAAAAGTCTAGGATCACCCTTGTTGGAGGCTTATAACTCCAGTTATGGTTAAATTGAGTGGCTGTTATGTTGCTGTCTTGATTTTGTGCATATACTTGGAGTTTATTGCTTATGCTTGATCTTGATTGTATGATTACTAGGATTAGCTTGTGCTAGATGATTCCTTAAAGTAGATTAATTTGAGTGCCTCATTGGTGAATGGTTGGTGTTATTTTCTTACTACCTTACCATGATAGGCCTGTGCAATAATTAGTTAAATGACTTGCTCTCTAGTGCTTAAGTCAATATGATGTTACCTTGTCCTTGCCTTTGTATGCCTGTTGCAATGCATCATGAGATGTTTTCTATGCATTCATACATCTGCATTTTTCATCACATCTAGGTACACTAGATGCACCATGTAAAGGACGTGATGTTGGAGCCAAACCCAAAGATGGAGTTTGGTGAATCCATCTAGAAGATGGAAGGACTAAGCATGTGCCGAGATGGGAGATGCTCGCCAAGCGAGTGTCATTTAACAAACACCGACCTAGTTTTGGATCCCAGGCAAGCCCCCTGGAGCATTCTAAGTCTCCTATGTTTTATAAAACTTCACTTGAGTCCTTTTATGTTTGATGCATTAGGTTATGAGAGTTGAATTGGAAACACTTGATGCATAGAACTACCTTGTCCAGATACATATACCTTTAACCCTGTGTAGGTCTAGGATCGAATACATGCTTAGCCATGCTTAGACCGGTAGAAGTTAGATGATTTCCTATCACCTTCGAGATATAGGTGGATACCAAAGCATGGTTGGCTATATTTGCTATCGTGAAAAGAACCATGGGGTAATGTAAATGGAGGCCAGGCGGAGTCTATGTGTAGGTTAACTCATGTGAATCATCCATGCCGATTAAGGACCATACCGTTGTTGGGCGCTTCTGACAAGATTAAATGCATGCCTCTCACTTAGCTAGCCAGATAACTCATTATGATCGTGAAGCTGAGTAGCTCAACTCAGGCCGGGCCTTGTTCTATAAAAGTGTGCACTCTAGATGGTAGAAAGGATGTGTGGGGAGCCAGATGTGAGCCCAAGGGTAGGCCGGGCCTAAATGTCCTAGCAGTAGCTGGTTGTCCCTGATTGTGCGGCACTAGGCAAACCCATGAAATATGGATCTGAGTTGTACCAAAGGTGACCTAAGGTGACCGTTGATCTGGTCTGCCTGGGTTTGTGTTAGAAATAAATTTCCAGTTAGTTGAAATCGATTCAAATCGCCATCTCTCCCGGACAGTGAGAAACTTGGCTAGTACCAATATCGTAGTAACTGTATTATGGAATGGTGGTTATGATGAACATGAAATTATTATACCAGTTATGGTTACTATTGTTATGCTACTAAATGATATACCACATGTTTGGCATAGGTTAGTTGCTAATCTAGAGATGAATAACTATAATTAACTTGATGACCAAATTAAAAAATGTATAGCTGAATTAGTGACTTTTTATGCAAAATATTGTCAAGCTAGCTTGACTTATAAAGCCTTGCATAATCCTTGGTGTCACTTTATTTCTGATTTATGATGGGTAAGTCTAGCTAAGTACATTTAAGTACTCAGGGTTTATCCCACCATGTTGTAGGTGAATTTTTCGGCCTGAGGAAGATGGTGGCTAACCATCGGTGGGCTCGATGACTCTATATTTTTTCTCATCTATATGCTTTTGTTAGAGGATGTCACTTATGCTAGCAATGTATTTGGAACTTATATTAATGTAATCATTGAAAGCTATGTTGTTTCCCTTAACCGGTTTTGAAACCCAAACTTGTAATATTATTTCTGCTGCAACTCTGTGTATGTGATGGGTATTTGCTTAATCACGCGATCTTGGTTGTAATGTTGATTTACCGAGGTCCTTCATGACACTCAGCGGACTACTGGGTTTATATAAGTGAAAGTATGTGCGCGTCAATGTGCTAAACGGGGATAGCCGTACTTGATTTTTTGTATAAATTGGGCGGTTTTGTCACACATAGCAGCCATTGTTATGGTTCAGCTCGCTTGGGGTTCGATCCCACAATCTCCTCGCACTTTCATGTGGTAGGACTACGGGTAAGGTCACCTAGGGTGTTAGTTGTTAGCACCTACTCATCCAAAACTAGAGCATGGATATGTGAAGAATATGAATGGGGAGAGGATATTCTAGTATGCAAATTTTCAAGAACTGTGTTTCTTAATGGTTTTATGCACATGCTGGAGGTGTCCCAGATAGTTGCTGTTGATATGGAGGGAAAGACATGGAGGAAAATTCTTAGGCCACCAGATCTTGCAATGTCCATCCATGGAGATTAGGGTCAGTTGTGTCTATGTATTGCTGATATTTTCAATAGGTCTGACCTTTCAATCTGGATCCTTGAAGACTATGGTACTAGTAATTGGACATTGAAGCATACAGTGAATATGCTGTAGCTATTTGGACTGAATAATATTTGACTCGGTTCCGAGGCTGCCAATGCATACTATAGAGTGATTGTAGTTCACCTAGAATGGAATTTAATTTTCCTTGTTGGGGAGGATAGAACACTGATGGCATATGACATGAGCTGCAGAAAAGTTCATGTCCTCCCTACCTGGGTCGTCCGCTATCCTAGAAGTACCTGGAGTATTTATTTGAACGAACCTCACTCTCTGCCTTATGTTCCCTTGTTCATGGAGTCATTAATAGAGCAGTAAAGGTACATATGTTGTATTTTATTGTTAGGACATGTCTTTGTTCAAGTAGGGAGTTGTTTTGAGTCTATATATATAGTCCAATTTTGTTCAGAGCAGTAAAGCTTTACATTGTGCAGGTTTTGGAGTATTAGTGCTTTTGAACGATTTTCCTACAATGGCTATTAGAGGAAGAAGAGGGGTTCCATGGTGCATTGGCTATTAAGCTGATTAAGGAGTGCTAATCTGAAGGAGCGGAGCACATATACCTCGTCTTAGTTATGTAAGTTTGTAGGGAGCATAACCTTTATTATGCTATCAATGTACCGCTTGTGCTAATTCATCATTTGACATAGTTGTTATGTTAGTGTCAAGCATTATTATTATAACAAGTACTCTTCATTGTGGACATGATGAATGATGTGTAATGATTGTTCTGCATGGTGTGTGTTTAGTAAGTTATTAAGGCCCATCTGAATTAGTAAATACATTGTTAAAACCAAATGCAATTCTGTCACCATCGGATATAAGGGCCATTGGTTGTTTTGTCATCACCATCGTACCACTCGCCATTAGTGAAGCAGATGGCCATCATCGCCGTTTTTCGTCTGATGCGGTAGGGGTCAATAGTGTATCACCGCCGCATTGCTTAGTAACCTAACACCAACAAAAGGATCATCACGGGCGGATCGACTGCAATGTGACGGTGATCATGCCCTTTGACCAGACGTTTCATACGCTGAAGCGACAGTGATGTTCGCCTTGACACATGCGGGTCATGCTCCAATGCGATGGAATAAGGATCTGATCACGGATAGATCATAACCCATGCGGCGGTGTTACTGCATACCCACACAGGTGAGTCATGCTCCAATGCGATGGAAGTAAGGACCTTATCACAGATGAATGATAAGCCAATATGGCGGTATAGTGTGCACCCCAGTCGGTCTTAGATACCAACGATGATGGCTATGACTATTCACTGCCGATAGCTTACTACTAAGACTGAAATTGGACTATGATGGGGGTTACGATGTGGCTGTGAAACGTCCGAGTGTAGTAGCGAGTTGCCCCCGATTCTCGCTGGATTCTTCTACCGCAGCTGGAAATGCAAATGCATCTTCACCAGCATCAATGGTGAATACCCCTCCTTGTCCTTCTTGCCCTTCCCCATTCAGGATGTCGTGATCTCAGATTGCTGCTAGGGGCCTCATCCTTTGATGGTACTCTAGGTTTCACTATGTTGTCTACAATCTAGTGACTAAGAAATGGTTGCTACTGCCAGGTAGCGACCATTCTTGTGGTTTAGCTCGCTTAGGGTTTGATCCGATAGTCCCCTCGCACTTCCATGTGTTTTAATATGGGATTAACGATGATGACTCCTTAGGTATCAACATCTACTCATCTAAAACTGAAGCATGGATCTTTAAAGAATTTGAATGGGTGAGGGTATTGTAGTATCCACATAAGGGAAAGGTGTGTTTGTTAATGGTTTTATGCATATGCTGGAGTTCACCCAGATAGTTGCTATTGATATGGAGGGAAAGACATGGAGGAAAATTCATAGGCCAACTGATGATGCAATCTCCATCCATGAAGCTCAGGGTCAGTTGTGTTTATGTACTGCTGATACTTTGAATAGGTATGAGCTTTCAATCTAGATCCTTGAAGACTATGGTACTAGTAAATGGACATTGAAGCATAAGGTGACCACTGTTGGCATTCCTTAGTGCAATCACCAAGTGAGGAGGTTTTAAGTCCATCACCGGCAACGACGCCAGAAATGTCTGTTGGTATTTCTTAACAACATTAATAAGATTGAGTTAATCTTAGCAATGCCATCAAGAAACACCAGCTACGATAGTCTTAACGATTATAGAGAATATCCGCAAGCGCATGGATCTATCATTGTAGCATTTCACCCAGAAGTATTTATGGTATTGTTATTTATATTTTCCCAAAGGAGAGCAAGGTATAAGAGTCTAGCATAGATATAAACATGATTACATACTTGCATAGTGGACCATAGTTCATGTCAGGGGTAAAAATGGTATATCAAGGATAGTGGACACACATCTAGGCCAACCTCAAGGATAAAAGGAAAACAAAGAATAAAAGAATGTTCTTAAGTGGAGCTGGCATGTTCTAATATAGCCATACAAAGAACAATTAATGATCATACAAGTCACATGACTAGAGTTAGAACTAAGTGTGAGATAGATGGGGAGATCTTCGGGCATTGGTCTGCCAGCAAGCTAGGGAGACTTTAAGACTCCTGCATAATATCCAAACATGGCGGATTACAAGGGACGGACAGGGCTATCACCACCTGCCTCCTACCCCTCAACCGTGGGATACCGTCATATCCTAAGGTTCCTGTGTACCCGAGCACCACGCTCCGTGTACAAAGAAACTACCCATATCCCCCTAGGACTCCAACCCTATGGATTAACAAGTAAGAATATGGGCAAACCCGAAGGAACGACGAACCATCACCTCAACCCTAGCTCTACTTCTACTCATGCCATCATATGAATGATTAAGCATAAAGTTGAACAAGTTAAGATCATAACACACAAAATATATGCTAGTTCATATATCATGATTATAACAAGACAACTATACTCTAGTTCTATAGCATAACTATATAAATGATATGAGAGCATGACTATGGAA
Source organism: Miscanthus lutarioriparius (assembly GCA_904845875.1). Lineage (NCBI taxonomy): Eukaryota > Viridiplantae > Streptophyta > Magnoliopsida > Poales > Poaceae > Miscanthus > Miscanthus lutarioriparius. The sequence goes on along the minus strand of CAJGYO010000016.1, from coordinate 29,148,695 downwards.
GAAATTCTCTTTGTATTCATACCAAGTTCTTCTCTCTTTTCTTCCAAGGAGACAAGCTCTCCAAGTAGCTCTTGCAAGCTCCAAAGACAACTACTAAGAACTAAAAGAGTACAAGATGTGGTGTGAGGTGCTTGGCTCCAAATGAGGTGTGTCTTGAATGGTGAGCACCTCCTCTTCTTATATAGTGGAGTGTGGTTGGTTTGGTGCTGATAAATTAGGAAACCGGCCAAAACCTCCTATGCATGGAGGCATGCAACCACCGGAGGAGCATGGGCCCGAGAGGCGGTGGGGGGGCACACCTAGGGTGTGGCCACACCCTGGCTGGCCTCGCTCACCACCGTGTTACTCCTATGGGCTCTTGGCTAGGCTTGGACCCCCTCACCACAGTGGTGCTCGACCTAAGTTTGGTGTGTAGGTGGGCTTTTCCATTTATTCTCTTTGCGTATTTCTGCTTTACGCTTTCTACTTTGCGCCTTTTGCTTGGTTTTCCACTTGTATTCGAATATGAGTCCTACAAAACATGTTTTCTATAATACAAGTGGAACTAGGTAAATAGTAAAGGCATGTGTCAAAAGATTGTTCATTTCTCCTGTTTTGGACATTAATTGGCGGTCGGATTTGATCGTTAGTGACCGCTAACAACCACGCTGGAGCTATTTGGAAAGAAGAATATTGAAATTGGTACTGAGGTTTGTGATGCGGCCTACATAGTGATTGCAGTTCATCCAGAATAGAATTTGATTTTCCTTGTTGGGGAGGACAAAATACGGCTTGCATATGAGATGAACCGCAATAAAGTTCATGTCCTCCTTGCCTGGGCCATCGACTATCCTAGAAGTACCTAGATACCATTATGTACTAACGATGGACATCCTTAGTGGTAGTCAAGGTAGACACATGCAGTATGGATTAAATGATTAAAGGTATATAGGACAACAAGAAAGATCCCATGCTATACTTGTCTTAAACTTAGATCCTTCTTTAAGTCCAAAACTTCAAAGAAACTCCTTCTTGATCAACACGTAAAGTTCACCGACTGGACAAGATCATAAAGCTCCACAAAAGCATCCATGCAATCATACACGAAGCAAATAATAGATCTAAATTAGAACAGTACACCAAACACAATAAACAACAAGTAAAAAGGTTTTAAAAATATTCTAGATGTCGCTACGAACACACAGACACGAAAAACACGCTAATCAGAACTACGGTTGTAAAGAAACGACTATAGGGTTTTATATTATAAAAGAAAAGAGAAGACTATAAGCTTGATTTATGTTAATTAGGAAAAATTATGTGAGTAGCATTAATTTAGATTAAACAAATCATATTTATACTTAAAAACTGAGTTGAAGCTAATCATATTTTATTTATAAATATTTTGATATCATTTATGCCAATTCAACTTTAACTTACAAATACAAACTGTCAAGTGAGAACATCTAATCAAATTTGATACATGTGTTTAGAATAAACATATTATAATTTAGAAACATATTTATGTTAGCAACTAGTCATGTTAAAACTTATTTGCAAAAGAGCATTGTATATAAATATGTTGCTTTTATTTATAAAAACTAGTTGCATGCATATTAATCAAATTAATATTTAAGCATATATATAAAAGTCACTTGACATAAAAAACGACGACACTAGCATGTAGATCACATCGATATGAATCTAACGCAATTGGAACGACTTGAAACGGACTTAAAATGAATATACGATGATAATATTATGAACTTGTGGTAATTTTGTAATTACCTCGTCTTCATCCTTTGACCTCCCGTACAGCCACCACACAGCCATGGCAACAACAGCTGTGCAGGGGTGGACTCGACTTGTTGCACGAAGGAGAGGATAGTCGGGCCGGGCAGCGCGGCTGCGACGGCGAGAATGAGGAGAAAAATCTAATTTACTAAACGAGTGATTTTTCAAACTAGGGACTCTCCTTACGGTAGTTTTGGTGTGCTTTGTCCAAAGAGATGGTACATATTTATAGGGAGAAAAACTCCCCACATCTATATCAACTAGCAATATGGTACTAATTGATGTTGCACCCTCTACATTTACTAATGGGCCTAAATAATCAATAAAGCCCATTAGTAAATAAATGCATGGGCCTTAAGGATTTATTAGGATTATTGCACATGGGCTTTGAGCATTGGAAAAATTGAGAGATTTATTATTTTCAAAATTAATTAATTTCATGGATAAAATAATTCTAGAATTATTATTTAAACCGTGAAAAATACTCCAAAAGCTCTGAAAACTCGAGGAAAATTCCCAGAGACATTATGGAACATGAGAAACCCAAATAAAGTATTTGGATCCTATGATAAGATAATTTGGAGCATCTAAAAATTAAATTATGCTCACAAACAAGTAGGAACAAGTTCAAGAAAAGGCTAGAAAAATTCCCGAGAAGTTTGTAGAGATTGATTGCCGGACGAGGAACTAAAAGGAGTCATTTGCGTTACAAAGAAAATATTTTAGGAAGCTTCCCAACAAAAACTTGAGCCGAGAAACAAAGAATTTCATTATAGAAAAAGATAAAAGCGTTACCGGAGAAGGAAAATCAACCTACTAACGCATTTTAAAGACTTTGCTCTCTCAACACACAAAGAAGTAACAAGCAAACATCACATTATCCAAATGCCCTTCAAAATTAGAAAACTTTGAAAATTCACATTTTTCCTATAACTAAATTTGCGCTAGCTCAAACTAAACTTGGAAAATTTTATCCAAATATTAAAATAATTCATTGTATTTAGTGTTTTTTATGCACAACCCAAAATTAGAAATTTTGGGGTGTGACAAACCTCCAAGAGTAACAAGTACCATCGGCTTGCAACTCGATCACCTAGTGCCACTCGATGCACTCTCACAATGTAATCGCACTAGAATTGCACTCACACTCACTCGGATGATCACTATCAAGCATATGTGAGTTAGAGGGCTCACAAGCACACCTACAAAAGCCACCAAGGCTTAAGGGTGCTCAGCAACAAGCCCAAGGCTGGCTAGTGCTTGGTTATATAGCCCCCAAGCAAATAGAGCTGTTAGATCACAAAAGTGACCTTCAGACTCAGCTACATGGGGCCGTCGGACCATCCAACATGTAGGGTTCAACGCCCTATCATGGCCACTCCTGCGCTGCCATGAGTCCCATTCAAATCAAACCGACCGTTGTCGCCCAACGGACCTTAGTCACACGTTGATCATTATCGTCGGACCCAAGGACTAGACGCACCGTCGAACCCAGCACTTGGTGAGTCCGACGCGGTCTAGTAAGCACTAGAGAGGGTAAAACACATCGGACCCAAGTCTAATACACACCATCGGACTCCTCCACATGCCATGTCCACGAAAAAATCCATCGTCAGCCGGACATCGTCGAACCTGAGGAACAGTGACACCGGCCAGTCTGATGCCCTAGATTCAGAGTCCGACGCTGCCTCCTCTCTGCTCACCTGCTAGGTTTAGCCGTTGGACCCAGCCAGCAGAGTCCAGCGCCTCCTAAGCCAGGGTCCGATGCCCAAGTCTCTTCTCTTTTCAAGCACAATCACTTCACGCTTGCATGTGTGCCAACACCACCAAGTGTACAATAACTTGTGCATGTGTGTTACCATTTTCATAAACATTTTTCAAAGGATTAGCACTCTTATCACCACGACACTCGATCCTAGCAATGATGCAAGGTTAGATCACTCGAGTGGCCTGACCGATATGCAAACAAGTTTACCTCTCTTGATAATACTAACATCTATCCAAAACACGGTCATAAACTTCTCTACACACCTATGACTAGTGAAATGAAATGCCCTACAAATATACCTTTGCCTTGCGCATTCCATTCCATCTCTCCTCCGGTGTTGATGTAACACATGCACCAACCAATCACAAATGATATGATCCACTTCATATCATCACGTCACCTTCTTGGTTTATCGATCTTGACCTCACTTGCTTTTCACCGTTGTCTTCATCCATCGGTGCCAAGTCTTGCTCAAGCTTCATCACCACGCGGTCCATCGCTCCAAAAGCCTCCAACTTGCCCTTCACGCTTGCAACCGGTCCATCAAGCCAAGTCTTTTCTTGATCTTCTCCACCTTAGTCACATGGCTCAATGTCATGTCTCATATACAATGAGCTCCTTCATCACATGTGTGGGCCTTACAACAAACCCAAGCCATCTTTACCATCATGGCATGAGTTGCTCACACAAGTGTACCCGTGGACTAATCTCCTATGTATCTCACATTTAAACACATTAGTCCACCTAGGTTGTCACTCAATTACCAAAACCAAACTAGGGACCTTTCAATCTCCCCCTTTGTGGTAATTGATGACAACTCTACAAAGATATGGAAATTAAGCTCAAAGAGATTTGAGTTGCTTGTCCAAGTAATTTTACCATGTGTAAATAATTTTGGACAAGTACCACAAACCCAAATTATTAGTATTAGCTCCCCCTACATATGTGCTAGTGTGTTTGGTTTAAAGCTTGCACATATGTATAGATTGGAATTGTGGGAGAGTAATTACTACCAAATGATGCTAAGGTGTAAAGAATAAACCTTTGAAGTGTGATACCAATCGGAGTTGCACCTTTAAGTTCATCCTTAGCACCATGGTTAGCTAGATGCCACTTGGAAAAAAATACTAGATACCTCGTTAGATCAATATTAGAAGCAAGGTACTAGTATTACTTGAAAAACATACCAAGTGTCTAGATATCATCCTATGCATGCTAGTTTTCATTTCATCAATCAAATTTTATAACTAGCATACACCACACAAGCATGTATATCAAATTTAAAACTTATACAATGCAAGCAAACACATGAATATGCACATATCAAATGCAACCGATCAAGTTCATAAGCTTGCTCTCCCTACTTGTGTGCTTCTCTTGTCCAAGAATTTTGATCCTTCTCCATTCTTCAATGTTGTTCCCTCTTTATCCATGCCCACCACTTATGCAATGCAAGCAAGCACATGAATATTCACATATCAAATGCAATGATCAAGTTCATAAGCTTGCTCCCCCTACTTGTGTGCTTCTCTTGTCCAAGAATTTTGATCCTTCTCCATTCTTCAATGTTGCTCCCTCTTTATCCATATCCACCTTCTACTTCTCTTCCATGATGCATTTATATATCTTTGTTCCAACTTCTCCCCCTTTGTCATCAATTTCCATAAAAGGTGTGCTTCTTATTGATACAAAGGATTGTATTGGGGTAGATGGTTGACACTTAAATCTTGTATTTTTTATGGACACCACCATATCTTGGAATGACACCACTTGTAGCCCTTGAGATCACTCATGTAGGATCTTTGACCTTGATACTAATCGGTGGGGCACCTTCCCCTATGTCATAGCATGGGTCATCCATTTGATAAACTTGAGCTCTTGTTAGTGAGGGAACTTTCTTCACTTGATGCTCATTTAAAGTTGAGGATCACTTGTGGAACGACCATTTCATGTTCTAGATACCACTTGTAGGAATAACTTGTGACTAAGTGATAATCTAGATATACCACGTGTGAGAAACCACTTGAATTTTAATGATTTGCTCTCTTTTGGGTGTTGCTTGCTTGCTAGATCAACCCTTTTGATTCCTTTAACTAAGCATCTCAAATATTCCTTAGATCACCACTTCTATTTTAGCCTTCCAAGCCCCATGCTCGGTTTATACCTACAAAATGGCGGCAAGTCCCTACACTAGGGAGAAGTGACCTCTCTTCAAAGAACCATTGTTGATATCCAATTGAAAAAGCTTTGTTTGATTGATCCATAGAATGGAATTAACTTGATGAATAACCTTGAATCTTTCTTTAAGTCCTTTTATTTTTACTTGTTTAAGTCCTTTTCTTTCTATCAAGATGATTTTCAATTGTTACAAGAACTTAAACTCCATCTTCATCTTGAGTTTGGCCTTGATCTTCTAATTTGAGTACCAAATGTGTGCCAAATATACTCCACAGTCAAATGGCCTTATACTCTTTGCTTGTCATGCTTCTATATCAATCCAAAACCAAAATTAGGTATCTCAAACACTTATAAACATGATTCCAACTTGAGGACCATTCAATCAAAGGGACTCTTGATCAATCCAATAATTGTCACTTTTCTGGCAGATTCTGTACCCTTCAAAGATTAGTCCATAACTCCAAATATATAGATCCAAATACCACTAAATTTGGTGGAGATGTGATTCACTAAGTCATCTAGCAGCTGCAAAAATTTGGGCTTCATTTGACTTCTAGATTACTACCAGATTTTAATTCTTCCACCACTGCTACATGCTGAAAACTGTTGCACTATAGCTGACAAGATTCACTCTAAAATCGGAGCATCTCTTATCCTATTCTCATGAAATCTATATAGCACTTAATACCATAAGTCTAGAGCATGCACCAAATTTAAAGCCAATCCAAATATATTTGATCATTCAAACTCAAACTTGATCTCAGCTAGCTCAAATTTTCAATAAATAACATATTTCTATACATTGAGCTATTGTTCATCGAATTGAACCAAACTTGAAAGACTTGTTTGAATACTCTCATAAGACATATCCATTCAATCCACTTACTAAAGGTCATATTATGAACTTATCCAATCAGACCAACTCAAATTTGATTTCTAAGCATTTAATCCATTCAATCATCTTATAGCAAGCAACATATGCATATATATCTAATTAAATCATCTTATATGCACCCAAATGAATAAGATCAACTAGAAATATACCTTGGTTAGCCCATGATCATCCATAGCAAGCTTCAACTCAAATATTTGTATGCCATCAAATATATCCAATAAATCACCACAACTTGAATTATAGTACTTGTATGTTTTAGCGTTTGGACTTCACTCAATTTTGACTTGGCATTGGGTTGAATGTATACAATAGCCTCAACTTGACTCAATTATATGATGAACAATATAAAACCAATTGAGTTAAGTTTCCAATGCCGATGGTACCTACAAAAGATCATGCACTTTTTGATGGTGCCCAAACTAGTTTAGGTCCTCTCAAGTTAGGTGCAACATACTTAGGCATAGCCTTAGTTTGAGTAGCAGGATTTTTTGCAATAGCTACCAATGAGGTACTATTATTATCCTTTCTATGCACAATATTATCATAAATTGAAATGGGCTTAGAATTATTACCTAGGGGACATGAATTAGCCATGTGTCCTCTTCCTAGCATGAGTAGCACTTTCTCTATGATTGAGCTTTCTCTTCCTTGCTCATGTGGTGCTTCCCATTGCCTTGCCTCTCATGAGTTGCTTGAGCCTTCTTCTCAAGCTTGGTAGTACACCTTGAGGCATGTCCCATATCTTCACACTTGAAGCACTTGATGTGAGCATAATCTTTCTTCTCATTTTGATTCTTGCTCACTATCTTGGCATCCTGATCTAGCTTTGGATGCCTTGTGTCGGTGTTTTGTAAACCGAACTAGTAAATTTATATGATTGCCGCACAACTCTAGGAAGATGATGGTAGCATCCAAAAGACATGAGGATTTATACTAGTTCAGGCTAGAGCCCTACTTCCAGTCTTAGAGATGATCGAGTGCGTGTTCCTCGCTTGAATGCTCTGAAGTTCTTACAATAGGGGGTGCAATAATGGTGGAAGAGGTTGGAGTGCTAGAGCTAAGAGATGGACTATCTGAAGGGAAGCTCTAGGAGCCCTACTATGATGGAAATGAGTAAAATGATAGAGGATGCCTGAAGATGGTGCCCTGGATATCCTTATATAAAGTTCGGGGCTAGGGCATATACAGAGAAGGAGGTTCTGCCGACCGAAGGGTCGTGAGCCTGAGGGAGGTCCTAGCTACCTTGGCTTGCAAGCTCGCCGTCTTGTGGTGCACGTCCGGGCATGGCTGTCATCACGGTCCTATGGCCACGTCGTGACATGGTGTGGCATGGCGCTACTATTCTAGTCATGGCAGCACTGTAGGCATGGTGGAGGTTCGCCAGCTGTCCTGTGCGATGTGGTCTCTGCCATGGTCTTCGTCATTGCCTCCTAGTTTCCTGGGGCATCGCATAGGAGTTGGTAGTCACCCCCAGGTCATCGGTCACCTTGTTGGCGGGAGGAGCTGAGGGCCACGACCCTGATCATTGGGGTCATGGCTTCCACCAGTCCGGATGGCCTCCAAGTCAAGGTCTTCATCGTGGATCCCATCCCATAGTGGGTGGAATCATACATGCGTCTTGTCAAGTTGTATTTGGCTGGTGGTTATCGTACCAGTCATCACTACCTCCATCCTACTACCGCTTCTTGCTCCGGACCGTGTTGGTTTAGATGATCGAAGCGGATGGTGGCTAGGGACGTCTCCGGCCTCCTCCTAAGTCATGTGCATTGGTGGTGTGTCATGACCTTTGAGGGAGATCACTTGATGCCTACCTCATGCTATTCATGCAACAGGACAAGGATGAAGTAGCATAGCCTTATCATACTACCTATGCTGAGCAAGGTGCAGTCGTGACACGGGTGCACTTCGGTCACCGGCCGGTCTCCTTTTGCCATCGTGAGGATGCGGATGGCTCCTGTTGGCTTGGTAGGCTCCATGCTTTCCAAGAGTGCATCTTGGAAGTCTCCTGGTGCATGTGGGGGCCTGCTAGAGCTATCGGAAGCCATCATCCTTCTTTTCCTGTGCTTTGGCCACAGAAGCATGATGCTTGTAAGAGGGATGGTGGGGCAAGCCTTGACCCCACCTTCCTTGCTTTTGTAGCATCCTCTGTACTTCTTTGTTTTTTCAAGTGGCACGGTCACTCTTGTACTTATGGATACTGAGGTGAGAGTTCCCTTTCCTCAATGCTAATGCTTCCCTTGCGGAGGCAGCGAGCCTCCGAATCAAGGGGGGTGGATTTGTGAGTTCAGCCTAAGGTCGTTGGTAGGTCCTTCTCACGCTAATAATGCGAGGAAATGCTTCCTCGACCTCTATGCATGCGGTCACGAGGTTTTTACGAACGTGCGTTGGCTCGTAGGTCTTGGACCTTTGGTTTCTTCCACGTGACCGAGCCGTAATCATGCTTTGGGATCCACGTTGCATGTCACCCTAGACATTTGTTTCATCGATCTCTCTTAGAGAAGTCGTGGACCTCTGATGGTTTATGAGTCTCTAGAGCTGGCCTTAGGTTTGAGACCTAGGACGTAGGGAGGAGTTAGTCGGGGCATAGGCCTAACTTCTTTTCGGATCACGAGGGACCCAAATCCATTTTTCCCTATCATCCTTGCCGACCTTGAGAGGTCATGTTGCCTTGGTAAAGGAGGGTTTTGTTTCACCCCACACGGGGAGGCATGTCCACCGTAACCATGTGGTTGGAGCGGTGTGCCTCGTCGGGGTCGATGGGTAATTCGAGCGGGACCCAATATCCTCCCCAATCGATGTGGTGTTCGGTTATGCCTCATTGAGAGACGTCCCATAAATTGTTGGTCATCAATCCCATCGGTCCCCAACCGCCTATGCAGTGGCAGGGGGCAAGATGCCTCCCCTAGAGGGGGTCAACCCGGTAGACTTCGAAGCGGACAACTCAAACATAGATAGAGATGGTCATGTGGCTCCGCACCACTGATTAGAGCCATAGGGGCCCATCTCCTCCCTGCCCCTATCCCTTTTGTGGCCTCAAGCCCTTTGAAGGACAAACCCAAGAGTGGGTTTCCTAAGCTTGATGCGGGGTCATGGTCACGGTGGGTCATTCTAGCGCATGATCTCAGGGGTGGTCAACCTCTATGGTCATATCATGGCATAATGGCACCCACTCACAAGCAGTCATGCACCACAAAATGCATAGGCACACAAGTCAAAATGATATGGAAAGAGTGGGGATGTGTGCAGCTTACTTGGTTCATGTCGCTGCTTGGGCAACCGTCGCTCCGCCTTCCCTCCATTTGCTTCACCTGCTCTGTGTGATTTCCAAGGTGGTTAGTAAGTGAAAGTGAATATGCATGTGCCTAAGGTATCCATTATGGCAAGTTCCTATTACTATAAATCGGAGATCTGGCACGATGGGGGGATTCATCTCATTCTTCGACGCTTGCCCTATCACTTCTTCCCTCTTGCCTTCATGCGCTCGTGGCTTCCTTTCTCGGTTGACATGATGGATCATGGCGACTATCCATAGGAAGATGTGTTGGATGTTGGTGGTCCACCGCCATGTCTCCGAGTTTTGCTACATGAACAGGGGTGAGTGTTTAAATGATGTTTTGAGTTTGATGTTGACCCGAGTTGACCATGAGCACTCCTCAGGGCTATCTCCCATGCTGCTTTGGGAGGCACCGCTGGCGTTGCCCCGACCGGGGCCCCATCGGTGGAGGGGTCGAGTTCGACTTCATCGTCTCTAGGCGACCGCCAAGAGTTTTATCATCTCATCCGCAAGGCGGATGAAGGTCATCGATGGTTTTTTCTAGGCTACCTATGAGGCGAGGTGGCTAGAGCTCGACCTCAATGCCACCAAGGTTGCTCTTGCCACCTTGGAGGGTGAGTTTGCCACCGCATAGGCGGCGACCACCGATGCCCAGCCCGCATTGCAGGTAAGGGTTTCCCTTGTCTTGATGTCCGAATGGATGTCCACAGCCTCTGACCTACGTGTCATCTCATGGCCAGCATTAGAGTGGCTAGCGGCTTCTCGCCATGAAGAAGAGGCGGCTTGCCTCTGGGGGTTCATCGTAGCAGAGGATCATGAGCGGGTGGTGGTGGTAGGGATACGACAATGGGCCAGCATCACCCTTGCCACATTGCAGCTGTAGATTAGGGCAAACCTCCGTTGAATGGCGCTTGGGTTCCCAGGGCATGTCCGGCCTCAGAAGAGCGGGCTGAGCTGGTCAATGATTTCACCACCGCCACAGACACCGTTGTCACCACCATGAATGTGGAGGAGATCCTCCACGACGGTGGCTAAGAGCCCTAAGGTGTTCTCAGGGTCTTTAATAATATTAAGTAAAAATAGTTCCTTTTGGCCCGTGTTCCATGATTTTGATTCTCTTGTGTGCCGCCGTCTTATCATGACCATCATTGGTCTAGTCGTTTGAATGCCATAGCCGCATAGACCCTCCTAGGGATTGACCCATGGAGTCTAGCTCAGCATGACTCCATTTTCTTGACCTAGATATCTGTATGGTAGATTTGGCAGCATCGCGCCCTTCTTCATTTTCCTTCCGATTGCACGAGCGTTCTCCTTTTCTTGCTTTCATACGGGCACATAGCCTTGCCCCGGTTTTGTTCTGGTAGTTTAGCTTCATGTGGTCCTCTGTCGCACGTGAACTAGAGGCATATTGTGGTCTCAAGGCACCCACGCTATGGTGGCGTCGACCTTGACGTTACCCTAGGTCGTCGGGGAGGTCATTTGGCGATAGCTTTGTGGTGGGTGGTGTCATCGCTCATGGGGCAGGAGTGAAGTGCTAGTCGCTTGCATACTACATCGATTCTAGGCTTCTAGCATGTGATGATCCTTGTGTAAGGATCCTATGTTATACGGGTGTCTTCGCTGCGGTGATCATGTTATGGATTTTGTGTATGTATGGTGTTCGATCGGCGTACTTGCTTTGTCATTTTGCCATTTCCTCGCTTCTCTTCTAATTCATGTTAGGAATGTATGCGATCCCCCTCGATCCTGTGCATGTGGGTACATGTTTTAGCCTAGGGATTGGCCCATGGGGTTAAAAGGTGTGCGACCCGATCATGAGGCAAGACATCAGGTGAGAGCCATAGATCCTGTGTGATGCAGGGACAGAGCGAGCGAGTGCCAGAGCTTTCTTTTCCTTTTTCTTCCTTTCCTCTTAGAGCGAACAAGTTTTCCATTTCCTTTCAAACCCATGTGTGGGTGCCTACACTTGCCCAGGAGTTGGTCCATGAGGCTTGGCCTAGGCAACCTTTTTTGGTGTGAGTAGGGAATTAGGAATCGGGTTACCGGTTCATCATGGCTTGATGCGCAATCGGAAAGAACTCGATGATGAATCGGTCACTGGGACAATGACAAGTAGTGCTACGCCCTAGATCATGTGTAGGTCACTATGTATGTAGTCCCCGTGAATGAGCCAAGCCCGGCTATGAGCACGAGTCAGATCGACTTAGTTGGGAGTTAAGTATTACAGGGATGAAATGTATGGGCATCGCGCTATCTGGTTTGCTCTATGGGTCGGTGAAAGGTTTCTTTGACTATCGGTAGACTCATACATGTATGTGGATGTGTTTAGGTAGAAAGGTTAAGGCTAAGGTGGATGTGACTGGCCGATGTAGTGGAAGCTATTGTGGGACTGGTTGCTGTTGCTCGGGGTGCGGTGAGCCCCTGGGCGTCTACTTGTGATGGAGCCATTGTGATCCCCGGGCCATGAGCTGATGAGGATGCTTCTTCAATGCTTGGGATGGCTACACCGGCGTGGATTGTTCCTTCGGCTGGCTTTGGGTTGACCTTTACTAATTTGACATCCTCGGTTGGCCTACGAGCCCCCAAGGGTGACTTGTTTGGGTTCAACTCGGTGTGGCTTTTGGCCAGGAGGGTTCGTGCGTTCTAATGTTTGAGCCTTCATGGCGTGATGATGTCATGGTCATCGCATCCCCGCCTCTAGGTGTGGTTGTCGCTCCCATCGAGGGGCTAGCTCAACATGTCGCTATGGAAGTGGGATCTGAATGCCATGCGGTTTGGTCCGCTCAATGCGGCATGCGGTGCACTTAGGGAGTCCGGTTTCTCCGATGCACGCGCCTCCAAGTGATAGCTGATAGTTCACTGAGGCATGATGGGCGGTTTGTCCATCAACTAGGGTTGGGCTCTGGTTCCGGGCTTGGCCTTTTGAGGCATGGCCCCGGGCAACCACATGACCACTAACAACATCGCCATGTGGCGACGGGTAGTAATTTTGTCGTTCGTGCGAGCCCTGACACATGGCGTCCCGCTGGTAGCAAAAATGTTGTTCGAGGCGTGGTTCTATAGCCAGACCTAGGTTTCCCATGCAGTTGACTTGGATAGGGTAGAAGCTGGTGATGGGTGCTGACCCATTAGTATGGATAACCTCGTGCTTCCCCAAAAGGATGTGGCCGGTTGAGGCCATTCCCTAGGTGAGTTCGTCACGAGCCATAGACCTCTAGCCTCCTGGGCGGAGGACTTGGCCATGACTATTGATGAGAGAGGGTATTGGCCCCTCTACGTAGGTGAACTCCGGGATGCTACCGCCGAGGGCAGTTCCAAGAGTATGTCCACCATAGGCCATGGGACCCAGATCTCAGTGGCGGAGGTTTGGGCCATGGCCGTAGGAAGACACAGGTGCTGGCCCTTTGATGCTGGTGAACTCATAGTTTTCACGATGGATGTGGCCACCGTGGGCCATTCCATTCCAATGGGTGGAGAGTCCACCAAGGTGTTGTCTTGTTGTGAGGAGCCATTGCTTCATGCTCAATCTCCTCGAGAGTGCAGGCATTTCTCTGTCCCTACAATGAAGGGTCATTCTTACCCCGCCTCTAGCGCAAGCTTAGTGTGTTTATAAACCAGACTAGTAAATTTATATGATTGTCGTATTGCTCTAGAAAAATGATGGTAGCATCCAAAAGACACAAAGATTTATACTGGTTCAGGCCAAAGCCCTACGTCCAGTCTTAGGGCCAGGGCATATACAGAGAAGGAGGTTCTCCCAACCGAAGGGTCTGAGCCCAAGGGAGGTCCTAGCTAACTCGGCTTGCAAGCTACGCCATCTTGTGGTGCACATCCAGGCGTGGTTATCATCATGGTCCAATGGCCACGTCGTGGCATGGTGTGGTGTGGCGCTACTGTGCCGGCCGTGGTGGCACTGTAGGCATGGTGGAGGTTCGCTAGCCGTCCTATGCGATGTGGTCTCCGCCATGGTCATCATCATTGCCTCCTGGTTTCCTAGGGGCGTCGTACAGGGGTTAGTAGCCGCCCCCAGGTCATCGATCACCTTGTTGGCCGGAGGAGTTGAGGGCCATGACCCCGATTGTTGGGGTCGTGGCTTCCACCGGTTCGAATGGCCTCCAAGTCAAGGCCTTCGTGGTGGATCCCATCTCGTAGTGGGTGGAATTGTACATGCATCTTGTCGGGCCATATTTGGCCGATGGTTATCATACCAGTCATCACTGCCTTGGGCGGTGTTGTCTTGTCTGAGTTGTGTGGCGTAGGGATGACGTCTGACCGGACCAAGGTGATCGCTGTCCCTCGGTCCTTGCGAGGTCAGAGTGGCATGCCTTTCCTTGTCAAAGCAGGCATGCCTGGCTGAGCTCGACCTCTCCTCGTTCTTCCTAGGGGTCAAGATAGTGGAGAGGTCGTGTGTTTCTCCTACGTTGTGTGGCTAAGTCTAATGAAGGGGTCATATAAACACTAGCCCTCGCCCAGCTAAAAAGCATGTTTTAATGCTTGGGCATTTTTACTTGGATCACTAGCAATAACTATCCCAATGCATTATCCCAAAGGTTTTCAAGGAACAAGATATCAAATATCTTCCTATTTGGCAATCAAGGTAGACACATGCGTTCAAGCTCTTGCTATTCTTTGACATATCATGGGCCACTCGGCCTGCTAACTAATTGATGCCTTGAGACACCCTAGGGTTATAACCTCGATAGTAGCCCCCGAGCATTTTTGTGATCATGAAGTGATCGTGAAAACACTGAGAAGCATGTGCGTTTGAGCATGGGTTTGTAGTCATGGCCTATTCAAGCTTAAAAGTAAAACAAATCATATTTTATGTATAAAACCTAGTTCCATAATCTTTAATCAAGATATCCACCCCCTCCGGTTGGTGCATTCAATGCGGTAGGTGGTCGTGTTTTAGGGTTCGTAACCTAGGTAGGCCCGAGTGGTCTCGTCGAACTCAATTTTGAATTTAAACAATTAAAATTCTGAATTTAAATGTATACTAGTCCCGCTTTTTTCGAGGTCTTGATTTCCTGACCTCATGTGGGCATTTGGCTTTGGTTGTGACCTCCCGAGAGGTCATGTGTTTCTCGTACGCTGTGTAGATAAGATGGAGTCATGGCTGGCCCTAGCCCTAGCACTTGGCCTGATTTTCTTAGATCAGCTGGGCCTCAGTCGTTTGGGTTCTTGCTGGCTAACGTATCATGGGTCGCTCGGCCTGCTAACTAATTGATGCCTTGAGACACCCAGAGGTTATAACCCTAACACCTTGCATTTGCTCTTCCACCTCTTCTTGTCTTCTTCTTCTTCATCCCCAAATTATCATCTTCATGGTTGATCTTGTCGTGCACTGGGGCTTCTCTTTTTGCTCAACTTGTGACTTTGGTTGAGGCTTCACATGTTGCTCTATCAATTACTTGGTTGGGCACATAGAGGTGAGATGACCCCATGTGCGACACTTGAAGCACTTGACATGCTTAAGCCTCTCTTCTTCCTTCTTCAACTTGAGCTTTTCTTCATTGGAGTAACCATTTGCAAGATGTCCCACCTCATGACATTTGAAGCACATGAAATGAGAGAGCTTCTCTTGTTCTTGATTCTTCATCTCTCTTTCATATCTTCTCTTGCCCCATCTTTTGCCTTTGATCTTGCTCTTGTTGAAGCCAATGCCACTCATGTCATTGCGGCTTTCTTGATGATTGACTTTGCTAGTCTTGAAGCCGATGCCACTCTTGTCACCAAAGTTTCTTTGAGTCTTCAACATATGCTCAAAGGTCACTTGAGAGTTGTAGCACCTCTCTAACTTGTTTCTCAATTTCTTCACTTGTTCATTGAGCTCATTGTTCTCTTTCAAAAGGTTAGTCTCACAAGACATAGAAATAGAACAAGCATCTAAATGTGAAGAACATGGCATAGCTAATAAATCATCACAAGAGGTGGATACATGCTTATTGCCTACATCACAAGGGTTAGCAATAATGTGTGATTGATCATTTGACCCATGTGATGAGCTTTCACTAGTTTTAATTTCTTCATTGGAAAGCTTATTGGTGAGAAAAACATGATCTTGTACCAAGTTATCATGAGCAACACTAAGTTCCTCAAAATCCAATTTTAGCTCCTCATGTGAACAAGTAGTATCATAAAGTTGATGCTTTTGTTGTTCACATGTTTTTTTAGAGAAAAGAGTTTTCATTTTTCAATTTCTCGGTTTTTGCCATCTCTTTTTCTAAAGCTTTGATCATGCTATCAAATCTATCTAGAAGCTCCTCATATGAATCAAGATCAATCATATTTGCATTAGATACCTTGGTGTCACCTTGTGACATGAAGCAATGTGATGTAGTAGATGAGCTTGTTGTAGCAATGTCATCCGGGCATGATCCATCATCATCATCATCATCATCATCATCAAGTGTGCATGGAGTAGCATCATCATTTGCATTACTTGTGGCATCATCATCAACCTTGTCAAGTGAGCTTGTGATAGATCTTTCATCATCATCATCACTTTACCATGAGGTGGAGCAAATCTTCCACAATCACCGAATTATGCCTATGATCAACATCCTCATTTGCCTCCTCTTTGGGCTCATCATCATCATCATTGGAGACCCTCCCATATATCAAATTGAGGTACGACCAAATATTATGGGCGGTCTTCATGTACATGATCTCCCAAATATCTTGTCATTCAAAGATTTGATAAAAGATGTTAGTAGCTTGGCAATCGAGATGTTGCCATTTATTTTGTGCTTGAGTTGCATTCTTTTCATCCAACTCATGAGAAAAGCCCACATCTACGATCCACCATATTTGAGGGGAAATAAATTTAAAATTGCATGTCATCCAATTTTTCCACCGTGCAAAGTGTGTGCCATCAAACGTGTATGGACACTCAACATCTAGCCCATAAGCCACCATCCTCTTGGGTCGGTGAAGACCACAAATGAGAGACCTAGCTCTGATACCACGTGTAGGGTCGAAAAGGTGGACTAGAGGGGGGTGAATAGTCCTTTCTAAAAATAATTATGCTGGCTAACGAAATAAATGTGAAATTAATACTATCGGTCTAGCCAAGACTACATCCCTCTATCTAAGTTTCAAGCACCTTACAAAGATCCTAAATAGACAACAAAGATGCTGGGCTATCTAGAGCTCACCTAACAATTCTAGCTTGCAAGGTCACACAAACCTATGCAACTAGTACTTCAAGCAACCGGGAAGTTCCTACACAACTAGTGATGCAAAGCACACAAAGCCTCTAAACTCACTAGCAATGCTTAATAACAAGGCTACACAAGCCAAATTAGAGAGCGTAAATTACTTAGCTACACAAACTAAGCAATGCAACTAACAAGGCTACTCAAGCCAAATTAGTTGCGCAAGAGAGCTACTTCTATGCTACACAAGCAAGAAGGTAACTAGCAAGCTATACAAGCTAACTAATTATAAGAGCAACTACACAAGCACAATATATGAAAAGTAACTACAAGCTTGTGTAACGAGGATGCAAACCAATAGGAAGACAAGGATGACACAGTGATTTTTATCCTGAGGTTCACGTTCTTGCCAACATGCTAGTCCCCGTTGTGTCGATCGTTCACTTGGTGGTTCGGCAGCTAATTGGCACCACACCAAGCCCACACATTGGGCACCGCAAGAACCCATGGACCAATTGAGGGTAGCTCAATGACACGCTCAACTAGAGTTGTTCTTCGTGACTCCCATGGGGCAAGCATAACACCCCTCACAATCACTTCTTCGAGCACCTCACAATCTTCTTTGTGTGCTTCGACGGAGACCACCACCAAGCCTTCTAGGAGGTGGCAACCTCCAAGAGTAATAAGCACCACCAGCTTAGCAACTCGATCACCTAGTGCCACTCGATGCACTCTCACAATGCAATCACACTAGAATTGCACTCACACTCAATCGGATGATCACTATCAAGCATATGTGAGTTAGAGGGCTCCCAAGCAAACCTACATAAGCCACCAAGGCTTAAGGGTGCTCAGCAACCAGCCTAAGGCTAGCTAGAGCTTGGTTATATAGCCCCAAGCAAGTAAAGCCGTTAGGTCACATAAGTGACCGTCGGACTCAGCTGCGTGGGGCCATCGGACCATCCAACGTAGGGTCCGACGCCCTATCGCGGCCACTCCTGCACTGCCATGTGTCCCATTCAAATCAAACTAACCATTACCGCCCAACAGCCCTCAGTCGCGTGTTGATCATTACCGTCGGACCCAAGGACCGGACACACCATCGGACCTAGCATAGGGTGAGTCCGACGCGGTCTAGAAAGCACCAGAGAGAGTAAAACACGTCGGACCCGAGTCCGACTCAGAGAGAGTCCGATGCCTCCATGTGTTGCATCCACAAAAAAAATCCCTCGTCAGCAAGACATCATTGGACCCAAGGAACAGTGACACCGGCCAGTCTAACACCCTAGATTCATAGAGTCCAATGCTGCCTCCTCTATGCTCGCGTGCTAGGGTTAGCCGTCGGACCCAACCAGGCAGAGTCCGACGCCTCCTGAGCTAGGGTCCAATGCCCCTGTTTCTTCTCTTTTCAAGCGCCATCACTTCACCCTTGTGCATGTGTGCCAACACCACCAATTGTACAACAACTTGTGCATGTGTGTTAGCATTTTCATACACATTTTTCAAAAGATTAGCACTCTTTTCACCATGTCACTCGATCCTAGCAACAATGTAAAGTTAGATCACTCGAGTGGCACTAGATGACCGATATGCAAATAAGTTTGCTCCTTTTGATAGTACGGCAATCTATCTTAAACCCGATCATAAACTTCTTTACACACCTATGACCGGTGAAATAAAATGACCAACAAATATACCTTTGCTTTGCATATTCCATTCCATCTCTCCTCCGATGTTGATGCAACACATGCACCAACCAATCACAAATGATATGATCCACTTCATATCATCACATGACCTTGTTGGTTCATCGATCTTGACCTCACTTACTTTTCACCGTTGCCTTCATCCATCGGTGCCAAGTCTTGCTCAAGCTTCACTGTCACGTAGTCCATCGCTCCAAAGCCTCCAACTTGCCCTTCACGCTTGTAACCGGTCCATCAAGCCAAGTCTTGTCTTGATCTTCTCCACCTTTGTCACGTGACTCAATGCCATGTCTCATATGCAATAAGCTCATTCATCACTTGTGTGAGCCTTGCAACAAATCCAAGCCATCTTCACTGTCATGGCATGAGTTGCTTACACAAGTGTACATGTGAACTAATCTCCTACGTATCTCACATTTAAACACATTAGTTCACCTAGGTTGTCACTTAATTACCAAAACCAAACTAGGGACCTTTCAACAGGCTGAATGTGGGAGCTGGGCCTACGGGCCAAAAGGGAGAGAGGGAGTGTTTTTCTTTTTTCTTTTCTTTTCTAAATTTCCAAAGCCATTTTCAAATAGAGTTTTGAATCCATTTTGAGTTTGATTCAAACCCACCTCATCACAATAGCCGGATAGGCATAGGCGGCCCGGTGGTGGCCTCGCCCTAGAGTGTGCGACCTATCCCGACTAGGTTACCGGCCTTACAACCTTAGTTTCCACCTGTGGCGGTGGCTGGTGGCCGGGCTAGCAAGGGGTGGCCGCAACCCTCGCCTAGAGTGTTCACGGTTCGACCTATCCTATCCCCAGACACAAAGTAGCAAATGGCGCATTCAGCATGGGCCGAATTGAAAGAGGCCTAGGGACAATCGGCATCGGTGGCCTTGGCTAGCCCTTGCGTTGCACCTGGCTAGCCATGGAGCTACTGGTAGCGATCGACGTTAAAGGTTGGAGAGGTGGTGGCGGCGACTAGCGAGGCATCGGTCCCAGCTCCAGAAGGTCCGTGGATCATTCTGTGGACCGGCGACATAACGAAGGCAACTTGGCCACCGACAACGCCTAGGAGGTCGCTAGGCAGGTGGTTATGGTTCCTGAAACCCTAATCACTGCCCTTTATACATAGATTCATTGTGGCTAAGCACCAAATCCTTTTCATGGTGATCCAGGGGCCCTGTTTGAAAGCCTTTGGAACCGAAGCTTGAACCTAGGTTGTGGCAGCTTCGTATTATGTGTTTTACCTTCTTGCTTGTGCTCTTCGATTCGCTTAAGCCTTCTTGGCAAGCCGGGTTGCCCGCATGCAGCTGTTGGGCCTGTGATGGTTGCCATGGCAAAAAAAATCCCCCATTTGGCATGGCAGAAATAAATTTCTTCGCTAATTTTCATTTAAACAATAGTACAATTAATTTAGCTTGTGTTTTAGCTAGATTTTCATCTTTGCAAGTACATCAGTATTACGTATAATTACTAGATGTTCAGTATCCATTGTTTTCATGCTACTGTACATATGTGTTAATTAAAATACAGTTCAATACGTTTGTGATTTGATTATAGATTGTCCCTATGCCTACAAAGTATTCCTAATGTTCTACCGCACAAAAAGTCTTGCAACCTAAGTTCCAATCCTACTCTAGCATGACAATTCTATGAATGTAAAAATAAAAAAAATCTTGCCTTTTGGAAAAAAATGGGAAACAAGAAATTAATTGCTCAAAGTAAAGAGAGAAGGAGGAATGCTTGTACTTTGATGTTTTGCTTGGAGGTATCGAGAGTCGCCACTCCCCACTAGTCCTCGTTGGAGCACCCACGCACTTTCAAATTGCTAGCTCCCCTTGATCCGCCAAGCAAGAGATTAAGTGCTCTCACCACCACCACCACTTGATTCTTCGACACTTTTTCAATCTTCTAACGTGGTGAATGACCCACAACCGCTCACAACTTGAGTTGGGTCATCTTAAATTTAGTCTCACCTCTGACTTATCGTGAACAATCGGTCACCCGCATTGGGATGATCACCAAGCTCAATCACCACCAAGCCGTCTAGGTGATGGTGATCACCAAGAGTAACAAGCACGAACTCTCACTTAACCACGACAAGCCTAATGAGAAGGGTGGATGCACACTTTGCTACTCTTGCTTTCACTAATGAGGGCTCTCTTTGGGATTCTCAAATCTCAATCACCTCACTAGGACCTTGCTCTTCTTGGCACTCTCAAAGGTGTTTCTCAAATTTGAATGAGATGAAAATTTTTTGTACCCCTCACACGAATGGAGGGCGTAACGTATTTGTACACCCGTGTTCAAAATGAACCATTATGTGCCTCTCTACCTTCCTGTTGGGTGACGTAAATTGTCTAATGTGCGCTCAAGCACGCTTCTATGTTCATGTTGACCGGCACGCATCATGAAGGAGTGCCCATGTTGACCGGATGCTCCGGATGTTGATTCTCCCTAAAACCAGTGTTTAAGTTGTGACCGGACACAGACCATGCATTGACCGAATCATGTCGGTCATGATTTTCCCTCTCTGGAACCTTCTTGAGTCAACCGGACGCCGACAAGCACCCACAACATTCCCATATAAACTTCAATGGTCAGACTAAGGTAACTACACACGTGCTCTCATGTTGTCCCTATGGTCCACCAGGTAGAACTAATACATACACTGAAATCACCTTGATCAAATGAAAAAATAAACCTGACCGACTCTCGCCTTTTCGTCAACTCCGGTCAGCATTTGACCCTCCATTCACTTCCAACTCTCAATCATACGTGAATGAAGTTTGCTCTAATTGATCTAAGGGCTTTTTAGGAGCTACCTAGTGCTAGATTTAGCAAGTGTGCACCACACCTAACCCACTAGACTCACCTAGGTCAAGCTACCCGTCCATACCCCCCTTAATAGTACGGCCAAAGGAAAAACAAAGTCCTAAACTACTCTAAGTGTCTCCTCAACACCAAACGACACTTAGAACTATTCCATCCTTAACCTTGTCGTCCATCCTTTGAAAACCGAAATGATTTCCATCGTAGGGGCATGACAACCATGTTCGCCCAATCAATCTCCATTACCGTAACCTAACTTAATTGCCTTTGCAAAACACACGTTAGTCATAGTAATCACGTATTGTCATTAATCACCGAAACCCAACTAGGGGCCTAGATGCTTTCAATCTCCCCCTTTTTGGTGATTGATGACAATACCACCTCGAGTATGTGAAAGAGTTGAGGTTTTTAACATGCTTGGATCATATAAGCTTTTGACAATAAGAACAAAAGAGTTAGGCAAGCTTATATGACCCAAGCCAACATAATGTACTCCAAAGATATGAAATAAGCATGAGTACAAGTAATAAAGCTCATTTACATCGGAGTAAAACATGGAAGCAAAGCAAATAAGCATAACACAAGTGATATGACATATAAATAATTCAAAGTAGAGAGCACACATGTCACATATCACATAATATCATGATCACGTAGATATCACTATCACATAAATATAGCTCGATGCATGAAAGTAAACACATGAATGTATAATAGTGTATCACACATAAAAAACCAAATATAATAGATAAGCTAAACTCCCCCTAGATAAGTCACTCCCCCTAAGTCTAACATACTCGATCCCTCTCCCCCTTTGGTGTCAAACACCAAAACCTAAGGGTCGGTCGGTGGGGCTACAGCAGACGAGTCGGGCACTGAGGTGCGTGAAGCGAGCCGGAACTGTGTGCCATTATCATCTGATCCTGAGCTCTAAGCAGTCTGACCCTCTGTAGCTGGAAGCGATAATGAAACGGTCTGGGTCAGATCAGGGACTGGTGCGGCCTGAGACTATGTAGGTATGACTGTGGCAGGCGGCTCCGATGATGCAACAGAAGAAGGGAGCATCTCTGTAGTCCCGGTAATAGGTGCAACTATGGAAGGACCTGGGACATGTAGATATGGCAGAGTTGGCTGCCCTGTCAACTCACTAAAGGAAGCACCAAGGCTCCTAGAGACTATAGTATCTAGCACAAGTAGCGAGGAAGTCTGAGTCGGTGTGAAGCCCATCTGAAAAGGTGTGAACTGCGGGGCTGGCACTGGCGAGGCAAACCACTAGGACACCTACTCTGTAGGTGAAGCAAATTGAGTAGCAGTTTGTCCCTGACTCTGAAGCCCACCAGGCTATACAACTGGAGTCTGTGAAGTGGTGGCAGGCTGACCAAGCTGAGGTGTATGCTGTGGCGGTGGAGCTCCAATAGCAGTAACTACATGCTGCATAAATCCAAGTAGCTCCTGCTGCATGAGAAGCTGCTGCTGATGCATGGCCTGCTGCTGCTGCTGTATAGCCTGCAGCATCTGCTGGATCGCCTGCTGCTATCGCTGGAAGTCATCCTGCCTGGTCTAAAACTGTGCAAATGTAGCAGCGGTCTCCTGAGCCTGGCGAGCCTGATCCTGCCTCATCCGCTCAAGTATAGCAAGTAGAGCGGGGTCTGTCTACGGTGCAGGTGGAGCTGAACTGGAGCTACCGGCCTCATGGTCATGTCGTCGAGGAGGCTCTGAGGGATATCTCGGTAGTCATCATCTGAGCTGTCACTTGGGTTGCTCTTGATCATCCCCTCCTGCTGAGCATCTAACTGCTCCTCCTCTGTAGCTGCTATGCCCCTGATGGTCTCATCCTGCTGGGCTACAGTCTTCGGCACCTCTAGGCGATGGCGCGGCTGGCTAGGTGTCCTCCCTACACTGTGGTGGAGCATCTGAGTCATGTTGTATGCAGGGAACTCTGTAGTAGCACCACTATACTCTGTCAGCATATCAGGTGGCCTCATAGTAACTGCCTTGTGGATCAAGAATGTAATCTAGTGAGCATATGGCAGCTGCCTATGACCCCTAAATCTCTCTGCAATAGTATCCTCCATCTCTGATAGAAGGAGATCACAAATGTCAAACACAGTCTGCTGCATCAGAGAGTTCAGTAGCCATAACTGTATGCGAGTCAAGCCCTCGCGATATCCCATCCTCGGAAGCAGGGTCCTCCTTATAATAGCATCAAGCACTCTAGCTGTAGGAGTGAGATCACTGGGTGTCCTGCTTGGCCCTTTGCCGAATGGCACTGTGAAGCAATGGCGGACCAAATCTATAGGAGGCACCATACCGCCATGAGGGCGTCTTGGAGGCGCTGTCTGTCCATAGCAAACCTCATGTAGCCAGACGAGCTGCTCCTAAAGCCTAAGTATCTCCCTGACCCTAAAACTCATCAGCCTGTAATCTCTGCCTCTGAATACAAAGTGTATAAATCTATGCTGCGGGTCAATCCAAAGTGTAGCATAGAACTCACAGATCCACGATGGAACAAACAAGCCTGTCCGTCCGAGTAAGTTTGTCAGCCCTGGCAAGTAAGATAGGTAAGGGCGAATATGCTCTCCAGCTGCTGCTACAATGGACTTAATGTTGCACACCCTCTGAGACCTGAATGATGTCCCACTGTTAAGATATGCATTATAAAAATCTTCCTACAGAGGTGTGTAGAACCCCTCTGATGCATGCTCATCCCGCCTCGGTGAAAACCACTTGTCGAACTAAACGAACCTGAGCTGCTGCACCTGCTTGGCCGTGGTGGCCCTCAAATCCAGATGAGTCACTAGAGGCGGACGAGAACCCATCCGCTGTGTCTCTGCCCTCGGTGTCACCTGGGTACGGGTATGACCAGAGCGGCATAACTATGGCTGAGGTGCTGACTCTGTCTCCTCTACCTGCTCTCCCTCCTAAGTCTGCTCTGCTGACTGTGGCTCCTGCTGTGACTCCTCCTGAGGCTGACTCTCATCAATAGCGACACGCCGTCCTCCAACCATGGTTGTCCTAGCTGGACCACCATGACGACACTCAATCTCCTAGACAGTCACCCTCTGAGCTGGAGAAAGCTGATCTGCAATCTGTACTCCACTCCTAGCACCTCCTACCTCGGCACGCTCTACGGCGGCTGCAACTACGGCTGCTCTCGCTGTGTCAGCATCTGGATACTTGCACTTCTTCATTGCAAGCTTCTTCATCGCCTTGCCTTTTGCCGCAGAAGGCAGGCGAGGCGGGGGCCTCGGATCCTCATCATTGGGACCACCTCCAACATTCTTGACACGAGCCATCTGATGGAACTAAAAAGAACAACTGCACTGACAAGAAACAACTGCCACCTGTCACTTTCGAGGCTTGGCCTCAATCCGTACTCGTGAGCTTGGCCCCAAGTTGACTGACAACTGCCAATGAGACCTCAGAAACACCAACTCGCTGCACGTTAGAATAGAACGGATATATAAATAATTACAATATATCTAGAGATACGAAACCCTAAGAAGCAAGCAATAGATACGAAATTGGAAATGAAGGCTTGCTACCTGACAAACCGGCAAATCGATGAGAAGAGGAACGAATCTGGGAACCACCGGATCGGTAATGAGAGGCTAGGGTTGCAATGCGTTGTGGATCGGCAGTGCAATGAAGTGAAGAGGCTAGGGCACCGACGAGGCTCTAGGGGCGGCGCTGATGAGGGGATGCTAGGGCACGGGCTCAACGACGCGGGAATCTATAGGTGGCGTGGTGAGCTGCTTGTTGCTGGTATGGTGGCATGGCTTCAGTGCAAGCACGGTGGCGTGGGGCGTGGCGGTGCGATGGCGTGAAGGCGCGAGCGCGGATGACGGGCACGAGCGTAGGGCGAGGTCACGGCGGTGCGGGCGTGGGAGCAAGGTGGTGTGGCGAGCTATGGAGGCGCAACTAGGGTTTGCTCGGCAATGTTAGTGCAGGCAAGCGGTGGATAAGTCCTTAGGTCAACCAGCGATTCAATTTTATGGTGGTCCCCGATGGAATAAAAAAGGAAACGGATGAGAGTTTGAATCCCGCATGATTTCTACTAACCGGATGCTCCGGCGGCAACAACCGGATGCTGCCACCCAGAGTCCGGTCGATTCCAGAGAGGTCCAAAACCCCTAGAACCACGACCGACGGGTTTGATCCCAACTGGCCGGATGCAGCCAGAGTCCGGTCGATCCTGTCTTTGTCTTCTTCGCTCGACCGGATGCAGGAATGCTTTCTGACCGGACACTGAACAACAAAGTCCGATCACTCCATCACAGCATAGGTTCACCTCCTGTGAACTGATCGGCCGTTGGACTTCAGAGTCCGGTGCAGCGTCCGGTCACTCTTTTTCCAGCAAATCTTCAAAGTCCTTCGTGCTGTCTGTTCCCAATCAAGTCCCAACTTTAATAAGACCCAAATAAACATCAATTGGGACTGATGTGAGTGACCTCTCTCAAACCTTTAAAAATTTTAAAATATTTTACCTTAGGTTATAATTCTTTTTAAGAAAATAGGCAATAAGAGGGCAATTGAAGATAAACGACAAAGCAACACTCATGCATGTGCAATGCAATACTTGAAAATAAATCTAGTTGCTTGTCAAGTTTGATCCAAGGTTAAGCTTCTTTACACGCTTTCCGGCGGTTATCTTAACCATGTTAGCCAAGCCCTATATGCATTATCAAAGATTAAACATGTTGTATACTACAATGCAATGCAAGGGACAACACAAGCTCATTTTCTAGTGAAGTTACTAAAATCAGGCACATTGAGCTCATTCCGCAATCGACAAAAAGTCACCTCATCTAGTGGTTTAGTGAAGATATCCGCCAATTGATCCTCGGTCCTTGCACCTTCTAGTGAAATATCATTCTTAGCAACATGATCTCTAAGAAAGTGATGACGGATATCTATGTGCTTGGTGCGAGAGTGTTGAACCGGATTATTTGCAAGTTTTACCGCACTTTTATTGACGCACAAAAGAGGTACTTTTTCTAGAACTACACCATAGTCTAGCAAAGTTTGTTTCATATAAAGTATTTGTGCACAACAAGCACCCGCAGCAATGTATTCCGCTTCGGCGGTGGATAAAGCCACACTATTTTGTTTCTTGGAGGACCAAGACACAAGTGATCTACCAAGCAAATGGCATCCTCCGGATGTGCTTTTCTATCAACTTTGCAACCAGCATAATCCGAATCGGAATAGACAACTAATTCAAATATAGCTCCTTTGGGATACCAAAGGCCAATGCTTGGTGTGTGCTTAAGATACCTAACAATTCTTTTAATGGCAATCAAATGAGTTTCCTTAGGATTACCTTGAAATCTAGCACACATACACACAGTAAACATGATGTCGGGCCTACATGCGGTTAAATATAACAAGCTACCAATCATAGAGCGTAGAGAGTTTGATCAACCGTGTTACCTCCCTCATCTACGTTGAGATGTCCATTTGTTGGTATTGGTGTCTTGATTGGCTTACATTCATCCATTTTGAATCTCTTGAAAAGATCATTAGTATATTTCTCTTGAGAGATAAAAATCTCTTCTCTCATTTGCTTGACTTGAAAACCAAGAAAGAATATAAGCTCTCCAATCATTGATATCTCGAACTCCTTTGATATTAATTCACCAAACTCTTTACAAGAATATTCATTTGATGATCCAAAGATGATATCATCAACATACACTTGATAAATGAAGATATATTCATCAAGCTTCTTGGTGAATAGTGTGGTGTCGACCTTCCCAATGGTGAAGCCCTTCTCAATGAGGAAATCTCAAAGGCGCTCATACCAAGCTCTTGGGGTTTGCTTAAGCCCATATAGCTCCTTGGACAACCTATAAACATGATTAGGATATCTAGGGTCTTCAAACCCGGGAGGTTGATCAACATAGACTAGTTCATTAATAAATCTATTTAAAAATGCACTTTTTACATCCATTTGATATAGTTTCATTTCATGATGTGATGCATATGCAAGGAGGATACGAATGGCTTCTAGTCTTGTAACCGGTGCAAAGGTCTCTCCAAAATCCAAACCTTCAACTTGAGAGAACCCCTTTGCAACTAGTCTTGCCTTGTTCCTCACAACAATGCCTTGATCATCTTGCTTGTTGTGGAACACCCACTTTGTTCCAATGACTCTTGCACCTTGTGGTCACTCTTCAAGAGTCCAAACTTCATTGCGGGTGAAGTTGTTCAACTCTTCATGCATGGCATTTATCCAATCCGGATCTTGAAGAGCTTCTTCTACCTTAGTAGGCTCAAAGTAAGAGACAAAAGAGTGATGTTCAATAAACAAAGCAAGCTTTTGAGAGCGAGTCATTACTCCCTTTGATGGACTCCCTATGATGAGATCTTGTGGATGAGCTTATAGTAGAGGTGTATTTCTTCTATCAACCACATGAGGGGGAGGTTGTGGAGCATCAACATCATGTGCTTGTGTCACCATTTGCTCATGGGAGACATGAGTGTCTTTATTTTCTACTCTCCCATCTTTATCACCATCTTGTGGCACATTTGATGAAGAAGGTGGATTGATCACTTGTACATCATCTTCATCATCATTAGGCTTGATGTCTCCAACCAGAATATTCTTCTTGGCCTCCCTCAATGGTTCATCACCTACATCATTAAGATTCTCATGTGTTCCTTGGGAGCCATTAGATTCATCAAATTCCACATCATATGTTTCTTCAACCAAACCGGTGGCATGATTAAATACCCTATATGCTTTGGACTTTGATGAGTAACCAACAAGAAAACCAATATCACAACGTCTTTGAAACTTTCCTAGGTGTTGCCGCTTCTTGTAGATGTAGCATTTGTAACCAAACACCCTAAACAAGGAGACGTCGGCTTCTTCCCATTGGGCAACTCATAAGGTGTCTTGCCAACAAACTTTTGAAGGAATAGGTGGTTGGATGCATAGCAAGTGGTGTTGATGGCTTCCGTCCATAGAGTTTTGGGAGTGTTGTACTCATTAAGTATTGTTCTTGCTAGTGTGATCAATGTCCGGTTCTTTCTCTCAACTACACTATTTTGTTGAGGAGTATATGTTGCGAAGACCTCATGCTTGATCCCAACTTCATTAAAATAGGCTTCTATGTTTGTGTTGTCAAATTTTTCCCATTGTTGCTTCTAATCTTCTTGAGCTTCACTTCAAACTCATTTTGTGCCCTCTTGGCAAACTTCTTGAAGCATGATGCAACTTTGGATTTATCATGAAGGAAGAACATCCATGTGTATCTTGAGTAGTCATCAACAATCACAAGACTATAAAGATTTCCTCCCAAATTCTTGTATGTTGTTGGTCCAAATAAATCCATGTGAAGGAGTTCTAGCACTCTTGTGGTTGACATGAAAGCTTTTGTTGGACGAGTATTTGCAACTTGCTTGCCGGCTTGACATGCACTACAAAGCTTGTTCTTTTCAAACTTCACATCCTTTAACCCTCTCACCAAATCATTCTTCATTAGCTTCTTGAGTGAGCTCATCCCAATATGAGCAAGTCTTCTATGCCATAGCCACCCAAGTATTGTTTTGGTGAATATACATGTCTTCAAGTTAACATCTTCAGAGGTAAAATCCACTAAATATAAGTTGTTGTATCTAAATCCCTTGAATATCACTTGATCATCATCCTTCTTAGATACAACAACTTCCTTCTCGGTAAACAAGCATTGAAAGCCAAGATCACACAATTGTCCAACGGATAGCAAGTTGAAACTCAATGAAGCAACATATAGCACATTTGAGATTGAATTCATTTGATATTGCCACTTTACCCAATTCTTTAACCTTGCCCTTTAAATTTATCTCCAAATGTGATTCTTTCTTGTCCATCTATTTTTCATCTAGTGAGGTGAACATACGAGGATCACCGGTCATATGTTGTGTGCAACCACTATCAATTACCCAATGACTTTCACCGGTCTTGTACTTCACCAACACACAAGAGATCAAGCTTTAGGAACCCAAACTTGTTGAGGGCCCTTCACCTTCTCAACAAGTGACTTTACTACCCAAATTTTCTTAGGCTTATTCTTGTTGGGAGGTTCTAAGAACATGACTTTCATCTTTCCACTAGAATCCTTTCTAAGCATGTAATGAGCATTGAAAGCAAAAGGTCTAGCATGCTTGGGCAAGGGTTGTGGTGGTGGAGTTTGGCACTCATGGGCAAAGTGGCCTTCTTGTCCACACTCAAAACACTTCTTTGGCTTTGGCTTTTGTTGTTGTTGTTGAGCTTGAGGCTTCTTCTCTTTATTTGTCATATATCCAATGCCACTTCTATTCATCTTCATGATAGTGTTCATTAGTAGCTCACTTTAAAGATGCTTGCCTCTTGTGAATTTGCTCAATTCAATCTTGAGATGTTCTTTCTCTAATTTAAGCTTCTTGTTCTCTTCCTTGAGTGCATCATTATTTTTCTCTTCCTTGAGCTTTTTGTTCTCTTCTTTGAGCTTCTCATTCTCAAGAATCAAATCACCATCATGATCAAGAGTTTCTAGCAAAATGTGTTGTGGTTTTTTTATCTCTTCAAGATCTTTCTTGAGCTTTTCATTATCATTCTTGAGCTTGACATACTCATCATAATTATCGGTCTCAACCACTTGCTTGCCCTTGCTACTAGAACTTTGCTCAATGCTCTCAATGATCAAATCATCCCATGATGTAGCTATATCAATCTTAACAATATCGTTAGTAGCATCATGTGTCTTATTGGATAAAAATTCTTGAGCAATGACAAGATTATCATGATTAATCTTAAGATTGGTATATTCATCTTTTAGCATATTATGGCTAGTGATGAGCTCTTTGTGTATCATCTCAAGTTTATCATGTTTATCTTTAAGCTCCTTCTTAGAAGATTTGAGCTTCTTGAGTTTGGATGACATAGCATTATTTGCTTCTCTAAGCTCAACACTAGCATTTTTGGCTACATCACATTTAGCTAAAAAAAATCATTCTTAGCTTCTAGCTTGTCATTCTTAGCTCTAGTCTTTCAAATGATCTTAGTATATTGATTTAGCAATTTAACAAGATCATCATATGAAGGTGTTTTATATTCATCATCATCACTATCACTATCACTATCATCATTATTAGCATGATCATCACCACTACTATCATCATCATTTGATACCTTACATCCACCTTTGGCCATAAGACATAGGTGTGTAGAGGATGATGGAGGTGGTGTTGGTGAAGATCATGAAGAGTCAATCACAATGGCGACCACCTTCTCATTATCACTATCATCATTGGATGAGCAACTTGATGAATCAATGTCCCTATGCCTACAAAGTGTTTCTAATATTCTATCGCACAAAAAGTCTTGCAACCTAAGTTCCAATCCTACTCTAGCATGGCAATTCTATGAATGTAAAGACAAGAATTGAATTGCTCAAAGTAAATGCTCAAAGTAAAGAGAGAAAGAGGAACGCAGCAATATTTTGCTGAGGTATCGGAGAGTCGCCACTTCCCACTAGTCCTCGTTGGAGCACCCACGCAAGGGTGTAGCTCCCCCTTGATCCATGCAAGGATCAAGTGCTCTTTACGGGTTGATTCTTCGACACTCCGTCACGGTGAATCACCCACAACCGCTCATAACTTGAGTTGGGTCATCCACAAACTCCGCCGGATAATCACCAAGCTCCTAATCACCACCAAGCCGTCTAGATGATGGTGATCACCAAGAGTAACAAGCATGAACTCTCACTTAACCACGACAAGCCTAATGAGAAGGGTGGATGCACACTTTGCTACTCTTACTTTCACTAATGAGGGCTCTCTTTGGGATTCTCAAATCTCAATCACCTCACTAGGACCTTGCTCTTCTTGGCACTCTCAAGGGTGTTTCTCAGCTGTTGGAATGAGCAAAAGTACCCCCTCACACGAATGGAGAAAGTATTTATACACCCATGTTCAAAATGAACCGTTATGTGCCTCTACGGGGTGATCGGGCGCTCCGGTCATGTTGAACGGACGCTCCGGTCGAAACTCCCAAAACCCAGTGTTTAACTTGTGACCGGACACTCGGACAACGTCTGTCAACACCGACGGACGATCATCCGGATTTTCCCTCTCTAGAACCTTCTGAGTCGACCGACGACGGCACCCACCAAAGATCCTGGTCAAGCTTACCTCTCAGTGTCCGGTCGCACCAGACAAAATCACCTCGATCAAATGAACTGACCAGACTCTGCGCCAGCGTCCGGTCACACCGGAACCAGCGTCCGGTCAGCATTTGACCCTCCATTCACTTCCAACTCTCAGTCATACGTGAATGAAGTTTGTTCCAATTGATCTAAGGGCTTTTTAGGAGCTACCTAATGCTAGATTTAGCAAGTGTGCACCACACCTAACCCACTAGACTCACCTAGGTCAAGCTACCCGTCCATACCCCCCTTAATAGTACGGCCAAAAGGAAAAACAAAGTCCTAAACTACTCTAAGTGTCTCCTCAACACCAAACGACACTTAGAACTAGTCCATCCTTAACCTTGTCGTCCATCATTTGAAAATCGAAACGATTTGCATCGTAGGGGCATGACAACCATGTTTGCCCAATCAATCTCCATTACTGTGACCTAACTTAATTGCCTCTGCAAAACACATGTTAGTCATAGTAATAACATATTGTCATTAATCACTGAAACCCAACTAGGGGCCTAGATGCTTTCAACCTGCCTAGAGACAGTGCCTATACCTGTGATGAAATCACCCATTACCGAGAGGTCTACATCATGTTTCTCTAAAACTTGATGATTACGTACACTGTGTCTTACCAAAAATAATGGTTTTGATACTAAAAATGGTCTATATTTTAGTGATGATTACTATTTTTCACCATTCATTTTGATATTACATGAGATGGTAGAGACCTAAGCATTGGTTGTGTTTACATTTTTGAATTATCTTGCCATGCTTAGGTAGCAAATCCTTTGCCCACCACTAAGATCTACTCTTTGTCTTTGACATAGAGATTATCTACTTTGTGTATATCAAAGCTTATGACAATTTTATTATAAGGTCTACACAATTTTGTGATTACCTACAATACTCCAAAACTATGATGAGATGTAAATTTTAAATATTGCATTAAGTATTACAACATTATCATGTTGATTTTAATTTACCACAAGGTAAATTAATTAACCCATGGATGTCCATGTAGGACTATGGCTACTAAAGAGTTCGAGGAACTCGCTTTGTTCTAGGCTCCTGATATCAAGATTGCACTTGATTCTTGTAGACTTTTGGCTACCATTCAGGTGGGGTTGTCATGCAAGATAAGTAAACCTATGATGCTTTGGCTTTATTACTGTTTTATATTCATAAGGATCTCAAATATGAATACTTATCACTAAAAATCATCGTGAATTATGGGTCACTCTTAAAAAGCGATATGAACAACAAAAGAACTCATTTGACCTAAGACCAATCATGAATGGAATCATTTACGTCTCTAAGATTTTAAATCTGTGGTAGCCTATAATTATGTTCATAGAATTTGCTCTAAGTTAAAGTTTTATGAGAAAGAGTCCATGGATGCAGATAAGATAGAGAAACACTATCTACTATGCTTCTGTCTGATAGAGTATTGCAACAGCAATACCGGACTCATAATTACCAGATTTATTCCCAACTTATTCGTACATTGTCTCATGCAGAAAAACATGATGAACTTTATATGAGGAATCATCGTAAGCACCCTGTTGGTTTGGCGCCTCTTCCTAAGGTTCACAATGTACAGAATAATGCTAGGAATAAGTTCAATGAATCTTTTCCAAAGAACAAATCTAGTAAACGCAAACATAACAAGAGGCAAAGGCCTAATTCACACAAGAGGAAGAAGGAGAATGCAAAACCCAAAAATGACAACAAGTGTCATAGATGTGCTGATTTTTCGTATTTTGCCAAGAATTGTCGTACCCCTAAGCATCTTGTTGCTCTTACCAAAAGTCCATAAAAGATGCTAAGTCAGTAGGAGAAATAAGATATGAGGCACACTTCAATCTTGCTTGTGAGGCCATTCTAGAAGTAGGTTGTTCTAATCAGGCTCCAAAAGAACGAATGAACAACAATGCACTTAATGTTCAAGATGACATGACGCTAGACTTTGCTTCTAGAGACATAGTTTGAGATTAGGTGTAATCTCAATCCAAAGTTGATATCTTATTCGATAAATATTGTAATAATTTAAGTTATACAAACTCATTGTTATTTCGAGTTATTTTCTAGTGTGCTTGAGAGTTGTTTATGTTGTTGTTAAGTTAAACAAACTCATAGGTATTGTAATATCGTGCTCATGTATTTGATGTTAAATAATTTCGTAGCCGGTAGCCCTAATCATTTTGTGGGTTCACTTTGCACAAGTTATCCATTCTCCTTGCCCCCCGGTCGTTGCATCCGAACCTCACCAACGCAACGAATCTGAATCCAAAGTATACAAAGCTCCCCAAGCAAGTCCGCGCCCGGCACGGCATCCCGTCGGGCGTCGTTCCAAGCCCAGAATCCTGGTGCCTGGTGCCTCCCATTACCCGGGTACCCAACTAAACCACGACCAAACGTGCCAATCAGCAAAACAACCTCCCGTACCGTATCCCCCGAGGGCCCGAGGCCAGACAATAGCGCGTCTTTGGTGCGGCGACCCCCGTGCGCCGCGCAGTTTTCTCGGCAGTCGCGCGGAGCTTCGAAGGCAAGCCCGGGCCGAGAGGGCGCCGAACTTCATCGGGTGTGTGCAAATCAAGCAAAAACTCCCTCTCCGAAGCTCGTTTTCGCAAGGAACGAGCGGATAAACAGCGTAGGCCGCAGCGGCGGAGGAAGCCCGCTTGGCAAGGGATCTATCCGCACATATTCCCCTTGCGTGCAAGCTCCCCTCCCCGTTGCCCACGCCACGG
The DNA here is from genome assembly GCA_904845875.1 of Miscanthus lutarioriparius. Lineage (NCBI taxonomy): Eukaryota > Viridiplantae > Streptophyta > Magnoliopsida > Poales > Poaceae > Miscanthus > Miscanthus lutarioriparius. Next base: position 29,114,206 of record CAJGYO010000016.1, on the reverse strand, counting down.
GCACCCGAGGAAAGCCTCGTGCACTCGCGGATAGGCAGTGGGCCCAGTGTGGCAGAGACTTTGTTCCGGGGACGCGAAGCCGGGTGGGGAGAGGCAAACCGGGTGGGATTTCTTGGGATTATTTAAGGGGGGAGGGAGGGAGATAGGCACACGAAAGCAACAGCGAGGAGAGAGAGAGAAGGGAAAAGGGTGAAGCCAGGGAGTTGTTGGTTTCGGTTCTGGTCGGCGTCGGAGGGGAAGGAAGGGGACGACGAGCGGCGAGGGCGAGGGCGACGAGGTGCGCGAGGGGAGGAGGGATATGGTGGCAAGCTGAGTGCGCGGATCGCGGCTGCGGCGGCGGCGGGGATCGGCGGGAGCGGGGGGCGGCACTCGGATGGTATTGGGTTTCGCCGGCGCCGGAGGCGGCGATCGTGGATGGGCAGCGGCGGGGTCGCGGGGCGGGGGATGTAGGAGCGGTGGCGGCGGGGAAGTTGGAGTCGGAGCGGGTGCTCGTGCTGGTCTCCGGGCAGGGGCAGGGGCAGGGGGAGGAGGGGAGGGAGCGGCGGGGAGGGATGAAGCGGGGGAAGGGGGGAAGGAATGGGCTGCTGCCGAGCTCGCTGCGGATCATATCGTCCTGCCTCAAGACGGTGACCTCCAACGCCGGCTCCGTCGCGTCCACCGTTCGCTCGGCCGGGGCCTCCGTCGCCGCCTCCATCTCCTCCCAGGCAGAGGACGAGAAGGACCAGGTCCACTGCCCCGCCCCCGCCTCCACTTTTTCAAATATTTTTTTCCTTTTTTATTACGCTGCTAGGGCAGATGACTGTGGGCGCTGGGGTTTGCTAACTTTAGTGCTGTGCTTGCAATTTTGTATACTCAATTATAGTAGCATTCTGCAGTAGTAGGTTTGAGTAGTGCCTGCACGCACGTCCTTTGTTCCAGTAGCAATTACTCGCCCTTCAAGTGAGTTGACCATTAGCCATGTTACAGCTGTATAGGAAAGGTTAGAAAATACTAGAATATGTGGATTGTTACCCTTGCAATCGTGTACTCAATAATGTCATTTTGCAGTAGGAGGGTGTGAGTAATCCGGCGAGGTAGAGCTTATGTTCTTGTAGTTTCGAAATTCCAGTGGCAATTAATGGAGCTTTAAGTGAGTTGGCCATGAATTCAGTTTAACTAGTTGGAAGGTAGTAAAATACTGGAATGTACAGCTTCTCCGAAGTGAAAAGGTTGGAGAGGACAGATTAGGTCAGCGTTCACCCAAATGCTAAACAATAAGGAGTTGGTCACCTATGTTTTAGCTGTTTATTTGAGCTAAATGACAGTTTAAATGGTCTAAATGGCCATTTAAACAGGATAAGTGTCTGATTAAATGGTCACGACTAGCCACTGTGTGGCATCTAAATATTGTTTAAACGGGCTAAATGGCTGTTTAGGTGAACATCAGAGTCATTTTTGTAGTAGTTCAGTAGAATTATTCTGTGCTCATATTGCACATGGCTAATGGGTGCCTTGTTATTGTTGGCCACAGCTTTTTGCTTTGGATTTTTCTTCAGTGTTCTTAAATTTTGCCTGGATAACAAAATTTCTGTTTCTCCAAGTTTAGTTAATGCTTGGCTCAATTCAGTTTTGCTATTACCAATTTTGATTGGAAAAATGTTTGCCACTGTATGTTTCTGCTAATTTATACAAGAATTCAATCTTGATGATCCATCTATGAACAGGTCTTATGGGCTGGATTCGATAAACTAGAGCTTCATCCATCATCATTCAAGCATGTCCTGCTCGTTGGTTATTCAAATGGGTTTCAGGTGCTTGATGTTGAGGATGCTGCAAATGTTTGTGAATTGGTCTCAAAACGTGATGGTCCAGTTACATTTTTACAAATGCAACCCACTCCAGTTGGCTCTGAAGGCATTGAAGGATTCAGAGCGTCACATCCCATGCTTCTAGTTGTTGCTGGTGATGAGACAAATGGCCTGGGTGCAGTTCAAGGTGGTCGCTTAAGTGCTCTTATCAGAGACACAAACAGTGAGCCTCAAGCTGGAAATTGCATTTCTACCCCTACGGTTGTCCGTTTCTACTCTTTGAAGTCTCACACCTATGTACATGTTCTTCGATTCCGGTCTGCTGTATATTTAGTTCGCTGCAGTCCAAGGATTGTTGCTGTAGCACTTGCAGCACAAGTAAGTTTCTCTTTGCACATTTATTTATATTTTGTACTGCAAACTGGAGTTGACAAAAATGATGTTCTTAGATAGAACTTTAAAATACTTATTTTACTACATTTCAGATCTACTGCTTCGACGCTGTTACTCTTGAGAACAAGCTCAGCGTCTTGTCATATCCTTTGCAAGGTGCACCTGGGGTAAGTATTGGGTATGGGCCGATGGCTGTTGGCCCCAGATGGTTAGCCTATGCCACAAATACTCCTTTATTGTCAAACACAGGCCGTCTAAGTCCACAGAATCTCACACCTTCGCCAGGAGTGAGCCCATCTACTTCTCCTAGCAGTGGAAGTTTAGTTGCTAGATATGCAATGGAGTCTAGCAAGCAACTAGCTTCTGGTATTATTGACATGGGATATAAAACATTTTCAAAGTACTGCCAGGAACTTCTGCCAGATGGTTCTAACTCCCCTTTGTCATCAAGCCCAGGCAGGAGATCCGGTAAAATTCCTTCCAGTGTGCATCCACTGGAAGCTGACAATGCAGGAATGGTTAGTTAAAGCCTCACTAAGCCTTGTTTTTTTTCGTTCATTGTCAAATTAAGTGCATGGAAAGTTAAAATCTTCTATGTGAAGTAATGAAAGTTCGTTGGACACTTGCAGGTAGTCATCAAGGATTTCACTTCCAAAGCTGTTGTCTCACAGTTTAGGGCTCACACAAGTCCGATATCTGCTCTTTGTTTCGACCCTAGTGGAACACTTTTGGTGACAGCCTCTGTTCATGGTCATAACATAAATGTTTTCAGGATCATGCCAACCTGCATTGCTAATGGCTCAGGGGCAACGCGCTATGATTGGACAGCATCTCATGTTCATCTTTATAAACTGTATCGCGGCATGACATCAGCTGTATGTTTACTAAGCAATTGAAAAGTCTTTCTCAGAATGTTTTATGATTTTATTCATTTTGTTAATTACCTTGCATTTGCATGCAGGTCATACAAGACATCTCATTTAGTCATTTTAGCCAATGGATATCTATTGTTTCATCTCGAGGTACCTGCCATATTTTTACATTGTCCCCATTTGGTGGTGATGCCAGTCTGCAGCCACAGAATTCTCACAGTGATGGGCCACCTCTTGCCCCATGTCAGTCAAGGCCATGGTGGTCAAAGCCGTCCTTTCTTATGGACCAACAGATTCATCAAGTTCCCTCAACTGTGACAAATTCGGTAGTTAGTAGGATAAAGAATAACACTTCTGGTTGGCTAAATACTGTCAGCAATGTGGCTGCTTCTGCAAGTGGAAAACTATCTGTACCATCTGGCGCAGTAACTGCTGTTTTCCATAATTCCATCTACCAGGGTTCTTTGCCAGTTCCGTCTAAGGCTAACGCTTTAGAGCATCTACTGGTGTATTCGCCATCTGGTCATGTTATTCAACATGAACTTTTACCTTCAGGTTCTGAGTCCTCTGGTAGCAGCCCAAGAGTTGGTTCAGGTCCTAACAAGCAACTCCAAGATGATGAGATGCATGTTACTGCTGAACCAATTCAATGGTGGGATGTGTGCCGTAGGACAAACTGGCCTGAAAGAGATGAAAACATTGCAAACATTGCATTGTATAACCAAAGAAGCAGTATGATGGCTATGGATGCTTCCGACTGTGAAGATAGCGAGCATTCGGATTCCACTGCATCAAATGATGGTATCTCTGGGAAAGAGATTATGAGAGTCCGAGAAAGGTCAAGCTGGTATCTATCTAATGCAGAAGTACAGATAAACTCATGGCGGATTCCCATCTGGCAGAAATCTAAGGTTTGCTGCAATGTCTTTAAACGATGTGGTAAATCATGAAAGATTGAGAGTGACAATCAATCATGTTTTTGCAGATTTGCTTCTATGTGATGGACCATCCTGCTGCAGACTCAGTTGAATCAGTTAGCAGTGGTGGTGGAGAAATTGAGATTGAGAAGTTACCTCTTCACGAGGTTGAGATCAGGAGAAGGGAATTGCTCCCTGTATTCAAGCAGTTCCAATATTCTGAGCGACATTCTAGTGATAGGTAATGTCAATGAAACTACTACTCTTGGATTCTTAATGTTGTATAGATGAGTTATTAGCAGCAAACATCTGATTTTTGGTCAGTTGTTAAATTAATGTTGTATAGATGAGTTATTAGCAGCAAACATATTTTTTTCTATTGTTTATCAATATTGAAATTTCATAGGTGTTCTTTAAATTTGTTATTTTATGGTGAATTGTGATATGGGTTTGGAACATTCAAAATTACCTTTTCCCCTGTAATTCAGCTGTATTTTTTTTTCTATTTTGTTGTATGCCAAGACTCAAAAGCTGGTATGATGCACTTAATTGCCACTATTAGTTCTCACTATCCGTTCTCACTATCAGTTCTGCAATGCATTGTTAAGTCTAGGATATCAATTATTTATTTCCATTGTGTTCACAACATTTGAAGATAGCATTACAATATTAAAAGATAGAATTAGGTGATATCTTGCTCCAATGTTTTCAAGTCGTCCAGTCGAACCTAGTCGCCATGGGACCGACCAGAAGACTAATCGCGATTAGTCGTCGACCAGAACGATTAGTCGAACCTAGTCGACCCTGGTCGTCCTATATATCAGGATATATATACCTACTATATATATACCTATATATACTATATAGTATACACAATAAAGCAAGCATCAAGAGCATCTCTGTCTCCTACTGAGTTTAGGTGGTGACTTACTTGTGGGAGCAGCTCATCACGAAGAACGGCGACTGGAGGCGCGTGGAACAGCAGCCGTCACGGACAGGAGAGGAGAAGAGAGAAAGAGCAGAGCAGCAGCAGCCAGGAGAGGAGAGGAGAGCAGCAGCAGCCAGGAGAGGAGAGAGAGCAGCAGCAGAGCAGCAGAGGAGAGGAGAGCAGCAGCAGCCAGGAGAGGAGAGGAGAGCAGCAGTAGCCAGGAGAGGAGAAGAGAGCAGCAGCAGCAGCAGCAGCCAGGAGAGGAGAGGAGAGCAGCAGCAGCCGTCACGCACAGGAGAGGAGAAGAGAGAAAGAGCAGAGCAGCAGCCTCCTATATATATATTACAGACCCTAGTGGGCCAAATTGGCAGCCCAACTAATCACCTGGAAGCCCAGTCAGGCAAGCCCAAAGAAGGCAGTGCCCAGCCTGGTCGTGCAGCCCCCTGGTCGGACGACTAATCGTGATTAGTCGTCGACTAGTCGGACGACCAGGTTTCTAATCGAGCTAATCGAGTCGAAGTCTCTAATCGAGGTCATGGTACCGACCAGACCGACTAATCGCGATTAATCGGACGACTTGTAAACATTGTCTTGCTCAATAAAGATAGCATTAGGTGATATCTTGCTCAATACCTATGAACAACAGCGTGTAATGTCAACATCAATAATATCAAATGCACATGGTGATCTGCGACACCTTAAACTGTAGCTTGTTATAAATGATTATACCTGAGTTTTGCTAGTTCAATTTTAACATATTGTTTTACACTTAGCAATAACTGCTTATAGTATTGTAGAGATTTAACCTCGTTAAAACTGAGAGGTTCTGATTTTCTGTTGTGTATATGTAAATTTATTTTCATGGAAATTTTTGAGTTTATTAATTAGATGGTATCTGGTGCAAATGTTTATTTCTCGCATATTTCGTGAAAAACGATAAGACTTAAGTCTTGATTGGTGTTTCTTTCAAGTTAAAAGCATTGTAGGTAACTGTCCTTGAAAATGCTGTGTTTTCTGAACGAATATATATTCTTAGCAAGCAGTGACTACCTTTCATTTCTGGACTACTCTCTCTGTTCCAAATTATGCTATGCACCTAGATATATGCTATGTCTAGATTCATAGCAAAAGCTATGTTTCTAGAAAAGCCAAAATGACATAATTTGGAACGGAGAGAGTACAAATATTTTTGCCAGAAATGAGCTCTTTGGTGGTGAATGAATGCAAGAAGTCAAAAAAGAGTCTCAATAATGCAATAGATGTTTTCTGGATGTTTATGCAGCTCTGAATGAAATCAAGTTGTGAATTAATTTGTGCAACAAAACAGTTATTAAATACTTATATTACAAAACTCAGATGAGGCAGTGAAACAATTTTCAGTGAAATCTTTTCTAGAGCTCAGGAACGTAAAAAAGGCAAAACCCAGGGAAATTTTTCTTAAAAATAAAGTACTCCCTCCATTCGAAATTATAAGACGTTTTGGCTTTTCTAGATACATTGAATGTATCATGTGGGATTATGCAATGATGTAGGAATATTGCAAATGGAGGCTTTCAGAATGCCTTGTCCCACATCGATGATGCACAGTATAGCTCTGTAAAGGATAATGGTGAATATGAAACCAAGCCGGTGGCTCCTTTGTCTGGGTTTTACGCTGGTAAGCATACAATATCAATGTATTCGTCATTGTTGTATTATATCATTGTTGATTGGAAAATCTTTCTTTTGTAGATATGAGGAAAACAGCTAACACAAATAGTCTAGCTAGGCAAACATTCTCTGGACCTGGCTCAGCTGTTAATCTTCAGCAAGTGGGGAAGTGCAATTCTATTGAATCTCCTAATGCTTCAATTTTGGCTGGCAAAGCAGAGAATGAGAGCAATGGCTATATATCCACGCCACCTGAAACAAATGCATCTATCAGATCATTGAGCAGCTATTCTCTCTTGGATGGACCTGTTGACGGAATGCTGTCTCCTGCAAATAACCCATCATGCAAGCCTGAAACGGCCAATAATTCTGTGCTCAGCAATGTTGCAAGCACTGACATACCAAATGGGTGTCTCACCACTGTCGATTCTGGACAGCAGGAGGCATCTGATTCTCACAGATCAGTGGAGTTTACCCAGTATTTCCAAGAGGGCTATTGTAAAATATCAGAACTCGATGACTGCCGTGAGTTAACTGAAGCTGTTACTGATGCTGACAGCAGCAGCAGCCACTGCGAGAGAGAGAAGCCCGAGGAAGATGGGGATAACGATGACTTGCTTGGAGGAGTTTTTGCCTTCAGTGAAGAAGGTTCTAGCCATCTATTCTTTTCAGTTATAGGTCTCCATTTGTCTACTGATATGCATCTTCTGATTTCTGTCCCTTATCATGTTGCAGGATGAACTTACTATACTGCCTTACTTGAGATTGAGATACAACGGAAAAAAAAAGTGCTCAAAACATTCACTGTGCAATATTATGTAGACGATGGTGAAATTCTAGTAGGCTTTCATGGAATAAAGCTGTGCGGAATTGATCATCTGCCATGGTACATATTTTTCAAGGTAAACCTTGCGCCAAGTTCTCAAAATGTGAGGCCAAGATTCCTCCAGGCAATTTACTAATCTGCGGATCCACGTTGAAATTTGGAAGGAGTTGGTGTTGTCGAGAAGTTGCTATTGCCTGCCGCAACACCACTTCCTTAGTGTTGGTTTGTACATATACTTCTGGGACATTTGGGTGGTTCTGAATCCCGTACCTTGGCAGCCATATTTGTTGACCGCCTCTGCCAGGGCCTGTGAATGTTCCATGTTTATTTGTACATATACTTTCTGTTTTATTGGAAAAAAAAGGAAAAAATCTAGCGACGTTTAATGTGATATAACTTTATATACATTCAGTAAAGAAAATTGCATTCACGATGTTATGCTTATTTGCATGTGTTGGGCACCTGTGTCAGAGTGTTGGCAGTTGGATGGAGCCAGCAAAGTTCCCAATCTGGTGGACACTGCATGCTTCGGTGCTCACCTGTATCCATCCCGGTCGCCTTTAAAAAAAAAAGTCACGACCTTTTTTTGAAACGAAGAGTCACCACTTTCATTGTTACTCCCTCTGTATAGCAAAGAATGTAATTCTAGCATAGCATCCTAGTTGATTAATTATAGATAAAAAAATATGTTTTCTGTACTCCCAGGAGTAACTACTCCCTCTTCTAATTGGGTTTAAAAGCAACCACCGAATCCATTGCTCAGCGCGCTACAGCCTCCCACTTCCCACAGTCGCACATTTTCAGAACATGCACGGGAGCATATCTCCTAGATTTCAGGTGATGGCTTCATGCCACATAAAAAAATGTTGTTTATTATATACAGAGATAGTGTAAACCATTCTTGGCAAGTATATGTATATACGGTCGTATGCGTTCGTACTTTTAAAATTAGAGTATGTCCATATATCCTAAGACAAGTATAGTATGTGTGGACACATGCTAGGGAGTATGTCCACATATATATATATATATATATATATATATATATATATAGACACACACGGTAGTATGCGTTCATACTTTTTAATGAGTATATGTCCTTATACCGATGGACCAAGTATATATGCGTGCATATATGACAATCTCCAGGAGTATATCCATATACTTAGAGGATTGTTTTAGTGTTTATCTATAGAGTATTTATTTCCATCGTCATTTTTTTCAGGAGAAAAATTGTTACGCTTGTGTACAACTTTTTGACAGAGTATTAGTGCATACACACAGTAACATGAAGTACATATATATTTTGCATGAATAAAGTATGGGTGTATACTTTAATTAGAAAAATGAGTATATTTGCGTACTTTTGTACTTGAAAAGTATATCCATACACTTCGTTTTGGCAGAGTTTTAGTACATACATATTTGCGTGAATAAAGTATGGGTGCATACTTCAATTAGAAAAATGAGTATATTTGTATACTTTTGTACTTGAAACAGTATATCCATATACTCAGGAGATTAAATACACCGGTGAATGAACGCCGATATCAGGATCTTCAATTATAGGCCAAGCAGGCACGCCATGGCCGCCTACCAGAGCTACGCGAAGCCGCCGCCACCGTCGCATGTGGCCGCGGACACTGCAGTAAGGCAGGCAACGAGCGTGCAACCCAGCCGGCGGCCAACCTGTTTCTGCGCAATCCAAAGCCATAGGCTGGCCGCAGCAGTGCCCAGCTGCCTCCGTGCTGCTCCGGTGCCGCACTGCCGCCATGTGGTGCACCTGTGCCTGCTCGCGGGCAACAGGACGAGTGATGGCGAACTAGATGAGAACGATCACTTGGTCAGCTGGAACGAACCAACCATACATGCATATTCAAGTGATGATTTAGATGAAAAAAAAAATAGATCACCGCTGGTAGATGACTGGTGAGGGGAGGTCGCCCCAGATCACCGCTGGTAGATGACCTGGTGACGAAGGCCACGAGCCACAGCGGCAGGTAGCGCAATTCGCGGCGCCGACGAATGCCCACCTCGCACGCTAGGGCTGCGCCCTGGCGGCCACGTCCGCTTCGCCGCCGCCGGCAGCCACCTCGACGGCGTCTGCCACCTCCTCCCCACCCCCTTCTCCTTCTCTCCCGCTCGCCTCCCCATCCCAGCAGGTCGTCGATGGCTGCCTCGCGACCCGGCCGACACCGCCTCGCGCGGCGCCGCGTCTGCCGGCGGCGACCGGCGTCCGGCAGCCTCCAGCGGCGCCGCCTTCGCTGCCGCACTGTTGTGGTGTCGTCCGCCCGTGTCTTCTCAACCTGTACACTCGTCCGGTCGCTGCAGCGAGGGCAAGGCCGCAAGGGACGAGCGGCGATCAACTAGATGAGGAAGAATGCTTAGTCGGTTGGAACGAAGCAGATATGGCGGCGTATGGATGAAATTTGAATGGAAGTCGTACCTATATTAGCTAGCGATTCCAACGGAGGGATAATTAATGATTAAAAAAATCATTTAATGGTATATCGATGTATACGGGATGGGCATGCGCGGTACACTGTATTTGGGCGCGTGGGCAAGCCTGGTTAGGAGGGAGTAACTAGTCCTTAGGGAGTTGGAAAAATATTCCCTATTTATGATATTAAATAAATATCATTGGATTAATTATGAAATGTATTTTTATAATAAATTATTTTGAAGTTGTAAATGTGAATAGTCTCTACTAGAAATTTGGTTAAACGTGATCTGTTTTTGCTGGCACGCAACACGTAGTTGCATTCTTTTCTAGACGGAGGGAGTATTACTTGGCGGTCGGTCAGTCAGTCGCATTGAATGGAAGGTAATTGCACGCGTTTTATATATTCTCTTGGGGAGCAATATTCCATCAAACTACAATCGTCCTCATGTAAAATACTCCCTCCGTCCTGAAAAATGCTCCCTCCGTCCTTAAGTAATTTTCAATTCCAGAGTTGTCTTGAGCTAAACTTTTTATATTTGACCGAATTTATAAAAAAGTACAAACATATAAAATATACTCCCTCCATCCCTGATGTCGATGTTTTACCACCGGCAACCCGTCACGGGGTACCCGGGACGGTGATTTGTTCAGAGGGGTATCGGCGTTTGCAGGAACTCGACGGTGAACGCAAGAGACAATCGATTTATCATGGTTCAGGCCCTCGACTGTGGTTGAGTAATAGCCCTACGTCCAGCCGGCGTTAGCTCTTGCGTTGTATTGATTGTGTCGTAGAAGTTGTGTTCTCCCGTCTCTAGGAACCCTGCCCTCCTTTATATAGTTAGGAGGTCAGAATCCTAGTCGGTTTACAATGAGAGTTCTTAGTAGGATTACAGGATAATACTATTACTAAGATTACATGGGGAGGATCCTAGTTAGACTAGATCTTCTCTCCTCCTTGCGGGGTATCCTGTGGGTCCCGCACCGACAAGCCCCCGAGCACTTCATGGTTGAGCTCTAGAAGCTTCGTCTTGTTCTTTCAGGCTTTGCCGAGCAGGAATAAGCGTCGTCCGAGTGCTTTCTTGAGCGAAATCGTGTAGCGCTCTGCGAGATCTTCGCGTGGAGTGTACCTTTTTGAAGAAAAAAGTATTCCCCTTTGGGTGTAGCCCCCGAGCCTCTTGCTATTTGGAACAAGGAGCTGGAGGGTCTTGTCTTGAAATCGCTCTGATCCTTCGTTGAAATGTTCTTGAGCATGTGCCCGGGTTCTTTATCAAAAAGAACTCGGATATAGCTCGGTCCGGCTTCTTTTTGTCATGATTCTTAAAGTAGTTTTGTCTTGAAGAAGTCTTCTTGGTGACGTGCGCTTTTTCGAAGAAAAAAGTGCACTTACTGAGTGTAGTCCCCGAGCCTCTTGCTATTTGGAACAAGGAGCTGGAGGGTCTTGAATCTTATGTTGTTTTAAAATTGCTGACTTGAAGAAGTTTTTCGAGTGATGTGCGCTTTTTTGAAGAAAAAGTGCACTCACTGAGTGTAGCCCCCGAGCCTCTTGCTGTTTGGAACAAGGAGCTGGAGGGTCTTGAGTCTGATTTGTTCGAGGAACTGAAATCTTCTCCTGTTGTTGCCTCTGAGCATTTATCTGGGTTCTTTGATTCTAAAAGAACTCGGACGCATTGTTCTTGGTGTATTCTCTGGTAGTCTGCTGTTTGTTAGGTGTAGTTGTATAGTGGTGGTTGAGTGTAAATGTTGCCTGTTCACGGGTTGTACAGTGTTGGCATATTCTTCCGAATATGCTTGTCTTCGAGTACTGTTCCTTCTGAGTCTTCCATTATTGAGTCCTGTCTTTTCACTGTGTCTTTTGAAAGGCTTGTTTCGTTGGTACTCCTAGTCCATGTGCGCCGCTCCTTTGATCTATAAATATCCTTTCGGTGTGCTTGCTTTCATCCATTGAACATTTTGTTGAAAAACTTTGTAGTCATGAATATGGTAGTTTGTGAGGTAGAGCAGCCCCCGGGCGTATCTTGTAGTTCCTGTGTGTCTTGTCGTAGCTGGAGGAAGTCTTGTGATAGGGATTAGAGGTAGACTAATCCCACAGTGGCATTGTACTTGGAAGTACGTGGTGGTAGTTGGAGGAAGTCTTGTGATGTGGGCTTCGTTCCTTCATTCGGCAGTTCTGGTTTGATCCTCACCGTCTGTCTTGAGACTGTCCGGTGCAGATCAACACCTGATCCTGCATCACGTCGGGCTTGGGTAGACAGATGCCTGCCAACTTCCCCTGGTCTATGTTGCCCCGCCGTGCTGCTGATTTTCACCTTGGATGCATTGCGTCCATCCTTTGAAGAAAACAGTGTAGCCGAGCGCGGTTTGTTCTACCGAGTAGCAATTTGGAGCACGTAGTCGTTCCAGAGCCTAGTTGTGTCTAGGCTCCTTTTTGCTACCTTGCTTGTCGTAGTGCCGAGTTCATTAGGTCTTGTAAGATGTGTAATCTTCTATTTTTGAAGTCATTTGTAATGGAAAGAATCTTGTCGTCAGAGTTGTCATTCATTTTTCTGCTGTAATCCTGGTTATTCATGAGACTCCCGAGTTCTTTCTTTAATAACCGGGTTCTTTTGTTCCTTGCGAGGTAGCCCTTTGTTTCTTCATGGTTAACGGGTCGTTCTTGTAGTGATCTGATAACACTGCCGTGCTGCTGGATGGATGAGTCTAAAATCTGCCCGTTAAACTGTACTGTTGTGTGGATTTGTGCCATCCGTCATTTTAGCTGTGTTAGTAAATGGACCGTTGCGTTCCCACACTGTGTTTTAACGGGCCTGGTGGGCCGTTTTTATCACTGAAAAATCTATTTAAAGACCTTTTATCTTCCTTTTCTTTACTGCCCAGCTCTTGCCTTGAAACCCTAGCTTTTAGAAATCCGCCGCCGTCATTGTCGCCGCCATCCTAGCTTCATCTTCCCGAGTGCCTTTTTGCTTCCGCTAGTTCATGGGTAAGAAGAAAACCACGAGCAAGTCCTAGACAGCCTTCATGGACGAGGAGTCATCCCTTTCTTTGATCAAGAACCGAGAGTTCGTGGTCATGAGGGCTGCTCAGAAGGTTTGGCCGGCTCCAACAACAACCGAAGACCAGCTCCGTGAGCTCGTCAGCGATGGCTTGATCCAAAGCAAAGACATTGCTGAATGGAGAGTTCCAGGCGAGCACCAGGTTCCTGCTCTAGGTCCTGGTGAGATTGTCCTTTTCATTTCCTTTATCCTCGTCGGTCTTTGCCCTCCTGCTTTCGCCTTCCTTCATCAATTTCTTGGTTATTTTGGGGTTAATCTGAACCATCTAACCCCTAATGTCGTCCTCCATCTTTCTATTTTCATTCATCTCTGTGAAGCTTTCCTTGGAATTCCTCCTTCTCTTTCTCTTTTCCGCCACTTCTTTCGTTTGAAGCCTCAACCCCGTCGTGAAGAAACCAACGTTCTTGGTGGTTGTGGGATTCAATTTCGCCAGGGTCTTAAGAGCAAGTTCTTTGACTATGACCTGATCGATTCTATAAGGGATTGTCATGCCGACTGGTTTTACGCCGCCAATCTAATCCCTTCCCTTGTTGTCCACTCTGGATCTGGTCCCGTGGTTAATGACCGATGGGATAAGAACCTCGTGTCGCCTGCTGAGGTCCAGGCAATCCAGCCACTCCTTAATAGGATTAGTATGCTGAAACAGCAGGGTTTAACCGGTTTCGGTATTGTCTCGAGTTTCCTTCATCGTCGAGTTCAGCCTTTGAAGGAGCGGGAGCACCTTGGCTTCGAGTACTCTGGGGCTGAGGATCCTTCACGTATGGTCCCAGCTCTTGAGCTGACCGATGAGGAGGTACTTGAGCGTCTCCAGAAGATGTTGAAAGGAGCAAGCGTTGTCCCGCTTACTGTCTCCGAGTTCTCTGTTAACAACTCGCCTCCAGCTGTAAGTTGTTTATCTCTTTGTCTGGGTACTTTATGTACTCTTGCTGTATCCATTTTTGTTTAACTTTTCCCTGTCTTGTTGTTTTATTCTTTTTCATAGGAGTTTGGGCGCAACTTTGTTGACCCAATCCCTCTTGATGTTCTCCCTGCCGTGGCAAAAACTGGGGAGAAACTTGCTGGAGCTTTCGCAACCAGTAAGTTCCCATTCTCCACAACGCTTCCTAGAGTTTCTTCCAGATTTGTTGATGTATATGAACAATATGTTCCTCGTTTAGTCCCTCGTGGTCCACGTAGTGTCCCGAAGAGGGGGCGAACGGATGGGTCTTCATCTGGCCTGCCTGCTTCCAAGAAGTCTCGCAAGCTAAGTACTCTTCCAGGTACTCCAATTGTAGCTAGCATGCTCTTAGGTGAGCATATTTAATACTCTCTGTCTCTTTGTTTTCTCTTTTTTTTTATCTTGAACCGAGTACTTTTATTCTTTTTTCAGCGGGTGGTCTGGTGGCCTTGGTTGAAACCGAGGGGGAAGAGGATGATGAAGTACCCCTCATCATGCGACGGTGAGTTGTTTTCATATTCCCCTTCCATTGAATTTCTCCTCTTTGTCTTGATTTTTAGTCTTGATCTTTTTTGAAGTAACCGAATGTCGGGTACGAGTTCTTCTGAGGCTCCCGCGTCGGCTTCTTCTGAAGCTCCGGTGTTGAGTTCCTTGGTACCGAGCTCTTCCGCACCTTCGATGCCGAGTTCTTCTACAGCTCCAGCCCCGACTTCTTCTGGGGCTCCGGTATCAGCTATACCGCTCCTGTCGCCAAGTGGCGGGGACATTTTTGCCGCCATTGTTCCCCCTGCGAGGTCTTCTTTGTGTTTTACGAAGAAGAAGATAGTCGGGTGAGTGACTTCTGGTTTCGTCTCTTTGCATCTGTTTCCCCTTTCTTTTGTTCTTATTGCTGAGTTTCTTTGTCAACTTTCAGGCCTTCGTCTTCTCTCGACCCTCCGTCGACTTCTTGCCATTCTTCTGGTGTGCCTCCGAGTGCCGAGCCTCAGGACTTGGAGCGCACGGTCGGCGAAGTTGTTGTGGGGGAGACAAGGTTTCCTGGTGATGATGCTGCTGCTGGCTTGGTTGCCTCGGAGGTGACCGTGGCCATGATGGTGGATTCATCTAGGGAGGTAGCTGGGACTTCCCATGGTGTGCCTCTGCTCTCATCTTCTCCGCATCGGTCGTCTTCCCCCTCCGCTCCTTTCTCTACTGAAGATGTGGTGCATCAATTTGACGCCACTCATCGGCTGTCAGAGTTGACCGCTTCTTGGGGAGATTTTGCAACTTCTTTTGGGGAAAAACTTCAAGTAAGTTTTCTGAAGTTCTTTCTTTGGATGTCTATTTTTCTCCTGTTCTTATGCCTTTTTTCTTTTTTTCTTCTTGTTCAGTCCTTCTCTCGGGACCATACCGGCTTCTTTTTTTCGTCGGAAACTGAGAAGAAGTTGTCCTCTGAGTTAAGCGCCTTGAAGACAGATCTTGGTCTCTGCCAGGCCGAGCTGGAGGCTGAACGTCAAACGCATCATAAGGAGGAAAAATCACTTCATGCCCGGGTAGTTGAGGTCGAGAGACAAAGGGATGATGCTATTCAAGAGGCTTTAAAGAACTCGGAGGCCATGAAGAACTTGGAAACAGCAAAGAAAGAGTGCAATGGTATGGCGAGTTCTTTTCGTTTCCTTCTGTATTTAGACCTTCCTTTCTTCTGACTCGTTGTTTGGTGCCTTGTCCAGCTCTCCGAGTTGAAAAGCAGAAGCTCTCGGAGAGTATCGATGAAATGAAGACTCTTGTCCGTTCTAGTCATAACAAGGCTGAGGAGGTAATTCCTCGTGCTGAGGAAGAACTCGCGCTTGCTAAGTTGATTAGGCGTGGAGCTGATAGAGATCTTGTACAGGCTCAAAAAACTATTGAAGACTTGTCTGGCAAGTTGGCAACGGCTACCGAAAACTAGAAAGCTTTATGAAAATCCTTTCGTTCAGTAGCCGACGCTCTCCGAACTCCAGCGGATGATGGGCAATCTTGGGCTCAGTTGATTCCCCAAATTTCGACTCATTTTCAAGAGTTCGTGAAGAGGTGCGCCCAACTGTGTACCAAAAATGTCCTGGCCCAGGTCCGGGTTCTTGCTCCAGAGGCGCCTTTGTCCAAGATAGCAGAGGAAGCCGATAGTCAAGAGTACATTGATGCCATTGAGAAGATGGAGCCTGAGGTCGAAGACTTAGCCAGTAGAGTTGTAGATAATCTTAATATTGTTATCTCTTCCCCTGATGATGACGTTTGACGTAATTGACCTCTATGCTCGTGCCTTGTAATATGATATTATACTTTCTTTTGAATGAAGATTTTTTGCTGATGTCCTCTCTACCTGGATGCCTTGTTTATTCTTTGGATGAGTTGTTCAAGCGATCAGTGTTATTTGACTTGCCGAGTACTTTGTCTTGCTTTCGACTTTGCCATGTGAACAACTTTGCATGTTATCCTTGTGTTGACAACCTCTCTTGATCTGTTGAGTGTTGGCCTTCATCTTTGCCATGTAAACAACTTGGTTGAATGCTTGCCTAGCTCCTGTCTGCGCCGCGTAAACAACTTGGTGTGCTTGCCTGGCTCCTGTCTGCGCCGCATAAACAACTCGGTGCGGACTCTCGAGTGTCTTCAGTGTAGCCCTCGAGCCTCTTGCTTTTTGAAACAAGGAGCTAGAGGGTCTTGACTTGATTTTTTCCTAATCCATGTCCAGGCTTAGTCGTTTTATTTTTTGTTTTAGGTGTTAGGTTATTAGCTACCCTCATCGGCTGGCTCAAGCGTCTTTTCAGCTATTTTGCTCTCGGCCGATAGGCTCAGGCATGTTTCATCCATTTTGCTCTTTTGTCCGGGTGTTAGCTTGTTAGCTACCCTCATCGGCGGGCTCAAGCATCTTTTCAGCTATTTTGCTCTCGGGCGGTAGGCTCAGGCATGTTTCAGCCATTTTGCACTTTGGTTCGGGTGTTAGCTTATTAGCTACCCTCATCGGCGGGCTCAAGCATCTTTTCAGCTATTTTGCTCTTGGCCGGTAGGCTCAGGCATGTTTCAGCCATTTTGCTCTTTGGTTCGGGTGTTAGCTTAATAGCTACCCTCATCGGCGGGCTCAAGCCTCTTTTTAGCTATTTTGCTCTCGGCCGGTAGGCTCAGGCATGTTTCAGCCATTTTGCTCTTTAGAAACAACTCGGGGTTAGCCATCATAAGACGTATGTTGCCGAAAAACCATCTTTATTGATCATGATCGTTTGATAAGCCATAATACATATTTTGTCGAGGGACAACATCTTTATTGGCCATGAACGTTGATCTCTTGTGGTTTGTACATGTATTCTCCCTTGAGTTGTTTTCATGCGTAGAACCTTCTTAGTTGGCTGATGTGCCATGTATTGCTGACTTCTTTCTCATCTTCAGTTATTAACTTGTACGTGCCTGGTCCAGTGACTTTTGAGACAATAAAAGGACCTTCCCATGGACTGAGTAGTTTATGGCGTGCGTCAGTTTTTTGTATTCTTCTTAGCACTAGGTCTCCGACTTATAGTGATCGAGGCTGGGTATTCTTGTTGTAGTGGCGTCTTAATCCCTGGAGGTATCTTGCTGATTGAAGGGTAGCATTTACCCTGACTTCTTCTGTAGTGTCAAGTTCTAATCTTCTGGTGTGTTCTGCTTCTCCTTCGTCATACTGTTCTATCCTTGGTGATGTCCAAATCAAGTCGGTAGGTAGTACAGCTTTTGATCCGTAAACTAGGAAGAAAGGCGAGTATCCGGTAGCTCTGCTTATTTGAGTTCGTAGCCCCCATACTACTTTGGGCAATTCTTCAATCCACTTTGATCCATAGTCTGCTAGCTCTTCATACAGTCTTGGTTTCAACCCGGCTAGTATGAGTCCATTGGCTCTTTCTACCTGTCCGTTGGCTTCTGAATGTGCGACTGATGCATAATCTATGCCGAAACCACAATCCTGCGCCCAACTTTTGAACTCTGTGGCTGTAAAGGGAGAGCCTAAATCTATGATGATTCGATTGGGCATGCTGAAGCAGTGCATAATGTCTTGGATGAACTCAACTGCTTTGGCTGCGCTGTGTTTTGCGAGTGGTTTGTATTCAATCCACTTGGTGAACTTGTCAATTGCCACGAAAATGTATTCGAAACCGCCCTTTGCTTTCTTGAGGGTCCTACTTGATCCAGCCCCCAGCAGGAGAAAGGCCAAGTGGGTGGGATGCAGATGAGGTTGTGAGCTGGCACATGAGCTTGTCTTGCGAACATTTGACAACCTTTGCATTTTCTGACGAGTTCTTCTACGTCTTTCAGAGCTGTTGGCCAGTAGAATCCAGTGCGGAAAGCTTTGCCGACTGTGTTCTTGAAGCGGCGTGATTTCCGCAGCAACCTAAGTGTATTTCGTCTAGGATTTCTCTGCCTTCTTGAAACGAGACACATTTTAGGAGTACTCCTGACGATGCAACTCTTCTATAGAGCTTGTCCCGTACTAGGACGTAGTTTTTGCTTCTGCGAACAACTCGGGTAGCTTCCTCTTTCAGCTGGCAACTTATTCTCTTTGATATAATCAATAAAAGCTTGTGTCCATGAAGTGTTGATTACCAGAATCTGGTTGCCTTTGGCTGTGAGTTCTGGGGTTTTCTCACCGGGTTGTTTGATAGAAGGAGCTGATAACTCCTCTATTAATACGCCGGGTGGGACCATTGCCCTGTCTGATCTGAGCTTGGCGAGGGCATCTGCTACAATGTTGCTATCGCGCAGGACATGTAGAATTTCTAACCCTTGGAAATGTTTTTTGAGTTTTCGGATTTCAGCGCAGTAAGCGCCCATGTTTTCTTTGGTGCAGTCCCAATCTTTGTTGACTTAGTTGATGACTACAGCCGAATCCCCATATACGAGTAATCGCTTTATTCTGAGGGTAATTGCCACTCGTAGCCCGTGGATGAGAGCTTCATACTCTGCTTCATTGTTGGTAGCTTGCCATAATATCTGAAGGACATACTTAAGTTGTTTTCCGTCTGGAGAGATTAGGAGGACACCCGCACCGGCTCCGCCTAGCTTGAGTGATCCATCAAAGTACATCTTTCAGTGGTCAAGGATTGTATTTGACATAGGTTGTTGAATCTCTGTCCACTCGGCAACGAAATCGGCAAGGGCTTGAGATTTGATTGCTTTTCGCAGGGTGAAATCGATGTTGAGAGCACCAAGTTCAACTGCCCACTTTGATATGCGCCCTGTTGCGTCTCTGTTGTGTAAGATGTCTCCGAGCGGGAAGTCTGTCACCACGGTGATCTTGTGGCTTTCAAAATAGTGGCGGAGCTTGCGTGAAGTGATCAATAGGGTGTACAGTAGTTTTTGCACATGCGGGTACCGGATTTTAGATTCTGACAGTACTTCGCTGATGTAGTATACGGGTCGTTGTACTTTATATACGCGCGCTTCTTCTTCTCTTTCCACGACTATCGCCGTGCTGACCACAGTAGAAGTTGCCAAAATGTATAGCATCATGTCTTCGTCTTTCTTTGGAGGTGTGAGAACTGGTGAGGATGTGAGGTATGCCTTAAGTTTCTTGAAAGCTTCATTGGCTTCTTCCGTCCACTCGAACTTGCCTGCCTTCTTTAGTAGTTTAAAGATAGGTAACCCTTTTTCGCCGAGCCTTGAAATAAAACGATTGAGTGCTGCCATGCAGCCTGTTAGCTTTTGCACATCTTTGATGTTTCGAGGTGGGCCCATCTCTATTATGGCTCAAATTTGCTTGGCGCTTGCTCCGATTCCGCGATGACTGACCAGGAAACCGAGTAGTTGTCCTGAAGGGACTCCGAATACACACTTATTTGGGTTCAATTTCCACCTCCATCTTTTCAAGTTCTCAAAAGTTTGTTTTAAGTCCTCAATCAGTGTATCTGGGTTCTTTATTTTTACCACCACGTCGTCCACGTATGCTTCTATGTTTTCACCAATCGGATCTCCAAGGCACGTTTGGATAGCTCTTTGGTAAGTGGCTCCAGCATTCTTGAGTCCAAACGACATGGTCTTGTAGCAGTAGGCACCGAACGGAGTAATGAAAGATGTCTTGCTCTGGTCTTGCTCTTTTAATGCGATCTGGTGATACCCTGAATAGCAATCAAGAAAGGATAATAGGGCGGATCCTGCTGTTGAATCAACTATCTGATCAATGCGTGGCAGCCCAAACGGGTCTTTCGGGCAGTGCTTGTTGAGATCTATGTAGTCAACACACATGCGCCATTCGTCCGTGTTCTTTTTCTGTACTAGAACTGGGTTTGCTAGCCAATCTGGATGAAGGATTTCTCTAATGAATCCAGCTGCCATTAGTTTTGTAATTTCTTTTTTAATCGCTGCCTTCTTGTCAGGTGAGAATCGTCAGAGCTGCTTTGCTTTTGCTGTGCTTGGAGCTTTCATTGACATCAATTACAGTTTCAAATACCAACTCTCTTGGGACACCTGGCATGTCGGCCGACTTCCAAGCGAAGATATCTTTGTTGTCCCGAAGAAAGTTGGTGAGCGCGAGTTCCTATTTTGCCGAGAGGTGGGCGCTGATGGTTGCTGTCTTAGAGGGATCGCCAGTGCCCAGGTCGATTTGCTTGACGTCGGCTTCTTTTGGTGGTGCGAGGATGCTAGGCTTTTTAGCTGGTATCTCTAGTTCTTCTTGGCTTATTTCTACGGCAATAATGGCTATTTCTTTTCTTCCATTATCGGCTTGTGCTTTGGCCGTGATTTGGATTGCCTGAACGTCGCAGTCAAAAGCGCGCTTCAAATCACTTCAAGAGAAAGGACACCGTTAGGTCCTGGCATCTTAAGCAGTAGGTACGGATAATGTGGTATTGTCATGAATTTTGCTAGCGCTGGGCGTCCGAGGATTGAATGGTATGATAAATCCAAGTCTGCAACCTTAAACTTGATGAACTCTGTACGGTAATTCGAAGGGGTTCCAAAAGTAACGGGTAGAGTAATTTATCCAAGTGGCATGGCTGCCTTGCCGGGTACTATGCCATAAAAAGGTGTATTTGTTGGTGTAATCATCCCGGTGAGTTGCAGTCTCATCTTCCTTAGCGTTTCTGAGAAGATGATGTTGAGTCCGGCTCCCCATCGATTAGTACTTTGGTGACAGTCATACCGGCAATAGTTGGATCTAGAACCAGTGGGTAATGGCCTGCGTTTCCCACGCTAGTCCATTGGTCTTCTCTGAAAATTGGATTGGATACTGTGACCAATTGAGATATCTTGGAGTAGCCGATTCTGCTGTCATGATAGTCCGTAGTGCTAATTTTCTTGATGTTTGCTTCTGCAATCTGGGGCCCCGGAGAAGATCACTACTACCGTCCCTCTGGATTTTTGGAATCCTTTGTCTTCGTGGTTGTCTTCATCTTTTTTCTGATTGTCTTCTTTGGTGTTTTCCTTACTATCTTTTCTTGTGTATCGATCATTGAAGGTGTAGCAATTTCCGATGGTGTGCTTCCCATTAGGGTGCAATGGGCAACGTATGTTTTCGATGTCATCATATCTTCTGGGTTTGGAAAACTTCTTTGATTTGTCGGCCATTGCCACGATGTTGTCTGGTATACGTTTTTTTCCTGATGTCTGCTATTTCGATGATTTTGGTTGTCTGGGTTGTCTCGGTTGCTTCTATCCGGGAACCTCTCTCGTGTCTTCTCTTCTGCAGTAATCATCTTTTCTACTGTTCATCTGAATTCTTCGTTATTTCTCGGATTTTCTTTGTAGAAGTCTTGAAATTGCCACCTAGTCATGATTCCGTGAGAGAAAGCTTCAATTACTTCTCGTTCGGTGATGTCATGCACTTGAGCCCGTAGTTCGCCGAATCGTCGATAGTAATCTCTGAGACTCTCACTTCCCTTCTACTTGTGTCCTTTTAATTCTGCGTGAGTGACCGGGTGCGTAATGATCCCTGCAAAATTTTCACAAAAAGCTCTTTGGAAGTCCTCCTAATTTCTGATTGATCCTGGATTTAATTTGTCAAACCATTGGAGAGGCATGGTTTTCAGGGCCATAGGAAAGAACAGGGTCTTGATATCGTCGTCTCCTTCGGCTAGCTCAATTGATTGTGAATATATCATGAGCCACTGCATTGGTTCAGTTTTGCCATCATACTTAGAGTGGTTGGACGGTTTGAACTTGTGAGGTAGTCGTATTGACGCAAGTCTACAAAACAGAAGAATCTATCGTGCATTCCGGCTTCTTTGAATTCCGATTCGGCACCTCCTTCTGGCCAACTGTCGTTTTGATGAGAGTAATTCTACGAGGTCGTCTGGGCTGGCGCCCTACTCCTGGTCTTTCTTGGTTGTTCAACTCGGTGGCCTTGACTATGATCCCTCCTACTTTCTCTGTTATGACTTCCACTTGGTCCGAGTCTCTCGAAAGCGGACTTCCTTTGATTTTGATCTTCTTGCCTATGGGTCGTTGATCTGGCGGGTAGTCTTGATTGGGTTCTTTCTTCATGCGTCCTCAGGGCCGTTGACCGGAGCAAGTCCCGGAGTTGTTCATATTTTTCACCGAGATGTGAGGTTGCTCTGAGTTCTTCTAATGCTTCTCGGATCTTATCGTAGGGCGTACCTGCCATGCGTCTTTCTTTGACTTCTCGTTGTAATTTTCTTCTGTCGTATTCGGCCAACTCTGACTCATATCTGATCTAGGCTTCCCTGCGCTGCCTAGCACGGTGTTGGCGTCCTTGCTTCAACTTGTTTTTTCTTTCTCTAGCTTGTTTCTGATTCTCGGTTTCACCGTCGTAGCCCTGGGTAAATGGTGATATATTGGATTCTGATTCATCCGATGACCTGACATCGGGTGCTTCTAGGGGGACCAATGGTAACCGAGGACGGCGAACCATGAGTACTTCCCGTGCGTGAACTGTTCTGTTATTGGCGTTAGTTTCCATACTGTCGAAGTTGCTGATATCTTTAGTAGAGGTCTCGAGGTCGTAGATCGAGTCTCCTTCTTGGTAAGGTAGAATAGCTGTCGTCGTCGTGTCGTCCAGACGGGTACTGCTATCCTCAGGAACAAAGCCCGGCCAGTGGACGATGCAGTCTTGAGATGTTATAGTCAGTACGAGACCTTCCTGAGCTCCTTTTAGTGGCATTCTAAGCACTGGATCGAGGGATCCTTCGAGTCGTGCCTCATAATCCTTTGCCATGTTGTGGAGCCCGAACGGAAAAAGACCTGACTTCTTGAAAAGACTCTTAGTGTTCTCCGAGTTGTTTTCTTGATATGCCGAGGCCGCGTTCTGGAGCCCCATCGGAAAAGAACTCGGTTTTTCGAAAGAACTCGGATAAGACTCTGTCTCGGAAGCGGAGCTTGAATTCGAGTCGGATGCGCAAAGCCGCGAAACCTGAGTTGAATCGGACATCATAAGTTGCGCGAATCTTCCAGAGATTTGGTCCGTCGTAGTCGCCGGAATAGAATAGTCTTCATGGTGTTTCGAATCTTCGAGGAGACGACTTTGAAGCTTGCCATTGTCGTCTGCCTCGCAGATCCATGAGCCGAAAATGAAAGTTGATCCCGTCGAGAAGATCATGTTGTTGAGGTCCGTCGAGCTCTCAGATGCAAATTCGCCGAAAGCCCCTACCTGACGCGCCAGCTGTCGATGTTTTACCACGGGCAACCTGTCACGGGGTACCCGGGACGGTGATTTGTTCGGAGGGGTATCGGCGTTTGCAGGAACTCGACGGTGAACGCAAGAGACAGTCGATTTATCCTGGTTCAGGCTCTCGACTGTGGTCGAGTAATAGCCCTACGTCCAGCCGGCGTTATCCCTTGCGTTGTATTGATTGTGTCGTAGAAGTTGTGTTCTCCCGTCTCTAGGAACCCTGCCCTCTTTTATATAGTTAGGAGGTCAGAATCCTAGTCGGTTTACAATGAGAGTTCTTAGTAGGATTACAGATAATACTACTACTAAGATTACATGGGGAGGATCCTAGTTAGACTAGATCTTCTCTCCTCCTTGCGGGGTATCCTGTGGGTCCCGCACCGACACCTGAGTAAATTTCAATTCCTAGGGTTGTTTTGAGTGAAGCTTTTTATATTTAACCGAATTTATAAAAAGGTAGGAACATTTATCCCACCGAATGAGCACATCATAATAAAAATATAATGTATGGTGCATCTAATCTATATACCAATTTGGTGTCATAAGTCTTAATGCTCTTTTCTATTAATTCAGCCAAATTTAAAAAAGTTTGACTTACTCTAGGAATTAATTTACTCAAGAACGGTAGATTTAAGCTTGCAATTTTACATTAGATCTAAGCTTTAAAATACCCAGTACCAGCAAAATATGAACTATTGTGCAATTTTACATTAGATCTAAGCCTTAAAATACCCAGTACCAGTAAAATATCTATTGTGCGATTTTACATTAGATCTAAGCCTTAAAATACCCAGTACCACTGGTGAAAATTGCAAGAGACAGTACCATCCGTAGTTTTCACTGCAACCTTCAACCGGAAGTTCCAAACCCGCTTTCCTAGCTCGAAATCTTCACATCTCGCGAGGAGTCCCGGACCCCGTGTACTCCAACGTGTCGAATCACCGCCCAGAATAAGCCACCCAACGCCATTTCGCCGGCACCCCGATCCACACGTTCATTGCGAATCGCGCGCCCTTGGCCTATGCCGCAGCCCGCAGCCCATAGCCGAGGCCGAGGCAGCCCGCGCCGCGCCAACGCCTTCGCCTCCCGATGACCAGACGCGCACGGCGCACCGGCTCCCCGCACCTGCACAGCGCCCACCGAGAGCGAGAGCGACGCGGGCGCAACCGCGCAAGCCTCCAACCAAAACCCTCCACCCAAACCCGTGGCGCCGGGCAGTCGGGTAGGCGCCCTCGCGCGCCACCACAAGCACAAAGAGACCTCGCACCCCACCAGCCTAATCCCCCCGCGGGCGGGCAGATAACGGTCGCGGCACGGAAAGGAGCGGACAGCACTAGTCCAAGAGGCGCGGAGCAGGAGGGGACACATGGCAGAGGAAGGGGAGGAGGCGGCGCCTCCGGCCGCGATGGTGGGGGAGGACGACGCGGCGGCCGGGGAGGCGGCGCCGACCGTGGTGGACTTTGGGCTGCCCGCTGAGCTGATGACCGTGCTGCCATCGGACCCGTTCGCTCAGCTGGACGTGGCGCGCAGGATCACCTCCATGGCGCTCTCGCACCGCCTCGGCCGCCTCGAGGCCGAGGCGGCGCGCCTGCGCTCGCAGCTCGCCGAGCGCGACGCCGAGGCCGAGGACCTCCGGGAGCGCGTCGAGCAGCTCGACGCCGCGCTCGCCGTCGCCACCGGCCGCGGAGCGAGCGAGGCGGCGCTCCTGCGCTCGCAGATCGCCGAGCGCGACGCCGAGGCCGAGGACCTCCGGGAGCGCGTCGAGCAGCTCGACGCCGCGCTCGCCGTCGCCACCGGCCGCCTCCGCCGCGCCGAGGAGGAAAAGGTAATCGCTAGTCAGTTTACTAGCCGCCTGGCTGAGGCTGAGCTGTGCTTTCTGGGGAATGGTGGCTTCGGTCGGTCCCACCTGTCGGCGACTCTGGTCCCAAGACGCTTGCGCCTAACGTCGTCTCTATTTCCAGCAATGTAGCTGCGTGATATGTATGCTGCGCAATTTGGGCAACCGAAATTACTTAACAGTCGAATGCTTCTTCATGTTCTGATCGTGGACGATGGACGTACAGGAGGCACTGCTGCGGGACAACTCTGCGCTGTCCAACACCGTTACGAAGTTGAACAGAGATGTCGCCAAGGTACCAATAAAACACTTTGGGAAGAATTTGACAGATTTCTGTGTGTTGCACTACTAGTTTGGAACAATTACGTAGCAATCTCATCATAATTTCAAACTGAACAAATGTTAACATGTCAAGCATTTGTCTCTCGTAAGCATGTCCAACCATTGATTGGTGCTGTACATAAGCCTTGATTGCTATACCATTTTACACTTCATAGTTGTGTACCTTACTGCCTATATTCTACTTCGTTGTGCAGTTGGAAGTTTTCAAAAAGACACTTGTGCAGTCCCTCCAGGAAGACGACAGCAGTGATGTAAGTCTGGCATTCAGGCTGTGTCTAGTTGTTTAACTCAAGAACCTAGAAAATGACTAGCATTTCAATTCTTCCCTTGTTTGTATTTGTAGCTAAATTGAGAGTGATTTTTCTTTTTAAATTACTTTTCAATAGAATACTGCTCCCGGGGCAAGAGTTGCAGCAACTTCAAATTTCTCCTCTGCGCCATCAGGTACTACATTATTCTCGTGGTCCTTGTGCTAGGTCCACCTTATTCTAGTTCCCTAGGGTAATGTTGACTGTTGGATTTTTGTCAGATGAAAATTCTGCATTTCCAACTTCCAAATCATCACAGGTTTCAGAAACTGCAAGTTCAGTTTCGGAGGAAAATAACCAAGTTGACCCAGATGGTACATTCCCGTTTCATATACTTAATCTTGTCTAATACAAAAATATGTTGAATGATGTTTTACGCACAGAACCTTTTTGTACTTGCAGCACCTAGGCCACCCCGTCCTGGACGTCCACATGTATTTTTGCCGTCATACAACAGCACACCAAGGATGACTCCCCCAGGCTCACCTCCAAGGCGTTTTGAATCGGTATCACCGCCAAGGCGGCATTCAATCTCCATTACGTCGATGAATATGTTTAATGACAGGTCCTCAGGCTTTTCTGGTCAGCATAGCTCTCCATTTGACGCTCCAAGTCAAACAGGTTAGCTCACAACCCCAAGAGCTAGTTATACTGTATGTTAATGCTGCTTTGTTCAGCAATCAACATATATTACATTTAATTGGTCAAGATATGTTACAATTTCACTGCCATCTGGTTGTAAATATCAAAATATATTGCAGCTCCACTGGACCCAAAAGTGAACTGTTTGTTTGCTTACTAGGTTCGGATCTTTGATTTCTGTGTTTAACATGAAATCATAAATAAGCTATCCATATACTCTTTCTCATTGAGAGTTATTTGTTTTAGGACGAACAAGAGTTGATGGAAAGGAGTTCTTTCGTCAGGTCAGGTATGTGCAGAAGTGCTCTTTTCCAAATATTCAGTTTAGCAGTAGATTTTTTTCTCGGAAATATACCTCAAGCCTTGTGAGTGTAATATTTGATGAGTTAATAGAAGGAGTTTGGTGTACTTATTTTTCTTTCGGAAATTATTATCATGTAGTGCCTTCAAGAACTGCACATAGCTGCACAGTAGGCTTAGTTGATTCGAGGATCTTGTTTTCCAGAAATCTAGAAAGAAACCTTTCAACTCCATTGATGCTTAATTGTTACAAAGAAAATTTTGTTCATTTTTCCAAGTGTGTGATTGATTTCCCTCTTTAACTGTTGTACATGCAGAAATCGATTATCGTATGAGCAGTTTGGTGCATTCCTGGCTAATGTGAAGGAGCTGAACGCACACAGGCAGACCAGAGAGGTATAAATGGATCAACACTGAATGAACATCTGTTTGGGGATTTATGAACTAATTTTCTGATCCCCTTTTGGTATTCGTTGAATGTCTCTTACAGGATACCTTAAGAAAGGCTGATGAAATCTTCGGTCCTGAAAACAAGGACATGTACAGCATTTTTGAGAGCCTAATAACTCGCAACATTCACTAGTCTCCTCAAGGGTTGAAACATTACCCATGATTACTAGCGATTCAAGTTTTACCGATATAGTGATTACGATACTCATCACTTTTTTTTATTTGAAGTCTGTAGTCTGTTGTGGATTCTTGGTATATAGTTTTATAGTTCCTTATGTCCATGTAGAGTCCTGGGTTTGTCTGAAGCTACAGTTTATATTCTAATACAAATGGAGGAAATATTGGAGTAAAGGGAAATACATTATTTGTCTGATATTTCTTGAACATAATTAATAGACTACAAATGCGAGACAAGTGAAGAACAAAAGTTTGACAGCCAGCAGAGTACGTGAAATCCATACAACACAACAACATAGCCTTTCAGTCCCAAGCAAGTTAGGGTATGCTAGAGTTGAAACCCACCGAGAGCCCCAAGTCATGGTTCAAGCACTTCAATAGCTGCTTTCCAAGCACTCATATTCAAACTTAGATCTCTAGGTATATCCCAGGCTTTTAAATTTCCTTTTATTGTCTTCCCTCATGTCAATTTCGGTCTTCCTCTACCTCTCCTCATATTATTAGCTTGGCTTAGGACTCCACAATGCACTGGTGCCTCTGGAGGTCTCCTTTGTACATGGCAAAACCACCTCAACCGATGTTGGACAAGTTTTTCTTCAATTGGTGCTACCCCTAGGCGATCACGTATATCATCGTTCCGAACTCGGTCCATTCTTGTGAGACCACAAATCCGTCGCAACATACGTATTTCTGCAACACTCAGTTGTTGAACATGTCGAATCTTTGTAGTCCAACATTCTGCTCCATACAATATAGCCGGTCTAATCGTCGTTCTATAAAACTTGTCTTTTAGCTTTTGTGGTACCCTCTTGTCACAGAGAATGCAAGAAGCTTGTCGTCACTTGATCAACCCTGCTTTGATTTTATGGCTAACGTCCGCATCAATATCTCCATCCCTCTGTAGCATTGATCCCAGATACCGAAAAGGTATCCTTCTTAGGCACTACTTGACCTTCCAAACTCACATCTCCCTCCTCCTGTGCAGCTCCGCCAAAGTCGCATCTCATGTATTCGGTTTTAGTTTTGTTCAATCTAAAACCTTTAGACTCAAGGGTCTGTCGCCATAAGTTTAGTTTTCTATTTACTCCCACCTGGCTTTCGTCCACTAACACTACATCATCAGTGAACAACATACATCAAGGGATATTCCTTTGTATGTTCCTAGTAACCTCATCCATTACCAAGGCAAAGAGATATGGGCTTAAGACTGGCCCTTGATGAAGTCTAATTTTAATCGAGAAGTAATCTGTGTTACCATCGTTGTTCGAACACTAGTAACAACATTATTGTACATGTCCTTGATGAGGGTCACGTACTTTGATAGGACTTTACGTTTATCCAAAGCCCACCGCATAATATTTCTTGGTATCTTGTCATAAGCCTTCTCCAAGTCAATGAAAACCATGTGGTGGTCCTTCTTCTGCTCTCTAAACCGCTCCATAACTTGTCTTATTAAGAAGATTGCTTCTGTGGTTGACCTTCCGGGCATGAAACCAAATTGGTTTGTTGATATCTGCGTCATTCCTCATAGGCGCTGCTCGATGACTCTCTCCCATAACTTCATAGTGTGGCTCATCAACTTAATTCTCTAATAATTAGTACAACTTTGGATATCTCTCTTGTTCTTATAGATTGGTACCAATATATTTCTTCTCCACTCCTCAGGCATCTTGTTCGATCGAAAGATATTGTTGAACATCTTGGTTAGCCATACTATAGCTATATCCCCGAGACATCTCCACACCTTGATTGGGATACCATCAGGGCCTATCGTTTTGCCCCCTTTCATCCTTTTTAAGGCTTCTCTGACCTCCGATTCTTGAATCCTCCGCACAAAGCGCCTGTTAGTGTCATCAAACGAGTCGTCCAAATAAACGGTGGTGTTCTTGTTCTTACCATTGAAAAATTTATCAAAATACTCTTGTCATCTATGTCTGATCTCATCCTCCTTCACCAAGAGCTGCTCCCTCTCATCCTTTATGCACTTGACTTAGTTGAAGTCCCTTGTCTTTCTATAGCGAGCCCTAGTCATCCTATAAATGTCCTTCTCTCCTTCTTTCGTACTCAAACGTTGGTAAAGGTCCTCATAGGCCCGCCCCCTTTGCCTCACTCACCGCTCGTTTTGCAATCTTCTTTGCCACCTTGTACTTCTCTATGTTGTCTACACACCTGTCATGATACAAGCGCTTATAGCACTCCTTTTCCTTAATAGCCTTTTGCACATCTTCATTCTACCACCAAGTGTTTTCGAGTCGCATCCGCTCCCTTTGGTCACTCCAAGCACTTCTGAAGCAACCTTCCGAACGCATGTTGCCATCTTCTCCCACATGTTGTTTGCATCGCCTTTATCCTTCCAAGGGCCCTCTTCAATGACCTTTTCCTTAAAGACCTTTGATGCCTCCCCTTCTATTTTCCACCACTTCATTCTAGCAACCCTAGTTTCTTTGTTCCCACGAGCTTGCGCCAGAAAGTGGAAGTTAGCCACCACCAACTTGTGTTGAGCGACCACATATTCTCTAGATATCATCTTACAGGCCACGCATGTTCGTTTATCCCTCCTTGTAAGGACAAAGTTGATTTGAATAGAGTACTGGCCGCTACTAAAGGTCACTAAATGGGACTATCTCTTACGAAAGAAAGTGTTAGCTATCATCAGATCAAAAGCTATGGCGAAGTCTAAGACTTCCTCTCCCTCCTAGTTCCTACTACCATATTCGAACCCCCCATGAACAGCCTCGAAACCTGCACTTGATGTACCTACATAGCCATTAAGATCACCTCTTATAAAGAGCTTCTCACTAATAGGGATAGCTCTAACCAAGCGATCTAAGTCTTTCTAGAAAAGCCGCTTAGCACTCTCGTCATGGCCTACTTGGAGGGCATATACACTAATTACGTTTAAGACCGTATCACTAATGAGAAGTTTAACTAAGATGATCCTATCCCCTTGCCTACTCACCTCTACCACATCATCCTTGAGGCTCTTATCAATCAAAATTCCTACTCCATTTTTATTTAAAGTTGTCCCTATGTACCAGAGCTTGAAGCCGGTATTGTCCACCTCCTTCGTGTCATACCCAAATTTAAAGGCAAATCTAGATATATATTATATGTGTGCCTAGGAATCAATTATACACATATAGAGACAAATTAAAGGTGAATACCAAGCACAATGCTTTATTACATCACGAGTATTTAATCCATTACATAAATATATCAAAGTCTAGCAAGCGGAAATAAATAAAGATAACTCCATGGTGCCTCCATAGCCACAGGGACGGTCGACTGGTTGATCGCGAGACTAGTAATCCTCAGGAAAAATCTTCATAACCATTGCCATCTGTTACCCATCCGGGATTTTTATCCAAGTAGTAAAAATAAACAAGCGTAAGTACATCTCGTACTCAACAAGAATAACATGGGGTTCATGAGGCTCAAAAGGTAAACACGGGTTTAACTACATTTGGCTTTTATTAAGTCACAATTTTAAGCAATTGAGTAGCAACATGTTTAACATAAACCCAAGTAAACACATGATCAAGTAAACATGAATAATGAATAACATAAACATAATTATCATTAATGATCATCTATTCCATAAGGGTACAAGGCCGCTCATGACCATGAGCATGGTTGATACACCAGTTTTACACTCTACAAATGTTGTACACTTTTACCATGAGTTGTGATTCCCATTTGCCCGGGGTCATGACTCCCATAACACTTCCAAGGTGAGCGGACAGGGTACACTATAAAGTCTTTCAGAAGTTCGTCTAACAAGTTAAGGCCGCTAGGTTTTCAATTGGCAAGGGAATATAGAGCCCCACTTCCGAATGACACATTCCGCGTAGGCTATACACATAAGGACAGAGGCCGCACTATACTTAACTCGGCAAGCCCCTTTTACGCCCTTTCGGGTAACCACTGACAAGCTAGAAAAATGTCTTCATACTGAACTAAAGTCAGAGCCATGTAGCTCTCATGGTTGTACTGTAAGTCCCGGATGATCGTTTACAGATAAGTCCTTAAGGAGAGGAATCTAGAGCATCTCAAAAACTATGCTCTAGCCCCCTTGTTCCTTGTTGCTAAAAAGCATTTTTTAGTGTTTATTGCATATTCCACTAGTCAAGTTACAAGATCATAGTTGTTGTTTGAGCACTAACATCATACTACCAAATGCATAAACCCATAGATGACAAGGAATCAAGATCTCAATTGCTAGGAAAATTCCTATGGTTATCGAGGTAGACTTATGCATATGATTTAAAGTGATAATTATTGAATAGGACAATAAGGATGATCCTATGCTATACTTGCCTTGCTCAAAGTACTTCCGCTGGTCGTCAAAATATTGACCTTGCTCAACGTCGTACTGCTCACCGTCTATACTCGATCCTCGACACAGCAATACACAAGCATCCACGAGCGATCATACACGAAGCAAACAAGAGACATTAATTAGAACAGTACACCAACAGTGGAAAAACAAGTTGAAAAGTTTGTAAAACTATTCTAGATGTCGCTACGAACACACAGACGCGAAAAATCATCGAAATCGGATTTAAAACGGAGAAAATATGCTAATTATAAGCTACAGATGGCAATCCTGTAATTACTGTGAACTTATTTTCGAATTAAAAGAAATAAAATTCAGATTTATAACTGCGCAGGGACTGCGGGCATGAATATAAGAAAAGGCAGGGTCTCTTTAACTAAATATCCACGAGGGGGTATCTTCTAATCTCGTCCGTTAATCTCGATCTGGACGGCTGCAATTCCATGAGAGAGAATAAGAGGGAGAGAGAGGTGGCTGTACGGACGGAACAGGAGACAACACGGCTGCCAGCCATTGCCGGCAGCGAGCTTCTTGCCGGCGAGCATGGAACCAGAGCCTACGGGCAAACGATTCGACGCGGGGAAAACACGGGAACGGAGCGGATATCATGGCGAGCTCACCAAGGGCTTCAAATCGGTCGGAGGCAAGGCGGAGATGGCGAGCAGCTCGACGGGGCGGACGGAGAGCTCCTGTAGACGTTCGGCGGCAAGCTGTTAGTAAACGAAAAAGAGAAAAGGAAAAAGGAAGGCAGTCCTAGCTTCGTCACCTTGATGCGAAGCTCGGCACAGGGCTGATGGCGGCAACGGAGCTGCGGACGAGCGGGTCGACGCGCGGCTGCAGCAGCAAGGATTCGTGGCGGCGGCGCGAGAGCTCCGGACGCGGCGGCTGTGGTGCTAAGATTGGGAAAACGGACGCGGCAGCGGATCTACGGGTTTTATAGGGCTCCATATCGCACAAGTTGCATCAAATCCCGGGAGAATCAGAGCCGGCGGTGAAATTTCCATCTTCAGGCAGTCCGACTCGAGCATCGTTTGGGGAAGGAGATGACGCCGCTGGCACGTGGGCCCGGCGCGGCAGGGAAACAGAGGGAAAGGAAGAGGAACGGCGCACCTGCTGCTTGGCTGCTGGGCCATCTGGTTGGCGGCAAGGAGCGCTGAGCTGGGCTGCTGACGCATCTACGCAAATGGAGGCAAGGCAGGCCGACGTTGGAAGCAAGCCAGTGGCCAAATGATCAGAGAGGGGCACATCATTTTCCCTTGAACTGAATTTTCCAAAGCTTCAAAAGAATTTTGAATACAGAGAGACGAGAGGTAAAAACCACACAGTACAAAATAAATATCCAGCAGCATATATGTATCAGCATGTTCCTAATCTTATTATGGATTTGAATTTAACAAAATTATTATTTGCCTATGTTTGAATGCACACACAATTACACAATTAAATCAATTTAGGCTATTTTAAAAGGATGCAAATTTCTAGGGTGTTACACTTCGTCTTTTGTCTCTTTCATTTAGTCTTTTAGACATATAAGATATTTACATGCCTCCTAACCGCTGTGTCCACTAACTCTCTTAACTTACCCGTAAGGGACAGTGTTAGTGTTGATCTCTCCAACTTGGCCCAACGGCCGAGTTGGGCCCTGACCTCGCGTCCTGATCGGGGGCGCTCAACCCTACATGGTTGGTGGGCCCCCGTCGCACTACGCTATTGTCGACACGAAATTTTGTCTCGTGCCGAGGACACACGCAGCAAGTCGGAAGGGTCTGCTCGATGGAGTTGTAGATCCGCCTAGCTTCAGCGAAGGGATGGTCGATCCTACGCAACCCTTCTGAGACGTGCCAGTCAATTTGACCCTGTAATTGACAAGGAGAGAAAGTTTATCAGTAATTAAGGGCGAAACGTGCCGGTGTTGCCAGACAGTCCCGAATGTGTGGCTCTGAGAGCCGATATGAAAGGAGATCGACTAAACAGTCGATTCCAGCATATTCGTTAGAATAAATCGGTTAAAGCTTATTGGGTTGTATAAGAAGAATCGGTTATCATTCAGGGTAAATGTCGTTATTTGAACAAATATTAATCAATGGCAATAAGATGTCAATAATGATTGGTTTATGCTAAGCCAATGATTACAAGTAAGCGGACCCCTTTTTTATATAAAGAAACAATTCAACATCACTTAACCGTTTAATAATGATAAATCTAATGAACAAGTTAGATCTCATCTATTTTTATGACCAGTGGGGCATGAGGCAGAATTATGCAGGCCGTAGAAATAACAATAGACTCGATGACCCTAACTCATTACTAATATCAGTGGAGCATTAGGCAGAATCATATAGGCCGTAATACAATAATAAGATCATGGGGCTAACATATCTTTCAACCTATCTTTACTTCAACAGTCTCGTGATGCGAACTGTTCGTGAAAGCACTCGATATCGGCTAAAACAGCCGATTCAGGCATAGCGCACAGTTAAAGTCATGTCTTATCAGAAATAGATCTATCAAATAACGATCCCCACTCCACGGTGCTAACAGTGGGGTATGAGGCAGAATCACACAGGCCGTGATAACAGGCCATGGAATGGTTCTCGCTAGCCAATAAATCTACTCAAGACGCAACATGCTTTAACCGCATGCTATGCACGATCAAGATTGACGTAAAACAGTCGATAAAACGTAACTCATCGTTCAATATATAGATTAGATCAGTTTCAGATTAACAAATGATGTGCTAAACAAGATATAAGGATGATCTAGATCAATCCCAATCGGACATAGTGATATTGCTGTAATTTAGATAAATAATGAAAGCAATAAGCAATATCGGTAACTTAATGAATCTACCAAAGACTGTCATTCTAAGGTAGAGCCGATAACTTGACCTTGATCTAGTTCATGCAGTGGGGGTCGACCGGATCGATGCAGCCATACTTGAACTAGGCAAGAATCGATAACTAACTTATACCAGAGTCGCAGTGGAGGTCGACCGGATCAATACAGCCGTACGAATAGAGGTATAAGCCATGACGGTACTTACAACAAGCAGTGGAGGTCGACCGGATCGATGCAGCCGTACTTGCTGAAGAACTCGCCGAGATCTACTCTACACCTACTCCTAAGGGTGGCCGGAGCCGAAAAAGTAAATGACTTGTATATTGGATTGATTGTTGTCTTTTATAATAGCCGGGGTTTGATATTTATACCCGGGATCAAAACATGAATCCTACTCGAGCACGATTCGTTATAATCTTTGGCATAAACGAAAACATTCCTAATTTAAGATAACTTAGACTCTAATCTTTCCCTTCTTGCAGAGTTCGATATGTTGTTTCCTGGCGCCAACCGAGTTCATCATCGCTATCCGCTGACGTCATCCTAAGAGATCCGATTCCAGAGTCATACCTGAATCGGCTGACATCGATCATCATTCAATCGATTCCTTGATTGGCACAATCTTGGAAGCATGCGAGTTTCCGCATTCTTTTCCCAAATTTTGTGTAAACACATGCCCCTAATTTTTGGTATAAAATGGTTTTATTCCAAAATTCTAGCTTATTGGTTTATCACACTGTAACCGCTCTATCCCAAGATATACGCATAACTCCTGACTTCCCGGCCCGGGTCTTATACAACATCTCAATAGTATCTCTTTCGTCGCACTCAACCTTTTTGCTTTCTCCTCCTTT
Source organism: Miscanthus lutarioriparius (assembly GCA_904845875.1). Lineage (NCBI taxonomy): Eukaryota > Viridiplantae > Streptophyta > Magnoliopsida > Poales > Poaceae > Miscanthus > Miscanthus lutarioriparius. The sequence continues at coordinate 29,078,721 of CAJGYO010000016.1, read as the reverse complement.
CTTGAGCCAACTCCAACAGCCGACGCTGTTATCGCCAAGGCCTCAAACCCTAGCAAATCCGCCGTTCCATCGAGTCGTCAATTCAAGCTATCTTCGTCAGATTTGAACCTGCTCCGACCGTAATGGCGACCAACGACCACGTTCGTGAGGTATGTTTCCAAGTTTCTCCTCTCCAAGCGTCGGCCGTTACCCCGTATTTCTTCTCTTCTTGAATTTATTTTATCTGATTTCTTGGAAATGAGGAACGAGATCTTGATTCCATCAGCTGCCATCCCTAATGTTTATTTTCTCGGGCCTATGGGTGATCCTGATCCATCTGATTTTATCCGCCAAGAAACCAACCAGATCCCCTTTAAATAGTCTGTAGTGGATTCATCTTCCCAGAACAAAACTCCCTTCAGAAACTGGCTTAAAGCGCCTAAGGGATGGAGAGATTGGTTTCATAGAGTATCCGCAAAAAAGAGCGGATACTGGGAGCTTTATGATCTGAACCAGTGCTTGACACTTTCGTTGTCCGAAATAGAGAGGAATGATTCACTCTTGATCTCTGCTTCTTATTTCTGGTCTAATGCTCTGAATGCTTTTATTTTTGGCCACCGTCCAATGACCATCACTCTGTCCAATGTGTATATGTTGACCGGCCTTAGAATTACCGGATCAGTGCAACCCTATGAGTACTTGAATGCTGGCTCCAAAAGATTGGTCAAGATAGCAGACTGTACCGAATGGGCAAGTTACATTCTGAATCATGTTGGAGACGAATCATCTATCAGCGAACGAGAATATGTGGCTTTTCTAAATATGTGGTTGGAGAGATTCATCTTTTGTGGGTCGTCTAGTGGTCCGACTTACAATCACAAACTCATGGCGGAGCACCTATCATTAGGCAAGGACATCCCTCTTGGAAAATATCTGCTAGGAGTTGCTTATCATCTGATGTACCAGGTGGCTGCCCAATTACTGAAGAACAAACCAATGCAGACTATCAGCGGCCCTTGCTGGCTGATACAATTGTGGCTCAATTTGTACATGCACAAGATTGTAAGGCCTGATCTCAGAGACCTGAGCTTCCTTCTTCTAATTTTGATGAGGAATATAGAGGCGAAGAAGGAAGAACTCGACAGTGTACGAGCTATGGCGAGGCTGCATCGGCCATAATAATTGACTTCGATGTTGGCCACCTCTTCAAAAAGCTTTACAGAGGGTTTGATGCGGCCGTCTTGACTTGACTACCTTATAATGAGGATGATGAACTGACTTTTCCATTCAAATTCCGAATTGAATCCGGCTGTTCGGACGAGACAGCGGCTGCGATCTTCAATTCCTTTATTAAGCCCAGTGTTCTCCTAGCCGAATTTCATCATGGTCGTGGCAAAATGGTTAAAGGTTCCTCCATCCCAGGCAATCCTCCAACCTATGAGTTTTACAACCCTTCTTTTGTGGCCCGTCAGTTTGGCCTCGGTCAACTTCCCCCTCACCTATTCTACAAGAACATCCTAAAGCCGAGAGAAGATATTAGTGATGTGCTGGAAGCTTCCCGAGCCTTTCAATTGGGATCAAACCTTCCTTCCTTTTCCTTGCATGACTGGGTCAGAGCTAGTTTTTCTTTCAACCTCTTTGACTCCTTGTGGCAAGAATGGCGTTCCCATCTCTTCTATGGGCCAGTCCACCCTCTGTGTATAGTTCTGGATGGGGAATTTGCTTCTAACAGTGAGGTAATCTTTCATTCCCTTTTTAGAGAGATTACTTGGTGAATTCTCTTGCCAACTGTTCTAACCGATCCTTTTAGGACATTGAATTTGATCCTCCAAGCCTAGATAGGAGAGGGTGTCCTATAGATTACCAGCCGTCATGCCCAGTTTCAAGGATGGGATCAACCACACTTCTTTGAATAAGTTGATGAGAACCCCTGCCGCTCCCATGATCGTGACACGTCAATCCCCAAAGCGCAAGGCGGTTCTAGGGGCAACTCAGAAGGCCACTACTGGAAAAAGACTCCGTAGGACAAGGCCATCAGCTACTCAGGTGAACGATTCATACTTTCCTCAAACTGATGTTCAACTTTCTGATCCCATTTTCTCACAGTTATCGAGAATTGCGTCCCAGTCTGCTTTGGGTGTGGGACTACTATCTCAGGCGCTTGATTCAACACCAACCAATCCTCTGTCGGCCGATCCTCAACAGAACCGATTTCGGTGGAAGTAACCGATGCTTCCACAACGGCAGAAAATGTGGATTTTTCCTTGATGTTTGTCGAAGTATTTTCTTTAACTTTTTTATTTACTTAGTCTTTTACCCTTCACCTGACTTTTTACTGTGCCAGATACTTCTCGAGGAAACACCTGATAGTCCGCTTAGCAACCCTGTCGGCGCTGAAGATGGTCTTGTTGTCATCTATACTCAGGCTGTTGATTCCCTAGCCCAGCAAACAACTAATGGTGAGGGAGTTACTTGCTTCATTCGTTTCTCTGCAACAAGCATGAATTAAAAATCCTTCCTTTTTATTGCAGATACCAATGCTGGAAGCTCGGAGCCGATTCAACCAGATGTCATCAATGCATCATCAGCTGTTCCCCCTCTTCTGATAGAGGCTATTACAGAGAAGGTACTGTATCTTTTGCTATCCACTTTGCGATAAATAGATTCAAACCTCCTAATCAAGATTTCCCTTACACATAGGCGCTCAATCTTCCAGCCCAGAGCTGTTCTTTCAATCTTGAGGAGTATTTTGATGAAGATGAAATTAGATCATCAGCCACTTCCTCTAATGAAGCTTTGCTAGAGGAGACTAGAAATCGGCTAAGAAATATACTGCCTATATTTGAGAAGAACACAACCGATTTGGTCCAAGATACTGATTCAATGCAGAGAGTCTTTTTGGCCATTAAGCGTGATCCATCCCCAGCTCTCTTCAGGGTCTTGTCGTCTTTGTCTATTTTCAAAGATCAGGCCTTGAAGGTGAAAATGATCCTGTCGGTGTTTTGAACAAGCACCGGCTAGTAAATTTATAATTATGCGCGTTAGGCCCGGATGGTGCGCTAAAGGACACAAGGTTTATATTGGTTCGGGCTGAATGTCCCTATGTCCAGTTGTTGCTGCTTGTGTTATTAGCACTAAAAGCGGTCCGTAGTAGGGGGTACAAATGGTCGAGAGAATGACTGGTCCCAGGTCTCTGATGGAAGGGTCGAAAGGAGGCCAAGAGCCTGACGGTGACTTGGCTGTGTATGTGAGTTGAACTGAACCCTCTATGAGTTCATTTGTATGTGAGTTGTTCTGAACCCTCTATGAGTTTGTCTATATGTGAGTTGTTCATTGAAAGTCAGTCTCTCCATTAGCGGGGTGCCCTGCCCCTCCTTTTATAGACCAAGGGGAGCGGGGCTTACATGCCGGAGGAAGGATAAAAAACTAGAGACCAAGAAGGTCCTCTGAAAGTGCTGGGTCTTCTTCCTCTGGGCTAGCCCTCCCCCTGACATAGCCGGACGGTGTCAGAGAGGGCGCGTTTGCCAGGTATGCGTGTGTTGATGACGTCATGCCCTGCAAGTGGTCACGTCCCATCCCGCCCCTACGGGCGGCGTGTTGGACAGGGGTGTCGGCCTGCGACACTGTGGGGGGACAAATGGTGCGGCGCCCGTACACCTATCACTACAGGAACATGAGTCTCATAGCGGTGTTTGTGTCAGGCTCTGTGCCCGAGGGTTGAAGGCGGCGCCCACAATACTGTAGGCCTAAAAACCCAGCGCCTACAGCACTGTTTAGGCTCTGTCAGGTCTGGCAGGGCCTAAAGCGCCCGTCCCGTCGTACCTCGATGGTACTTGTTAGTGGCATAGGGCATGGTCCTTCCTGCCGCGGTTTGACTCTAACGTCCCGTCTTACCCTGTTCCTATCATCATGGAGGGGCATGGTGAGGGCGTCAGGTGAGGCAATGTTAAGCCCTTGTCCGCCAGACGAGCGAGGCCTGCCCTTGGCCATTGGACGGGGGGGAGCCCACCCTCGGACATCGGGCGGGGCGAAGCTAGCTCGCAGACGTCGGGTGGGGCAGAGTCTGGTCCTCGGGGGTCAGACAAGGTGGAGTCTGGCCCTCGGGGGTCGGGCGAGGCGGAGTTTGGCCCCCGGGGGTCGGACGAGGTAGAGTCTAGCCCTAGGGGTCGGGCGAGGCGGAGCCTGGCCCTTGAGGGTCGGGCGGGGTGGAATCGATCTCTCCTGATCTTGGGCGAGAGGCGTCGTTGCGCTCCTGTCCGATTGGAAGTGTGAATGGTGTTTATCAATTCTCCCTCATTGGGTACCCCTGTATTAGGTCCCCGACAGTAGGCCCCGAGCCCCCGGGTGATTCCAGTAGAATCGCCCGAGGGATGTTCCGGCTCGCCAGAAGGTGTTCTGATTTGCCAGAGGGTGCGTGCGAGCGTACCCGATGGGTGTAGCCCCCGAGCCCCCGGGTGATTCGGGTGGAATCGCCCGGGGGTGTTTTCGGACCCTTCACGGGTAGGACAGTGAGAGTCAGTTTTTCTCAGCTGGATAGTTTCTAAGGGAACCCTGGTGTCCCGTTCACGGGGATGTTGCCCGAGCTTAGCCTGGCCGGGGTTTTGACTGAAAAGGTCGAAGTCCTATTGGCGTTCGTGTACCGGAGTCCTGGTCTCTTGCAGGCCCGTCCCTCATTTGAGACGTCCGTCGGGATGGTTGGGCCGACCCTGGTCTTTCTGGGCCTAGATGGACCAGAGAAGAATTTTTTCTGGCCCACGTTCCCTCTGTTGGAGAAGAGTCCGGTCGCCCGGGGAGGTGAACCGTTTAGCGTGATTTCGGTGGGAGCGGATAGGGATCGCGGGTGCATGTCCCATGACATGACGTGATGGTGCGTGTGGCAAGCCTGGGGATCGAGGCGGACGGTTGCTCTTCTCGCATTCGTCGCCTCTATAAAACCACGGGGTTCGCCCCCAGGGTTCCGTGCTTCGCCTCCTCGCCTTCGCATCCGTAGTTTTTCACCGCCAATCACCCTAGCTTCCCACGCCAAGACTACTGCTGTCGTTAGGTTCGCATCTGCGTTCACCACTGTCGTCGAGCTCGCGTCCACGCCGCCGCCCCCGTTGAGCTCGCACCCACCTTCCTCCCGACGTTTCGATGGAGCTGTGGGGTAGATCCGGCATTACTTCTCGGCGTTTGGAGGGCCTTGTCCGCCGTGGCCTCCTCCACCCGCTGTCCGCTGTCGGGGAGTGGCTGCTGCCCGGTGATGAGAGTGAGCCGGCACCGCCCGAAGGGTATGTTGTGTCTTTTGCCATCTTTCATGAGCGGGGATTTGCCATACCCGCACATAGATTTCTTCGGGGGTTGTTTGATTATTACCAGGTGGAGTTGTAGCATCTTACCCCCAACGGTGTCCAACATATGGCGGCGTTTGTTGCCCTGTGTGAGGGTTTCCTAGGGATCGATCCCCACTTCAATTTGTGGCGGCACTTCTTCACCATCAGTTTGTTGAAGAGGAAGATTGGGGGGAAGGATGTGAACGTGCCGATGGGATGTGCCAGCATTCATCTACGCCCCACCCGGTCGAGGGACTACCCGCTGATGCGTCTGTCGACCTCCAATAAGGGGTGGCACTCGTAGTGGTTTTACGTCAAGGATGACCTGAGTGCCACCTTTCCAAAGTACTCTGGGCGTCTCATCGACGAGGCCCCAGAATCGTGGCAGTGGGGCTGTTCGACTCCGCGGAAGAAACACCTTGCCGACCTTCTCGCCGCCATTCATGCTCTGAAGGTCCGGGGCATGAAGGGTTCAGGGATTATTGGTGCCTACCTTGCGAGGAGGGTGGCGCCGCTAATGGTGCACGCGCTTCCCTTGTACCGGATGGTTCCTGGAGAGTCGTTCGAAGGAACGGTGCTCGCTGATGAGGCACTTGCTCCTTTTGAGGTGGCACAGCGTATCAAGGAGGCGATGGAGCCTTCGACGAACACCGCCAGCTCCACCCTAGAACATGTGTATCCAGTGCCAGGGCATCCCCCAATGCAACTGGAACCAGGGTTCTTCAAATTTGTAAGCTTTCCTTCCCCGTGCTCTTCTTTTCAGTTGAATTTCTGACCCTTTAATACCAACTTTGGGATGGCAGGACCAGCCGAGGAGGCTAACCTTCAAGGACTGCCCGGTCTCACTACCGAAGGATCAGGTCATGGCGGTAGCGAATCACATCGTGGCCGAGTGGGAAAAGAAGGCAAGGGAGCAGAAGAAAGAGGAGAAGCAGCGGAAGTAGGAAGCACGGGATCGAGGAGAGGATGTAAGCAGTGATGACGACGATGATGACGACGATGAGGTTGCTGCCGGTGTGGATTGGGGCAAATTGGAGGACGAGGGCACGCTGACCAGTGCCCCTCCATCCATGTAGGAAGCCCTCTATCCGCGCGAAGGGAAGCAAGTTCGCAAGGTCGGCAGAGTTTGGAGTCGAAGAGTCCGCCGCTTCGCGTGGGGTGCCTGCAGAGGATCGGTGGGTGGCTGGATCTGAGGAGGTCCCCGAGGTGCTGATGGAGGGGGGGCGGTCCTATTGCCGCGCCCCATGAGGGGATGGAGGTGGGTGGATTTGCCACCTAGCCCGAGGTGTTGACCGAGAGGGGTGGCTCTGCGGCAGCGCCCTTGGAGATGAGGGAGATGAGGTCCCCTGCCCGGGAGCAGGGGGCAGGTTTGAAGCGGTCCCATCCCGATGAGTCGGGGCAGGGGTCTGGGGGTTCATCCCAAAGTGTTCCTGGCGGCCGAAGGCGTCGGGGTAAGCCATTGACTCCCCTGTTTTTCTTTCATTTTGTTTTTCTGTTTTGAGTTTATGCCTTTTTCATCTATGTAGACTCTTGTGGACGGGCCACCCTCTGGGGCCGGCGCCCAAGGTGGCGTCGCCCGACGTTGCTCCTGTTTTGGGCAGGAGTGGTGATGATGCTGCGGCCGTGGCGGTGCGCGCGCCTTTGGTGGCCGCCGAGCAGGCGGGATCTTCCGTGGTGGGTGTGGCACCGTCGGCCGAGGGTCGCGTATTGCCGGTGGAGGTGGTCGTGACCGCGCCAAGCCAGGATCAGCCGGGCGCAGCCACGGTGGTGCTCGAGGGCGCCATGCAGTCCGCGCCACCAGGGGGCCCGGTGGGGGTGACCGTGGCCATGACAAGCCCGGCGGGGGTGACCATGGCCATGACAAGCCCGGCGGGGCTGGGTGTCACCACGGTGGTGTCCGAGGGGGTGACGGAATTGGTCCCGCCGGTAGATCCGCCTGGGGCGCTCGAGGCGTCCCAGATGGAGGACCTGGTCGGAGGGTCTTCGGGCGTCGTGGCGGTGGTGCGGAGGACTAGGAGGGAGTTGCCCCTGGCCCCTTTGTTGGGAGGCAGCCGCTCCCCCGCGCGGAGCGAGCCGCCGCTCCAGTGGATGGCCGCTCAGGACCCAACGTCGGCCCTTTTTTCGCTCGACGATCATGCCGAGAGCATGGAGGGGGAGAATCTCGACGTCGGGCTTTCGACCATGATGAATGCCCTGGACCAGGTCAGAGGGGCCCTACATGAAATTGTTGTTCCCACTAGCCAGGTATCTGCTCGTTCCTCCTCGTTTTCCTCTTTCTTCAAGTACTTTTGTGTTTTCGCTTTTTTGATATTGGTCTTCTTTTCAGATCCTCGTTGCTCGCAGTCCGAACAAATCCCAGTTCCTCCATGAGCAGAAGGTGGAATGGGATCGCCTTACCGAGGAGGTCCGCCTGCGAGGAGATGTGGGCGCATAGCTTGCTGCCGCCCAGCAGCGGGAGGCCCAGGCGCGTCGGGACATGGAGGAGATCCACGGGATGTTTGAAGACTTATCAGTGAAGGTGAAGCTGGACGAGGAGGAGGCCACCAAGATCTAAAAGGAGCAGGACGAGCTGGTCCAGAAGGATGTCGAGGCCAGTAAGTGGGCCGATGAGGTCCTGAACGAGCTGGAGACGGAGCGGGGTCTCAGGCGGGAGGCTGATAATAGGTCCTCGGACCTTCAGCAGAGGGCGAGCCAAGATGCCGCGTTGATCGATCAGCTGTGCAAGGAGCAGGACGAGACGCGCCTGGCCGAAGAAAGACTTTGCTCAGAGCGCAGCACGGCCCGTGAGGAGCACGACCGGTCCATCCGAGAGCGCTATGAAGCGCATCAGGAGGTTGAGTCCCTCCAGATGAATGCTGGAGCCACAGTGGCCCGAAGGCTGGAGGTCAAGGAAGCTTCTGTCGGACTATGTGCTGATCTCGCCGAGGCGCGGGGGCTTCTCCAAGCCGAAGGTGATGAGTATGATCGTCTATCCTCCGCCGTTCTGGCGGTCTACGACAACCTGCTGGTGGCTCAAGAGGAGAGGACTGGTTCCCGTGCGACCCATGCCGCTGGTATCACGGCTCGGGTGGGCTAACTTGAGGAGAGTGCTTTTCACGCCGGGATCACCCAAGCCTTCACTGTTGCCCATTCTCATTACGAGAAGGAGATCAACCTAGAGGTGATGAGCGAAGGTTTCTCGCCTACTTATGAGGATGATGAGCTGGACGCGATTGAGAAGGCGGTGGCTCCTCTTGCGAAAAACCTGGCGGATAGTCTAAAAGAAATTGTTCTTCCTTCGCGAAAGTAGTTAGTCGAATAAATTTGAAGAACACTTATATGTAATATGTGAACAAGTGTCGATACTTTCGTGTCTGGAAGCAGTTTCGTGATTTTGCTTTGTAATTTTGTTTTGTTTGATTTCACCTTCTTCCCTTTTTGCCATCACAAAGAGTGTTTG